>CP125976.1:98065164-99265164 GCA_030063025.1 Avena longiglumis | reverse complement strand
CCTGTTTATGGACTCCCGCAATGCCGACACCTTTTTTGCCTCTACAAGTACTTTTTGCCTGGTTTCTTCTAATTATGCCTGAGCATTAGCCGGATCAAGTATTGGCGCCACAGGCGTAGTCAGATTATCTATAGTTGCCTAGAGAATATTCTCTGGTCTTTCAAGAGGTGGCCATCTTACCCTTGGTGCCTTCGGGGTTGTCTCCTGCACCTCGGCTGGGTTGGCTGCCGAAGGATTTACCTCGGTGGGCGGTGGAGCTACATGCTTTGTGGTCACCTTTACTCTCGTCGTCGGATCCTTGCTTGATCCGGCGCCTGCTGCTCCCGCCTGCACCCCGGCTGCGACCATCACCTCGACGCTGCCGACGGGGCATTTTCCACGCGGACCGTTTGTGGCGCTAAGGGGGGGCTCCCCTGCAACAATAACTTGGTGAGGATAAACGCCGGAGGTGTCGACACCGACGTAGATCTGGTGCATGCCCAAGTTGATGAAGACGCCATTGCGCGGAGGAGTTTTTCCCCTGAAGCTGCCTGCGTTATCGCTGACATAGTCATAGAGATCAAATCTCCGGACTAAGCCAGAGACAACGCTCACCAAAGGTGGATGAAGTTTCCGTCCGGATCATGACTCACTAGCACCGCTACTGGCCCCACGGTGGGCGCCAACTGTCGTGGTGGTGGCACGGAAGATGCCATGGGTAGGCTAAAGTATGGGGCCAATGGATGCTAGAGGGATGTGGGGAGGGAAGATGTAGTTAATTCTACACACAAATGACTAACACACAGATCTTTATTTCTCCTTTCTTGGGCTACAAGTGCTCCTTGAGCTGTATGCAGGAAGAAATGATGAACTTCTACCAGCCTAACGGTCTAGAATGAGCCCATCCCCTTCTCAGTATCCAAGCCTCTCCTTATAAAGGGGTGCCTTGGCTCCTCTAGGGCTGACGTGGCAAGCATATTCGAGGAATATGCTTGTCCCAATATAGTAAGTCGGCGAGCTCCTTTCTATGTCCCCCTTCTAATGACGTCAAAGTTACAAAGATCCCCACCTGCATGCCTCGGGTTCCAGGACTGTCACCTCCGTGACCTCCTCCTGCTCTTCTGCTGCTCTGCGCCTTGTCCTTTGCGCTTGGCTCTGTTTAGATTCTTCCTAGCCCGAGGCTAGGGTTTAACTTTAGGCTCCTCCTTCTCCCGCAAGTTTCATGTTATTCGGCCCTGCTTCGCTTAACTCGGCTTGGCCTTCACCTGCGTTATGGCTTATTCGGACCTGCCTGGCCGACTTAACTCGTACGTTGGCCGAATAATGTACAGCCCCTCTGGTGAAACTCCTTTTGGCTTCCCCCGTCTTGACCCTATCCGGGGTCACCTCCCCAATAGTGTGGATTAACTATAGCCGTTTTCCTAGTAGTGCCCTTCGCCTATATCTTCCCTAAGGAACCCTAAGCCTTGGGGAGCGACCACAGATAGATTTCCGCCGCCTCTAGGGGGCAGAAAACACCGAGAGAGAAAGATCTCTCCGGTAGATAGATTTCTGCTGGGGGAATTCCTTCCCGAAGAAGGGAGACCATCGCCATCAACACCATCGTCAAGCTAGGCCTCATCAGGATCATCATCATCATCCACACCATCATCTCCACCAGCACCATCATCACCACTCTGTCCCGCTATAACAGTTGTGTTGGATATTGCTTTAGTTCATTAGGGGAAACCTTCCCGTTGTTAATTACTATTGTAGTTGATGCTTGTGAGTGGAACCATTGGATTATTGTTTATGTTTAGATTGTTATCCATTACCATATCATCCTTGATCTTGATCCATATGATGTATTGTGAGTAGTTCGTTGTGTTCTTGAGGACATGGGAGAAGTCATGTTGTTAATAGTGAATCTGTGATGAGTTATTATTCAATGGTTTAGTATTTAAGTTGTGGTGTTATTCTTCTAGTGGTCTCATGTGAACGTCGACTACATGACACTTCACCATTTATGGGCCTAGGGCGATGCATTGTGTATTTGGCTACTAATTGTGGGGTTGCTGGAGTGACAGAAAGCCAAACCCCCGTTAGGACACCTTTGCACAAGGGAGTGTAGGATCTCAGAGTTTAAGGCTGTGGTTATATTTATATCTTAATTACTTTCATGTAGTTACAGATGTTTGAAGGGGGTTTAATCACAAGTATGTATTAGTCCTAGGAAGGGCGGTATGTTAGCACAGATTCACCCACGCAACACTTACAAACACCAAATAAGAGTACTCAGCTATTTGAAGCGAAAGCACTTGACAGAATTCCCATGTGTCCTCGAGAACGTTTGGTCCTTATAAGTATTTCCACTGGCTTGTCCTTTTCTAAGAAAGGATTGGGCCACTTGCTCTGTTTGTTCATTACCTTTGTTACTTGCTCCGTTTGTTCATTACCTTTGTTACTTGCTCCTTGTTTTGTTGCCTTATCAGAAAACCACTAAAAATCCGTTTACTAAGTATTCACAGGGATTTCCCGCTCCACACCACTGTTCAGCACCTTCTTCTCCTCGTTGGGATCGACACTCCTATTTATCGAAAGTACTGTGATAAACCCCCTATACTTGTGGGTCATCAACTTACTGCAAACCATTACCTTCCACACCATACAGTTAATGCTTTGTTACAACAAACCGGTGAGCTTGACAACCTCACTGATTCGTTGGGACAAAGTCTTGAGTTTGTGTTGTGCAGGTTTCCACGTTGCTTGCAAAATCTTTGAGATGTTTCCTTACTACTTCTGGTTCGATAACCTCGGTCTCAACTGAGGGAAAACTTGTTGCTTGCTCTTCACACCCTGCGCTTGGGGTTACCAACGAGGCGTTATCAGCCGCATCAAGACTTTATGGCGCCGTTGCCGGGGATGCTAAGGACGTCTTCACAAGGGGAGTCCTCCACTTCCTTTCTCTTTGCTTTATTTGTTTTTCTTGGTTTTGTTTGCCTCTTTTCGAAAAACGCAAAAAAATTAGTTCCTGCTCTAGTTGCTGGTCTGTTATTGCCTTGCTTGGTCATGCTTTCTACCAATGGATGGTTTCTTTGAAACTAGTTCTTATTGGCAAGGTGGGTTCACGGAAGAACAAAATTATTATTATAAGGAACACCGTTTGTCACGAAAATGGAAACACTTATGGGAACAAATTGATAAGTTGAATACTATTGCTAGAGATGTGTGCTCTACTTATAATGTTACTTATTGCTTTGACAAGTCTTGTTGCTGTAGAAGGTATAAACACCTTCCTTTTCAATGTGAGTATAATGATAATGTTACCATATCTTATTATGTTAAAGGAAATTACGACTTTTATGATGTGGAACAAATTGAAGAATTTATTGCTTTCAAGGGTGCATTTGAACTTGCCAGTTTTCTTGAAAGTACTGATGATGTACCCTATGAATGTGAGGTTTATGAGATACTTAAATTTTTCTTTGATAATTACAAGGAAGAAAATGGCTATATTCTTGAATATTTTAATAGGTGCTTTCCACAAATGGAAGGGACTGATGCCTTGCAGGAGCCTACGAAAGAAGAAATTCCTGAGCTCATTAGATGAAAAAGAGGAGGAGAGTGATGATCAAGAGGAGGAAGAATGGATCTACCCATGTCTACCTTCTAATGAGAGTAAATCTTTACCTCTTACATTATTTGATTGTCCCCCTTGTTTACCAAAGGAGGATGAAGATTATGTTCCTGTGGATTCTTTTGAAATATCTGTTGTGGGTAAAACTTGTGATGATAGTTATGCTCCTGTTATCTATGATAATCCTATATTTGTGCCTAACTTCGAAGTTCATGGTACTAAGGAGTTTTTCTTAGAAAATGTTTATGATAAAGCTCTAGATGATGGTCCTATATTGAATGATCAGTCTTCTTCTTATAAAATTGTTAAGAGTGGGTTTGAAGGTTTTAATCCCACTATTTTTTAGCTTGATAAAAATCATGTGTTTGTAATCATGAAAATCATACTCTATGTGATAGTTATATTGTTGAGTTTATTCATTAGGCTACTGAAAGTTATTATGAGAGAGTGAAACATGGTTTTATGCATCTCAACAATATTAAGTTTCCTCTCTTTATGTAGAAAATTTTGAAGTTGCACTTGTTTTGTTTTCCTATGCTTGCTGCTTTGTGCTTTCATGACTTGTTTATTTACAAGATTCCTATGCATAGGAATTGGGTTAGACTTAAATGTGTTTTGAATTTGCTTCTTGATGCTCCCTTTTACTTCAATTGATATTTCTTATGTGAGCATCTTCTCAAGCTATGAAGTCTAACTTAAAGGCATTAAATAAAAGTACTTGTTGGGAGATAACCCAAGAATTTTCTTGAGTCTTGGAAGTTATTACTTTAGTAATGACCTCTCTTTATCCTTTTAGTTTTCTTTTTGTGCCAAGAATGACCTCTAATGAGAGGGAAGTAAGATTTGGGGAGTTGCTGTCCCGAAACAGATTTCTGTTCTCCACCATAAAAATTCGTGAGGAGTCTCTGTAACTCTGATTGAGCTGATATTTTACGAGTAAATCCCCCAGAATGTTAGATAAATTTAGTTAGTTCAACGCTTTTTTATTTGAGCAACAGAAGATTTTCTAAAAAATCGGTTTCTGCCTGCTGGTCTGTTTTGACAGATTTCTGCAATTATTTGCATTTGCTTCTTATTGATTCCTTTTTGAGTTCTCTTTTGGTGAATTGAGATTTTTGAAGGAGTTACTACAGTAGATTGTGTTTTTAGTGAAAATCCTTGCTGTTCCAAAGCTTTTCTAGAGGTTTAATATCTTTTGAATAAACTAATGTTGCTAATGAAGATTGTATGAAGGAAAATTTTCAGGTGTAGAGAGAGAATGATGTAATGAGATGAATAATGGACAAAATCTCAAGATTGGGGATGCCACCATGGTGTCACCTCAAGAAATATCCAAGAGGTACAAGCGTCAAATCTTGGGGATGCCCAAGGCATCCCCTTCTTCATTAATAAAAAGCTCAGGTATGTCTAGACACTTCGTTTTTATTGTTTCATGCACAATTGTGTTGTTTTTGGAGCGTCTAGTTTTTGTTTTCTTTGCCTAGTTGTTTAGTTTGCTTGAGTATTTTGTACCCCCGCTTTCGCTGTGTTGTTTTGCAAATAAGTTGCTTGGTGTTGGAAAGGAGTAGTAAGTTCTTGATTGAAGTGCAAGAGGAGCTTGCATTGACTGTGACTTAGACTTTATCATGCCATGCTAGGTGTTGTTTTGACCTTATGCTTAGTAGTTATTGCTGTAGCATGGCTTGCTCCAAGTCACTGGGATTGCTTAGTGTGCCTTGACGAAATTATGCATTGTTTTAGCATGCAAAATCATAGTATTGTGGTATTCTCCTTTAATGCCTTGTTTGGGTTGACTTGGCACATGATCACACCATGTTATGACTCTCACAAGTCACCATTAGCCTCTATGATCATTTATTCCTTGACTTTTAGTACCACTCTATGCTTTTATTAGTAATGCTTTGTTTCTTTGCATGATTATGGCCATTATTGCTCTCTTAGTTGGTTGCTCCCAGTCTTTTGCTAGCCTCCAATTGTATGAGTAAGCTCTACTCATGCCTCCAACTTCTAAGAAACCAAGTTATTCTAAAGTGTCCACTATAAACTCCTATGCATGGTGTGTTACACCATTCCAAGTATATTCTTGTTTTCAACTATCTTCCAACTACTATGTGAAAACTTGGTGATTAAAGCTCTCACAAACTAGATGGCACACTTTATATTCTTTGCCCCTAATAAACTTGAACCATTGTGGCCCTATGTTGTATATTCTTGCACTTATACGTTGGAATTAGCAGAACCATGCTGTCACGGGGAACGTTTTCAACATTGCACTTGTACTCTGTACTCAGTTGATATCATGCTATTTTGTCTGTGGATGTCACCGGTGAAATAAAAGGAAACTTGTAAGTACATGGAGTTTGTATTATGTGTTAGAGAAACGCCTAGGCCGCTAGCCTAAGCCATGCATAATCATGGTGGAAACTTGCAGCATCACCATAGTGAGCTATCTATGAAGCATCCTCAATAAAAAACTATGCATATAGTAAATAAAAAGATTGCTGATATGCTCATTGTTTCCTTACCTTGTCATTTTGGTTATGGTAAAGCTCCTGTACCATGTGCAAGGGGTACCCCGTTGGCGGCTCTCAATGATATGCAAATACTTACAATGACAAGAACTTGCCTAGGCCCAAAGTTGATGTAGCATGAGGTGTGGCCCTCACATTCAAGGGATTTGAGATTTCCAACTTATACTTCATCAAGCATATACTCCCTAGTTTGTTCACTAACCTTAATCACTTCAAGATGCTTATGATAGGGGCAATGAGGGATGAAAGCTAACAAGTACCATAATCTTTGGAAGCTCTTTTTGAAACTTGAAATCCCTGCTTCCTTTACAAAAGGCTTTTCTTCCACCATTACTTGAGTCTCCACCTTCTACCTTTAGGCACCATTAAGAGAGCATAGTTGTCATCTTGTGTGCAGTGTACCAAAGCTTATTGATTGATGCATATTGTGTTATTACTTGTTCTTGTGCTACTTGTTTCTAGTCACCCTTGTGAACTTTGAAGGTGTCCTATCATCTATATTGCTACTCTATGAGGGACAAGCTGATTGCCACTATGCTATGTTTTCTGTATGTGAAACAAACAACCGTTTTTCAATGCATGTTATTCATGATCTTTGTTTGTATCTTGTCATTTTGCAAAAGTAGTTGCTATATCCTATTGTTAGAACTCCATTCTTCCATGCACATGTTTAGAGTTCTTTGATCCTAGATTTCAATGGTTGCAAATGGTTAGATCTTTATTGTGAGGGTGCATGTCACCTCAAAAATTATTCTTTTTATCACTTACCTACTCGAGGACGAGCAGGAGTTAAGCTTGGGGATGCTTGATACGTCGGAAACGTATCTATAATTTTTGATGTTCCATGCTTGTTAGTATCTACTTTGCTTTGATTTGTCTACACTTTGAGGTGCTTTTTACATGTTTTCTGGTACTAACCTATTAACAAGTTGCCACAGTGCCAGTTGCCTGTTTTCTGCTGTTTTTGGTTTCAGAAAATATAGTAAAGAAATATTCTCGGAATTGGACGGGACAAACGTCAAAGTCAATAACTTTCCGTGGGGAACAAGAAGTCCAGAGGGGAGACGGAGAGGCGAGACAGAGGGGCCACACCCCCTAGGTGCGGCCAGGGGTGGGTCCGCGCCTAGGCAAGGTGTGGGGCCCCTGGCCACCTCCTCGGCCTCCCCTTCGCCTATAAGAAGCCTCCGATGCAGAAACCCTAAGCACCCGATCAAATATCCACGAAACTGCCTCAGAGCTGCCAAAGATCATCCCTAGATCGGGGGGATCTGAAGTTCTTCCCGGCACCCGCCGGAGGGGAAATCATCCTGGAGGCCTTCTCTCGGGTATGATTCGTGAGTAGTTCCACCTTGGACTATGGGTCCATGTAGTAGTTGGATGGTTGTATCTCCTCCTTTGTGCTTTCATGTATAGATCTTGTGAGCTCCGTTCATGATCAAGATCTAATCTATTTTTAATCATGCATGTTGTGTTTGTGGGGATCCGATGGATATTGAGATTATTATGTTGGATTGATTAATGGTTTTGTCTTTATGATTCTATCATGTCTGTGTTGTTTGTGATCTTGCATGATCTCCGTTGTTAGTAGCTATCTTGGCCAAGTAGTTGCTAGTGACTCCAAGAGGGAGTATTTATGCTCGATAGTGGGTTCATGCCTCTAGTTTCCAAGGGAAGTGACAATAATCTCTTCGGTTGTAGATGTGTTGCTGCTACTAGGGAGAAAACAACGGTCTCTTGTTCATGGAACATGTGGACTGTTTACCTTAAACACTTTGCTTAAAGCAGTTGTCTGTTGCTTGCAACTTAATACTTGAGGGGGTTCGGATGATAACCTGAAGGTGGACTTCTAGTCATAGATGCAGTTGGATGTCGGTCTATGTATCTTGTTGTATTGCCCAATCGAATCTCATAGGATCTTTCTAACTAGTATTGCATTGTTATGCCTTGCTCGGTTCCTGTCAATTTCCCTGCTGTAATTTGTTTACCCTTCATGCCATGTTGTTTATCTAAGGAGAGCACCTCTGGTGAACTATGGAACCCAGTCCAGTCTTTACCATTGACACATCTTGCACTATTACCTGTTTACTTGCTACAAACCATTACCTTCCATACCATACAGTTAATCCTTTGTTATAGCAAACCGGTGAGCTTGACAACCTCACTGATTCATTGGCACAAAGTCTTGAGTTTGTGTTGTGCAGGTTTCCACGTTGCTTGAAACACCTTTGAGACGTTTCCTTCCTCCTTCTGGTTCAATAACCTCGGTCTCAACTGAGGAAAAACTAGCTGCTTGATCTTCACACACCGCGCTTGGGGTTACCAACGAGGCGTCATCAGCCGCATCAGTGGGAGCCACCATGGCTGGCCCGCGCCTAGGGAGTGCGGCCACGCTGGTGTCCTCCTCCACCTCTGCTTCGCGGTTCTATGTTACTCTGGAAAAAATAGGAAGATTGGCTTTTGTCCTGTCCAATTCCGAGAATATTCATTTTTAGCTTTCTAAAACCAAAAACAGAAGAAAACAGACAACTGGCATTGTGGCAACTTGTCAGTAGGTTAGTTCTAGAAAACATATAAAAACACCTCAAAGTGTAGACAAAGAAAAGCAAAGTATATACTAAACAAGCATGGAACATAAAAAAATATAGATACGTTTCCGACGTATCACCAATCTTGAGCTTTTGTCCATTCTACATCTCATTGCATCATTCTCTCTCTATACCTGAAATTTTCCTTCATACAAAACTTCACACAATCTTCATTAGCAACATTAGTGTATTCAAAAGATAATAGACCCTTGGGTTTAGCTTTAGAACAGAAAAACTTCCACTAAAAACACAAGCTACTGTAGTAACTTCCTTTAAAAAGCTCAATTCCCCAAAAGAGAACTCAAAAAGAAATCAATAAGAAGCAAATGCAAATAGTGGCAGAAATCTGTCAAAACAAACCAGCAGGTAGAAACCGATTTTTTTGAAGACCTTCTGTTTCTCAAATCAAAAATTGTTGAACTAATGAAAGTTAGATAACCTACTGGGGGATTTATTCGTAAAATATAAGATCAATCTGAATTAAAAATATTCCTCACGAATATTTATG
Organism: Avena longiglumis; assembly: GCA_030063025.1. Lineage (NCBI taxonomy): Eukaryota > Viridiplantae > Streptophyta > Magnoliopsida > Poales > Poaceae > Avena > Avena longiglumis. Next base: position 99,255,945 of record CP125976.1, on the reverse strand, counting down.
GTGGAGCAAAAAATCTGTTTCGGAACAACAACTTCCCCAAATCTTACTTCTCTCTCATTAGAGGTTATTCTTGGCACAAAAAGCAAACAAAAAGGATAAGGAGAGGTCATTACTAAAGTAATATCTTCCAAGACTCAAGAAAACTCTTGGGTTATCTCCCAACAAGTACTTTTCTTTAATGCCTTTAAGTTGGGCTTGATAGTTTGAGAAGATGCTCACATAAGAAATATGAATTGAAGTAAAAGAGAGCATCAAGAAGCAAATTCAAAACACATTTAAGTCTAACCCACTTCCTATGCATAGTAATATTGTAAAGAAACAAGTCATGTAAGCACAAAGCAACAAGCATAGGAAAGCAAAACAAGTGCAACTTTAAAATTTTCAACATAAAGAGGGAAACTTAATATTTTTGAGATGCATGAAACCATGTTTCCCTCTCTCATAATAACTTTCAGTAGCTACATGAATAAAATTAACAATATAACTATAACATAAAACATTCTTATCATGAGCCACATGCATAAATGATTATTACTCTCCACACACAAGCATAGTCATTCTTATTAATTATAGTAGGATCAAGTTCAACAAAATAGCTATCATTATTATTCTCATCACCATAATCATCAAATATAGGAAGAATATTGTAATCATAATAAATTTTCTCCTCAATAGTAGGTGGAATGAAAATATCATATTCATCATTGTAATCATCATATATTGGAGGTAAAGTATCATCAAAGAAAATTTTCTCCTCTATGCTTGGGGGACTAAAAATATCATGCTCATCAAAACCATCTTCCCCAAGCTTAGACTTTTCTATAGCATTAGCAACAATGGTGTCCAAAGAATTCATACTAATAACATTGCTATTAGCATGCAAATAAAGTTCCGTAGGTTTTTAATTTTCTCTTCAAACACTTCATGTCCTAACTCAAGATAAATACTATAAAGCTCTCTAATTTTATTGTTGTTTTCCATTAAGCCTAACTAGTAAAAACAAGAAACAAAAAGACAAAATTGCAGAATCTAAAGGAAATAACTTCGAGCACTCACAATAGAGGATGTGAGTATCTTTTACCTTACCTCCCCGGCAACGGCGCCAGAAAATAGCTTTCTGGCTTGCTGTTGATGTGGGAGAGAGTGTGTGAGTGCCCTTTACCTTACCTCTCTGGCAACAACGCCAGAAAATAGCTTGATGTCTACGCACTTCTATTCTTGTAGAAAATTGTTGGGCCTCCAAGTGCAGAGGTTTGTAGAACAGCAGTAAGTTTCCCTTAAGTGGATTACTCAAGGTTTATCTAACTCAGGGAGGAAGTGGTCAAAGGTATCCCTCTCAAGCAACCCTGCAATCAAGATACAAGAAGTCTCTTGTGTCCCAAACACACCCAATACACTTGTCAAATGTATAGGTGCACTAGTTCGGTGAAGAGATAGTGAAATACAAGTGGTAACAGATGTCTACGCACTTCTATTCTTGTATACAGTTGTTGGGCCTCGTGGTGTAGAGGTTTGTAGAACAGCAGCAAGTTTCCCTTAAGTGGATTACCCAAGGTTTATCGAACTCAGGGAGGAAGTGGTCAAAGGTATTCCCTCTCAAGCAACCCTGCAATCGAGATACAAGAAGTCTCTCGTGTCCCCAACACACCTAATATAGGTGCACTAGTTAGGCGAAGATATAGTGAAATACAAGTGGTAATGGTGCCAGAAAATATCTTCTGACAGTGAGGTAAAGACTAAAGGCAACAAGAAGGAAGAAAGCAAACATGCAACAGATCTAGTAGCAAACGGTGTTTCAATGTTTAGCAACAAGGCCTAGGGATCAAACTTTCACTAGTGAACACTCTCTCATATAAATATCCTCTCTTCATGATACTACTCTTAACTACTCTCCGGTTGGACACTCTAATCCATGGTAGGGCTATAACAGCACAGCTCAAAGTACGCCTTTCCCAATCTAGATAACCCCACACTGTCACCTTGAGCGCTAGATGGTTCCAAAAAACACCACAATTTCATAGAGACATCCAACTCCAAATGTAAGTCATAACAAATATTCAATCTAGCCAAAGTGCCACACATGGTATGCCCGCTGTCACTTTCACACATGTGGGGAAAAGCATAGATCTATTAAAGCACAAAGAGTATTTATGTAGACTCAAGCCTAAGTGCCACCATGGCATGCACGCTGTCACTTTCACACACATGGGGAGAGCAGATATCTATTGAAGCACTTGAGTAGCAAGGTAGATCTACTTGATTACAAAGCTCATGACCACAACAAGATCATGCATAGAGAGAGAGATGAACACATAGCTACCGGTAGAGCCCTTAGTCTCAAGGAAGAACTACCCCCTCCTCATCATGGGAATCAGCAATGGTGATGGAGATGGCGATGGAGATCGATGGAGATGGCTCCGGGGGCACTTCCCCGTCCCGGCAAGGTGCCGTAACAGAGACTTTCTGTCCCCTGAATCTCCCCTTCGGTGGTGGCAGCGCTACAGAGGTTTTCATGGATTTCTTCTGGTTCCCTTAGGGTTTTCTCATCGGGGGGCTCTTATAGGCGAAGGGGGAGGCCAAGGAAGTGGCCAGGGGCCCCACAAACTGCCTAGGCGCGGGCCCACCCCTGCCGCGCCTAGGGGGTGTGGCCGCCCTGGCACACCTATCTGTATCCCCTCTAGACTTCTTGTTCCCCACGGAAAGTTATTGACTTTGGCGTCCAATTCCAAGAATATTTCTTTACTAGATTTTCTGAAACCAAAAACAGCAGAAAACAGGCAACTAGCACTTTGGCAACTTGTTAATAGGTTAGTACCAGAAAATATATAAAAAGCACCTCAAAGTGTGGACAAAGAAAAGCAAAGTAGATACTAACAAGCATGGAACATCAAAAATTAGAGATACGTTTCCGACGTATCAAGCATCCCCAAGCTTAACTCGTGCACATCCTCGAGTAGGTAAGTGATAAAAAGAATAATTTTTTAGGTGACATGCACCGTCACAATCATGATCAAACCACTTGCAAGCATTGAAAGCTGGGATCGAATAACTCTAAACATGAACATGAAAGAATGGAGTTCTAACAGTAACACAAAGCAACTACTGTTGCAACATGAAAAGATACAAACAAAGATCATGAAAAGCATGCATTGAAAAACGTTTGTTTGTTTCACATACAGAAAACATAGCATAGTGGCACTCAGTTTGCCCCTCATATAGTAGCAAATAGATGCATAGTACACCTTCAATGTTCACAAGGGTGACTAGAAAAAAGTAGCACAAGAACAAGTAATAACACAATATGCGTCAATTAATAAACAAAAAATGGAAACTATGCTCTCTTAATGGTGCCTAAAGGTAGAAGGTGGAGACTCAAAAGTGGTGGAAGAAAGGCCTTTTCATAAAGGAAGCAGGGATTTCAAGTTTCAAAAAGAGCTTCTAAAGATTATGGTACTTGTTAGCTTTCAGCCCTCATTTCCCCTATCATAAGCATCTTGAAGTGATTAAGGTTAAAGTGAACAAACTAGGGAGTATATGCTTGACGAAGTATAAGTTGGCAATCTCAAGTCCCTTGAATATGAGGGCCACACCTCATGCTAGTCAACTTCAGGCCCAGGTAAGTTCTTGTCATTGTAAGTATTTGCATATCATTGAGAACCGCTGTAACATCCTAGATTCTGTGTTTGGAATGTTATTAGTGTCATGCATCATCCTTGCATCATTTGCATCCTACATTTGAAAAGTTGCAACAACAAAATCCTAACACAAAAACCCATTTAAAAACCCTATTCAATATACCCATAAGTAAGCACCCTTGTTGTAGTAGCATGACCCCCCCTCTACAAACCTTGTAAAACATTAAACTTTGGCCTATGTTGACCACCTCCTTTTTATGAAAATTTAGAAACAAGATTCATCACCTTTGGACTTGGCTTGCAAAAGATATTGGAGTTTTACTAAAACAGAAAAAGGGAAATTTGTTAAACAAAAAAGAGGAAAGGGCCAACAGCTAACCCTAGCTGGGCCATGCCACCACCACCCGCCCAAGGTTCGCAAGCGCAGGAACTGCCGCGCCCTCGGCCCACCTTCCCCCTCTGCCACCCCACACCGTCCCTCTCTCTCTAACGCGAACAGGCAGAGTCCCCATCGCCACGACCTCTGCCCCCCCGTGTCCGGCCAGGACTCGCCCAGGCCGTGTATAAATGCTCAAGCCGCACGACCACCTCCTCCGTTCCCCTCGCGAAACCCTAAAACCTTCCCCCGGTTCCGCTGGTACTAGTCGCCGCCGACCAGGTGACTCGCGTCGATGTCGAGCTTCCCCTCCACCTGTTCTTCTCCCTGGGATGATCCATTCGACTGGTTCGCCTCACCTACCTTGCCCATTGTCTGCCGCAGCGTGCCATCGCCAATCGCTCGCCGGAGCTGCGGGAGAGAAACTGCCAGCGCCACCGTTAGAGGAAGAGGGGGACGAAATCAAGGCGACAGACGGGACCGCGAGAAGGAGACGAGCACCAGCGGCGGATCCTCCTTCCTCGAAGTGCACCCGAGTGCCGCCACCGTCGACACCGACATCTCCGCCGCCCTCCGCCACCGTCGTTGCAAACGGTAAGTCGCCGAGCCACCTCCTCCGTCCGATTTGCAATCTGTGGTTTGGATTAGATACAACCCGAAGGGGTATGCACCAGTGGTATCGCGCCGCGTGGCGGCCACGCCGCCACTTCTCCACACTGCGCGTCCCCCCCGTTGCCGGTGGGCGGTGAGAGCTGCCACTTGGCAAGTCCTTTTAGATCTGGTTGCAGATTTGATTTTAAACTTGCGAAATTCATATAAAATTGAATATTTGGCCAAATTTAGCTTATAATATACCGTTGGGTTCCTAATTTTATGTAGAATCCAAATCTGTAATAATATTGCAGGTTTGCAGTAATGTTTTAGGTGTAGTTTTTAATCATTGGATTAGAGAGTTTAATCTATAGAAAAATAATTGAAATTCCTTTTTATTTGAATCTTGTTGCAATAATTTTTGCTTCCAATACCTGATCCAAATCTTTAAGCCTTGCTTAGGATTATTAGAGCTAACTTGTGGCTATTTAGATGGTTTGATCTCCTAAAATCCTAGGAATTGTTTTAGTGATTCAAATTAGATCTAAACCCTTGGAAGATCAATCCTAGTGACACCCTTAAAACTATCACAACACAAACTTGCTACCTTGATCAATTTAACCAACCTTTCATAAACTACCATGTTGCATGCATGCATGTTTTCCTTTGTGTTATGCTTTGAACAAGTTGTGATCAGATCTTTGTTTGTGATTGGTTAGATTGCTCGGAGTGCGCTAAGGAGTGCTATTGTGTAGAGTGCTGCTCGGATCAATGCAAGTTACACCACTTGTTCATAATTTTGTCCCAGTTTTGATTCTATGCATGTGATCTTCAAAATTCTGTAGTATGCATGTGTAGGATGATCTAGTAGAATTTTTCCTTAGTATTATTTTGCAAGTGCGATGATTTTGTAGTATGCCATGAGTAGCTCTATACTTAGGATTTCCCATCCTAATAGGTTACCCCTGTTTTTACTAAGTATTGCTTGCTATGCTATATATACAAAGTACCGTTGGGGGGTTCGAAAGACAAAGAATTTTTCTAAGTATAAAGGCTCTCTAGAGCAAACTTTTCTTCTCAAATCCACTTCAAAATAAAACTAAGTTTTCTTCTGGGCGGAATGGTTGTCGGACAACGAGTGAGATTTTGGTGGAGGACAAATTCAGAATCAAAGAAGTCGCCATGTTTCAATTTAGAAGCTTCCAGTGCAACCACAATACATTATGGGCTCTGTCTTGGCCTAGTACTTAGTGGGAAACCTCACCAGGTACCAACATTTGGAGGTTCTTGGCACGTTGGATCCGGAAGGTACGGGCTACTAAGGAAAGCCTCGCCATGGTCTTGTCTGTAAAGGACTTGATCGTGGATTGTGGGTAAAGTGCACAAACTCTCGAGAGCATTGCAACTGATCGATCACCGTGTTCACGATAATGTAACAACAATGAGCGTCTGAAGGATGGAGCCTCTGAAGGATCTTCCTCTCTCCTTTCTAAAACAAAATTTTGAAACCCCAAGGCGTGCGTAATATCGCTAATGGGTGGGATTTTGGGAAACTTGGTGCGTAATATCCAAGTGACGCTTGGTGCGTAATATCCAAGTGTTTGGTTGTTTGGACACTTGGTGCGTAATATCCTCGTGTGCCACTCGACCTTATTAATGTCTAATAAAATGTTTGCAAAGTAGGACAATCCGCTCTTCTTCTCTCTACTTAAGAAAATTAGCTTTGAGCAAATGAACTCTACAGCCTATACCAGCCTTGCATGTAGAGATAGTCTTTTCTCTCCTTGGTGTGATTTGCCAATACATTCAAAGTGTTGACCCAACTTGTTGGGTGCACGTCTTATGTGCAGAATCCGAAGATTGAAAGGTGCGTAGGGATCGCGGGTCTACACTCGACAAGCCTGGGGCGTTGATGGACTCATGCTGCTTTTATGTTTCCGCTGTTATTTGAGCTAGCATAATGCTAAGAAATTTTTGTAATAATTTAATACTCTGGATTCTCCGTGTAATAAAGACTTTGTGTTTTACATGATATTTCATCAACTGTGAGTGCTAGCTATTGATCCAGGGACTAGCATGTTAATCACAGGGACTTAGGATCCTTACCGATCCGAGGTCATTACAGATGGTATCAGAGCACATCGTTGCCTGTGGGACGTGACCCTAGGATTGGAACCACCACTAACTTAGTGCCTTACTTGTTTCCTACTAAGTTATTTTCCACACATCTAGTATCCGCTTTCCTCTACTTGTTTAAGAATCTAACCCTCATTCTTCTAACTCAAAGATGACAAGCTTCCTCTACGACACCGTCGCGGACATCGAGCCCCTTCGCTTTGGAGGATGCCTCATGGATCTACTCACACGTTTGGATCTTCCTCTCCCAACAATCCAAGGGAGCACAATAAAGAAACTCCACAAGGACGGCTGTTGGGAGTCAAGGTCATCCAGCCAGAAAAAGCGAGGCAAGAACCCGGAGGAAGACATAGCAATCCACATTGTTAGCGATTCCAAGGAGAAGGCCCTTAGCATTAGCTTGCAGCAACTCATTGGACGCCTATGTGGACGTCATCATGAAGCTCTCCAAGGACACTGCGGCGGCCTCTTTGGAAGAAGAGATGAGGAAGGGATTCCCATGGAGTTAACCTTTGAGGAAAGAACTTCTACCAAGCGCCGAAGAACATAATATCAAGACTTGGAGTGCCACATCCATGACCTTGAAAAGGGTACCTTCCTCGAGATGTTAAAGAACGACGAGCTATGCGCCCTCATCAAGGAGAAGGAAGAAATGATCAAGCAGCAGGAAGAGGCAATAAAGCTCCAAGAGATAAAATTCCAGGACCAAGAGAAGAGGGTGATAAATAAAAACAAGAGAATTAGGGAACTTAAATAGCAGATCGATGGAGATGAAGTGCAAACTGAAGGCCTTTGCAAGATAATCAATGATGTGCGTGCTCCCGCAATGAAGTCAAGTTTAGTGGAGGAACTACAAAGCGAGAAGGAGGGACTTCAGGAGCAGCTGGAAGCCACTACCAAGAAGCTACAAGATGAGATAAAGGACCTCCAAGAGAAGCTTGAAACCACCACAAAGGAGATGGAGTTGTACAAGACAACTCTAGAGCAAGAAGGCTACTCGTTCGAGGACGAGGAAGAGGATGGCGTGGAAGATGTGTAATAGTTGGACCACCTTTAATTCTATAGTAGAACGTTATTCGCAAATGTAATAAATACCAAGACAAGTTTGGTTTAGTTATACCTGGTTGTTTCCTGTGTTAAATTGTGTTGTTATGCCTTGTGTGCCTTGTGTGCTTGGTGTGTTTTCATAAGGGTAGGAGTTTACTATCTTTCTGTCTATTTCTTAACTATTCTCTTAAACCCCACAGATGCCGCCAAGATGTGCGAACCCCGAAATCCCGCCAGAAATAGCAGAACTTTTGGCCACTCAGAACCAGTTGATCCAACTACTCACTCAGAACATGCAGAACAACAACAACAACCCGCCGCCACCATCACCTCCGCCACTTCCTCAACAAGATCGCTTGACTCGGTTTTTGAGGTTGAACCCACCTGCTTTCACTAGCAGCACTGAACCAATCATCGCTAATGACTGGCTGCGTACGATCAACAAAAAGCTAGACACCGTGCAAGGCGCCGAGCGACAGGTGCGTTATGCCGCACACCAGCTTGAAGGACCTGCTGCAGAATGGTGGGATAACTACCAAGTCACCCACCCGGACATTGATGCTATCACTTGGGAACAGTTTGAGTTAGCTTTTCGCACCCATCATGTGGCTGCTGGTGTCATGACTCTAAAGAGGCGCGAGTTTCGTGACCTACACCAACTGCACCGTTCTGTCATCGAGTATGGAGAGCTTTTCAATAAGCTAGACCGTTATGCACCCGATGATGTTTCCACTGATGCCAAGACATAGGACGAGTTCTTAAGAGGGCTCAATGATGAGATATCCATTCAGCTTGTGGCTCAGAAATTTGACAAATTTCAGGAACTCCTGGACAGAGCCATTGTGGTTGAATCAAAGAGGAAGAGCATAGAAAATCGCAATAGGAAATCTAACCCTCACAAACACTCTGTTCCGTACCAGAAGAAGCGCAATTCCTCACCACCACCTTATAACAATAATGGCCACAACCATAACGGTCATAACCATGGTGGCCACAAACACAATGGGCACAAAAACCGCAATGGCAATGGCAGCAATGGAAAGGATCTCAGTGAGGTGACATGCTTTAAGTGCAACAAGATAGGGCACTATGCAACCTCTTGCCCCGAGAGGAAGAATGGCAATGGTAATGGGAATGGAAATGGACACAACCATGGCAATGGGAACGGGAAGAAGCCAAATCCGTTTGTCAAAGCCACGGTGAATCATGTTTATATGGAGGATGCCTGTGATGCGCCAGACTATGTGATTGGTAAGTTCAAACTCAATTCTATTCCCGCAGTTCCTCTTTTTGATACTAGTGCATCGCATTCATTCATATCAAGGGTATTTGTGGATAGAGGCAAGATACCAACGGAGACTATAAACTTTCCTCTAAGGGTAAGTTCTCCTGGGGGAGAAATAGTGGCAAACTCCGGTTGCCGGGATTTAGAACTAAGGATTGGGACACACATCTTTCCCACCAGTCTGGTAGTTCTAGAATCACAAGGGTTAGACATAATCTTGGGCATGAATTGGATGACCAAATATGAAGGAGTCATAGATTGTGCCAAGAGAACTGTCATGCTCACAACACCGGAAGGGAGAAGGATTCGTATCAAGTCGAATTTCGCACTTAAAGAAGTCATGGTGAACTCTCTTAAGGGGGTTAGCTTGGAGGAGGTACCTATCGTAAAGGAATACCCAGATGTCTTTCCAGAAGAACTACCCGGAATGCCACCTGACCGTGATATCGAGTTTCTCATTGACTTAATGCCAGGCACGGGGCCGATAGCTAAGAGACCATACAAGATGGATGTGGACGAGTTAAAAGAACTCAAGAAACAGCTTAGGGAACAATTGGACAAGGGGTTCATTCAGCCCAGCGCATCATCTTGGGGAGCACCCGTCCTATTTGTGGAAAAGAAGGATAAGACCAAGAGGCTGGTTGTGGACTACCGCTCGTTGAACGAAGTGACGATTAAGAATAAGTATCCTCTGCCCAACATCAACGACTTGTTTGACCAGCTAAAAGGAGCCAGTGTGTTCTCAAAGATCGATCTACGATCGGGCTATTTTCAGCTAAAGATTCGAGAACAGGATGTGCCCAAGACAACATTCACCACAAGATACGGATTGTATGAGTACACCGTGATGTCTTTTGGTTTAACCAATGCCCCAGCATACTTCATAACCATGATGAACAAGGTGTTCATGGAATATTTGGACAAGTTTATCGTGGTATTCATAGATGATATACTCATATACTCTAAGGATGAGAAAGAACATGAGAAACATCTGCGCCTTATTATGGAAAAACTAAGAGAACACAAGTTGTATGCCAAATTCAACAAGTGCGAATTCTGGTTAAAGGAAGTGGGATTCCTTGGCCATGTTGTGTCGGCTAAAGGGGTTGCCTTAGATCCTAGCAAGGTAGCTTCCGTGACGGAATGTGAGTCACCCAAGAATGTGGGAGATATTAGGAGTTTCTTGGGCCTCGCAGGATATTACCGGAGGTTCATCGAAAACTTTTCCAAGATAGCAAAACCCATGACGGAACTATTAAAGAAGGAAAAGAAATTCCTATGGACCGAGACATGTGAGGCAAGTTTCCAAGAGTTAAAGAAACGCCTTGTAACGGCACCAGTTCTGTGTCTGCCTGATATCCAGAAGGATTTTCAAGTCTATTGTGACGCTTCTCGACAAGGACTTGGAAGTGTATTGATGAAGGATGGGAAGGTGGTATCCTATGCCTCCCGACAACTTAAGAACCACGAACACAATTATCCCACACATGATTTGGAACTTGCATCTGTGGTTCATGCACTCAAGGTATGGAGACACTACCTCATGGGCAAACATTGTGATGTGTTCACAGATCATAAAAGTTTGAAGTACATCTTCACCCAAAAGGAGTTGAATATGAGACAACGAAGATGGCTTGAGCTAATTAAGGATTATGACTTGGATTTACAGTACCACCCGGAAAAGGCAAACGTGGTGGTGATGCCTTAAGTAAGGTATATGTAAATGGACTTACCGCAGGGAACTTCCAGAGGATTTATGCAAGCAATTCAGGACCTCGGGCTTGAGATAGTCCCGAAAGGACACGTAGCGACTATGGAAATAGTGTCCACCTTCCAAGAAAGGATCCAAGAAGCGTAAAAGGGGATAAAGAGTTGGAAGAAATAAGAGTCGGGATAAGTGAAGGAAAGACTAAAGAATTTCTGCAGACGAACAAGGAACCCTCTGGTATGGGAAGCGTTTGTGCGTTCCCAATGACCCCGATATCAGGAAGATGATTTTACAAGAAGCTCATGATTCGCCATACTCAATTCATCCAGGCAACACAAAGATGTACATGGATGTGAAGGATAGGTTCTGGTGGAATAACCTAAAGAGAGATATTGCAGAATATATTTCTCTGTGTGATGTGTGCAACAGAGTTAAAGCCGAGCATCAAAAACCGGCAGGATTACTACAACCACTACCTATACCCGACTGGAAGTGGGACAAGGTAGGCATGGATTTCATCACGGGATTACCCCGGACTCGTTCTGGATTTGATTCTATCTGGGTAGTGGTGGACCACTTCACCAAGGTGGATCACTTCATCCCCGTAAAGACCACATATACAAGTGCTAAGCTTGCTAATATATACATGTCAAGAATTGTAAGCCTGCATGGTGTTCCCAAGGGAATTGTGTCAGATAGAGGCACCCAGTTTACTTCAAAGTTTTGGCGACAACTACATGAGTCTCTTGGAACCCGACTAGAATTCAGTACTGCCTTCCACCCTCAAACAGATGGCCAAACAGAAAGGGTGAATCAAATTTTGGAAGATATGTTGAGAGCTTGCGCACTAGACTATGGGTCTAGTTGGGACGATAACCTGCCATATGCTGAGTTCTCATACAACAACAGCTACCAGACAAGTATCAAGATGGCTCCGTTTGAAGTTCTATACGGCAGGAAGTGTAGGACTCCATTGCTATGGAATGGAGTTGGAGAACGCAGTCTTTTTGGACCGGACTTGATAAAGGATGCCGAAGAAAAGGTGCGACAGATTCAGGATAGGCTAAAGATAGCCCAATCCCGACAGAAGAGCTACGCTGATTCCAAACGCAGAGATGTGGCCTATGAAATAGGGGACCGTGCGTATCTCCGAGTTTCACCCCTACGTGGAGTTAAGAGGTTCGGAATCAAGGGCAAGTTAGCCCCACGATTCATAGGACCATATAAGGTTCTGGACCATAGAGGAGAAGTTGCTTATCAGTTGGAGCTACCGGAAGGACTGACTGTTCATGATGTGTTTCATGTGTCACAACTAAAGAAGTGTCACCCGGAGATGGCTGAAACACCGCTAAGAGACACCGTTCCCCTAGACGAGGTTCAATTGGAGAATGACCTTACCTATGAGTAAAAACCCATAAAAATACTGGAAACAGCTGAAAGGATTACTCGCACCAAGACTATAAGGTTCTGCAAGGTACAATGGAACCACCACTCCGAGGAAGAAGCTACGTGGGAACGTGAATACGACATGAGAACGGAGCACCCACACCTATTTGCTAGCCAACCCGAATCTCGAGGACGAGATTCTTCTTAAGGGGGGTAGGTTTGTAACATCCCAGATTCTGTGTTTGGAATGTTATTAGTGTCATGCATCATCCTTGCATCATTTGCATCCTACATTTGAAAAGTTGCAACAACAAAATCCTAACACAAAAACCCATTTAAAAACCCTATTCAATATACCCATAAGTAAGCACCCTTGTTGTAGTAGCATGACCCCCCCTCTACAAACCTTGTAAAACATTAAACTTTGGCCTATGTTGACCACCTCCTTTTTATGAAAATTTAGAAACAAGATTCATCACCTTTGGACTTGGCTTGCAAAAGATATTGGAGTTTTACTAAAACAGAAAAAGAGAAATTTGTTAAACAAAAAAAGAGGAAAGGGCCAACAGCTAACCCTAGCTGGGCCGGCCAACCAAATTACCACGCCCAGCCAGTGGAACCTGTCCGCCGCCTCGCCCACCTTCCCCCACCGGCAAATGCCCTACCCCACCCATCATCTCTCTCCCTAACGCGAGCAGGACAGAGTCCCCATCGCCATGACCTCTGCCCCCGTGTCCGGCCAGGACTCCCCCAGGCCGTGTATAAATGCTCAAGCCGCACGACCACCTCCTTCGTTCCCCTCGCGAAACCCTAAAACCTTCCCCCGGTTCCGCTGGTACTAGACGCCGCCGACCAGGTGAGTCGCGTCGATGCCGAGCTTCCCCTCCACCTGTTCTTCTCCCTGGGATGATCCCCACGTTCGACTGGTTTGCCTCACCTACCTTGCCCATTGTCTGCCGCAGCGTGCCATCGCCAATCGCTCGCCGGAGCTGCGGGAGAGAAACTGCCAGCGCCACCGTTAGAGGAAGAGGGGGACGAAATCAAGGCGACAGACGGGACCGCGAGGAGGAGACGAGCACCAGCGGCGGATCCTCCTTCCTCGAAGTGAACCCGAGCGCCGCCGCCGTCGACACCGACACCGCCGCCGCCCTCCGCCATCGTCGTCGCAAACGGTAAGTCGCCGAGCCACCTCCTCCGTCCGATTTGCAATCTGTGGTTTGGATTAGATACAACCCGAAGGGGTATGCACCAGTGGTATCGCGCCGCATGGCGGCCATGTCAGCTCGCCACTTCTCCACACCGCTGCGCCCGTCACCCGTTGCCGGTGGGCGATGAGAGCTGCCACTTGGCAAGTCCTTTTAGATCTGGTTGCAGATTTGATTTTAAACTTGAGAAATTCATATAAAATTGAATATTTGGCCAAATTTAGCTTATAATATACCGTTGGATTCCTAATTTTATGTAGAATCCAAATCTGTAATAATATTGCAGGTTTGTAGTAATGTTTTAGGTGTAGTTTTTAATCATTAGATTAGAGAGTTTAATCTATAGAAAAATAATTGAAATTCCTTTTTATTTGAATCTTGTTGCAATAATTTTTGTTTCCAATACCTGATCCAAATCTTTAAGCCTTGCTTAGGATTATTAGAGCTAACTTGTGGCTATTTAGATGGTTTGATCTCCTAAAATCCTAGGAATTGTTTTAGTGATTCAAATTAGATCTAAACCCTTGGAAGATCAATCCTAGTGACACCCTTAAAACTATCACAACACAAACTTGCTACCTTGATCAATTTAACCAACCTTGCATAAACTACCATGTTGCATGCATGCATGTTTTCCTTTGTGTTATGCTTTGAACAAGTTGTGATCAGATCTTTGTTTGTGATTCGTTAGATTGCTCGGAGTGCGCTAAGGAGTGCTATTGTGTAGAGTGCTGCTCGGATCAACGCAAGTTACACCACTTGTTCATAATTTTGTCCCAGTTTTGATTCTATGCATGTGATCTTCAAAATTCTATAGTATGCATGTGTAGGATGATCTAGTAGAATTTTTCCTTAGTATTATTTTGCAAGTGCAATGATTTTGTAGTATGCCATGAGTAGCTCTATACTTAGGATTTCCCATCCTAATAGGTTACCCCTGTTTTTACTAAGTATTGCTTGCTATGCTATATATACAAAGTACCGTTGGGGGGTTCGAAAGACAAAGAATTTTTCTAAGTATAAAGGCTCTCTAGAGCAAACTTTTCTTCTGAAATCCACTTCAAAATAAAACTAAGTTTTCTTCTGGGCAGAATGGTTGTCGGGACAACGAGTGAGATTTTGGTGGAGGGCGGCCGCCCAGGAATCAAAGAAGTCTGCCATGTTTCAGAATTCAGATGCTTCCAGTGCAATCACAATACATTGTGGGCTCTGTCTTGGCCTAGTACTTAGTGGGAAACCTCACCTGGGTACCAACATTTGGAGGTTCTTGGCACGGTTGGATCCGGAAGGTAGGGGGGCTACTAAGGGAAAGCCTCGCCATGGTCTTGTCTGTAAAAGGACTTGATCGTGGATTGTGGGTAAAGTGCACAAACTCTCGAGAGTATTGCAATCTGATCGATCAGCCGTGTTCACGGTAACAGAACAACAATGAGCGTCTGAAGGATGGAGCCTCTGAAGGATCTTCCTCTCTCTTTTCTAAAACAAAATTTTGAAACCCCAAGGCGTGCGTAATATCGCTAATGGGTGGGATTTTGGGAAACTTGGTGTGTAATATCCAAGTGTTTGGTTGTTTGGACACTTGGTGCGTAATATCCTCGTGTGCCACTCGACCTTATTAATGTATAAGCAAATGTTTGCAAAGTAGGACAATCCGCTCTTCTTCTCTCTACTTAAGAAAATTAGCTTTGAGCAAATGAACTCTACAGCCTATACCAGCCTTGCATGTAGAGATAGTCTTTTCTCTCCTTGGTGTGATTTGCCAATACATTCAAAGTATGGACCCAACTTGTTGGCTGCACGTCTTATGTGCAGAATCCGAAGATTGAAAGGTGCGTAGGGATCGCGGGTCTACACTCGACAAGCCTGGGGCGTTGATGGACTCATGCTGCTTTTATGTTTCCGCTGTTATTTGAGCTAGCATAATGCTAAGAAATTTTTGTAATAATTTAATACTCTGGATTCTCCGTGTAATAAAGACTTTGTGTTTTACATGATATTTCATCAACTGTGAGTGCTAGCTATTGATCCAGGGACTAGCATGTTAATCACAGGGACTTAGGATCCTTACCGATCCGAGGTCATTACAACCGCTAACCTGGGTACCCTTGCACATGGTATGCAGAGCTTTCCCATAACCAAAATGACAAGGCAAGCGGACAATGATCATCTCAACAATCTTTTTATTTACTATATGCATAGTTTTTATTGAGGATGCTTCATAGATAGCTCACTATGGTGATGCTGCAAGTTTCCACCATGATTAGGCATGGCTTAGGCTAGCGGCCAGCCTTTCTCTAACACAAAGATACAAACTCCATGTACTTACAAGTTCCTTTTATTTCACACGGTGACATCCACAGCAAAAGATCATGATATCAATGAGTACAAGTACAAGTGCAATGTTGAAAATGTTCCCCATGACGGCATGGTTCGCTAATTCCAACGTATAAGTGCAAGCATATACAACATAGAGCCACAATGGTTCAAGTTTATTAGGGCAAAGAATATAAAGTGTGCCATCAAGTTCGTGAGAGCTTTAATCACCAAGTTTTCACATAATAGTTGGAAGATAGTTGAAAACAAGAATATACTTGGAATGGTGTGACACACCATGCATGGGAGTTTATAGTGGACACTTTGGAAAAACTTGGTTTCTTGGGAGTTGGAGGCATGAGTAGAGCTTACTCATACAAGTGGAGGCTAGCAAAAGACTGGGAGCAACCAAATAAGAGAGAAATATCGGCCATAATCATGCAGAGCGACAATCAAGGCCTAGAGTAGTACTACAAGTTAAGGACTAAATGATCATAGAGGCTATGGTGACTTGTTCATAGTCATAACATGGTGTGAGAATGTGCCAAGTCAACCCAAACAAAGATCAGAGTAGAATACCACAATACTATGCTTTTGCATGCTAAAACAACGCATAATTTTTTCAAGGCGCACTAAGAAATCCCAATGACTTGGAGAAAGCCATGATACAACAATAACTACTAAGAATAATGTCAAAACAACACCTAGCATGACATGATAAAGTCTAATCCACAGTCAAAACAAGCTCTCTTTTGTACCACTATAAGCAAGAACTTACTACTCCTTTCCAACACCAAGCAACTTATTTGAAACAACTCACAAAGATAATAATCAACAAAGATCAGTGAGATTGTCTCACAAATCCACAAAGAGGAACTAAAAAGTTTTAAGATGAAAGCACAAGAAAACTAAGGCTGAACGCGGTGCTAGCAAAAGTGAACACTCACAAAACAATAAGAGTGAAAGCTAGAGTGTTCGAGGCAATGGAAACAGAGTGTGTCTCTCTCCAAAAGAGGTGTGGTGTGACCAACCAACTTACTCAAGCAAACTAAGCAAAGCAAATGAAAACTAAGACGCTCCAAGAACAACACAACAGTTCATGAAACAATAAAAACGAAGTGTGCTGACAGACCTGAGCTTTTTATTAATGAAAAAGGGATGCCTTGGGCATCCCCAAGCTTTGACGCTTGTACCTCTTGTATATTTATTGGGGTGACACCATGGTGGAATCCTCAAGCTTGAGCTTTTGTCCATTCTTCATCTCATTGCATCATTCTTTCTCTACACCTGAAAATTTTCCTTCATACAAAACTTCACACAATCTTCATTAGCAACATTAGTTTATTCAAAAGATATTAAACCTCTGTCAAAGCTTTGGAACAGCAAGTATTTTCATTCAAAACACAAGCTACTGTAGTAACTCTTTCAAAAATCTCAATTCACCAAAAGATAACTCAAAAAAGAATCGATAAGAAGCAAATACAAATAATGGCAGAAATCTGTCAAAACAGACCAGCAGACAGAAACCGATTTTTTCGAAAATCTTATGTTGCTCAAATCACAAAGTGTTGAACTAACTAAAGTTAGCTAACATACTGGGAGATTTATTCGTAAAATATCATCTCAATCCGAGTTACAGAGACTCCTCACGAATATTCATGGTGGAGGACAGAAATCTGTTTCGGGACAACAACTCCCCAAATCTTACTTCCCTCTCATTAGAGGTTATTCTTGGCACAAAAAAGCAAACAAAAATGATAAAGAGAGGTTATTACTGAAGTAATAACTTCCAAGACTCAAGAAAACTCTTGGGTTATCTCCCAAAAAGTACTTTTCTTTAACGCCTTTAAGTTACGCTTGATAGTTTGAGAAGATGCTCACATAAGAAATATGAATTGAAGTAAAAGAGAGCATCAAGAAGCAAATTAAAAACACATTTAAGTCTAACCCACTTCCTATTCATAGGATTCTTGTAAAGAAACAAGTCATGAAAGCACAAAGCAACAAGCATAGAAAAGCAAAACAAGTGCAACTTCAAGACTTTCAACATAAAGAGGGGAAACTTAATATTTTTTAGATGCATAAAACCATGTTTCCCTCTCTCATAATAACTTTCAGTAGCACCATGAATAAAATTAACAATATAACTATCACATAAAACATTCTTATCATGAGCCACATGCTTAAAATGATTATTACTCTCCACATAAGCATAGTCATTCTTATTAATTGTAGTTGGAGCAAATTCAACAAAATAGCTATCATTATTATTCTCATCACCATAGTCATCAAATATAGGAGGCATATTGTAATCACGATTAATTTCCTCCTCAATAGTAAGTGGACTGAAAATATCATATTCAACATTGTAATCATCATATATTGGAGGTTTGGTATCATCATAAGCAATAGAATAGCTATCTTCCAAAGCTGGGGAACTAAAAAGATCATTTTCATCAAAACTAGCTTCCCCAAGCTTAGACATTTCCATATCATTAGCAATAATGGTGTCCAAAGAATTCATACTAATAACATTGCTATTAGCATGCAAATAAAGTTCCATAGGTTTTTTAATTTTCTCTTCAAACACTTCATGTCCTAACTCAAGATAAATACTATAAAGCTCTCTAATTTTGTTGTTGTTTTCCATTAAGCCTAACTAGTGAAAACAAGAAACAACAAGACAAAATTGCATAATCTAAAGAAAATAACTTCAAGCACTCACACCGGAGGATGCGAGTACCTTTTACCTTACCTCCCCAGCAACGGCGCCAGAAAATAGGTTTCTGGCTTGCTGTTGCCGTGGGGTAACGTGTGTGAGTGCTTTACCTTTCCTCCCCAGCAACGGCGCCAGAAAAGAGCTTGATGTCTACGCACTTCTATTCTTGTAGACAGTTGTTGGGCCTCCAAGTGCAGAGGTTTGTAGAACAGCAGCAAGTTTCCCTTAACTGGATTACCCAAGGTTTATCGAACTCAGGGAGGAAGTGGTCAAAGGTATTCCCTCTCAAGAAACCATGTAATCAAGATACAAGAAGTCTCTTGTGTCCCCAACACACCCAATATAGGTGCACTAGTTCAGCGAAGAGATAGTGAAATACAAGTGGTAGCAGTGCCAGAAAATAGCTTCTGACAGTGAGGTAAAAACTAAAGGCAACAAGAAGGAAGCAAGCAAACATGCAATAGATGTAGTAGCAAATGGTGTTTCAATGTTTAGCAATAAGGCCTAGGGATCAAACTTTCACTAGTGAACACTCTCTCATATAAATATCCTCTCTTCATGATTCTACTCTTAACTACTCTCCGGTTGGACACTCTAATCTATGGTAGGGCTATAACAACACACCTCAAAGTCTGCCTTCCCCAATCTAGATAACCCCACACTGTCACCTTGAGCGCTAGATGGTTCCAACAAACACCACAATTTCATAGAGATTCCCAACTCCAAATACAACTCATAACAAATATTCAATCTAGCCAAAGCCACACACGGTATGCCCCCTGTCACTTTCACACACGTGGGGAAAAGCATAGATCTACTAAAGCACAAAGAGTATTTATGTAGACTCAATCCTAAGTGCCACCATGGCGTGCATGCTGTCACTTTCACACACATGGGGAGAGCAGAGATCTATTGAAGCACCTGAGTAGCAAGGTATATCTACTTGATTACAAAGCGCATGACCACAACAAGATCATGCATAGAGAGAGACAGATGAACACATAGCTACCGGTAGAACCCTTATCCTCGAGGAAGAACTACTCCCTCCTCATCATGGGAATCAGCAACGGTGATGGAGATGGTGATAGAGATCGATGGAGATGGCTCCGGGGCACTTCCCCGTCCCGGCAGGGTGCCAGAACAGAGACTTTCTGTCCGCCGAATCTCCCCTTCGATGGTGGCGGTGCTGTGGAACTTTTCTTGGCTTTCTGGTCCGGTCTTTAGGGTTTCCTCCCCGGGAGGCTTTTATAGGCGAAGGAGGCAAGGTCGGTGGAGAGCCAGGGGACCCACACCCCCTATGGACGCAGCCAGGGTGGTACCCGCGTCCACCTAGGGTGTGGCCACCCTGGTGTCCTCCTCCGTCTCATCTTCGATTTTCCGTATCGCTCAGGGAAAAATATGAACTTTGGCTTTTATCCCGTCCAATTTCGAGAATATTCATTTTTTAGCTTTCTGAAACCAAAAACAGCAGAAAACAAGCAACTGGCACTGTGGCATCTTGTCAATAAGTTAGTACCAGAAAACATATAAAAACATCTCAAAGTGTAGACAAAGCATAGAAAAGTAGATACTAAACAAGCATGGAACATAAAAAATTATAGATACGTTTACGACGTATCACATGGCATAATGTGGCATGAAAACTTCAAACTAGTTTGTGGCCCCCAGAACAGTATTTTGAAATCAGATACTAAGCCGATAGGAGTGTTTATACACCCCACATGTGGTTAGCGCTCGATCTCGTAACAAGTGTCAGGAACTCGGGTCCCAGGTGACACAAGTGGGCGGTTAACAACCAAATCTCAATTATTACCCACCGGTGCCACTTCATTAATTATATCAATTTTAATATTTATTTAACCAGCCGTAATTAAAACCACGATCATCTCCACCTTTATGAATATGCCAACCCCCAATATCAGTGGAACATTGACGACACGAAGCAGCATTTGAGCAAGCGATTACGACTCGCAAGGTCAACTGTCTACCCAAACAACAGGCGATGGGAGGTGTCTAAGGCAATATAAAGGCTGCAGGGATATATAAAGGGGTAGGAAATCTAAAGCATCGCAACACAGATAGCAATAGATCAACATGAGAAAGTAAAGACTATAAATATAAAATAGGTAGAAAGAGGGAGAATGCTCGCCTGAGAAACATTGCCGAAGATACACCGAAGATTGGGTCGACACTCGCATCAACTCATCGGCCTAATCCATGAAGAAGCAAAGCAGTAGAAGAAACGTTGGATTTACTATTTAATACTACGACAGAAGATTAGACATGATGCATGGTGATCGAAAAAGGAAGAAGCAGAGGAGGAGGTCACACTTCTCTCGTGACCACCAGCCAGGAAGATTACAGAGAGAGGAGGGGCCTCTCCATCGACCAGCTGAGGAGCTTCCAGGTGGGTTGATGCTACGTGGTGGGCTTCTGATGGACCAGGTTTTCTCTCTCTAATTTTTTTTCTTGCTAAAAAAATTCCTTTTTATACAAACAATTTTATTTCTTTTCAAAACGATTTGAAAACTTTTGAATTCTTTTGCAGGGATTTTAAACATATATTTTTTTATAGGATTTCAAATAGAGTAAAGAGGGGACAAGAAGAATAGCAAGAGGATGCCACACGACAATTTGGCATTTTACAAGAATAAAGAAATAGGGTGAAACAAAATAGGAGATGAGATTAATTCCAAAAGAATTTGTATATGAAATATTGGATCCTTCCATTAAGCTAGAAGAGGGAACAAAGAAACATATGGGTGATATGAAAACAACAAGGAGATATAAAAATGATGAACAAGATACAAATGCAGTGCAATCCGGACAACAATGCAACAAATATTTGAACCATGCAAGGTGACATAATATTCATGATGATGCATATGATGTCATGATGATGCAAAAAATTAAATAACAAGCAATTTTCTAATTGAGGAATTTCTGGGTGCTACATTTATGATGAGATTGCCTGCCCGAATGATGCTTTTTTTCTTTGGCGTGTTCGCTCCTAAGGGAACGTACAATGCGGTTACGTCAGCCTTCTCTTATGCTTGCCACGTAGGATTATTGCTTAGTTGGAGGAGAGATAAATAAGAAAGAGAAGATTGTCTTCCCTTAGCTAAGGGATAATCTCTTAGAAATAAGAGAAGACTATTTTTTCTATTGTACCATATGTCTTTCCTTAGCCAACCAATTTCTTACTAAAAATAGCTAATTCTCATTAATTGCTAGAGATAGCAATAAGAGATAATGCATTATACAAGTTATATATTGTGTTTTCTCTAAATGATGTTGAGAGCTAAGAGAAGACATGCCTTCCTTAGCATTGTACATGTCCTAATTCACTAGGGACACCCGGTAGAAGATTTTCGTGTTCAAACAACATCTCCAACTGCTTACCTATATTTTTTGAGCATGCAAACAAAATACATAGATGAGTGAGATTTTGAGATCAGAGTGAGAATATTTTGGTACTCATTTTATGCACAAATTTTACAGCTTACCCATAATAGCATACTCATGCTTCCGTGTGCATGTGGAACTCCCAAAAAAAATCTTTTCGAACTTTATTTTGGATTTCTTATGGATCTTTGCATTGGGCTATTTTTGGATCTTTTCTTCCTACTACCTCCTTCACGGTTTGCAGGACACCTAATCAAATTTAGGTTTTTCCAAAACTGCAACGTTCCTAGACGCATAAGAATTAATTGTTAATTAATGTGGCACCTTTTCTTCCAACTTCCTATGCATACAACAATTTACCACCAATACATGCGCATTAACTCCTCACTAATAAGCCTAATTTTCAGCCAATACGTTCACGCCTAGGTCCGTGAGATTTTTGTAAAGCGCCCTGCAAACCGTGAAGGAGGGAGTAGAACATGTTGATCTAATGGACCGCCCCCTTGGAGACAAATCAATTTCTCGAGTCCAAGACCAATGCAATTAACTCAAAAATTGGTGATACAGGTGCAGTTGATCATGCATAGTGTAGAGAGTATCCTTCACATGTTTCCATGGTATAACAATGTCCATCAATAAAACAATCACTTGTACTGCACAGCATGCATGTCAAAACGTGTCAATACAGTAAAGCAGAACTGGGAATACGGTAAGTGCAGGTTTGTGAGTGGCTAGAAGGTCATCACTGTGTACAGAAAAAATGAACCTCCAACAGATAAAAATGTACTACTACAGTAGACTGATGCTCGTAATCAGAACTTCGAGACAACAGAAATCTCAGCATCGGCGACCAGAAATGTCGAACAAGTTATGACAAGAGAGATAGCTCAGATTTGAGTGACTTTCTTCTTAATGCATAGTTCCTCCAATTCTATTCTCGATGTTAACAAACCAAAGAGCAGCACCCACATGAATCAAAGGCGAGATCAAACCATTTACACGGATAAAGTTGATTAAAACCATTTGCCACAATATAGTCAAGATCGATCACCATCCAGTAGATCTGTAACATCTCAGATCACCACAAACATAACATCTACGATTACTGTCACAGACTAGTCATCAAACATAAAACTGCAAGCATGGAAAATTCCATACGTCTAGAAAAGGATTTTCTCCAAGGAGGGAGTTGTTCATCATGTCTCTGGTCATGTAACTTCAGGCTTCCTAGCAGCAAGTAAAGACTGAAATACCACAATGTTGACTTACGATAGCTCCTAGCACATGGGGTACGCAATACTACCAATGGACCAATCTACAGTCGTGAATAGAGGTAACTACAGTTTAGTACTAATCGGTGGCCAGAATCATCAGGAGGGAGTCAGCTCTTGTATTTTCCTTCCCATCATTACGCCTTCTCTTCAGGGTCATGTCTGTTAAAAAATAAACCCAAAATTTTATTAGATCAGCAGCATCAAATAGCACTTCAGTGAGAGTGTGTAGATGTTTATCAATATTCAGTACCAAATATTATAAACGTGTACACGGCGATCTACGTAGAAAAGTAGTATACCGATATGGCAAGGGTCACTACCATGCGGATAGCACTGCAACTAGACCAGCGAGAGGAAATTTTAGATCAAGGGTGAGAAGGAAGTTAGGTGGAAACCCATATCTGATCAAGAGTACATCAATTGCAACTCAGCATATAGAGCTTAATTCTTCTTGCTGTATAACAGCCTGATTTGGAAAGGCTGAGCGCCTCAAAGGTGCAACAATGTACATGATAACTAGCTCAAGTAAACTCTGAATTGCAGAAAAAACATTGGTAACAAGATGGCATGGTCGGTAGTTATCCCCTACATGGAGACCATCTTGAGATCACAAGACCCATATATTCACATGCATTAGTTCATTACAGTGTGATGACTGATGGACTGAACAGAGCATGGCAATCCACACACCGAAGAGCACAAAAGAATGATGTGAATAGCGAAATAAGAAATTTGCAATGGAAGTAGTGGCATCCTATAGCTTGTCAGCGCGAAATTTATTTGTCATTTCATCCATTTTGTTGCACAAGAAGTGCTAAGGTGCTTAACAAGTAATCATATAAAACTACTAAAAAATGTTAGCTCTTGCGAAACAAGTTAAGCTACTTCTTACGGAAACAAAGGAACGCTGAAAACCCATGAAAGGGAAGAATATCCCGCAACAATATAGAGCATAAAAGCCGAATTTGGAAAGGCTGAGTGCCTCAAAGGTGCAACAACGTACATGGTAACTAGGTCAAATATACTCTGAACTGCAGAAAACCCAATGATAAAAGATGACCTAATCAGTAGTTATCTCATATATGGAAAACATCTCAAGATCACAGGCCCCATATATTCACATGCATTAGTTTGTTACACTATGATGACTAGTGGACAGAACAAAGCATGGCAATCCACACACACAAAAGGGCACAAAAGAACGGTACAGATAGCAAAATATAAGAAATTTCAATGGAACTAGTAGCATACTGTAGCTTATCTGAATGAAATATATTTGTCATTTTCTTCCATTTCTTGCACAAGAAGCAGAAAGGTGCTTAACAAATGATCATATAAAACTACCACAAAAATATTACAAAATGCTCTTGCGAACCAAGTTACAATACATCTTAGGGAAATAAACGGATGCTGAAAACCCATGAAAGGGAAGAATCTCTCTACAATATCAACATGTGTTCTTGAAGGCACTTCTACCAAAAATGACAGTGGAACAACAACACATGGAGGAAGATAGTAGCTACAGATTAAAGGAAGGGTCTGTTCTATACATTACCATCATAGTTAACTTAAATAACTGTATACAGTTTCTGTTTGCTATCTTCACTAAGACAAAAAAATTAAGGTATACAACATAACAGACAAAACAAGGCAGATAAAAAGAAGATGATGTAATTCTAAACTAAAACCACGACAAGAATTATGGAACAGAGGAGTGCAAGATATCCATGTCCGCACTCTTTGGAATTTGAGGTCTACCACTTATGACGGGTCTTGATGGATAAATTTGTAGCTGCTAATCACGATAATGACAGGAATGACTCAACATGACAATGCATACTATGTTTCTACTGATGATATCTCCATAAGCATTTAATTAGTCTCCACAGAAGATAAAACTCATACGCAATTCCATGAAACTAGAAACAACATGCTTATAACTAAAAAGAAATGAACAGATGGCAGGTAAATACCTCAGCAAAACAATAGCATAACCCTTTACTTCATCCTCCACTGCCTCAGTATCAGAGTGGGTAACATAATGAAACAATATGCTGCACCCGAGCCCAATATCCCCACATCCTGCAGTATTAAGCCAATCTGTTCCCTCCTAGATCCTTCCACAGGCGAATGTACCCTCACCAGCTGACTAGCGGCTAAGAGCATGAAGAAGGGTGTCGAAACGATGGTTCCAAACATGAAAGGATCCTTGAGAAACATTCGCACAATCTGACGAGGGGTTTCCAGGGGCTCTTTGATATCCTTGATAAGAATATGTGCAGAGTTCGAGATACAAAAAACATCAGAACGGCGTCATACTATATGCTGTGAAGCTAGACGGAAGCAAATACATTTACACACAGCAGAGCCTATTTCGAATTCAAGCAAATAGCAAGACTTACTTCCTAATTACGAAATTGGTACTACTAGCTTATTTTAGACTAGGCAGATGTAGAATTCGATTTCCAGAGTTATCAAATATTATTTTGGAGCAGCTCGGAATAAATAAATATTATCCAAAGACGCAAAGAAGTTTTTTCCTTGATACCTTCTTGACGAGGGTTCTGTTGGACACGGTGCGCGTCATACGGGCACCAATGAGAATCATGGCAACGGGGAAGAGCGAAACACCGTAGGCAGCGGAGTAGAAGGCAACCGAGAACAACGCGGAGAGCACGGGGGAACCCTCGACCTCACCCAGCGCGCGGCGCCCGATAACCGCGGCGACGCACGCCGCGGCGGCGACCCACAGCAGCCCGTAGTGGAGGTAGATGAGCGTGCAGGACGCGGCGAGGACCCTGGGCCTGAGCGTCGACGCCGGCGTCTCCGCCTTGGCGAAGGTCATGGGGGAGGCCGAACCCTAGGCGCGGGCGGCTGCGTTGTGCGGAGTTGGGTTTAGCGCGAGTGGGGAAGAAGACGGCGGTCGATTTGGGGTTTACGCTATTGGGTCCAAGTCCCAAAGGGGTGGTTTCGGCGTTAATAGCTACTGAGTGTTACAAAATATAAATAGTATTGACATAAAAATTATAATATTAGAAACTTTAGAGGTTATATTTTTTAATAGTATAATTTTTGTGATATATAAGTTATGTTTTGTTAGTCGAATTAACAAACTAGGTATGCGTGTAGGACCTATAATCCCGAATAGAGAGAGTACTAGATAAACCCTGGTATTTTTTTAGGTGCTAGGCATCACTCGGAGATATTTTCCCGGATCCCGCATGCTCCATGCGGCACGTGTCTAATCCCCTACTCAATCCCGTTTTGCTTCATTGAAGAAAAAAAATGTATTTGCTATAGGAAAAAAATAGGAGGGTACTACGCGTCCCCGGACGATGGGAGAGCCCCTATCGTCCTGCTTCACCTGCTGCCACGTATCCACTAAAACGGTCCAAATCCTGTTTTTGCTGCAAAACGACCCGCTTTTGCTATATATGTACCTGTTTTTGCTTCGGAAGCAAAAAAAAAGTTTCGTTTCAGAAATAGAACGTCTCGCCGGAGACCTCACCGGAGACCTTGCCGGAGACCATGCAGCAAAAAAATTGTGCTAATGCAGCAAAACCGATTTCGCCAGAGACATCGTCGGAAACAACTCGTTGATGACCCTTGCCGGAGACCATGCAGCAAAAAAAAATCCGACGAAGTCGGTTTTGCTGCATTAGCACAATTTTTTTGTTGCATGATCTCCGTCGAGGTCTCCGGCGAGACGTTCTATTTCTAAAACGAACCTTTTTTTTGCTTTGGAAGCAAAAGCAAGGACATATGTAGCAAAAGCGGGCCGTTTTGCAGCAAAAACGAAATTTGGGGCGATTTTGGGTACACGTGTCACGCAGGGAAGGACGCAGGGGGAGGAGGACGATGGGAACCCCATCATACGGAGGATCCATATCATTTTCCAAAAGAATACCTATCCCCCCGGGATATCGCCACTCCCATCCTCCGGGTGCGTCGCTGTCGCATCGTGGGTGGGCCCTTCTATGCCGCACGTACTTCTTATCTTCTTCCTTTTCTTTCGATCATTCTTCCGCACCGTCGAGCCTCCACCGTCGCCGCCACTCGTCCTTAACCACGTCTTTGCCGCCGCCATGTGCCTCAGGTAGCCACGCACGCCTCCCCCGAGCCACGCGCCCTCCTAGCTTGCCACGCCACCGGCTGCAGCTTGTTGTGCGCCGCCGGAGCTCGCCGCACCTTCTCTCTTGCCCAGCACCACCGCATCGCCGAAGTTCACTGCCTTCCCATCTTGCGGCTGTAGGGGTTCATAGCATGGAATACAAAAAATTCTATCGCATGAACACACACAAGCCAAGATCTAATCTACGAGATCGGTGCAACGAGTTTGTAGAGTATTAACCCTCATAGATCCAAAACGTTTAACGAGATTGGATTCTCGTGGTTGATGTATTCGTTCACTTGCTGATCTCAAGATCGTGTAGACGATCCTTCCGGTGCCACGTTCCGGCAGCGCTTCCGCAGTCGGTCACACGTTCGGTACTCGATGAAGACCTTCCTCTCCCTTGTTCCAGCAGGTAGTGGAGGTTGTAGATCTCCTCGCGATTCCAGCAGCACGACGGTGTGGTGGAAGTGGAGGTGTAGATCCTGCAGGGTTTTGCCTAAGACAGAGCAGGTATGGTGGATTTAGAGAGGCCCTTGGTGGCTAGGGTTTAGACGCCGAGGGGAGGAGGGCAGCAGGTGGCTAGGGTTTAGGCTAGGCGGTGACGACGGTTTAGAGGGCTAGGGTGCCAGCGTATAGAGGGGCAGGCGACGACCTATGGTTTGGTGTCAGGCCCAAGGGGGCGCCCCACCCCTCCTTTTATGGGTGGGAGAGGCGTCTAGGGGAGGCCGAGTCCTCCCCAACTCCCCTTGTGTGTCCGGCGGCAAGGAGGGAGATGGAAACCTCTCTCCTCTAGGTTTCCTTTCCTCCCTCCACTAGGCTTTTGACTTTTAATGTTGGGATTTGACTTTTCAAACTGGAGTATGACTATTCGAACTAGAGTTTGATTATTTCTTTTCCCGTTGCCCAGCCAAGTGACATAGGGTACGATGCAACCGTTCCACATTAGCATGGCACATACAAGTACCCCTCCCTGATACGTCATAAACGTATCTATAATTTTTGATGCTCCATGCTTGTTTTGTACCAACTATCTTATGTTTTGTCTACACTTTGAGGCATTTTTATACATTTTCTGAAACTAAGCTATTGACAAGATGCCGCAGTGTCAGTTGCCTATTTTCTGATGTTTTTGGTTTTAGAAAAGCTAGTAAAGAAATATTCTCTAAATTGGACGAAACAAAAGCCGAAGTCAATATTTTACCGGAGCGAAGACGGAGTCCAGAGGGGGGACGAAGAGGCACCACATGGCGGCCACACCACCCCCTGGCGCGGGTCCACCCTAGACCGCGCCAGGGCATGGTGTGGGCCCCCTGGCCCTCAACCGACCTTGCCCCTTCGCCTATATAAACACCTCGAGGCAGAAACACTAAGCACCCGATCAGAAATCCATGAAAAAATCCGTAGCCGTCACCATCTCCATCTCTAGATCGGGGGGAATCCGACGCTCTTCCCGACACCCTGTCGGAGAGGATAGATCATCTCGGAGGCCTTCTTCATCACCATGCTAGCCTCCGGAGTGATGCATGAGTAGTTCATCCTTGGACTACGGGTCCATACAGTAGCTAGATGGTTGTTTCTCCTCTTTTGTGCTATCATGTTTAGATATTGTGAGCTCCGTCCATGATCAAGATCATCTATTTGTAATCCTACATGTTGTGTTTGTTGGGATCCGATGAATATTGAGTACTATGTCAAGATTGATTATTGATTCTATCATGTTTATGTTGCCGCAAGCCGTGATGCGGAAGATGAAAGCGGCGATGCAAGGTTCTGGAGGAAGGTGCGTGTTGTTGATTGATTCACCGATTAGGTTTAGTGCAGACGCTTATATAGTGCTGGCCAGGGAGATCGTGGGACACATCCCACGTCTGAGTCGGTAACAGCCCATGTCTGAGTCGGTAACAGCCCACGTCCATAGAAACTGGAAATGGCTGTAATTAACGCGTCCGTTAATGACTCATAAATAATTTTCCCAAACAGCAAAATAAAACTCGGCTCGGCGAGATTCCCATAACCCGCGTCGTGACGAGGTGAGGCGTGGTGTGGCGCGGCGAGGCGAGGCGGGCGGCGTCGGAGGAGGAATGCGCGAGGGCTTCTCTCCTTGTCACACCTTAGTGAGTGGTGTAACACTCTACTATATAAGATGGTCCAACTCTCCTTCCACTAGCAATGTGGGACTAAACTTTAGCACCATTAGCACAACCATATGCTGCTATACTCAAGTGGGCCAAAGAGAATTTCAGAATTTGTCTAATGGGCCAACAACCCAATATACACCAGATTCCAACAATCCCCCACACAGTCTCATTGGCGCATCACATCACTTTTCTTCCAGAACATTGTTTTATATACCGGTGTGTAGTGGTGTGTAGTGGATACTGTGAAGTTGAACTTCCACGTTAAACTTCATGCTACACTAGCTAGCAACTTGAATAGTGGAATATGCCTTGAACTACAAGTTTTCTGCGCGCTAGTTTCACACAAAATCTAAACCGGTATAGGGCTATCGTCGGTTTCTCCACGGTTTGGAGCTTATGCGTCCTACTCTAGGGCCTTTCATGAGTTTATTAGAGAGCACCCAACTCTCACGGACTACGACATTTGATAGTCAGACTCATATAGGTGTGTTCCTCAAGAGATGTTCTGCAGGACAGCATCTCAGCTTTAAAAATCCACTTGGAGCACATTAATAAAAATATCAACCTGCCATGCAGATTAAGAGAGTATTGCATCTTTATGGAGATATAAATATAATATGGGGATACTCTCCTATCAGCTGATCAACAACTTGTCTCCCAGCTCTAATTCACGGGATCTTGGATCACATAGAGTGGATTGCCACTGGGATCAACTCATAGTGTGGGTCTCAAACCCATCTCCCTCGATGCATTATCTATCATATTACGTGATAATCCCTTTGTGAAAGGATCTGCCAGATTCTTAGATGTTTGGATATAATCCAACGCAATAACTCTGGAGTTTCTTAGTTTCCTGACAGATTTCAATCTCCTCTTCACATGCCTTGATGACTTTATATTATCCTTATAACTGTTTACTTTGACGATCACGATTTGATTATCACAGTTCATCAGGATGGCGGGTATTATTTTTTCAACCACAGGTAAGTCCATCAAGAGCTCACGAAGCCACTCTGCTTCAATAGTGGTTGTGTCTAATGCTGTGAGTTCTGCTTCCATTGTTAACCTCGTTAAGATGGTCTGCTTGCAAGACTTCTAGGAAATAGTGCCACCACCAAGTGTAAACAAATAACCACTTGTGGTCTTAATCTCATCAGCATCAGATATCCAGTTTGAATCACTATAACCCTCAAGTACTGTCACATCCCAAGATTTTCCAAATCTTGTAATGTGAAAAATAAATAAACAAAATAAAATTTTGTTGAAATTTAGGGTGAGAAGAAACTTTTGATTCCAATTGGAAACATCAAAACCTATTTTGATCAAATAAATCCTAAAGGGATTTAAAAAGATAAACAATTATTAAGGAAAGTTTTATTAATTGGAATAACTATTTTGGATCTTTTAATAAAAAGATTTGGTTTTCAAAGAAAAAAAGGTAGAATTATAAATAAGGATTATTTTATAGAACCAAATTAATCTTGGCCAAGTTTTTAAAATAAAATATTTTGTTTGATAAAAATAGTAAAAGGTTTATTTAAATAAAATAATAAGGATTTATTATTATCCAATTTTTATTTAAAATAAAGGCTTTTCTATTTTAAATAAACACTAAAACTTATTAAAATATTTTAAATAAGATTACCAAATGTTTTGTTTTTCAAAGGAAACCTACTGAAAAGATTTTGTTATTATTTAGATTTCAAATAAAGTTTTAAAATAAATTAAAACCTATTTGAATTAAAAACTAAGGTCTATTTATTTAATTATTAATGGATCCTAAAAAGAATAAAAATTATTTGGTTTTGGACTTTGTTTTGTGTTGTTAAAACAGAACTAAAATCAACACAAAGTTTGGCAAAGGTTTGAATTCAAATGAGGGTTTGAATTAATTAAACAAAAACCAAAACAGAAAATAGAAATGAAAAAGGGTAAAGCAAACAGAACAAAAAAAATGAAAAGGCCGACCCAGCCCAGCTAGCCCAGCAGAAGCCCATCTACCCACCCCACCTGAGCGAACCGTTTTTCTTTACCGTAGTCGAACCACAGCAATGATGACAGTGGACCCCACCCACACTCTCTCTCTCGCATGACCCAGCCCCACCTTCATCATCGTCTTCACCCACCCCGCTGACCACGCTCCTCTGGACGTTTCTCCGGTGATGAATGCCGATGGTAAATTCCCATCAATCCCATGCTAAAAGCTCGTCGCGACCGCGTGTATTTAGTCGCCTGCCTCTCCTCCCCATTTCCCCTCCGTCGCCTCACCCTAGCACGCCCCTAGGCTGCTCAATTTTCCTTCTACTGCCATTGCTCCGACGACTCTCCCCGGCCGATTCCGGCAGCCCCTCGTTGCCCCTCGCCTCCTCTACCACGCTCACATGATCCCCACTTCCTGGCGCATCTCCCCGTAGCACTAGCTCATCCTCGCCCCGTAACTTCCGGCAACGACCACCGCCGCCGTCTGCCTCCGCTCCGTCAACCTATCCCGGTGAGTGCTGACCCCCTTTATTCCTCTCGATGATGCACGCAAGATCGCCAACCTCGTGCGCAGCTAATGCCGTTCTTACTTTGTCTTTTTGTGCTCCGTAGCGTCGCCCTCGACGACGACTGACCGAACCCGACGCCTCCGTGTACTTCGGCGAGCGATTCTCATCGACCCCGTGCGCCCCCTTGCTAGCCAGTACCACCTTGAGCTTCCCCACTCCACGGCGAACCTGGTGAGCCACTCCCTTTCCTCCCTTACTTCCTGTAACCGTCGCGACGCCGTAGCCAGACACGCCGCCGCCAGCGCCGCCACTAGTTGGCAAGCGTGCTGCGCGCCGTTGGATTTTGATCCAAAGGATGCGATAGAATCACTTAAAGACGAAGGGGTATGCAATCTGTGCCGCTCGATCTAACTTAGATCTAACGCCTCACAGCGACCGATCCGCGCGAAACGGTACACACGAATAGGAAAGCGCCACGTGGCCCTGACTGTTTGGTTAAAACCAGAAATGATTTATGTGTTGTTCCAATTTGAACAATCCATAACTTTCAAACCACACGTCCAAATTTTACAAATTTTATATCAATGGATTCAGCAAGACAAGCCCTAGCCAACCAGGCACTTTGTTTAGCAAAAAGCTTCTGTTAAGTTGTTTGTTTTTACAGAAACTTGTGTATGCATGTTTAGAATATAAATTTTGTTCTAAAATGATTTTGAAGATAAAATCTTTGGCAAATGGTTTGTTTTGAACTTACTGACCCTAGGAATCAGTTTGTGGTTTCAAAAACATATTTGGTGAAGCAAAAGAACAAACTTTTGATTTAAACCATTTCTAGTAAAATAAAAATATTGTTATTTGTTAAAAATGCTTTTTGGAGTAAACCTTTGGAAAATGTTTTGGAATAAACTCTCTGAACCCAAACACCAAGTTTTATGATTTGAAAATGTATTTGGTGAACCCTATAAAGCCATTACTTTGCTAAAGACATTTTCAACCACATAAAATAATGACTTGGTTTAAAAATGGTTTATAAGGTAAATCTTTTGCAAATGATTTTGCCACTTTATAAAATGACCATTAGGTGTTTTCAAATGTTTATGAACCATAAGAAACCACTTTTTCAAATAAAACAATCTTTTGCATGCTTGCATGCATTGATTGTTTTTATTATTTTTATGTGATGTTTTGCTTGATTGGTAGATTGAAATTTTGCCTTGCTTGATTGAATTGTAGTGATTTGAAGAGTGTGATAATTGCAAAGACAAGGAGTGAACTTATATTCTCTACCAAAAAGGCAAGTGATGCTTCATACTTTTGTCCCATTATTTTCACTATGCATTAGTGATATTTCTAAGTAGGACTTGCATGGAATTTTTGCTAAGTATAAACTATGCCATGGGAAATCCTAGTAGATGAAACCTTAGTAGAAATTTCCTAAGTTAAGATTCCTACTACTATCATGCTTAGCTTAGCTAGTAGAAAACAAGGGTGGATTATATTCACACTATGGATTATTTCTAAGTCAAGGACTTGTGTTTTGTTTAATAAAACAACTAAGTGAATGAATCACCTGGGTGGAATGGAAGGAATGGTTTGTGTTGAGTGGTTCACAAGGCCCATTTCTATGGCTTACCTTGTGTATCTCACTTGTGGATGGCCACCCAGGAACAAAGAGATTTAAGATGTCAAATGTTGAGAAGCTTCAAGTGCAGCCACTTGGCATTATGGGCTCTGTCTGGATCATATAGGTTGCAATAACTTAGCCAAATGGACAGTTGGTGGTAGGGGTTTGATAGGTTGGAGCGCGTCCATTCTGGTCTAAGGGAAGGCTTCTGAAAGATCTTATCTTGGGAAACCAAGTCTTGTGGGGAAAGTGCACCACCTCCGCGGAGTGTAAATCTAAGTACTTAGCCATGTACCTGGTAAAGGACAATTTGAGCATCAAGACATGGAAGCTATCAAGAATCTCATCATCCCAATTTCTAAGTTAAAATCTTGTGGGTGAACAAGGGATTAAAGGATCACCAATTTCTATTGGGAGATGCCTTGGGTGTTTTTGTCAAACAAAAACTTAGTGTTTTTCAAATGATAAGTAAAATCTATTTTGAGCAAAGCAAGCCTAAGCTCCACTTAGCCAAATGCATATAGATGATAGACTCCACTATACTACCATGGTATCACTTGCCAATACAATTAAAATGTATTGACCCTTGTGGCTGTAACTTGTTATGTTGCAGGTTTTGTTTGATATTAGTGAAGTAGGATTACAAGTCTACAACCAACATGTCTGCCTGTGGCACTTTAAAGATGAAGGACCCCATGCTATTGTTATATTCTGCTGCATTGTAATGAGATAGCCAAATGAGCTATGTAAGATGTAATAAATATTTTATTCCTGGTTATAAAGTTGTATTATGACCTTTGTATCTTGATATTACATCTTAACTATGGATGCTAGATATTGATCCAGGGACTAGCATTGTAAACACAGGGATATCCACCTTATTAAAGGTTGGGAACCTTACAAGTACCCGTGGATACCTAGTATAGTGAATACCATAACTCACAGTGCCTTTCAAATAGCGCAAAACTCTTTCAAGAGCATGCCAATGATCATATCCAGGATTTGACACAAATCGACTCAGTTTGCTTACAACAAAGGAGATGTCAGGTCTAGTAGCGCTGGCTAAATACATGAGCGAGCCAATAATTTGATAATATCACAATTGATCTTTCGAAGTAGCACACTCAGATCATAAGGCGTTGGAGAAAACTTGCAGTTGCTATACCCAAAGCGACTCAATATCTTTTCCACATAGCGAGACTGAAGTAGTGTAATCCCACCATTGTCATCCTTTAGTAGCTTGATGTTTAATATTACATCAGCCACTCCCAAGTCCTTCATCTCAAAACAGCGAGATAGGAACTCTTTGACCTCCTCGATAACAGCGAGGTTGGTCCCGAATATCAATATGTCATCAATGTAGAGACACATAATAACTCCCTGCCCCCACCATGGCGATAGTACACACATTTGTTAGCTTCATTTACAATAAAACCTTTAGCAATTAAAGTTCTTTCAAACTTCTCGTGCCACTGCTTAGGAGCTTGCTTAAGACCATACAAAGACTTCACTAATTTACACACCTTTCCTTCTTGACCATCTACTACAAATCCGTCAATGCTCCATATAAATTTCCTCATCTAGCTCTCCATTTAGAAAAGTTGTCATAATGTCCATTTGATGAACGAGAAGACCGTGTAAGGCAGCCAAGGATATTAGCACTCGAATAGTGGTCAATCTGGCTACAGGTGAGTAGGTATTGAAGAAGTCTTCACCTTTTTTTGGGTATAACCCTTGGCCACAAGACGTTGATGACCCACAAGTATAGGGGATCTCAACAGTCTTCGCAGGTAGTATTACCTAATTTATTGATTCGACACAAGGGGAGCCAAAGAATACTTGCAAGCCTTAACAACTGAGTTGTCAATTCAGCTGCACCTGGAAATAGTTCTTGATCACAGAAGTTTATCAATAGCAACAACAAAGCAATAGCAGCAGTGAAACATGAGCAACAGTAACAGTAACAGCAAACAATAGGATATGAGTGCGTTAGGCATAGGGATGGATGGACGGGTGTTGCATGGACGAGTCTAAACATGTAACTTCAATATCTAGGGCATTGCAGAATAAATAAGAACAAGCATCCAAGTACTAAACAATCCTAGGCATTTGCTCCATATATAGTCATGCGTGCTCGCAATGAGAACTTGCACAACATCTTCTGTCCAGCCAGCCCGTGGCAGCGGGTCCTCTAGGTAACTACTGGCAATTAAGGTGCTCCTTTTAATAGAGCAACGGAGCAAAGCATTAACACTCCATGAACACATGTGATCCTCACACCACATCCATCCCCTCCGGTTGTCACAATTTCTATCACTTCGGGGCCTTTGGATCCGGACAGTGATATGTGTACACAACTTGCAGATAAGATCACAAACAATACTATCATAATGATTCAATAATAAGTTCAGATCTGAGATCATGGCACTCGGGCCCTAGTGGCAAGCATTAAGCACAACAAGTTGCAACAAAGTCAAATAGCACTGATGGAGATACTAGGCACTATGCCCTAACAATCTTATTCAATTACATGATAGAACTCATCCAATCCCTACCATCCCCATAGCCTACAGCGGGGGATTACTCACTCATGGATGAGGGAAACATTGATGGTTGATGGAGAGGCGTTGGGTGATGACGATGGCGATGATCCTCCCCAAATTACCCGTCCCGACAGGGTGCCAGGATCCTGGTCTCTAGTGGTGGCAGCGCAGCGGAACTCTTTCTGGAAAAACGTCACCCCCCCGTTTTTAGGTTAAGAGGCTTCTTATAGGCGAAGAGGGAGTCCGAGGGGGTGCCTAGGGTGGCCGCACCCCCCTAGGCGCGACCAGGCTTGGCATGTGCCTGGCAGGGGTGTTCCCTCCCAGGCCTCCACTTCGTCTCGTATTCTGGCTTCGTGGATCTTCTGGTGAAATAGGATTTTTGGCATATTTTCAGGGATTTTTCCTGATAGCTGATTTTCTGCACAAAAACTAGACACCAAGGTAATTCTGATGAAAACAATGTCAGTCCATGTTAGTTGTATACAAATTACACAAGTTTAGAGGAGAAACAATAGCAAAAGTGTTCGGGAAAGTAGATACGTTTTTGGACGTATCAACTCCCTCCAAGCTTAGCTTATTGCTTGTCCTCAAGCAATTCAGTTGAAAACTGAGTGCGATAAAAGAACTTTCACGAACACATTTGCTTCATATGATGTAAATATTCTCAGCACAGGAGTAGATACTTAAACCATTCATAATAAGAAGTAAGAAACTAAGTCTACTCAATAGTCATTGCAAGCTATGAAGAGAAACCAACTCAATAATAATAAGTAGCATGAAACATAAACATAAGCAACATTGCAATGCTCATAATAAGGTATGATAGAGTGTTATCTCGCTTGCCTTTGTTTGTAGAGCACAATATAAAGGCCAAGTCACATCTGAAGTTCAAGTGAAGACTAGAAGTAAAGATATCAGAGATACAAGCATCAAAGTCATGACATAATTAACCAAGTTTTGAGACAAACACAAGAATGCCAACTATGCTCTCAAGAAGGTGCTCATAGAATAAATGGTGACCCAACAAGGAAGTGAAAAGGTTTTGAAAAGTTTGAAAGGCTTCCAAATGCTGAAAGAAAGGTACTCATTAGCTTTGATCTCTCATTGCCCCTATCATAGGCATCTTCATGTGGTTAAGGTAAAAGTGAGGTCCAATTTGAGTTATATGCTTGACAAACCATAAACTGGAATCCCATGTCCCTTGAGTACGAGGGCTGCTCCTCATGCTACTCAACTTTAGTTACCTGTAAGTTCTTGTCATTTTAAATACATGCATATCATAGAGAACCGCCAATGGGGTACCCCTTGCACATGATACAGGAGCTATGCCATGATCAAAATGACAAGGAAAGCAGACAATGAGCATCTCAGCGATCTTTTTATTTACTATGTGCATAGCTTTTTATTGAGAAAGCTTCACAGAATTCTCATTATGGTAATGCTGCAGGTTTTCACCATGATTAGGCATGGATTAGGCTAGCGGCCCAGGCGTTTCTCTAACACAATGTATAGACTCCATGAACTCACAAGCTCCCCTTTTATTTCACACTGACGACATCCGCAAACAAAAGAGCAAGGTATCAACTGTATATGTATCCATAAGTGTTGAAAGCGTTCCCCGTGACAGCACGGTTCCGCTGACTCCCAACATATAATTTGCAAGCATATAACTTTCATGGACAGGTCACAATGGTTCAGGATTATTAAGCGCAAGAAATAAAGTGTGCCATCAAGTTCGTGAGAGCTTTACTAACTAACTTTCTCAAAACAGACAAAACATTTTATTTGGAAGAAAACAAGGCATAATGAATATGCACTGGAATAGCAAATGATGCTAATAGGTAGGTACGGTGGACATAGTTGGCAATAATGGTTTTGGGGAGTTGTATGCACAAGTAGAGCTCATACTCAGTGCAAGTGAAGGCTAGCAATAGAGAGGGAGCGACAAACGAGACATAAATAACTGTCATAATCATGCTTGCAATAAAACAGGAATAATTATGGCATGAAAGTGATACAAGAACTCTGAGGCAAAATAAATCATCAAGGCTTACTGACTATTGTTTAGTCATATGCATGCGTGAGCATGTGCCAAGTCGATTCACATGAAACATTCAAAGGAGGATACCACAATATCATACCAAGTTATGAATAAAACAATGCAAGCAAACATTCATATGACATGCTACAAACTATTAGCAAGATGGAGCTAATCACAAGAAGGCAAGAACTACTAAGCATCCATCAATAACATACACCTTACATGAACATACTAAGCATGCTCACAATGATAAGTATATGTACAAAAATGAAAACAAATAGAGTTCGTTACCAGCCTCTTACCACACCTCAAGTTGTCTTAATATTCTTTATTGCCCTTCACTTGTGTGACTTGAATAATAACATGAAACCAAAATCCACTAAGGACGTCTGAACCCTGCAAAGAACTCACAAAACCAAAGAAGAACAACACATATTTTTGGTGTTTTCGATTTTCAAAACAAGCAAACTAAGCAAAAACAAACAAAGCAAAATCTTTTTGGATTTTTCTTTTAAGGCAAACCAAAACTAAAAAGCAAAGAAACAAACCAAGAGAAACAACAAAAATATTTTTGGTATTTTTGAGAAAGCAACAACAAGAACCAAAAAGAAAGCGAAACAATGGATACACAAAGAACCGACCGAACATGATATATAGATGAGTGTGATGTCGGTATACCTCCCCCAAGCTTAGGTTTTGGCCTACGTGGGGCCCAATAGCGCGGGGAGTAACTCCAAGCTGGTGGGTCATCATAGGAATGATCATAGTCAGGCGCTCGCGATGAAGAAGACACGCCCCAATCATAAGAGGGCTGCTGGTATGAAGACTCCTCCAAGTTGGAGGGCTGAACTGAATCATCTTCGGCATCCTCTCCAACATTATCCTCTTGTTGGGAAGTCTCCGCCATGTATGTGTCAAAATCCTCCTCCGTGGGTGACCATCCTTGCCTGTTATCAAAATTAAACAAAACATGTGCATGCAAATAAACTATTTTCTCAGTCCTACCCTCTCTCCAACCACGCTCGGCAAAAGATAATTCATACGGTAAACTTCTCATAGTAGCCCCTAGAGAAACAAAATTATGCCGAACCATAGAATCAAGATCAAGCCTCTCTATGGGGAACCGATAATCCGAATGGTGAGGCTCTAAACCATGAAAAGCTAGCAACCTAGAGGCAATGAGACCTCCACAAATTCCACCCTTCTCACGGTTAGTGGTAAGGCGGTAAGCTATCAAAGCACCCAAGTTATAAGATCTATCCCTATTCAAAGCAGCTGTGATAAAAGCTAGATCAAAAGAAGATAACTTTCTAGCAATCTTTCTAGCAAGAACACACTTGGTAATGAAATAAGCAAAATATCTAATAGATGGGAACTGAATGTTCCGAATTTTACCACTTTCCTTTGAGAAGTCGAAACCTTGGCAAATTTCAGCATATAAATCCATAAGTGACTTAGGCCTCTCCTTGATCTTCTCACAAGATCCACAATGGGGCACTCTAATAGCTGCACCGAAATCAGCAAACGGCAGGTCGACAACTATATTGTATATTTTATAATGGAACATGGGATTAGATGAATACCAAGTAAACCGAAAGTCCTGCACCATAGCCATGGTTAGCTTAACATATTGAAAAGGTTCACCTTCAACAAAGTGTTCGAACCCTGCATTGGTAATCATAGTTTAGAAATCCTGGAGGATTCCCGTAGCTCTCATAAATTCATGGCATGGATATATGGAAGGGAAGACTCCTTCCTCACGATGAACTTTCATTGTCTCAGGTACCATCAAATCATATTGATTCAATGGGTAAGCACTCATCTTCTTTTCTGAAATTTTTAGACAAACATCAAACCAAGTGATTTCCAAGTTGATAAATGATGAGCAACTACTATAGGAACTTGCTAGAGGGCTCCACATGTATCAAAACGAAATCTCTAAGCATAGAACAAGCATGCAAGCTCACACAACCTGAAACCTATAGCAGCAAAATACTCAAGATACAATCTACCAATCACAAATCTAATTGGACAAGTGGAGGAGGCACATACCAAGGAGCAATCCCTCCAAAAATCAGCAGCAAAGATGGGCTAAGCAAGGAGATCGAAATTCGCGAGCAAGAACAACAAGAAATCGAGCTTGAGAAAGTTTTCCGTTTTTTTTCCAGGAGAGAGAAATAAGATGGCTGGGAGGAGGCATCTTGGAGGGCCCCAGGTGGGCCACACCTCACCCAGGCGTGCCTTGGGGGTGGCCACGCCTACCAGGGTTGTGCTGGCCCTGGGTGGCCCCGTGGGTCACTCCAGGTGTCCCTCTGCCCCTTTTTTCGAGGAAATTTTTTTTTGGGATTTTTCTGGAAACTTTATTTTTGGCCAATTTTCTGGGTATGAAAATTGATTTTCTCGTAGAAAATACTTTTTTAGAAGAAGCAAAATCAAACAAAAACCAAACTACAGAAGTTCTAAGACACTCTAACAAGCAAGCAACTAGCAAAACTAAATCTAATAAGAGAAAGAGCAAAGACTAGGAAGGAGCAAAGTAAAAGGGAGAAACTATAACCATAGTGAAAACATTATTTTGTTCATTAAAATCCTTTTGTTAACAAGTTTGATCAAGTATTTTTACCAAAACAATCTTATATGAAACAAAACTTTGCATTCCACAAGTGATTATGTTACCTCAAGCTTGATATCAATGGTCCCAATCATAATAGTTTCAAAATTTTCTTGTGGAATGAGACAATATATTTCCCCAACCTTGATGCTCTCAACATTTTCAATGGAGTTCAGGCAATAGCTTTTAGCAACCTTCTTGGGGAAATAAACAATATGATCTTTGTCATTAATATTAAAAGTTACTTTTCCTTGATTACAATTGATGACAACACCTGTAGTATTAAGAAAAGGTCTCCCAAGAATAATAGACATATTGTCATCTTCAGGCATTTCAAGCACAACAAAATCAGTTAAGACCAAGCAATTATGAAGCCACTTGAACAGGAACATCCTCACATATACCAATAGGAATAGTAGTTGACTTATCAACCATTTGCAAATATATATCAGCTGCTATCAACTTTTCTAGCTGGTGTCTCTTGTTGGGAGAAAAAGGCATAACACTAACTCCAACTCCCAAATCACATAAAGAAGTTCTAACATAACTGTTCTTAATAGAGCAAGGAATAGTTAGTATACCTGGATCACCAAGTTTCTTTGGAACCTTACCGTTGAAGGAAGAATTAGCAAGCAAAGTAGAAATTTCCTCATTAGGAATCTTCCTTTTATTAGAGACAATATCCTTCATATACTTTGAATAAGGAGGCAACTTAATAGCATCAGTCAAAGGAATTTGCAAAAATAAAGGTTTCATCCACTCACAAAACTTGTTGTAGTGTTCTTTCTCCTTTGACTTGTGTTTCTTTTCTGGAAAAGGCATAGGTTTCTGCACCCAAGGTTCTCTCTCTTTACCATGTTTATTAGCAATAAAATCTTACTTAGTGTACCTAGTGTTCTTAGTGTGATTCTCAGGTTCTTCCTCAACTTCCTCCTTCTCAGAAGCATCATTTTTATCATTACCACCCTCAGTTTCAACATCAGAGACAGATATACTATTAGGATCTACAGCAGGTTCAAGTGGTTCCTCAACTATTTTGTGTTTCTTTTTGTTTCTCTTACGAGGACTACCACTACTTTCACCTTGTTGAGAATCTGCTCAATTCTTTTAGGGTGTCCTTAAGGATATAAAGGATCTTGAGTATCTATACCACTCCTAGTTCTGATTCCATAAGCATGTTTATCTCCTGAGGCATTAACTAGCATATCCTTTTGTACCTTAGCAAGTTGATCAATTTGAGTTTGAACCATTTGAAAGTGTTTACAAAGCATTTTAATATCATTAGAAGTTCTTTCCACAATATCTTTCAACTCTTTAATAGCTCTAGAGTTCTCCAATAAATGATTCTGAACTTGTTTATTAAAATTACCTTGTTTAACAATAAAAATGTCAAGTTCCTCTAAACATTGATCAGGAGGCTTACCATAAGTAATATCACCTTCATTAAAGTGTTGGAGAGAGTGTACCTCAATAGTAGATGAGTGGGGAATTGGCTTACATAATTCTTCTATAGGAGGTAGATTCTTCACATCTTCAGCTCTATTACCTTTCTCCTTTAGACACTTCTTAGCTTCCTTCATCACTTTATCATTTAACGCAATAACTCCCCTCTTATTTTGTGTTGGTGTTGGAACTGGTTCAGGTACAACTGATTCAGGAGTAATAGGCTCAGGTGTATTTAGCTCAGTTGAAGTCCAATCATCATAATTCATGCTTATTTTAGCCATTAATTCTTCAACATCTGTAGGAGTTCTTTTCCTGAAAACACAATCAGCAAAGCTATCTAGGTATGTCCTAGAATCATTAGTTAGTCCATTATAATAAATATCAAGAAGCTCATTTTTAGGCAATGGACATCCACGATGTGCATGAATCAAGGCACATAACCTTGTACATGACTCAGGCAATTTATATTCTTTTCCCTATTTAAAATCAAAAAGTCTCTGCAAAGCAGCATGTCTAGCATTGGGAGGAAAATATTTCTGGAAGAAAGAAGCAATCAAACAATCAGGGCTATCAATGGAACCATGAGGTAATCTATTAAACCAAGCCCTAGCTTCTCCTTTTAGTGAAAAGGGAAGATCTTAGTAACAAAGTACTTGCGCACCATAAAATCATTAGAGAATAAACCACTCATAGTAGAAAGCTCATTCATATGAGCCACAACACTCTCATTTTCAGTCCCACAAAAAGGTTCTTTCTCAATAATGTCTAAATAGGATAAATCAAGAGATAAATCATAATCTTTATCTTTAATATCTATGGGAGAAGTGGCAAACTTAGGATCAGAGGACAACTTAGGAATAATGGTACGTCTTGCAAGGAGACTCTTAATAGCACTAGTACCATGTGTATTTTGGCACTCTTCAACAAACTCATCAGTAAACTCAACGTAACCATCATTAAGTAACTCTATCTAGACTCAGGTGAGATAACATGTGTAACAGTGTCTTCACTAGGAGTTTTAGTATTTCCTAGACTAGCCATAGTAGCATCTAGGAAAGGACCTAATGAACCACTCGCATCAAGCACAATAGAAGTAACATCATAAGTATCAAAAGCAGTTTCAGACTCAGCAGTAGTAGCAGTGTGTGTAGCATGAGTATGTGGTGGTGGTGTAACAAGCTTACTTATAACAGACGGTGAATCAAGAGAAACAGAGGTGTTTAGGACTGTACCTCTTCTTGCAGTCGATGGTAAAATAGGAAACTTTCCATCATGAGACTTCCCCATGATGAAAGGAGTAGCAGTGAACAATAATAGATCCAAGTGAACTTACAAATAAAGCTATGCTCCCTTGCAACAGCGCCAGAAAATAGTCTTGATGACCCACAAGTATAGGGGTTCGCAACAGTCTTCGCGGGTAGTATTACCAAATTTATTGATTCGACACAAGGGGATCCAAAGAATATACTTGCAAGCCTTAACAACTGAGTTGTCAATTCAGCTGCACCTGGAAATAGTTCTTGCCCACAAAAGTTTATCAGTAGCAACAGTTTGTAGTAGCAACAGCAAAGCAATAGCAGCAGTGAAACAGGAGCAACAATAA
Source organism: Avena longiglumis (assembly GCA_030063025.1). NCBI lineage: Eukaryota > Viridiplantae > Streptophyta > Magnoliopsida > Poales > Poaceae > Avena > Avena longiglumis. The sequence continues at coordinate 99,212,256 of CP125976.1, read as the reverse complement.
TAGTAACAACAAATAGTAGGATATGAGTGCGGTAGACATAGGGATGGATGGACGGGAGTTGCATGGACAAGTCTAAACATGTAACTTCAAGATCTAGGGCATTGCAGATAAATAAGAACAAGCATCCAAGTACTAAACAATCATAGGCATGTGCTCCACATATAGTCATGCGTGCTCGCAATGAGAACTTGTACAACATCTTCTGTCCAGCCAGCCCGTGGCAGTGGGTCCTCTAGGTACTGACAATTAAGGTGCTCCTTTTAATAGAGCACCAGAGCAAAGCATTAACACTTCGTGAACACATGTGATCCTCACACCACAACCATCCCCTATGGTTGTCCCAATTTCTGTCACTTCGGGGCCTTTGGATCCGGACAGTGATATGTGTACACAACTTGCAGATAAGATCACAAACAATACTAGACACTATGCCCTAAAAATCTTATTCAATTACATGATAGAACTCATCCAATCCCTACCATCCCCATAGCCTACAGCGGGGGATTACTCACTCATGGATGAGGGAAATATTGATGGTTCATGGAGAGGCGTTGGTGATGACGATGGCGATGATACTCCCCAAATTCCCCGTCCCGGCAGGGTGCCAGAACGTAGTTTCTGGTTCCGAATCTTGGTCTCTGGTGGTGGTGGCACATCAGAACTCTTTCTGGAAAAATGTTGACCCCCCCGGTTTTTAGGTCAAGAGGCTTCTTATAGGCGAAGAGGGAGGCCGAGGGGGTGCCTGGGGTGGCCGCACCCCCTAGGCGCGGCCAGGCCTGGCCCGCGCCTGGCAGGGGTGTGGGCCCCCCAGGCCTCCACTCCGTCTCGTACTCTGGCTCCGTGGATCTTCTGGTGAAATAGGATTTTTGGCATATTTTCCGGGATTTTTCCTGATAGTTGATTTTCTGCACAAAAACTAGACACCAAGGTAATTCTGCTGAAAACAGCGTCAGTCCATGTTAGTTGTATCCAAATCACACAAGTTTAGAGGAGAAACAATAGCAAAAGTGTTCGGGAAAGTAGATACGTTTTTTGACGTATGAGACGTGCCTTGTACTTTTCAATTGTACCATCAGGTCTAAGCTTTTTCTTGAACACCCACTTACATCCTACAGGTTTACACCCATAAGGACGATCAGTAACTTCCCAAGTACCATTAGCTAAGATGGAGTCCATCTTGCTTCGGACAGCTTCCTTCCAGTAGTCAACATCTTGAGATGCATAGGCTTCTGAAATAGAAGTGGGAGTATCATCCACAAGGTACACAATGAAATCATCACCAAACCTTTGTCTCTTGCTCCTTTTGGGAGCTTCATTTCCATCCTCCACATGATCATCAGAGTGTTCTATCGGCATAGTGGGTTTAGGAATTATAGAAAATTCCTGACTAGATGAACTAGTCATCTCCTTATTTGATGATCTAGACATACCTTTCATAGGAAAGATGTCCTCAAAGAAATTCGCATCATTCGACTCCATAATTGTACCAACATGCATGTCAGATACCTCAGATTTTATAGCCAATGCTATGAAAAGCATATCCCAGAAAAACACAATCAACGGTTTTTGGTCCAAGCTTTGGCTTCTTGGGTATTGGAATATTGACTTTCGCCAAACAACCCCAAATTCGTAAGTAAGAGAGTTTAAGCCTTTTCTTTTCCCATTCCTCAAAAGGAGTCATGGTTTTATCCTTTACAGGAACACGGTTTAGGGCATCACATGCAGTCATTAGTGCCTCCCCCACCATTCCTTGGAAAGACCCGATGTATCTAACATGGCGTTAACCAAATCAGTTAAAGTGCGGTTCTTTCTTTTGGCCACCCCATTTGACTGAGGTGAGTAGGGAGGCGTCCTCTCATGTATAATACCATGTTCCATACAGAAGAAATCAAATTCGTTTGAAATGTACTCTCCACCACGATTTGACCTTACCTGTTTGATTTTAAGATCAAGTTGGTTTTCTGCCTCAGCTTTATAGATTTTGAAATAGTTTAAAGCTTCATCTTTAGATTTCTGTAGAGGTTCCAATCTTTAATAAGATAGAGCCCCCTGTGTTTACAATGCTAGTCCCTGGATCAATAGCTAGCATCCACAGTTAAGATGTAATATCAAGAAACAAAGGTCATAATATAACTTTATAACCAGGAATAACATAAGTTTATTACATCAAACATAGCTCTTTTGGCTATTACATTACATTGCAGCGGAATAACTATAAGTATGGGTCCTTCATCTTCAAAGTGCCACAGGCAGATGTTGGTTGTAGACTTTGTAATCCTAATCAATCAATCTTCACTAAAAACAATCAAACCTGCAACATACAAGTTACAGCCACAAAGGGTCAATACATTTGAATTGTATTGGCAAGTGATACTATAATAGTATAGTGGAGTCTATCATCTATATGCATTTGGCTAAGTGGAGTTGAGGCTTGCATTGCTCAAAATAGATTTTTCCTTAACATTTGAAAATACTAAGTTTTTTGCTTTGACAAAAACCATTTTTCTCAATCAAAGATTGAAGATCCTTTAACCAAGGCATCTCTCAATCAAAGATTGAAGATTTCAAACAACCCTTGTTCAAACCACAAGATTTTAACTTAGAAATTTTAATGATGAGATTCTTGATTGCTTCCATGTCTTGATGTTCAAATTGTCCTTTACCAGGGACATGGCTAACTACTTAGATTTTACACTCTGCAGAGGTGGTGCACTTTCCCCACAAGACTTGGTTTCCCAAGACAAGATCTTTCAGAAGCCTTCCCTTAGACCAAAATGGACGCGTTCCAACCTATCAAACACTACCACCCTCTGTCCATATGGCTAAGTTCTTGCAACCTATATGATCATGGCAGAGCCCATATTGCCAAGTGGTTGCACTTGAAGCTTCTCAACATTTGACATCTCAAATCTCTTTGTTCCTGGGTGGCCATCCTCAAGTGAGATACACAAGGTCAACCATAGACATGGGCCTTGTGAACCACTCAACAAAAAACCACCAAGCAAGCCCATTCCACCCAAGTGATTCATTAACTTAGTTGTTTTATTAAACAAAAACATAAGTCCTCAGACTTAGAGATTGTTCCATAGTGTGAATATATTTTCCACCCATGTTTCCCATTAGCTAGGCTAAGCTTGATAGTAGTAGGAATCTTAACTTAGGAAAATCCTACTAAGGATTCATCTACTAGGTTTTCTTATAGCAAGGTCTATACTTAGCAAAATCCATGCAAGTTTTACTTAGAGAAAAATCACTAATGCATAGTGAAAGTAATGGGACAAAAGTATGAAGCATCACTTGCCTTTTTGGTAGGGAATGGTGGTTCACTCCTTGATCTTGCTAGTCTCACACTTCACTACAAGTCAATCAAGCAAACACAAATTCAATTCACATTCCAAACCAAAGTCAAACAAACAATTTTTTACACACAAAGTAATGGAATCTAAGTCATGCATAAGCATGCAAAGGTTGGTTATATTGCAAGGATGGTCTCCACTAGGATTCTAAACTTTGTAAGTTCCAAATTGGTCATTTACCAAAATGGCAAAGTCATTTGCAAATGGGTTTTATCCATAAACCATTTTCAAATCCTTTCATCATTTTATGTGGTGAAAAACATTTTTATCAAGGTTGGTGTTTTTGGTCAGTAGGTTTGGTCCAAAACATTTCCTCCAAAGTTTTTACTCAAAACTATTTTCACAACAAAACAATAGTTTTATTTGGCTAGAAATGGACTAAACTAATTAATCCATTCTAAACTTTTCCAAATTCATTTTCCAAACCATGGGTTGGTTCCTAGGGTCAGTAAGGTCACAACAAACCATTTTGCAAAAAATTTAACCCTAAAATCATTTTTAAACATTTTTTCTAATCTAAACAAGCACACAAATGAATCTGCAAAACCAAGTAAATTAACAGATACTATTTACTAAACCAAGGGCATGGTTGGCTAGGGCTTGCTCTCCTGAATCCAACGACATAAAATTTGTAATTTTTGGACGTGTGGATCCAAAGTTACAAGGGTTTGAAATTCATATCTCAATCAGATTCAAATCTGTTTTTGAAACAAAAACATGGCCACGCGTCACGTTCTGGTTGGGCGGTACCGGTTTGGCCGGATCACGCTGTTGGAGATATGCCCAAGAGGCAATAATAAAGTGGTTATTATCATATCTTCACACTTATGATAAATGTTTACATACCATGCTATAATTGTATTAACCGGAAACATTAATACTTGTGTGATTTGTAAACTAAAATAAGAGTCCCTAGTAAAGCCTCTTGTTAAACTAGCTTGTTGGTTAATATATGATCATGGTTTCCTGATCATGAACATAGAGATGTTATTAACAACAAGATCATATCATTAGGAGAATGATGTGATGGACATACTCCTATAGATAAGCGTAGCATAAAGATCAAGTCATTTCAATAGTTCAATTGCTATATGCTTTTCGATACATAGTAACCTAATTCCTTCGACCATGAGATCATGCATATCACCTTACCGGATGGATGCTTTGATGACATCAAACACCACACCGTAATCGGGTGGCTATAAAGGTGGCATTAAGTGTTCGGAAAGTATTGGTTGAAACACATGGATCAAGAGTGGGATTTGTCCATCCTCATGACGGATAGATATACTCTGGGCCCTCTCGTGGAATGTCATCCAATTAGCTTGCAAGCATGTGACTTGGTCACAAGGGATCACATATCACGGAACGAGAAAAGAGTACTTATCGAACGAGGTTGAACTAGGTATGCAGAGATACCGACGATCATAACCTCGGATAAGTAAACTATCGTGAGACAAAAGGAAATTGGTATCGTATGTAAGTGGTTCATTCGATCGCAGCAAAGTAATCGTAGAAATATGGGAGCCATATGAATTTCCAGATTCCTCTATTGGTTATTGTTCGGAGAAGTGTCTCGATCATGTCCGCATAATTCACGAACCGTAGGGAGACACACTTAAGGATTCGACGTTGTTTTGAGTAGTTATGGTATTATGAGAAAGAGACCGAATGTTGTTCGAGTCTCGGATGGGATCCGGATATCACGAGGTGATCCGGAATGGTCCGAGAATAAGATTCATATAAGGAAAGTCCCGTTTGAATTCGGGAATGATTTCGGTGTTTTCATCGAATGTTCTAGAAGGTTCCGATTGTCCCAAGACTCCGGGGAAGGGTACATGAATGTGTCATTACATATTGGAATGATTGCATCATGTACTAAGTGTTCTTGTCCCAAATAAAGGATTAAATTGAATCCTAAACAGAAAAGTCAAATGTCCAGTTTGAAAGTCAAACCGCCAAAACAAGAAACTGTGGGAAACAAGCAAGAGGAGTTGGAACCAACTTTGGAGGAGGAGTTGGACTCCTCCAGCCGGCGCCAGCCCTAGGCCGAGTTGGGGAGGGACTCCTCCTCCCTGGCCAAGACCCCCTCCCATAAAAGGAGGGCAGGGCCTCCTAGAGACACACAAGTTTCACCTCTAGATCTCCGGTTTAGAGCCGTTTTGGTTTAGAGCTTCTAATTGCTTTAGCCAGGTTTAGAGCCTTATAATTGGTTTAGAGCCTTCTAATTGGTGTGTCTAATTACTAGACCACTAATAGCCTCTCTCATAAGCTCCACCATACTCAAGCCGCTTAAGGCGAAGTCCCGGGATCTCCTCTACTTCGTACCACGCCACAGTCCGCCGAATCTCGAGGAGAGTACTACAACCTCCGCTGCCTTTGGAACAAGGGAGAGGAAGGTCTTCGTCGAAAATCGAACGTGTGACCAATCACGGAAGCGCCGAACAGCGCCGGAAGGATCGTCTACGCGATCTTGAGATCGGAAGTGTACGACTACATCACCCACGAGAATCTGCTCTCGTTAACCGCTTTGGAATCTTCGAGGGTGAGTTCCTCTATCGACTCGTTGCTACAATCTAGTAGATAGATCTTGGCTTGTTTGTTTGTATGCGATAGAAAATTTTGTTTTCCATGCTACGAACCCCTACAGTGGTATCAGAGCCGTGTCTATATGTAGATCTGTTGCACGAGTAGAACACAATAGTCATTGTGGGCGTTGATGCTTTTATTGTCGATTGCTTTTTGTGTACTTTGCATCTTGCGGTATGTTGGGATGAAGCGGCCCGGGCTAACCTTACATGACATCGTTCATGAGACTTGCTCCACGCTTGACATGCAACTTGTATTGCATAAGTGGCTTTGCGGGTGCCTGTTTCTCCTAGCATAGTTAAGATCCAATTTACAACGGGTGATTGACAATACTAGTATCAATGTTGTGGTTCTTGTTCGTAAGTTAGAACGACACTTATTAACAGCCCCAAGCCACGTAAAACATGCAAAGAAAGTAGAGGCGTCTAACTTTGTTTTGCAGGGGTGTGCAGTGATGTGATATGGCCATGATTGTGATTATATATGATGTATGCAATGTTCCTTATTGTAAGTCGGCAACCGCGTGAGCCATATGGTTGTCTTTAATTTACCTAAGACCCGCGTGTCTATTCAAAGTAGTTGTAATAGTTGAAGCCGGTGGACGACAACCATGGAGAAGCGTCATTGACCTTGATGCAATGCCGGTGATGATGGAGATCATGTTCGTGCTTGAAGATGGAGATCGGAAGCACAAGAAGAAAGGCCATATCATATCACATATTATGAATTGCATGTGATGTTAATCCTTTATGCATCTTGTATTGCTTAGTAGACGACGGTAGCATTATAAGATGATCCCTCATGCACATGAATTTCAAGTCATAAAGTGTTCACCCTTAGTTAGCACCGTTGCTAAAGCTTGTTGTTTCGAAACACCACGTGATGATCGGGTGTGCTAGATTCAAGTGTATACAACGTGAGCAAGCATTTGCTCATGCGTAAACTAAGGTTTGATCTTGACGAGCCTAGCATGTACAGACATGGCCTCAGGAACACGGATTACCGAAAGGTAGAGCATGAGTCATATAGTAGATATGATGAACATGTCGATTGTTCACCATTGAAGCTATATCAACTATCGTGATGATCGGTTTTGATGTGGTGGATTTGGTTCGTGTGATCACTAAAACAATGTGAGGGATATTGTTTTGAGTGGGAGTTCACCTAGATTAATTTAATTATTAATTAGAACTCAATTTATCATAAACTAAATCAAAGTGAATTTGCATAGTTGTTGTAGTCATTGGCATCCGCTACCACCGTGCGCTTAGTTATGATTGAGATGATAGAACTATATAATTCGTTAATTTACTTTACGAACTGGTATCGTATTGTTTTGAAGTGTTAATATAAAGTTTAAAAGTCCTATTGCAAACTTTCAAGAAGTTCCGTTACTCCATGAAGTTTAATAATTGATATTAAATCAAGAGTGACAATTCCAAGAGTTAGTATATGAGTATCATGTTTGTCTCCATGATTCTTGATATTCAAAGAATTCTCTTAATATCAAGGTTATCTAGGATCTGAAAGAGTTATTTCAAACCATGATGTGTGGAAGATATTGTGATATCTCAAACAAAGTTTTGCAACATGATAGAGTATAATATGGCAAAAGTCATGTTCTCATATTGGATGAGAATTTGCAAAAGGTTGGAGACACTTGTTGTCCTGATCCTCCAAAAGGTTTTGGATAGCAACATTATACTCATAATTCATCGTTATAAGCTACAAGTAGCTTGATCATGGACGATTCCATGTTAAGGGTGAATATTTGATGTAGGTAAAATGTTTACTACACCAAGAGATTACTAAAGAAAGGAATTTGAAAGAACACCAAACATTTGATGATGGTGATCTACTTCAAAGTGCAAGTCCAAAGACATTGGTATTTAACTATACATGTTTTGGACTATGTGTATGACTCCACTATTGATGTTGATAGATTCTTTCAAATTGAAAAGGAAATACTGAAAGAGAATCTCATAAATATATGGCAGAAAAGAAAATACTAGAATTGTTCAGTTTAAGTATATAGATGATATACATGTTATGGCTATATTCTTTGCTTATTAAACAATGTGGTTCTTAAGTATTTAATACTGAATTTGTTGGTATGAATCGTCATACAAAACAACAGAATTCATGAACTACAATGGCCTAAGTAATTAGCAAAAGAATATGTGATGATGTTCATCGAGAACAAATAAAGGGTTATTGTGTTGCTCGTTAAACATCAAAGCTTGCCTTCAAGATTTGTTTTATCAGGTGTTATGAGAACAAAAGGGTTGTTCAAATAATTGCCGTAATCCATAAAAGATGGATGATTCACAAATCTCGTTGGAAAAATCACATCCATAAAGCTAATGCTAAAGATGTCGAAAGACAAATTGATTGAAAGATCACTTAGGAAGTGACATCGCCGTTTAAATTATATTGGAAAGAAAACATGAAGAAACTCCATATGTATGGAATTTTGGAGTCTATTTGATTTTGATCAAATGACGCTTGTGAAACTTTCCTAGAGATAATTAAAACTTCGTTCATAGGCCAAAAGGGAACGAAAGACTAGCTTATTGGAACTTGTACATATTGTTGTATGAAGTCCATTATGTGTAGTCAAGAGCGATGGATTTCAACTTCATATGCTTTCTCCGAAAATTTGAGTGAATATATGAATATTTACTTAATAAGGATGAAGTGTGAAACATTTGAAAAGTTCAAGGACTTTCAAGATGAAGTGCAAAATCATTGTAACAACAATATAAATAGTTTATGATAAGATCATAAAGGAAGATATTTGAGTTACAAGTTTAGCATAATACCTAAGATTTAAAGGAATCGTTCCGTGAATTTGCATTTCCCGAAACACCATAAGAGTATGGAGCATTCGAGATATGTAATTAAACCTTGTTTGACATGGTGAGATCAAAGGTGTAATTCAGAAAATTGCCATTATATTTTAAAGATTAAAAGCTTTAGAGATTACCGTTTTTCCACTAAAAGAGCTTCATCATAATCCGTTGAAATGACACCATATAAGGTTATGGTTTGGGATAAAACCCAAGTTGTCTTTTCTTAAACATTGGTATGCTATGCATAAGAAAGATGTGTGCAACCAAAGTCGGATGAACCTGTCTTTGTATGTTATTTTGAATAACTGTTAAGTATTCCTCCATAACACCAGAGACAAAAGTGTTTGTCGCTTAGAACGTCAAGTTTCTTTGAGAAGGAATTTTTTCGTGAAAAGTTAAGTGGGAGGACAATAGAACTTTGATAAGGTTAAAAGAACCTTAGCTGTATGTGCAGAATTGCGCAGCGCCGAAAAGTGTTTCGGAGGCAGCAACAATGCTCATGGCTCACGTGCCTCAAAGGTTGTGGTCACGGAGATCTAAGTTCCTATTGAAACAAGTAGATCGGGTAAACAATCAAATACCAAGATTTGAGGGTTGAATCATTATTTGAGAATAATGAACCGACTACATGCAAAGAAGCGATGATGGGCCCTGACTCCGTCAAATGGCTTGAAGCCATAAAATCCGTGATAGTTCCATACACGAGAAATCAAGTTTTGAACTTGAAGGACCCTCGAGAAAGGTGTAAGACCTTACAGTTGTGTTTGGATCTATAAATAAATAGACATGGATGTTGCACATCTATGAAATAGTCGACATGTTGGGAAAGAGTTCACAACAATGTTCAAAGGTTGACTATGACAAGATTTGATCTTTCATAGTGATATTTAGTCTAGACGGATTAATGTAGCAACCACTACATATAATTTGTTATATGGTAGTTGAATAAACAAAACAAGTTCTTCTAATAGAATCATTACCTAGGACGTGTGCATGACACGGTCCATAGGGTTTTGTTAATTCAGAGGATGCTAAAAGCATATGCGAACTTCAATGGTTGAAGTAAGCATCGCGGAGTTGGAATCTTCACTATGATGAAACTATTAAAAGAGTTTAATTTCATCAGAGATAATGAAGATGCTTGCGTTTACAAGAAATTAAGTGGGAGCGCTAAGACATACTTCTAATACATTATGTAGAAGACATATTGTTGATTGGAAGTGATGTATCTTTTTATTTAACACATATTAAGAATTTCATCCCGATGAAAGACTTAGGCAAAACCCAAATATTTGGCATCAATAGACGCTAATATGGTTGTGCCAGAAGTACATAGGCGAGATATTGAATGAGTTCAGTATAGAAACTACAAGAAAAGGTTCTTGTCGCACAGAAAGGATTGAAAGAGTTCAATATTGATGATATATTCAAGTGTATTGACATTTGATAAAGTGAAACAAATAATCAAGTATAGATTGATACTTGATGTATGAAATCACAAAGAGTATTTATATCAATCATACTGTGATGTGTACAAATCCAGATATGTCCTATGCTCTAAATGTTGTGAGCATATACCAGAGTAAATGTTGTGAGCATATACCAGAATGATTTGTAAGATGATCATTGGACAATAGTAAGGATATTCTTATGATCTTTTGGAAGAACTAAGAGTATATTATTTGTAAAAGTGACAAATAGATAGTTAGTTCATTGTAAGAGTACTACATTGATACTAGCTTTGTCACAAAGTACAAATTAAGTTTATCTCAATCTAAACTAAGGGTGGCACAATATAATGGAAAGTGAGTTCCGTAATGGATTTGGATGAGTTCCAAAGTTAAGACATTGTGACAGATACTACAACAAAAGGCTAAGTATATGACTACTATTATAGCAGCAAAAGAGGGCATTTGTGTCAAGTAGTTTGTTATCAAACTAGGTGTAGTTCACAGAGGGATAATACTATGAAGATATATTGTGCGACAATATTATCAACGTGTTTTAACCCCAAAGAACTAAAGGTCACACCGAAAGACCAAATTTATACAAAGCCATCTCATTAGAGAATGAGTGATGCGTAGAGACGCAAATACATGCAATTACACACGGACCTGGAAGTGTCAGATCCGGAGATCAGTTGACCACTTGCAATCGTGTACATACAACACCGTAAAGCCATAGGTGTTGAATACACAAAGGTTTGAAACTAGATTATTGACTCTAGTGCAAGTGGGAGACTGTTGGAGATATGCCCAAGAGGCAATAATAAAGTGGTTATTATCATATCTTCACACTTATGATAAATGTTTACATACCATGCTATAATTGTATTAACCGGAAACATTAATACTTGTGTGATTTGTAAACTAAAATAAGAGTCCCTAGTAAAGCCTCTTGTTAAACTAGCTTGTTGGTTAATATATGATCATGGTTTCGATCATGAACATAGAGATGTTATTAACAACAGGATCATATCATTAGGAGAATGATGTGATGGACATACTCCTATAGATAAGCGTAGCATAAAGATCAAGTCATTTCAATAGTTCAATTGCTATATGCTTTCTGATACATAGTAACCTAATTCCTTCGACCATGAGATCATGCATATCACCTTTACCGGATGGATGCTTTGATGACATCAAACACCACACCGTGAATCGGGTGGCTATAAAGGTGGCATTAAGTGTTCGGAAAGTATTGGTTGAAACACATGGATCAAGAGTGGATTTGTCCATCCTCATGACGGATAGATATACTCTGGGCCCTCTCGGTGGAATGTCATCCAATTAGCTTGCAAGCATGTGACTTGGTCACAAGGGATCACATATCACGGAATGAGAAAAGAGTACTTATCGAACGAGGTTGAACTAGGTATGCAGATACCGACGATCATAACCTCGGATAAGTAAACTATCGTGAGACAAAGGGAAATTGGTATCGTATGTAAGTGGTTCATTCGATCGCAAAGTAATCGTAGAAATATGTGGAGCCATATGAATTTCCAGATTCCTCTATTGGTTATTGTTCTAGAAGTGTCTCGATCATGTCCGCATAATTCACGAACCGTAGGGAGACACACTTAAGGATTCGACGTTGTTTTGAGCAGTTATGGTATTATGAGAAAGAGACCGAATGTTGTTCGAGTCTCGGATGGGATCCGGATATCACGAGGTGATCCGGAATGGTCCGGAGAATAAGATTCATATAAGGAAAGTCCCGTTTGAATTCGGGAATGATTTCGGTGTTTTCATCGAATGTTCTAGAAGGTTCCGGATTGTCCCAAGACTCGGGGAAGGGGTACATGAATGTGTCATTACATATTGGAATGATTGCATCATGTACTAAGTGTTCTGCTGTCCCAAATAAAGGATTAAATTGAATCCTAAAAGAAAAGTCAAATGTCCAGTTTGAAAGTCAAGCGCCAAAACAAGAAACGTGGGAAACAAGCAAGAGGAGTTGAACCAACCGAGGAGGAGTTGACCTCCAGGCCCGCCAGCCCTAGGCGAGTTGGGAGGGACCTCCTCCCTCCTGGCGCCAAGACCCCCTCCCATAAAAGGAGGGCAGGGCTCCTCCTAGAGACACACAAGTTTCACCTCTAGATCTCCGGTTTAGAGCCGCTTTGGTTTAGAGCTTCTAATTGCTTTAGCCAGGTTTAGAGCCTTCTAATTGGTTTAGAGCCTTCTAATTGGTGTGTCTAATTACTAGACCACTAATAGCCTCTCTCATAAGCTCCACCATACTGACCGGCTTAAGGCGAAGCCTGGGATCTCCCTCTACTCGTACCACGCCAGTTGCCTTTGAATCTCGAGGAGAGTACTACAACCTCCGCCCTTTGGAACAAGGGAGAGGAAGGTCTTCGTCGAGTACCGAACGCAGGACCGACTACGGAAGCACTGCCGAACGCAGCGGAAGGATCGTCTCACGATCTTGAGATCGGAAGTGTACGACTACATCACCCACGAGAATCTGCTCTCGTTAACCGCTTTGGAATCTTCGAGGGTGAGTTCCTCTATCGACTCGTTGCTACAATCTAGTAGATAGATCTTGGCTTGTTTGTTTGTATGCGATAGAAAATTTTTGTTTTCCATGCTACGAACCCCTACACACGCGACGACAGCCGTTGGATTTAAGTTAAATCGTGCGGCGCGTAGAGGCTACTTACCCTTTCACCTACGTTCTATCGCATCCGTTAGATCACGATCCTACGGTTGCTAGCATGCTTGCCAAAGATCGGCGGCGCTGGCGGCGGTGGCTGGCGGCGGAGCGGCCAGACGGTGGCGGCGCCGGCGTTACATGAAGCAAGGGGGGTTGTGGAGGTGCTCACCGGAATCGTTGACGCTTGCTGATGCTCAATGTAGTACTGGTTGGTGAAGGGGCGCACGTGACCGTCCCTAATTGCTCGCCGGAGATGAGCTGCGCCTCGGCCAAGCTCAGTCGTCATCGAGGACGGAGATGTGGATCACCCGGAGACAAACGAAACACATAGTTAGGCGCGCAAGGACACAGCGAAGGTGGGCGCATGAATGAGAGGGGTCGGGGTAGTCTGGTTTACCAGGGAGGTTTCGCCGGAGTAGACGCGCCAGCGGTGGTGCTCAGATGTTTGACAAAGCCGAGCGTCTGGAGTGTCCACGGCCAAGCAGTTGACGCGGGGAGGTACGCCCGGCGATGTAGATCAAGCTCACGTGCAGAGGGAGTTGAGGGGTGGCGAGGCGTGGCCGGAATTTCCCGCGGAGCTCGCCGGAGTCAGAGGGGTTGTTGAGCAAAATTTGTCAGCCTGGGGGCGTGCTTGAGGGAGGAGTCAGAGGGGAACGAGAGAGGATGCGCTGGCGTTTAAATGTGCATGGTCGCTGCGAAAGCGGTGGCGTTAAGGACAATTCATGCCGCAAAATCAAAGCCTGCAATGGTGACGGGGGAGGAAGAACAGGTCGTGGGGGTGGGGAAGATGACAACGTGTCCGCGGGGTCCTCTAGCAGCGAGAGAGGGAGTGAGGGGGAGGGTCCACTGGTCGGTGTCTACGCGGGTTGCTTCTGTGGTGAATAAAAACGGTTCGAGGCGAGGGTGAGGTGGGCTAGGTGGGCTGTTGGGTTGGGGCAGCTGGGCCAGTCTGTTTCCATATTTTTTTCCTTCTGAATTCTTTTTCCTTTTCTATTTCTATTTTTCTGTTTTGAATTTGAATCAATTATTCATTCACTCAAACCATTCAAACAATTCAAACTTATAATGAGTTTTTGGTTCTGTTTATCAACATAAACCAACATTCCCAAATAAAATAATATTTTTATTCATTTTAGGATCCATTCATTAATTAAATAAAATGGACCTTTAGTTATTTAATCAAATAGGATTTGTATTATCAAATAGGTCCCAATTGAATTCAAAAAGTTTCTTCTGGCCTTGAAAATCAAACAAAGTTTTATTTTATTTATTTATTTTTCACATTACAAGATTTGGAAAATCTTGGGATGTGACAATTTCAGAAGATAAACATAGTAGTATCTAGTGGAGTCATCAATCAACGTCATAAAGTATCTTTTTCTACCTTTTGTCAACACACCATTCATCTCACAAAGATCTGAATGTATAAGTTCTAGCGCTGCTAAGTTTCTCGGTTCCGCAGCCGTATGAGACTTGTAGGGTTGCTTTGTTTGCACACAAACTTGGCACTTAGAACCTTTGATAGTGGTAAATTTCGGAATTAAACTCGTATTGGCTAGCCGCGTCATGCAACCAAAGTTAATATGACAGAGTCGTGAATGCCAAACATTGGACTCATTATCATTGCAAACATGATTAATAACTTTAGTAAATGAGTCTGACAAAGACAAGCGGAACAGACCTCCACACTCATAACCCTTTCCAACAAATTGTACATACTTATAAATTACAACTTTATTGGACTCAAAAACCAACTTAAAGCCATCTCGACATAAAAGCGATCCGCTGACGAGATTCTTATTGATGGAGGGAACGTGCTGCACATTCTTCAGCTGTATGGTCTTCCCCGAAGTAAACTTCATATTTACCGTACCAACACCATGAACAAAAGAACGTGAGCCATTTCCCATCAGCACGGAAGAAGTGATTGAGACCTGATAAGAGGAAAACATGGAAATATCAGAACATACATGTGTATTAGCACATGTGTCTATCCACCAATTAGGAGAATGACATACTGAAAGGATAGTAGGTAAAATGCACCCAACATCCTTCATCTCAAGATCGCTAATAACAACATTAGCGGCCTTGCCATTGTTCCCATGTTGACGCTGAAAGCGATTAGGGCTAGGAGCCCAATGATCGTGATCACCAGACGTGGCAAGAGCCTTTCCTCTTATCATTTTTCTTCTTGAAGTTGGTTGAGTGCGTGGCCTTGTTCTTGCCATCAAACTTCCCCTTTCCTTCAGTTTTGTTCTTATTCTTGAACTTGTGGGATTGGAAGTTTTTCCTCTACACTAAATTGGCAGTAGAACCTCCTTCAAATCCTCGAGCAGTTTTGTCCTTTGATCTTGCCTTCTCTTCCACATGAAGAGAACCAATGAGATCCGTAACGGAAAACTCTTGTCTCTTATGTTTCAGAGAAGTAGCAATAATTCCACCAACCACAAATTTGTCCGGTAAGGAACACTTGAACTGCTCAAGTTCTTTGGAAAGTGATTGTATCTCATGAGCCTGCTCAACAACGGAGCGCTCATCAACCATCTTGTAGTCATAGAATTGCTCCATGACATACAACTCAGTGCTAGAGTCCGAGACCCCAAACTTGGCCTCGAGCGCTTCCCACACGTTCTAAACTTAGTTATGTACTTAGATTAAAAAATCAACCCAGCTCAATTCACTGAACCAAAATGCATGAAACCAATTTTGGTAGAAAGGTACTGGAATGATTAATCCAAGCCCATTGGATTCAAACCATTTAGATTTGTAGATCACCCATGGTAAAAATAACAAGGCAAAAGCTTTTCTCCATTCAAACATTTTTCAAAATTCAACCATAAGAGCTTTTGAGTTGATTCCAACTCTCAAAAATCACATTTAACCATACCTTTCAGAATATATAAAAATATATAGGTTTACTTATAGAAATAATGATCAAGTAATAAAAGAATGTCACGTAGGCATTTCTAGTCACTTTAATTAAATAAAATAAAAAGGTTAAACCTTATTAAATTTTGACACCACTTTAAATCACATTCCCATGTACTGAAATATGTGGTGATGACATGTGTCAACAAGATCCCATGTTTGAGTTGGAGAATAATAAATCTTAAGTAGTTTTTAAATGAGTAGAAATTACTTTTCTCAAATAAAATAAATGGGACAAGGGCTTTAATCCTTGTAATGTTAGTGATGATGCTAGATCATCTAGTATGAACCTTTGTGTGATGTTTAGAAATAGTTAAGTATTGTTTGGTGATTGTGTACCTCATATTTATTTATAGACGCTAGTACCGACCAAGGATACGAGGAGGAAGGAGGATACTACGAGGAAGAAGCCGAGGAGAACTTCAACCAGTGCTCTGCATAAGGCAAGCTAACACTTGCAAGATACCCTACTTATGCAAGCTACTACCTGCTTGTTACTATGTCAACTATATGCCTTAAGCATATGTGATTATAACCACTTGACACACCATCCTAGTTTTACTTGCAAGCTTAGTATTTTATTTTCGTTATCAAAGCTTTCTCTTAAAGTTTACTTAGTGAATTGTAGATTCTAGAAAGGTAATGGAAAGTAGCATAAAGAGAATAAAATTTGGCCTAAGTTAGATAATCTTGATGTCATCCTAAGGCATGATATTGAACTTAGCTAACGCCCACTTGCTTATCACCCCTCATTAGTATTTAACCCCACTTAAAGATGCTAGTGCTAAGCTTAAAACTTGATCAACTTTAGATGGGAATACTTGGTAAAAATGGTTATGAAAATCTTAGAATGATGATTCATTCCACTGAAATGTTTTGACATGTGTTTCCGATCACCAAATGATTTTGATGATGAAAATGTTAAGGCATGAGCCTTAGCCCTTTACAAAACTGATGGTTGTCTGGATGCGATACCATTCCAATTTTACCGTACAACCACAATACCCAAAAATTGGGTAGGGCTTGACTGGAAATTTATATACCTTAGTAAGGGTTCCCTTGTGGCCAAGATCTAAGCTGAGGCTACCTTGTGAAGATTGTCCACCTGTGCAGTATCCAAGATGACAGTTGGTCATGGTTGGAAGGCCAAACTCACAGGAGAGGTGCCTATACTACGGCGTGTAATTGAAAGGTTAGGATTGATTATCTGGATACCGAGTATGGTGAATTCAAGATTGTTCCTGACGGATATATCGAATGTTGTGGTGAAAGTGTACAATATCTGCAGAGTGTCAAACTATTCGAATAGCCACGTCCGCGGTTATGGACAGTTGGAGTGGCCATACTGTTCTATCGTCATATGTTTTCAAAATGACTTGTGAAATGATTTGTGACTTTGACTTGACCACAACAGAGTTGTGATTTGAAATTCAAGTTTCCACTCAGGTGTTATAAAACTTTCAACTATCTTTCTTTGCTTTTGAACTTAGTAGAGGTAAATCTTGCTTTTTGCAAAACAACCCTAGAGCTTAGTATATCCTATTCAAAACCACTTCACTTGTTAGTACTAGTTTGCGAGTACTTAAAGAGTACTCATGGCTTTGTCCCTGGCTATTCCCGTGGACAGACTATGAAGAGGAGTATCAGGAGGACGGGCAACAGGAAGGTTACGACAACTAGGATCATCTCCCATCGTCAGCATTGCCTGTGACCCTAAAGATGGAGCTTCGCCTATGCTATCGTTATTATTACGTTATTCCGCTGCTTGAATTGTATTAAGAACTGGATCATGAGATCCTTATTTGTGTAAGACCTTATGTATGGTTTGTAATGGATGATGTACTGTGATATCCAATCTGTTATGTCTCGCAAAAATGGTAATCCTAGGATTATGATGTATGGCATAACAGGCATCTGTGATTAAAAATCTAGGTGTTGACAAGTTGGTATCAGAGCCATCATGATGTTGGAGATATGCCCTAGAGGAAATAATAAATGTAGTTATTATTATATCTTTGTGTTTATGATAAATGTTTACATCCATGCTATAACAATATTAACAAGGATACATTAACACTTGTGTGATTTTTAAACTAAATTAGAGTCCCTGGTAAAGCCTCTTCATAATACTAGCTTGTTGGTTAATAGATGATTGTGGTTTCCCTATCATGAACATTGATATGTTATTAACAACAAGATCATATCATTATGATAATGGTATGATGGACATTCTCCTATAGATAAGCGTAGCATAAAGATCAAGTCATTTTAATAGTTCAATTGCTATAAGCTTTCTGATACATAGTAAACTAATTCCTTCGACCATGATATCATGCTTATCACCATCACCGGAAGGATGCTTTGATGACATAAAACAGCACACCATAACTGGGTGGCTATAAAGGTGGCATTGAGTGTTCGGAAAGTATGGGTTGAGACACATGGATCAAGAATGGGATTTTTCCATCCATATGATGGATAGATATACTCTGGGCCGTCTCGGTGGAATGTCATCCAATTAGCTTGCAAGCATGTGACTGGCTCACAAGGGATCACATACCATGGGAACGAGAAAAGAGTACTTATCGGTAACGAGATTGAACTGGGTATGCAGAGATACCGACGATCAAAACCTCGGATAAGTAAACTATCGTGAGACAAAGGGAAATTGGTGTCATATATAAGTGGTTCATTCAATTGCAAAGTAATCATAGAAATATGTGGGAGCCATATGAATTTCCAGATTCCTCTATTGGTTATTGTTCGGAGAAGTGTCTCGATCATGTCCGCATAATTCACGAACCGTAGGGAGACACGCTTAAGGATTCGTTGTTGTTGAGTAGTTATGGAATGATGAGTAAGAGACCAAATGTTGTTCAGAGTCTCAGATGGGATCCGAGATATCACGAGGAGATCCGGAATGGTCCGAAGAATAAGATTCATATAAGGAAAGTCCTGTTTCGGAGTTGGGGAATGATTCCGGTGTTTTCATCGGGAATGTTCTAGAAGGTTCCGGAAGGTCTGGCACTCCGGAGGGGAAGGGTCCATGAATGTGTCATGACAATGTGGAATGGTTGCATCATGTACTAGGTATCATGGCTGGGCAAAATAAAGGGATAAATCAAATCCTAGTTTGAAAAGTCAAACGCCAATTTGAAAAGTCAAACGACAGTTTTTGCTTGGTGGAGGGAGAGTAGGAAACCTACTTGGAGAGGAGTTCCTCTCCCTCCACCCGCCGACCAAGGAGGCCGACTTGAGGGAGGACTCCCTTCCCTTGGCCGGCACCCTCTCACCTATAAAAGGAGGGGCAAGGGTGCCCCTCTTCCCTACACCTCTCTCCACCAAAACCCTAGCCCTAGCCGCCGGCCACCACAAGTCGCCGCCGCCCTAGGGTTTGCCCTAGCCGCCGAGTTGGGGCTCTCCTGCCCTAGCACGGCCTAGCCTCCTCCCTTGGTGCCTCTAAACCCTAGATCCCCAAGGCCTCTCTCATAGTCCACCATACTCGCTCCGGCTTAAGGCGAAGCCCTTTGAGATCTCCCCTCTACTTCCGGTACCACGCCATCGTGCTGCCGAAATCGCAAGGAGATTGCTACAACCTCCGCTGCCTGCTGGAACAAGGGAGAGGAAGGTCTTCATCGAGTACCGAACGTGTGACCGACTGCGGAAGAGCTGCCGGAACGCAGCGCCGGAAGGATCGTCGACGCGATCTTGAGATCGACAAGAGTACGACTACATCACCCACGAGAATCTGCTCTCGTTAAACACTTTGGAATCTTCGAGGGTGAGTTCCTCTATCGACTCGTTGCTACAATCTAGTAGATAGATCTTGGCTTGTTTGTTTGCATGCGGTAGAAATTTTTTGTTTTCCATGCTACGAACCCCTACACCTGACCATAGGAGACCCTAGTTAGAATGGTCGTTCGAATCAAAAAATTAGTTTCAAAACAAAATAAGTGAGTATTTACAAAAACTTATTCTTATTATTATCACTTAGACTCTTTCATGAAAATTCATGTTCCTCAAATTTTTTTGCAAATTTACATAAAATTTGACACACTTGATCACTCTACTAACTTACTCATCCTATATTATTATAGATGGACGTTAAGTACATCAAGTTTTATCAGTTGGGGAATGGAGGAGACCTCATCTTTGAGCGTGACTTGGACCAGCTGTCAAAGATGCTGGAGCGTCCACACCCCGAGTTCTTCGGAGATCAGCTCAATGATCAGGAAGGAGAAGATTTGCAGTGGCTAGTTGTTGCAAGTCTCCGAGGAAAGATTGAACCCCCCACTGCAGAGGGAATTCATTTCACCTTAAGAGAGAACAACTGGCTCGATGGACTTGCCAGGGCCATGCAGGAAGCTCTTGCCCATCTGTGTGGGCAGAGTATCAATCAAATCAAGGGTATCCGCTTTGAGTTCTACCCAAGGCGTGATGTTATGGGACAACCACTGGAGGCCCCATATCACCATGAGATGAAGACTCAGTTGGACCATCTCAGCTTCATGATGTATGACTGTCAGAAGGAGTTGGACAATGCCCGTTCCTACGCCAACCACAAGTACGCCATCATCGCCAAGAAGGATCAGACCATCGCCATGCTAGTGAAGGATCGCAAGTCTCGTCGCCGTCAGCTCGACAAGAAGGAGAGCATCATTGCCCGTCTTCGCCACCGGATCACGGATTTGGAGGAGACCATCCACGAGAGAGATATGCAGTTGGAAGAGAGGGAGAATGCCGGGGAATACCTTCATGGAGACCCTACTCCTATCTCAGCGATGATGATGACTTTATGGAGGATCAGGCTATGGACTTCTTCACCGATGAGTATGACTTTGCCTTCATCGATGATGATGAGGATGATGAGGACACTGACTCCGAGGAGTAGTAGCACTTGAGCACTAGCATTAGTGAGTTGTATTCGGTCCCACTCTATCGTAGCTTTCCCAGAATGGTTCTTAAAACCATCTATTTTCCTTTGTTGTGTTCTTTGTTTGTATCGTGTGCTATGAATGAAAAGCAATTTGCTAGAAAAATCTGAGTCAAACTTTAAAAAAACTTTTCAAAAACCCTGAACCTTAGAAATTTCCCTCTTTTCTTATGATCTATCTCAATCTTCAGATGCCTCGCGGAGGAAGCAACTCAGCCCCGGACCCGATGTTGCAACTCTTGCAAATGTTGGTTTCTGACCGCGAAGCCGAAAGAGCCGAACGTCAAGCCAACTTAGCCACCCTTCAACAGATAGCTCAGATGGCCAACAACAATCAAGGCCATGGAAATCAGGACAACCATGGATCTAAGCTCAAGAATTTCCAGAACACCAATCCACCTGTTTTCACTAAGTCAGAAGAGCCCCTAAATGCAGATGATTGGTTGCAAACCATGGAGAACAATCTAGAAGTTGCAGGAGTGGAAGGCAACGAGAAAGTGTTGTTTGCTACCCACTATCTGGCTGGAGATGTAAGAGCATGGTGGAACATCATTCGCGCAATGACAGGAGGTCAGCTGATGACTTGGGAAGAGTTCAAAGTCAAGTTCAGCAGAACCCATGTGCCACCAGGTTTGATCAAGAGGATGAGAGATGAATTCAGGGAACTGAAGCAAGGAAGGATGACCGTAGTGGAATACCATGACAAATTCTTGTCATTGGCTAGGTATGCACTAGATGAGATCGACACTGAAGCCAAGAAGAAGGAGAGAATCCTGAATGGTCTGCATGATGAGATGCATACGGTGTTAGTCAATATCCCCTTTGCAGATATTGAAGCATTAGTTGACTCGTCATCAGGATGGAAGGAAAGATAAACCAAGCTAATGAGAACCGCAAGCGTCACATGATGCATCAACTAGGAACCAAACATACACCAAAGTATCGCCCCAACCCATCTCTAGGATTTGCTCCAAGAACCAATAGACCCCCGATGAACCGTCCGACCTATCCCAACCATGGAAATCCAAGGCCCGGAGGAAACCACAACAACCCCGGCAATCCCAACAATTTCAACCGTGCACCACCTAAGTTCAACAACAACAATGCCGCCACCAACACCAACACTGCCCCAAGGACTAGAAGCAATGTTGTGCCTGTTGCAGCGAAGGACAAGTCCCAAGTGACTTGTTATGAATGTGGAACCAAGGGACACTATTCCAATGAGTGCCCCAAGAAGATTGCCGCATCCCCCAATGCAAATGCCCTAGCTCAGCAGTAACGTCGTGTTCAGCCCGGAAGAAGGTTTGCCCTAGGGAACTCGCTCAACCGCAACAGCCATCTCTTTTTCATGCATGTTGAAGAATCCCAAGAAGCGCCAGATGTCATGCTGGGTATGTTTTATGTTAACTCACTACTTGCAAGAGTGTTGTTTGATTCTGGAGCATTGCACTCATTTGTTACTGAAGAATTTGCATGCACTAGTAAGATTCAACCAACCAAATTGAAGCATGTTATGATTGTTCAAATACACGGCACCAAAGCTAGGCAAATTTGCAAAGCCGTCCCTATCCGAATTCATGGCTTAGATTTTATGCTAATCTAATAGTACTCGGAACTAAAGGATTGGAAGTATTACAAGGAATGGATTGGATGTCTAAACACAAAGGATTAATTGATTGTGCCAAGAAAGCCATAACCATGACCAGTACAACCGGAATATCATTCGAGCATGTATCTGAAACCTTGCCCCATCAAGTGAAACAAGATTATATCCCAGCCAACCATTGACCAAGTCCGGATAGTCTGTGAATACCCCGATGTATTTCCAGATGTTTTGCCCGGTATGCCCCCATATCGGGATATCGAGTTTATCATTGAACTAATCCCTGGAACCGGCCCTATAGCCCAAAGACCATATAGCATGAACCCGTCTGAACTAATGGAATCAAGAACAACGGATGCCATGCTGGAAATTGGATTGATTCAACCAAGTGTGTCACCATGGAGATCACCTGTTTTGTTTGTGGACAAGAATGATGGAGGTAACCGTTTGTGTACGGATTATCGGAAGTTGAATGATGTCACCATCAAGAACAAGTACCCGTTGCCAAAGATAGAAGATCTGTTTGACCAGTTGACTGGTGCCTAAGTTTTTTCTAAGATTGATCTTAGAACTGGCTATCATCAACTCAAGATTCGCGCAGAGGATATTCCCAAGACTGTCTTTACCACCCGATATGGATTATATGAGTATACTGTCATGTCTTTTGGATTAACAAATGCACCCGCTTATTTCATGAACCTCATGAATAAGATTTTTATGGACTTCCTGGATATGTTTGTCGTTGTTTTCATCAATCACATTCTGATCTATTCCAAATTAGAAGAAGAACTGAGCTACACCTAAGGACCATTCTTGGAACCCTTAGAGAGCATCAGTTGTATGCCAAGTTTAGCAAATGTGAATTCTGGTTACAGGAGGTAGGATTCCTCGGACATATTGTATCAGCTGGAGGAATTGCCGTTGACCCTGCGAAGGTGAAGGATGTTGAAGATTGGCAAGCCCCAACCACTCAAACCCAAGTTCGTGCATTTCTCGGATTAGCGGGATACTACTGCAAGTTTGTAGAAAGATTCTCGAGTATTGCAAGACCCATGACCCAATTGCTGAAGAAGGACAAGAAGTTTGAATGGACGGACAAATGTGAAGCGAGTTTTCAGGAACTCAAGAGGAGATTGATTTCAGCCCCAATCTTGATCATGCCGGATATCACGAAACCCTTTGATGTGTATTGTGACGCATCCAAGATCGGTCTCGGATGTGTGTTGATGCAAGAGGGCAAAGTTATATCTTACCTATCCCGACAACTGAAATAGCATGAACAGAATTATACAACCCATGACCTTGAACTCGCAGCCGTAGTTCTAGCCCTAAAGACATGGAGGCATTACCTTATGGGTAATCATTGTGAGATTTATTTGGATCACAAGAGCCTGAAGTATATATTCACTCAGAAGGAGCTGAATATGAGGCAGAGAAGATGGATTGAGCTAATCAAGGACTATGATCTGGACATTCACTATCACCCCGGTAAAGCCAATGTGGTAGCAGATGCCCTTAGTAGATTGTCGTGCCGCTTGAACTCCATGATCTTGAAGGAGCAACCAAGTTTGCACAAAGAGATGGAAGATTTACGAATGGAATTAGTGAGTGAAGGATTTTTGGATAGCATAGAACTTCAACCCACTTTGATCAGTCAGGTCAAGGAGGCGCAGAAAGGAAATGCTAGTATCGACGGAATCAAACGCCGTATCGGTACAGGCAAAGTACCCAGATTCACAGAAGACGAAGAAGGAGTTCTGTGGTACAAAGGACGTCTCTGTGTACCACCAGATTTGGAGTTAAAAGAAGTTATTTTGAAAGAGGCCCATGATACTCTTTATTCTATCCACCCCGGAGGAACCAAGATGTATCAGGATTTGAAGGAGCAATTTTGGTGGCATAAGATGAAGAGAGAAATTGGAAGCTATATCGCCAAGTGTGATATATGTCAGAAAGTCAAGGCGGGACATCAAAGACCCGCAGGACTGTTCAACCATTACAGATTCCGGAATGGAAATGGGATTCTGTTGGAATGGACTTTATCACCGGATTGCCTACTTCTAGTAGGGGAAATGACTCTATCTGGGTCATAGTTGACAGATTGTCCAAAGTAGCCCATTTCTTACCAGTCAAGACCACATACCAGAGTTCGAAGCTAGTAGATTTGTACATCACTAGAATCGTCAGTTTGCACGGAGTCCCCAAGAACATCGTATTGGATCGAGGAACTCATTTTACCTCGAGATTCTGGAAGAAGGTCCAAGAAGGTTTAGGAACCCGACTGGATTTCAGCACAGTGTATCACCCTCAGACCGATGGACAAATGGAGCGAGTAAATCAAATACTCAAAGATATGTTGAGAGAATGTGTGCTAGAGTATGGATCTAAATGGGAAGACTGTCTGCCTTTCATAGAATTTTCATACAACAACAGTTATCAAGCTAGTCTGCAAATGGCCCCATTTGAATTCATGTATGGAAGGAAGTGTGGCACCCCTTTGAATTGGTCGGAAGTGGGAGAGAGTCAGATTTTCGGACCAGACATCCTACGAGAAGCAGAAGAGAAAGTTCACAAGATTCGTGAGCACCTCAAGACCGCCCAGTCAAGACAGAAGAGTTATGCCGACAAGAGACGTCGAGACCTTGCCTTCAATATCAGGGATTTTGTATATCTCAAAGTGTCGCCTTTGAAGGGAATGAAGTGTTTCCAGCTCAAAGTAAAGTTAGCCCCCCGATATATTGGACCCTTCAAGATTCTGAATCATCGAGGAGAAGTATCATATCAATTGGAACTGCCAGAGAAATTTCAGCAGTACAAAATGTGTTCCATATATCGTTACTTCGCAAATGCCTTGAAGTTCCGGAGAAGACTGAAGTTTTCAAGAACATTGATCATCGGACCATAGAGATCAACAATGACCTAACGTATCCTGAAGTTCCCATCCGTATTTTGGAAGAAGCTTTTAGAAACACCAGAACCCAAAGCATCAAATTTCTCAAGATCTAGTGGAGCAACCACACTGAAGAAGAAGCTACCTAGGAGCGAGAGGATCACATCAAGATGGAGTTTCCCAATCTCTTTAAATCCTAGGTAATATTTCTTCTTCTTTTTCAAATCTTGGGACGAGATTTTGTTTAAGGAGGGAAGGTTTGTAACATCCCAAAAATATGAAACAATGATCATCAACTCTAATCACTAAAATTAGGGTTAACAAAAACTTTGATTAAATAAAAACCAAATGAATGCATGTGTGTATGTGATGATTTGATAAAGGCATGAATGGACTTGTGTGATTCAACTAAATAGTAAGGAATGGTTCAAAGATTAATATAATATCATCTAAAACATTTCCAAGCAGAAAAAAATCAAGAGAAATTCAAAAACAAATCAAATAAGGCAAATGGTCATTTTTGCCAATCTTGCTCACTAGGTCACTTTGGGCGTTTCTAGTCCAAGATTTCAAACAAAAACTTTTCCAATTCTTTTCACCCCTTGCAAGACCAAATAAAAATGAATCAAAGCCCACCTTTCAAACTTGCAGAAACATTTAGCAACCCCATTCAAATGGCAATTCAAAATTGAATCTTTAACATATGTGAAGATCACACATTTTCAAAACCCAACCAAACCAGTGCCCCTTGACCAATCCAACTAATCAGACACTCCCTAGTATGTGCCTAGCAAACCCACCAAGTTTGAATCCAAAATTCAAATTTGAATTTCTTGCAGCCATTTCATCAAACACTTGGAGACAGAAAATCAAACTGGCCAAACTTCACTGTTTTGAGTAGTAATTTGGCTAAGCATTGTTCAACATTGATCACACTTGTCTCCCCCAGTGCCAACCAGTGCCTTGACCACCCCTTGGCCCTACCCATTGCACCATGCCATGCCAACCCGAAGGCACCCTTGCTAGCCGACCATGGCTAGCTAGCCAGAGCAAGCACCAAGCCTAGCCACCATGTCTGGGACGCACGCCACCGTCCACCGTCACCCCTGTCCAAGCCTCGAGCACTGCCAGCCCCTGGACCACACTACCCGAGCATGCCAAGCCTCTCTGTGAGCAAGCCGAGAGCGCGCCAGTGCGCCAACTACGACACACGCCCACAGACCGCGCGCCGCCCTCGCCGCTTGCAGACGAGATCGCCATCACCCCAGCACCCCGCCAGACAACCTCGTTCACCGCCGCGTGGACCGTAGACGCTGTGTGCAATTAAAATCACCGTCGGACCCGCCTGTAGCATCCCAGTTGTCTAACATCTGTAATGCTACTTGATCTAGCAATAAAAGGGCCACTTCCTACAAATAATTGTTGCATCATCATCATGTCATGTTCATGTCATCATGCCACCTTGCATTTGAGCATCATACAAAAACCCTTTTGTTTTGGTTCTTATCTCATATGCATTAATATTTGTATTTGCCTCTTGATATTGTATTTGGTTCTTGATATATTGTTAAATGCCCAAGTTGAGTTGGGGGCATATCTCTTATTGACTCCACCACCTTTTCTTCACCACCTTATAATTCCACCATCCAATTAATATGAGCTGGCATTTAATTGAGTTTACCTAGCTCATGTGGGTTGGGTGGATCCAATGCTAGTCCCTTTTGCTTGGCCTTATTCCACCTTTTGAGAATGCATGGAATAATGCCATATGATTTTATGTTGTTTTCACAATATGAATACATGGCATTTATTATTTGCATGGGCCATGCAGAACCACCACATCTAGGTTATTTGGATTTTACTTGGAATTCTTGGAGTGGGTCATTCTCTCATCTCTCTCTCTCCTTCTCTTGCTTGATCTAGCTAGAGCCATGTAAGTACCACCTTGTTGCTTGTCATTTAAATTTTAGTTGTTTTCTTTTGCATGGATCACCTCTTTCTTCTACTTGATCTTGCTTTGGCTTGTCAAACACTCAACCTCACCCCTCCTCTCTCTACCTCTCTAGCTAACTCTAAAACCTAACCCCCCTAATTACCATACCCCATCCAATCCTAAACCCTACCCCCCCTCTCTAAACCATCCCCAACCCATGTGTGTTCATGTGAGCATGCTTAGCCCTAACCCCCTCCCCTCTCTCGGCCTCTTTCTCCCTCTCACCATGCATGACCCCATCGTCCTTGCATCCTCTCCCTGGCCCCACACGACATCCTCTCTCTTCCTCTTCTCTCTCCACCCCAAACCCAACTAACCCTAGCCGAGCCTACCCTCTCCTCTCTCTTGCTCTCTCTCTCTCTTGGCTTGCCCCACCGAGCCCCCTCTCACCTGGCCCACCTGGCAGCCTCCCTCTTCCCTCCCCCTGCCTTGCCGTGCCCTGCCGATCACGTGGAGGAGAAGACAAAGGTGGCCGAGGCCACCTTTATCACCATCCCCTCCCCCACGCCAACCACCTCACCCCCTCGTTCTTATCTACCTCTCTCCCCACCTCTGGCCTCTCCCAGATCTCCCCAGAGGCCCTGCCTCGTCCCCCCTCTTCCCCCTCTTTCTCCACCGCCGCCATACCCCGACGCCGGCCACACCATCGGCTCGCTCTAGCACACACCGATCCAGGAGGCGGGCGAGGAGCTAGGGTTGTCGAGGAAGCCTGCAGCGTCCCTCTGCGTCGCCCTGCACGATCCAGCGAGGAGGAGGAGCCCTGGACCCGAAGGACACCGCTACCACCCGACGCAAACCCTAGCCGCCGGTGCGCCAGCCTCGCCGCCGATCGTGACCTCCCCAAGCCTCGTCGACCACACCATCGGCCTCACGGTAAGCCCCTGATCCTCCCAGACATGCTCACCGTCCCGCTTCGCCGGCGGTGGGCGTTACGTCAGCACATCATGTGCACCGGGCGAGCACACTGCTGTCCGCTGCGCCGCAGAGGCCTTAGCTAGCGCTTCTCCTGTCACCAAGCGCACACGCACCGCAGCGATGGTAGCACGCTGAGGGCACGGGTTCGAGCCGCTGCGTCTGCTGACGCCGACGCAGCTGACGGCAATGAGTTCAGAGAAGAGGAACAGGACCTGGGGGCCTTTTTCCCAAAACCCTCAACCTTTTCTTTCTCGAACCCGCACTCGCCTCCCCACTGTTTGCCTCTCTTTTGCAAAAGGCTCCGTCAACGTTGTAATCAACCCGCGGTCCCCAAACCAGCCCACGTGTCCCCTCTCGCCTCACCCCAGTCGACCGGCCCCACCCGTCGACTATGGGTAGCTTCGGGTGACAAAAGTCCGTAACTTTTTCGAATTAAAATTCAAATGTTTTAAATCTGTTTAAATATGAATTAAATCATAACTTTCAAATGGTTTATATTTTGAATTCAAACTTAATATGAAAAATGTTTTATTTTTGAATGTTAATTCAAATCTTTAATCAAATATTTTCATAATTAATTTAATTAGTCAACCTTTGACTTTGACCCTAATTAATAATTTTGACTTTTAATAAATTTAAATTCATAATTCCAAATAATACAAATAATATATGTTTTTGAATCAGAAAAATGTGAGGAATTCAAATATGTCATTCAAAATATTATTTGGACACTTTAAATTTCAAGTTGAATTAAATTACAACAAAATGCCCCTAGACCTTAATAAATTAATAACTTTTGTTTTAAAACTCCGAATTTGACAAATGATATGTCTAAAATGATCAGCTCGACGAGACCTTTCTGTTTATGTTATCTATGACTTCAATTGCAGCATGCATCATATAAATATATAATATACAGCAACTAATATGACAATAAAAGGGGACCAAAACCCCATAAAAATGTTATTTCTTGTATCCTACACCTCACCCATGCCATGCTACTTTATTGCCATGCAACTTGTGCATCATTCATCATGGCATGATTGTTTGCTTGACGCATTTTATTCCTATGCTTGTGCACTTTATTTATGTTGGCCCTTGTTTGTTTGGTTCTTCTTCGAATAGACACCGAAAGGGGATATATCCAGAGAACCAGGAGCACTACCCAGATCCGTCTCTCGCTTCAACTGAGTTGCCAGGCAAGCACTACCACATGCTTGCATACATACAGTACCTATTGCCTCTATCTTATTCTTGCATCATTGAGTCGCGATTGCATTAAACTGAATCCCAAGTATTGCATAGCCTTTACTTTTAAACCCCACCGAGCTTGTTCCCCATCCCATGAACCATTACTACAGGAGTTGTTTGAGCCATGCGAGTCATAGAACATCATGTGTAGGGTTGTGAGCGTTTGTTGGATAACGAGGTACCTAAACAACTTAATCTGAGTAGTAATGGGATAACTAATGAAAGTGGCACCGGTGAGCAATATCTGCTATTTGGTTTTTCCTACTCACTTGTGTCCCGTAAGACCCCGAGTACTTGATTCCTGTTCCAAGAATATTCGCGCTATCCACATCCGGGAGGCTTATGGGAACCCCCTGAGCCAGAGCTTGATTCAATCTTATTTCTTGGGGCCACAAACTAGTTTGAGGTTTTATTTACTATCCTGTACTTATGCCATGCTACTGCTTTATTTACGATTGTGCGAGGAGCACACTGTACTATTTAGGTAAGCGGAATGTTTTCGCGGTATCGACAATCCCAGTTTTGGGTTCCCAGTCGTTTACAGCCATTGCCACAAACCTTGAGTCCGTCTCGGAGTCACCGGCTTCGCTATGGTCTACTCAATGGGTGGCCTCAAACATTTCAATCTGTGATTGCTTTGTCGTGAAGGCCTCGTTGGTTTTGATTTGGTTTTTCCGGGGTTGATCGAGTGTGTGTTATTTGTGCACCTCGCAGGGTAAAACTTTCAAAGCCGTGTCCGCGTTATGGACGACTTGGAGCATTTTCTCGATCATAGACAATCATAACTAAAGTACCGCTTTAATCGACTAAGTAAATGACTAGTAAATAGTGCAACACTCATGGAATGGTTAATAAAATTGCCAGCGGATGGGGGTTGTTCGTCCGCTTCCTCGTTGGTAGCGAGGAGGAGGATGGATCTGTGGATATCATTATAATCTGCCATTAATTCACGGACATCCGTCTATCTTTGGTTAGGCGGATGGTTAGCGAGTATCTATAGAACTATTAGGGTTTATCTTTTGCTGCAATTGCGTCACCCCAGGTTGTGTCCCCTTTAGAGGCATTAAGACTTGCTGAGTACCCTTAGGGTCTCACACGATAAATTATTGGTTCAGATGAACAGGTACACTCGCAGGACGGATACTGGGTGGAAGAGGCTGATGATGTGGGCAACGATCGTTCGGTGTAGAGATTCCGGGAACGGGGATCCGTGAGATCTGTGGGCGGGATGTGCTTATTTCTGTGGCATCTTATGCCGATTTGCTTCTTATCCGTACTCGGACTTTGTTCTGCCGTTTCCGCCTGATGCTCTGATGTGTGATGTATGAGGAAATATCCTAAAATATTATATCTATCTAGGTCATTTGAATCTTGCCGTATGGCGTTGCTATATTTCCTTTCTTTCTAGATGGAATGGCTCTGATGTACTTTTGTATGGTGGCTTGCATACATACTCATTTGTGTATGTAGTTGATCCCTTCGCCTGCCGATTACGCCGCCCGTACAGGTCCCGATGAATTGGAAGTGGTTGGGACGGCCGAAAGGTCTACCCGTGAGTGGATTTTGGGCCCCACCGTACTATTTTAACCACTACCGTTCATCCAGGCTTGTATCTAGGAGCGTAATTCACCGAGGTAGTTACAATTGGTATCAGAGCCATCCCGACCTTCAGGGTCTCAGCCAAACGGCCGTTGTCAGTCTAACAAATATTTTTGGTAGTTATGTATACTAGGGAAAAACAAAACGCGAGAGTAGGACTGCTTCCACTTTTCTTCTTACCCACCCACCCACCCTTTTCTGGTAAGGAAGTGCAATGTTTTCAATCCTCTTCTAAAAATTCAAACTAGGATTCACGTGTTCTGGGTTTCCGTAGTACCATAGGATGTGTGTGTGTGTGTAATTCCTTGTCTATCTGTTGCATCCAAGTTTTTATCTAATCGGCCTTTTGGTTATCAACTGTTGGTACATTCCATACCGACAGGCTTTTGCAAACCGACGCAACCTGTGTTACTCTTTGTTATCCGACGTTATCTTGTTTGGGGTGTTCGTTTCCGTAGTTACTAATCTTTAGGTTCAACGTGAGAAGAAGGGGTTAGGATATGTGTTCCACTTATTCATGTACGGAGTAATGATTTGAGTGCGGGATGGAGTCGTGACCATACCACTACTCTTATCATTGCTTTGGT
Organism: Avena longiglumis; assembly: GCA_030063025.1. Lineage (NCBI taxonomy): Eukaryota > Viridiplantae > Streptophyta > Magnoliopsida > Poales > Poaceae > Avena > Avena longiglumis. The sequence goes on along the minus strand of CP125976.1, from coordinate 99,180,599 downwards.
ATATTGAATTGGTAGAGTCACTAATCTTGATTCGTTAAGTGATTTTGCGCATCTATTGGTATTTTAATGCCAAAATTTGTGGAAAATTTTTCTTTGATATATTTGTGTACCACACTCCTTTTCAGTCGTGTGCGATATGCTTAATATCTTCTAGGTGCTTTGAACTTTGTTGATATTTAATATCATCTTAGTAAATTGTATCCTTTAATCTTGGTTAATTCCATCTTGGTACTATTTTGGATTATTATCATTCTCCATTATAGTACTGACTTGTGTTTTATATCAATCACAGGATGGCTCCACCACGCCGTTCTGATGAGGACATACCACCTGAACTGGGCTCCGCGTTGTCAAACATCGCCAATGCCTTGGCAGCAATGCAACAGAACCAGCAGCGCTTTGAGGAAAGTGTTCGGAGGAACGAGTTTGCTCCACTACCTCCACCTCCCAAGCGAGGAGACATCAAAAGCTTCCTGAAATTCAACCCTCGCCAGTTTGATGTTTCTGATCGACCACTGGATGCGGATGATTGGTTGCGTGAGATGTCAAGGCTACTCGAGACTGCTGATGTTCCGGAGCAAGAGTGGGTAAAGTGTGCTACTCACCTTCTGAAGGGAGATGCAGCTCTGGTGGGAGAATTACGAAGGCGGTCAGACCGGTTTTCACCTACTTGGGAGCAGTTCACGGAGCGTTCAAAGAGCAGTATCTATCGAAATTGTCATGGAGAGGATGAAGGAAGCTTTTCTCAACCTCAAGGTGGAAACGATAATGTCAACACCTATATCGGGAACTTCATGAATCTTTCGTTATGGTCGCGATGAGATATCCGATGACAAGAAGAAGCAAAAGAGGTTCGTGCAAGGGCTCAATGCATCGATCAAGTATGCAATCACACATGCAAGGCCGATCTTTCTGGAACTTCAAAGACACAGCTGCAAGAGGAAGCAAGTAGGCAAGTGTTTGAGGAGTCCAAGAAACACAACCGTGAGGCACCAAGCTCTTCACTATGTCGCTCCTTCTAAGCGTGTCCGGGTTCCTAACACCCCACCGCCGCCTCCGGCTCCACCAAGACCTGCAAGTTACGCGTCAAGGCCACCAAACTTCACCATCGGCTCCTGGGGCTACAACCACCACTACCACAGAGCTCTCAAGGAGTCCTCGCTACGTTGCTCCACGTCCACCGGTGCTTGTTTCACATGCGAGACCCCGGCATCTGAATCGAACCGTCTGCTGAAAACAAAGCTCTTCCTCCACCCCGCCAAGATCTGCAGCAAGCTCTCCTTTGGTTCGTGCACCACCACCTGGCTCTCAACATCAACACCAAGCCCGGTCTCATGTTGCTCGTGCTAAGCGTCAACGCCGCTCAAGCCGAGCATGCAACCGAGTTGTGATGGGTATGCTTTCCGTTAACTCACCCTACACGAGTTTTGTTTGATTCGTGCATCGCATTCTTTTGTTTCTATCAAGTTTGCAAGTGAGAATGGGTTAGCGGATCCTCTTCTCAAGCGGTTAATGGTCCTTTCTCCGGAGCAAATATGGTAGCATCTAAAATCAGCCATGGATATCAAATTGAGATTGGTGGCTCTTCATTCTCGGCTTCCTTAATTGTTCTGGGCAATTCTGACATTGATGTCATCTTGGGCATGGATTCGTTGACAGCAAATGCAGCTGTGATTGATTGTGCTGAACGCTCGGTTTCTCTGAAGATTCCTGAAGGCCATATAGTCTTTTCTCCGAGTTTGACTCCTGCTATCCAGCTTTTCTCTTTGGCGGCTCAATGATGATGCTATGGAAGCTATTCGAGTGTACCGTGGTCTGTGAGTTCCCGATGTCTTTCCCAAGAGTTGCCGGGTATGCCTCCGGATCGTGAGGTGGAGTTTGTAATTGAGCTTGAACCTGGAACGGCTCCTATCTCGAAGCGGCCTTATAAAATGGGTCCTTCTGAGTTGGATGAACTCAAACGACAACTTGATGAACAAGAGAAGTTGGGTTTCATTCAACACAAGACTTCTTCTTGGGGTAGCCCAACAATCTTTGTGAAGAAGCGTGATGGATCGATAGACTTTGTGTTGACTATCGGGCTCTCAATGCTAAAACCATCAAGAACAAATATCCCCTTCCGCGGATTAATGATCTCTTCGATCAGCTAGCTGGAGCTGTGGTGTTCTCTAAGCTTGACTTGAGAAGTGGCTATCACCAAATCAAGATTCGCAAGGAAGATGTGCCCAAAACAGCTTTCACCACCCGCTATGGCCTGTATGAGTACACGGTCATGTCTTTCGGTCTCACCAACGCACCTTCTACCTTCTCGAGGCTGATGAACTCGGTTTTCATGGAGTACCTTGATAAGTTCGTGGTGGTCTATCTGGATGACATCCTAATCTATTCCAAGTCCAAGGAAGAGCATGAAGAACACCTTCGGTGTGTCCTAAACAAGCTTCGTGAGAACCGCTTGTATGCAAAGTTCTCAAAGTGTGAGTTTTGGCTGCCTCAAGTAACCTATCTTGGTCATGTCATCTCTGCCAAGGGCATTGCAGTCAACCCGAAAACTGTGAAGACAATTGTTGAATGGCTTCCTCCTGTTAATGTCAAAGAAGTGCGGAGTTTTCTTGGTTTGGCTAGTTATTGTCGTCGCTTGCTCGTAACTTCAAGATAGCGAAGCCTCTTACCGATCTTCTCAAGAAAGGCAAGAAATACCTTTGGACTCTGCATGTCAAGCAAGCTTTGAGACACTCAAAGAGAAGCTCACTTCCACGCCTTGGTTCCTCCATACATCTAAGCCTTTCCGGATATTCTGGACGCCTTTGCAAGGATTGGGTGCGGTCCTTATGCAAGAGAAGTGGTTGCTTATGCCTCTCGACGATTGAAGACGCATGAGATCAAATATCCCACACATGACCTCGAGCTCAGCAGCTTGTCTTTGCTTTGAAGCTATGGAGGCACTACTTGCTTGGCAACCGATGTGAGATCTTTTCACCACAAGAGTTTGAAGTATATCTTCACTCAGCTGATCTCAACCTTGGCAGAGGAGATGGATTGAAGTAATCAATGATTTTTATTTGACCATCAACTACACTCCGGCAAAGCTAATGTCATGGCCGATGCTCACCGCAAAGCTTATGTCAACAACCTCATGATGGAAGAGCAACAACCTCTTGTGCGAGGAATTCCGTCACTCAACCTCGAAATTGTGGAACAAGGGCATCTCCTGAACCTTCTCGGCTACTCCTCTCTTGGAAGAAAAGATTCGCCTCTCGCCTTGGTGATCCGCACATCAAAAGATCATCTCTAAACTTGAGCTTCAAGTATGAGTCCTTCCACGTTGATGATCAAGGCACACTTTTCTTTGAACACGGATGTTTGTTCCGAACTTCTCAAGGTTTGAGAGAGCAAGCTCAAGGAGGTGCATGATTATTCTTTCTATCCATCCATCGGCAGCACAAAGATGTATATGGACTTGAAAACACAATATTGGTGGCCTGGTTTGAAGCGATATGTGCCAAGTATGTCTCGAGAATGTGATGTCTACGCAGAGTGAAAGCTGTCCATCGAAACCTTTCGTCTTCTACAGCCATTGAAACCCCGTAATGGAAATGGGAGAAAGTAGAGATGGACTTCATCACTGGTTTCCAAGGTCGCATGGGCAACAATGCAATCTTTGTTGTCATCGACAGGCTCTCTAAAGTGGCTCACTTCTTCCCGTCAAGGAAACAATTTCTAGAATTCATTGGTGAGCTCTATATCAACAGTAATTGTCTCTGTATGGGGTTCCGCTTGAGATCAGTTCGACCGGGAGCATCTTCACTTCCAAGTTCGGGAAAGTTTCCAAAATGCTCGGGAACAAAGTTGAACTTCAGACTTACCACCCTCGACCGCAAGGACAAGTTGAAAGGATCAATCAGATTCTGGAGGATATGCTTCGTGCTTGCGTTATCTCTTTTGGCATGAAGTGGGAGGAATGTCTTCCTTATGCTGAATTCTCTTACAACAACAGCTTCCAGAAAAGTCTGAAGATGGTACCATTTGAGGATCTCTATGGCTGCAAGTGCAGAACTCTGATTGGGTGGTCAGGTGCAGGAGAAAGAATCTGGTTTGGCCCTGATATTGTAACTCAAGCGAAGGAGAAGGTTCATATCATTCTTGAGAACCTGAAGATTGCTCAAAGTCGCCAGAAGAGCAATTATGACAGGAAGCACACGGACATGGTGTATGCCCCTGGTGATCTCGTTTACCTTCGTGTCACTCCCATGATAGGCACACACCGCTTTGGTATCAAAGGAAAGCTGGCTCCTAGATACATCGGTCCCTTCAAAATTCATGGTAGAAGAGGAGAAGTTGCTTATGCCCTTGAGCTTCCAGAAAAACTCAAAGTCCATGATGTTTTCCACATCTCTCAACTCAAGAATTGCTTCAAAGATCCCGGCAGGACCGTGGATCGTGAGCTAATCGATCTCCAAGAATACCTGTCTTATCAAGAACACCCCACAAAAATCCTTGAGAGCGCAGAAAGAAGGACTCGCAACAAGTCCATCAAGTTCTGCAAGGTGCAGTGGTCACACCATTCTGTTGATGAAGCCACTTGGGAACGTGAAGATGAACTCCGTGCCAACTATCCTACCCTCTTTGTGTCTTCTTCTTCTTCCTAGAATCTCGGGGCGAGATTCCTGTTTAGTGGGGGAGAGTTGTAGCATCCCAGTTGTCTAACATCTGTAATGCTACTTGATCTAGCAATAAAAGGGCCACTTCCTACAAATAATTGTTGCGTCATCATCATGTCATGTTCATGTCATCATGCCACCTTGCATTTGAGCATCATACAAAAACCCTTTTGTTTTGGTTCTTATCTCATATGCATTAATATTTGTATTTGCCTCTTGATATTGTATTTGGTTCTTGATATATTGTTAAATGCCCAAGTTGAGTTGGGGGCATATCTCTTATTGACTCCACCACCTTTTCTTCACCACCTTATAATTCCACCATCCAATTAATATGAGCTGGCATTTAATTGAGTTTACCTAGCTCATGTGGGTTGGGTGGATCCAATGCTAGTCCCTTTTGCTTGGCCTTATTCCACCTTTTGAGAATGCATGGAATAATGCCATATGATTTTATGTTGTTTTCACAATATGAATACATGGCATTTATTATTTGCATGGGCCATGCAGAACCACCACATCTAGGTTATTTGGATTTTACTTGGAATTCTTGGAGTGGGTCATTCTCTCATCTCTCTCTCTCCTTCTCTTGCTTGATCTAGCTAGAGCCATGTAAGTACCACCATGTTGCTTGTCATTTAAATTTTAGTTGTTTTCTTTTGCATGGATCACCTCTTACTTCTACTTGATCTTGCTTTGGCTTGTCAAACACTCAACCTCACCCCTCCTCTCTCTACCTCTCTAGCTAACTCTAAAACCTAATCCCCCTAATTACCATACCCCATCCAATCCTAAACCCTACCCCCTCTCTAAACCATCCCCAACCCATGTTTGTTCATGTGAGCATGCTTAGCCCTAACCCCCTCCCCTCTCTCGGCCACTTTCTCCCTCTCACCATGCATGACCCCATCGTCCTTGCATCCTCTCCCTGTCCCCACACGACATCCTCTCTCTTCCCTCTTCTCTCTCTCCACCCCAAACCCAACTAACCCTAGCCGAGCCTACCCCTCTCCTCTCTCTTGCTCTCTCTCTCTCTGCCTGGCCTGCCCCACCCCGAGCCCCCTCTCACCTGGCCCACCTGGCAGCCTCCCTCTTCCCTCCCCCTGCCTTGCCGTGCCCTGCCGATCACGTGGAGGAGAAGACAAAGGTGGTCGAGGCCACCTTTATCACCATCCCCTCCCCCACGCCAACCACCTCACCCCCTCGTTCTTATCTACCTCTCTCCCCACCTCTGGCCTCTCCCAGATCTCCCAGGCCCCGCCTGTCCCCCTCTTCCCCTCTTTCTCCACCGCCATGCTACCCGACGGCCACACCATCGCTCGCTCTAGCACACACCGATCCAGAGGCAAGGCGAGGAGCTAGGGTTGTCGAGGAAGCTGCAGCGTCCCTCCGCCGCCTGCACGATCCAAATGAGGAGGAGGAGCCCTGGACCCAAGGACACCACCACCGGCGCAAACCCTAGCGGTGCGCCAGCCTCACGATCGTGACCTTCCCAAGCCTCGTCGACCACACCATCGGCCTCGCGGTAAGCCCTCGATCCTCCGGACATGCTCCCCGCCGCCTCGCTTCACCGCGGTGGGCATTCCGTCGAGCAGCACTGCAGGCGGCGCGCCAGCACCTGCTCGCTTGCGCCTCGCGGAGGCCTTAGCTAGCGCTTCCCCTCCGTCACCAAGCGCACACGCACTGGTAGCAGTAAGCTGTCGCTAGCACGCCAGAGGGCACGGTCGAGCCTCAGCCTGTCTGGACGCAGCGTTCGCTGACGCTGAGTTCGAAGAAGAGAACAGGACCACAGGGGCCTTTTCCCAAAACCCCTCAACCTTTTCTTTCTCGAACCCGCACTCGCTGCCCCACCTTTGTGCCTCCGTCTTTTTGCAAAAGGCTCACAACGTTGTAATCAACCCGGTCCCCAAACCAGCCCACGTGTCCCCTCTCGCCTCAGCCAAGACTGCCCCACAGTCAAGGACTATGGGTAGCTTCGTCAAGTGACAAAAGTCCGTAACTTTTTCAATTAAAATTCAAATGTTTTTAAATCTGTTTAAATATGAATTAAATCATAACTTTCAAATGGTTTATATTTTGAATTCAAACTTAATATGAAAAATGTTTTATTTTTGAATGTTAATTCAAATCTTTAATCAAATATTTTCATAATTAATTTAATTAGTCAACCTTTGACTTTGACCCTAATTAATAATTTTGACTTTTAATAAATTTAAATTCATAATTCCAAATAATACAAATAATATATGTTTTTGAATCAGAAAAATGTGAGGAATTCAAATATGCAATTCAAAATATTATTTGGACACTTTAAATTTCAAGTTGAATTAAATTACAACAAAATTCCCCTGGACCTTAATAAATTAATAACTTTTGTTTTAAAACTCCGAATTTGACAAATGATATGTCTAAAATGATCAGCTCGACGAGACCTTTCTGTTTATGTTATCCATGACTTCAATTGCAGCATGCATCATATAAATATATAATATAAAGCAACTAATATGACAATAAAAGGGGACCAAAACCCCATAAAAATGTTATTTCTTGTATCCTACACCTCACCCATGCCATGCTACTTTATTGCCATGCAACTTGTGCATCATTCATCATGGCATGATTGTTTGCTTGACGCATTTTATTCCTATGCTTGTGCACTTTATTTATGTTGGCCCTTGTTTGTTTGGTTCTTCTTGAATAGACAGAAAGGTGGGATATATCCAGAGAACCGTGAGCACTACCCAGATCCGTCTCGCTTCAACTGAGTTGCCGTGCAAGCACTACCACATGCTTGCATACATACAGACCTATTGCCTCTATCTTATTCTTGCATCATTGAGTCGATTGCATTAAACTGAATCCCAAGTATTGCATAGCCTTTACTTTTAAACCCCACCGAGCTTGTTCCCCATCCCATGAACCATTACTACAGGAGTTGTTTGAGCCATGCGAGTCGTAGAACAGCATGTGTAGGGTTGTGAGCGTCTGTTGGATAACGAGGTACCTAAACAACTTAATCTGAGTAGTAATGGGATAACTAATGAAAGTGGCACCGGTGAGCAATATCTGCTATTTGGTTTTTCCTGCTCACTTGTGTCCCGTAAGACCCCGAGTACTTGATTCCTATTCCAAGAATATTCGTGCTATCCACATCCGGGAGGCTTATGGGACCCCCCTGAGCCAGAGCTTGATTCAGTCTTATTTCTTGGGGCCACAAACTAGTTTGAGGTTTTATTTACTATCCTGTACTTATGCCATGCTACTGCTTTATTTACGATTGTGCGAGGAGCACACTGATCGCTTAGGTAAGAGGAATGTTTTCGCGGTATCGACAATCCCAGTTTTGGGTTCCCAATGCTTACTGACCATTGTCGCAAACCTTGAGTCCGTCTCGAGTCACCGCTTTATGGTCTACTCAATGGGGTGGCCTCAAACATTTCTCAATCCTGTGATTGCTTTGTCGTGAAGGCCTCGTTGGGTTTTGATTTGGTTTTTCCGAGGTTGATCGAGTGTGTGTTGCTATTTGTGCACCCCTGCTGGGTAAAACTTTCTGAAAGCCGTGTCCGCGGTTATGGACGACTTGGAGCACAGTTTCTCGATCATAGACAAGCATAACTAAAGTACCGCTTTAATCTGACTAAGTAAATGACTAGTAAATAGTGCAACACTCATGGAATGGTTAATAAAATTGCCAACGGATGGGGGGGTTGTTCGTCCGCTTCCTCGTTGGTAAGCGAGGAGGATGGATCTGTGGATATTACTGTTATAACTGTTGCCATTAATACACGGACATCCGCTCATCTTTGGTTAGGCGGATGGTTAGCGGTATCTATAGAACTTAGGGTTTATCTTTTGCGCAATTGCGTCACCCTGTGTTGTGTCCCTTTAGAGGCATTAAGACTTGCCGAGTACCCTTAGGGTCTCACACGATAAATTATTGGTTCATGAAGGTACACTCGCAGGACGACATCTTGGGTGGAAGAGGCGATGATGTGGGCAACGATCGCTCGTGTAGAGATTCCGGGAACGGGGATCCGTGAGATCTGTGGGCGGGATGTGCTTATTTCTGTGGCATCTTATGCCGATTTGCTTCTTATCCGTACTCGGACTTTGTTCTGCCGTTTCCGCCTGATGCTCTGATGTGTGATGTATGAGGAAATATCCTAAAATATTATATCTATCTAGGTCATTTGAATCTTGCCGTATGGCGTTGCTATATTTCCTTTATTTCTAGATGGAATGGCTCTGATGTACTTTTGTATGGTGGCTTGCATATATACTCATTTGTGTATGTAGTTGATCCCTTCGATTACACACCGCCCATAGGTCCCGATGAATTGGAAGTGGTTGGGACGGCCGAAAGGTCTACCCGTGAGTGGCTTTTGGGCCCCACCGTACTATTTTAACCACTACCGTTCATCCAGGCTTGTATCTAGGAGCGTAATTCACCGAGGTAGTTACACCGCCCAGAGCATCGCGACGTTCCGACCATCTCGCACCGCCCCACGCTTCGCCACCATGCCGTTGAGCTTCGCCAGGGAGCACCGCACCGCCCCCTATCGTCTCCCATGCCAGTAGCACTCTATGCCGTCGACACCGACGAGGTCCACGCGCGCCATTCGGTCCCCTTCAGCCACTATAAAAGGAGACCTCCCCTGCTCATTTTCTTCACACCAGTTCACTCCCCACCTCTCACTGATACCCCCCACTTACTCCCAGAGCAAGGCGAGCACCAGGTGGCCGAAATTTCACCGGAGATCGCCGCTCCAGAGGAGGAGAGGCGCCACGATTGAGCCGCCCAGAGAAGCACGATACCAGAGAATCGCCATCGACTTCATCGTTCTCCCTCACGACCATCACCGATCCCGGTAAGCCTCCCACGACCCCCACCGCCGCTTAGGTTCTGCCTCGGCTGCCGACGTGGACGATGAACCAGAGCCGTTCGATTAGAGTTAGATCATGCTACCTAGATCAACCTGTACCCCTTCGTCACTCACTGTCTCACTGACGAGTGGGGACATCCACTTACTCATCCCGCGCGTGCGCTGCGCGTAGTGGGCCGGCCTAGTTAAACATCCCGTGCGACCCAACAATTCAAATTTAGTTTTATACATTTAGTTCTATACCTAGATACGAAAATCAACCCAGCTTGATTCACTAAACCAAAATGCATGAAACCAATTTTGTTAGAAAGGTACTGGAATGATCAATCCAAGCCCATTGGATTCAAACCATTTAGATTTGTATATCACCCATGGTAAAAATAACAAGGCAGAAGCTTTTCTGCATTCAAACATTTTTCAAAATTCAACCATAAGAGCTTTTGAGTTGATTCCAACTCTCAAAAATCACATTTAACCATAACTTTCAGAATATATAAAATTATATAGGTTTACTTACAGAAATAATGATCAAGTAATAAAAGAATGCCACATAGGCATTTCTAGTCACTTTAATTAAATAAAATAAAAAAGGTTAAACCTTATTAAATTGTGACACCACTTTAAATCACCTTCCCATGTACTGAAATATGTGGTGATGACATGTGTCAACATGATACCATGTTTGAGTTGGAGAATATTAAATCTTAAGTAGTTTTTCAATGAGTAGAAATTACTTTTCTAAAATGAAATGAATAAGACAAGTGCCTTAATCCTTGTAATGTTAGTGATGATGCTAGATCATCTAGTATGAACCTTTGTGTGATGTTTAGAAATAGTTAAGTATTGTTTGGTGATTGTGTACCTCGTATTTATTTATAGACGCCAGTACCGACCAAGGATACGAGGAGGAAGGAGGATACTACGAGGAAGAAGCCGAGGAGAACTTCAACCACTGCTCTGCACAAGGCAAGCTAACACTTGCAAGATACCCTACTTATGCAAGCTACTACCTGCTTGTTACTATGTCAACTATATGCCTTAAGCATATGTGATTCTAACCACTTGACACACCATCCTAGTTTTACTTGCAAGCTTAGTATTTTATTTTCGTTATCAAAGCTTTCTCTTAGAGTTTACTTAGTGAATTGTAGATTCTAGAAAGGTAATTGAAGGTAGCATAAAGAGAATAAAATTTGGCCTAAGTAAGATACTCTTGATGTCATCCTAAGGCATGATATTGAACTTAGCTAACTCCCACTTGCTTATCACCCCTCATTAGTATTTAACCCCACTTAAAGATGCTAGTGCTAAGCTTAAAGCTTGATCAACTTTAGATGGGAATACTTGGTAAAAATGGTTATGAAAATCTTAGAATGATGAGTCATTCTACTGAAATGTTTTGACATGTGTTTCCGAACACCAAATGATTTTGATGATGAAAATGTTAGGGCATGAGCCTTAGCCCTTTACAAAACTGATGGTTGTTTGGATGCGATACCATTCCAATTTTATCGTACAACCACAATACCCGAAAATTGGGTAGGGCTAGACTTGTAATTTATATACCTTAGTAAGGGTTCCCTTGCGGACAAGATATAAGCTGAGGCTACCTTGTGAAGATTGTCCACCTGTGCAGTATCCAAGATGACAGTTGGTCATGGTTGGAAGGCCAAACTCACAGGAGAGGTGCCTATACTAGGGCGTGTAATTGAAAGGTTAGGATTGATTATCCGCATACTAAGTATGGTGAATTCAGGATTGTTCCTGACGGATGTATCGAATGTTGTGGTTAAAGTGTACAATCTCTACAGAGTGTCAAACTATTCGAATAGCCGTCATGATTATGGATTGGAGTGGCCATCTTTTCTATCGCCAGATGTTTCCAAAATGACTTGTGAAATGATTTGTGACTTTGACTTGACCACAACAGAGTTGTGATATGAAATTCAAGTTTCCACTCAGGTGTTATAAAACTTTCAACTAGCTTTCTTTGCTTTTGAACTTAGTAGAGGTAAATCTGGCTTTTTGCAAAACAACCCTAGAGCTTAGTATACCCTATTCAAAACCACTTCACTTGTTAGTACTAGTTTGCGAATACTTAAAGAGTACTCATGGCTTTGTCCCTGGCTATTCCCGTGGCCAGACTATGAAGATGAGTATCAGGAGGACGAGCAACAGGAATGTTACGACAACTAGGATCATCTTCCATCGCCAGCATTACCTGTGACCCTGAAGATGGAGCTTCACCTATGCTATCGTTATTATTACGTTATTCCGCTGCTTGAATTGTATTAAGAACTGGATCATGAGATCCTTATTTGTGTAATCCTGGGATATCCAATCTGTTATGTCTCACAAAAATGGTAATCCTGAGATTGCGATGTATGGCATAACAGGCATCTGTGATTCAATATCCGGGTGTTGACAAAGTTGATTGGGCAATACAACAATATACATAGATCGTCATCCAACTGCATCTACGACTAGAAGTCCACCTTCAGGTTATCATCTGAACACCCTCCAGTATTAAGTTGCAAGCAACAGGCAACTGCTTTAAGCAAAGTGTGTAAGGTAAATAGTCCACATGTTCCATGAACAAGAGACCGTTGTTTTATCCCTAGTAGCAACATCACATCTACAACCGAAGAGATTTCTGTCACTTCCCTTGGAAACTAGAGGCATGAACCCTCTATCGAGCATAAATACCCCCTCTTGGAGTCACTAGCAACTACTTGGCCAAGATAACCACTAGCAACGGAGAGCATGCAAGATCACAAACAACAAAGACATGATAGAATCATAAAGATAAAACCATTAATCAAACCAACATAATCTCAATATCCATCGGATCCCCGCAAACACAACATGCATGATTACAAATAGATTAGATCTTGATCATGAATGGAGCTCACAAGATCTATACATGAAAGCACAAAGGAGGAGATACAACCATCTAGCTACTACATGGACCCATGGTCTAAGGTGGAACTACCCACTAATCATACCAGAGAGAAGGCCTCCGGGATGATCTTCCCTCCGGCAGGGTGCCGGGAAGAACTTCAGATCCCCCGATGTAGGGACGATGGTTGCGGCAGCTATAGACGGTTTCGTGGATTTCTGATCACTTAGGGTTTCAGATCGGGGCTTCTTATAGGCGAAGGGGCGAGACCGGGAGGCGGCTAGGGCCACCAAACCCTAGCCAGGCATGGGCCCACCTGCCCCCATGCCTAGGGTGGGTCTGGCCCCCCTGGTCGTCCCCTCCGACTCTCCTCTAGACTTCTTGTTCCCCACGGAAAGTAATTGACTTTTATGTTTGCCCCTTCCAATTCCGAGAATATTTATTTACTAACTTTTTTGAAACCAAAAACAGCAGAAAACAGGCATCTGGCACTGTTGCAACTTGTTAATAGGTTAGTACCAGAAAACATGTAAAAAGCACCTCAAAGTGTGGACAAGTAAAGAAAAGTAGATACTAAACAAGCATGGAGCATCAAAAATTATAGATACGTTTCCAACGTATCAACATCCCCAAGCTTAACTCCTGCTCATCCTCGAGTAGGTAAGTGATAAAAAGAATAATTTTTGAGGTGACACGCACCCAAACAATAAAAATCCAACCATTTGCAAGCATTGAAAGCTGGGATCAAAGAACTCTAAACATGTGCATGAAAGATGGAGTTATAACAATAAGACATAGTAACTATGCATTCAACATGGCAAGCTACAAAGAAAGATCATGAATAACATGCATTGAAAAATGTTTGTTTCTTTCACACGCAGAAAACATAGCATAGTGGCAATCATCTTGTCCCTCATAGAGTAGCAATATAATGCATAGGAAACCTACAAAGTTCATAAGGGTGACTAGAAACAAATAGCACAAGAGAAGTAATAACCCAATATGCATTAATTAATAAGCTTTGGAACACTTCATACAGAATTACAACTATGCTCTCTTAATGGTGCCTAAAGGTAGAAGGTGGAGACTCAATAATGGTGCAAGAAAGGCCTTTTTTTGTAAAGGAAGCAGTGATTACAAGTTTCAAAAAGATATTCCAAAAATTATGGTACTAGTTAGCTTTCAGCCCTCATTGCCCCTATCATAAGCATCTTGAAGTGGTTAAGGTTAAAGTGGCAAAGCTGGAGTATATGCTTGACGAAGTATAAGTTGGCAATATCATGCCCCTTGAATACGAGGGCCACACCTCATGCATACTCAAATTTGGGTCCAGGTAAGTTCTTGTCACTATAAGTATTTGCATATTGCATATCATTGAGAACCGCCAAAGGGGTACCCCTTGCACATGGTACAGGAGCTTTCCCATAACCAAAATGACAAGGAAAGCAGACAATGAGCATCTCAGCAATTCTTCTTAGGTACTATGGGAATATGGTGGTTTTTTCTCTCTTTCCTCTTTTCTCAATATGTCTTTTTTTATAATAAGAATGCTTCATAGATGTCACTATGGTGATGCTGCAAGTTTCCACCATGATTAGGCATGGCTTAGGCTAGCGGCCCAGACGTTTATCTAACACATGATACAAACTCTGTGGACTTACAAGTTCCCTCTTTATTTCACACTGGTGACATCCATAGACAAAAGAACATGATATCAACTGAGTACAACAAGGTACAAGTGCAATGTTGAAAATTTTCCCCGTGACAGCACAGTTCTGCTAATTCCAACTTATAAGTGCAAGAATATACAACAAAGTTGTCACAATGGTTCAAGTTTATTAGGGGCAAAGAATAAAGTGTGCCATCAAGTTCGTGAGGGCTTTAATCACTAAGTTTTCACATAAGAAAATAGTTTTTAATTGGAAGATAGATGAAAACAAGAATATACTTGGAATGGTGTAACACACCATGGATAGGAGTTTATAGTGGACACTTTGGAATAACTTGGTTTCTTGGGAGTTGGAAGCATGCGTAGAACTTACTCATACAAGTGGAGGCTAGCAAAAGACTAGGAGCAACCAACTAAGAGAGCAATAATGGACAAAATCATGCAATGCAACAAAGCAAACTAATCAAAGCAAAGAGTGGTACTACAAGTCAAGGACTAAATAATCATAGAGGCTAATGGTGACTTTTCATAGTCATAACATGGTGAGAGCATGTGCCAAGTCAACCCAAGAAAAACATCAAAGGAGAATAACACAATACTATGCTTTTGCATGCTAAAACAACGCATAATTTCTTCAAGGCACACTAAGCAATCCCAATTGTTTGGAACAAGACATGCTACAACAATAATCACTAAGCATAATGCTAAAACAACACCTAGCATGTCATGCTAAAGTCTAAGTCACAGTCAATGCAAGCTCCTCTTGCACTTCAAGCAAGAACTTGCTACTCCTTTCCAAACACCAAGCAACTTATTTGCAAAATAACACATCGAGAACGGGGGTCTAAACTACTCAATGAAACTAAACAAACTATTAAGGCAGACGAAAACTAAGATGCTCCAAAAACAACACAACTGTGCATGAAACAATAAAAACGAATTCTCTAGACAGACCTGAGCTTTTTATTGATGAAGAAGGGGATGCCTTGGGCATGGCATCCCCAAGCATTGACGCTTGTACATCTTGGATATTTATTTGGGTGACACCATAGTGGCATCCCCAAGCTTGAGCTTTTGTCCATTCTTCATCTCATTGCATCATTCTCTCTCTACACCAGAAATTTTTCCTTCATACAAAACTTCACACAATCTTCATTAGCAACATTAGCTTATTCAAAAGATATTAGACCTCTGGCAAAGCTTTGGAACAGCAAGGATTTTCACTAAAAACACAAGCTACTGTAGTAACTCCTTCAAAAATCTCAATTTACCTGAAGAGAACTCAAAAAGGAATCGATAAGAAGCAAATGCAAATAGTGGCAGAAATCTGTCAAAACAGACCAGCAGGTAGAAACGATTTTTTTCGAACATCTTATATTCCTTAAATCAAAAGGTGTTGAACTAACTAAAGTTATCTAACATACTGGGGGATTTATTCGTAAATTTTCATCTCAATCCGAGTTACAGAGATTCCTCACGAATTTTTTTGGTGGAGGACAGAAATATGTTTCGAGACAGCAACTTCCCAAATCTTACTTCCCTCTCATTAGAGGTCATTCTTGGCACAAAAAGCAAACAAAAAGGATAAGGAGAGATCATTAAATAAGTAATAACTTCCAAGACTCAAGGAAACTCTTGGATTATCTCCCAACAAGTACTTTTCTTTAACGCCTTTAAGTTAGTCACAAGAAGCAAGAAGAATCAAGTATTTTTAAATGAGGAAGCATTAACATCAAACCTTGTTTTCAAAGGAGGAGCGAAAAGCAACTTATCTCTTCTCATTGGGAAGCGGTCAATACCTTTCTTGAATGGAAAATGATATTTAATGGTGCCTTCTTTCATATCAATGATGGCACCAACTATTCTAAGAAAAGGTGTTCCCAAAGTAATAGGACAAGAAGCATTGCATTCAACATCCAAAAAATAGAAATCAACAGGGACATAAGCATTGTTAACCATAATGAGAACATCATTAATACTCCCCATGAGTTTCTTAGCATTATCATTGAGTGGGACATCCAAATAACAATCTTCTAACGGTGGCAAATCAAGCATTTCATAAATCTTCCTAGGCATAATAGAGACACTAGAACCAAGATCACATGAAGCTTTGAGATAAAAGTCATTCACTCGCATATTAATAATGGGTTCCCAACTATCTTATACTTTCCTAGGAATAGAAGCTTTGTGTTTTAGATTCTCTTCCTTAATCTTAACAAGAGCATCTGTAATGTGTTTGGTAAAGGAAACATGCATATCACTAGCATCAAGACTTCTAGCAAGCTTTTGTAGGAACATAATCACTTAAGAAATATTGCAACCATCAATATCAAAGTCAAACTTAGTGATGGGGATATGCCTGCTGGGGTATCCTCAGCGGGACGTTTCCGACTGGTCCAAAGGCTGGCGAGTGGGCCTGTAGAACGGCGAGTGGATCGAAGCCCATCAGGTGCCAAAGATCGAGGTCAAGGCCCAAAGTAGTAGATAGGCCCAGTCGGTCGAAAGTTAAACGTTTGACAAAGTTGTAACAATCGGTTGAGATATGTAAACCCTAGGGAGGTAAGCCTATATAAACCTCCCTAAGGGGTGAGTAGAGACACGTTCCCTCATACACCCAAGCAACTCGCCTAGTCGCCGAGTTCGCCCATTGTAAACACCTCCATAATACAATCTAGCAGAGTAGGTCTTTACCCTCCGGGGCCAACCAGGTAAACCTCGTGTCTTTGCCTCATCTCGCACCGCAGATGGCTAGCCGCCTTGCCCTTCGTTTCTACTACTCGGCCGATTGCGGATTCGCCGTGGTCATTCCCACGGCGCTGGCGCCCACCGTGGCCTGGCCGTCCGCCGGTGTTCGCGCGAGATCCAATCTGCCCATCAACGGCAGTCGCCACCGCGCATGATAGCAATCGCGAGATGCTCCAGATCTTGCCGAAAGCGGCGCGACCGTCACGCGACAAGCGTGATCCCGCCACCGGACGATCAGCCTCTTCGTCGGCTTCACCGACGTCATCACCTCGGAGGACTCGGCTCGCATCCGCGAGTCGCCACCACGCGATCGGCTCTCCGAGAGCCAGATCCGCACGATTCACCACCTCGCCTCCGAGTACGACTCAGCCCACAGCAACGTGGCTGAGAACTCAGCGGCCGCGGAAGACGCGACCCTCACCGACGACGCCGAATCGGCGACCCCGGCGTCACTCGCCGGATCCATCACCGCGGCCTTGTCCGCGGGCTCCATCGCTCAGGTCTCTAACGCGGGAGATTTCGAGGACCCCTCCATCCTCGGGATCTTCGACTTCGACTCCGGGTCGGAGAACTCCGCCGACCTCCACGACGGTGCCAGTCGCCACGCCGCGACCTACATGGCCACCGGCGCCGATCCGCCGGAGGACCCTTTCTCCACCCCGATCCCTCCTAACGCCACGGCGACGGAGGTCGAGGAACTCCGCCTGAAACTGGCGGAGGCAAGACGCGAGCAGGCCGAGCGAAAATTTCGCCGAGCAGGTGACAGGAGCTGTCACGCTACCACCAGCAGCCGGATCAGTCACGCTGAACCCCAGATCAGGGCGCGCCAACTTCGACGAGAACGACCCGGCCAGATAGCCGAGCGCGATCTGCGAGAACGCGCCACGTGAGGAAGCAACCGCCCGCCAGATCAACGCGGCGGGTGCCCCACCACCACCCAACCGCACCTCCTGTGACCAGCCGCGGATAGTCGTCTCCTCACGGAGCGAGACGCGAACGGCCTTCCACGTTTCTCCACCCGATGGACAACCTCGTGGCCGAGCCGACAAAGATCACGGCGACGGCGCCTTACAGATCCAGTATGTCAGGGCCCTACTCGCGAAGGCCGTGGAACAGCAGAAAGAAGGCGCCGACTCGCAAGGGCGAGTGTATTCGCGCTCCTCCGGAAGCAGGGCGGCCTCAAGCGCCGCCCGGTAGCAACACCCTCAATTGCCGCCGCCAGAGCCACGCAGCTCAACGACCCGCGAATGCGGCACTCTCCACCAACGACCCAAGGCCGGCGACCAACCTCGTCGCCGCCAATGGAGAGCCAATCGACGCACTCACATCATCAACAACCAAAATCGGCGCCAAGACGCCAGCCCGACGACTTGCGGCACACCCTAACTACTCGCCGCGATGGCGAGCCTATGGGGTCGGTCAGTCGACTAGGGCCCAAATGCTTCGGGCCAATGATCCGAGGGGAAAAGTACCCACCCAACTTCAAGGCGCCGAAGGAGATCGAAAAATACGACTCGACGACCCCAGCGGTCTGGCTTGACACATACCTCATGGCAATGGGGATCGCGGGTCACACCGACCTACCGCCTGCTACCTCCCAATGATGGAGGGACGTGCAGGCAATGGATCAACACGCCCCCGAGATCGACTCCTTGGAGGAAATGCGAGACGCCTTCGTCAGGCACTTCGAGTGCTCCTACACCCGCGCCACCACCATCGAGGACCTGGAACGATGCGTCCAGGGACCCGCGAGTCGACCCGCAGCTGGGTCCAACGGTGGCAAGAGCTCTGGTAACGCTGTCGGCATCCACCCGACACCGCGATCCATTGCTTCAAGACCTCGTGCGCCACGAGCCTCGTCGCCAAGCTCAAGCGACACGCCCGCACACTCGACAACATCCCCGACCTCCTCGAGATCGCCAAACGACACGCCGAGGAAGATCCCAATCAAGACGTCGACGACGAGTCCGCGGACAACGACGCACGGCGGTAACGATGGCGCCGCCGAGCCGACCTGACGCTACAGCTTTCGCCTCACAGGCAAGCGCCGCAACGATGGGCGAGTCGACTTTGTCGCTAATGCTGGGCACGCACAACGCGACCCCAAGAGCTACCGCCGCGACGGAGGGCAACGACGCGACGGCGGGAACTACAAGAACACGCCAAGGTTCGATCCCGCGGCCCTCCTTAACCAACCATGTGCGTTTCACAGCAGGGAAGGAAAGCCCGCCACGCACACCACCGCCGACTGCCACACCCTCAGGGAGATCGAGAAGGCACGCACGCGGGAGGACACCGACAACGACCCGCAAATGGCGGAAAATTCGCAAAGTAGCCGCTCGCTCCACACCTTCACCGGCTTCACCACGAAGAAGAAGGTCATCGCCAACGCTGTGGCCAGTGACAGACGCCCCCAGTTCTGAACTGGTCGGAGCAGCCCATCACCGGAGCCGCAAGACCACTCGCCACGCATCGAGTATCGGGGAAGTCGCCTGGTGGTCAAGCCCAAGGTCGGCGACTCATCGCTCCCCAAGACTTTGATGGACGGCAGCTCCATCAACATCCTCTACCGACACCTTCAGCGCGCGGCTCCCGCGATGATGATCGAGACAACCCACACCACGTTCCACGGCATCGCCCCGTCGGAAGGCGTACCCGATCGGCAAGGTCACGCTACCCGTCACCTTCGCACTCGGCGAACTTCCGCACCGAGCGGATCGTCTTCGAGCTGGTGCCCTTCGACAGCCCTTACCATTGCGTCTGGGCGCGTTTCGCCAAATTCATGGCGGCACCCACTACGCTGCATAACGCGATGAAGCTCCGGTGCGTGCGGCGTCATCACCATCAACGGCGACCCGACATGGCCGCCAATGCGAGGCCAAAGGCCGAACTCGCCGACGCCATCGCGGCGGAAGCTAGTCACGCCGATGAGCTCGCCAATACGCGAGCGGGTCAACAACGACCCCACAATACTCAAGAAGCCCAACTCGAGGGCGCAAACACCTCAACCTTTGAGGCCACGACGCACACCACCGTCGAGCTGGTCCCAGCGACCCCAGACGGTGACGATCGGGACAGGCATGAGCCCGCGATAGGAAGGCGCGCTCATCGAGTTCCTCCATGAGAACAGGGACATCTTCGCATGGAAACCCTCCGACATGCCCGGTGTCCCTAGGGAGCTCGCTGAGCACAAACTAAACGCCGACCCCAAAGTGCGACCAGTCAGCAGCGATCGCGGCCCTTCAATGAAGAGCGCCGTCGAGCAATCGCCGAAGAAGTGCAGCTCACGCCGGCTTCATTCGCCAATCAAATACTCCAAGTGGCTGGCAAACCCAGTCCTGGTCGAAAAGAAAACGGACCGGAGAATGTGTATCGACTACACAAACTGAACAGCGCCGCCCAAAGGAGTAGTTCGTCCTCCCGATCGATCGGATCATCGACTCCACCGCTGGCTCGAGTCGGTTTCCTCGACGCCTACTCGGTATAACCAGATCAAAATGGCTATCGAGGACGAGGAGAAGACGGCGTTCATCACGCCATTCGAGCCTTCGCTACACCGCCATGACCTTCGCCTCAAGAACGCCGAGCAACGTCAGCGGTGCATGCAAGAATGCCTTGCGAGCCAAATTGGCCGCAACATCCACGTCTACATAGACGACGTGGTCGTAAAATCCGCCGCCAAGATCTACTCGCCGACCTCGCGAGACCTTCGCCAACCTGCGGAGGTACAAGATAAAGCTCAACCCAGCAAGTGCACCTTCGTGTACCGCCGGCAATTACTAGGTACGCTGCTCCAAGCGAGGATCGAGGCAAACCCAACGAAGATTGACACGATCGCCTCGGCAAACCCGAGTGCTGCGCGCGTCGAAGCTGGCCGGGCATGTAGCGGCTCTCGCCGCTTCATCCCCGGGTGAAAAGGCGATGCCCCTATACCGCCGATGCGCAAGAACCCCACCTTCCAAAGGGGACAAGGAGGCGGACGACGCTCGCGACCTCAAAAGGTGCTACTCGCCGCACCACTACTCGCCGCACCCGTCGACAAGGAGCCCATGCTGGTTTACGTCATGCGGCGTCCGTCGCTGTCATTGTAATGGTCGTCGAACGACCGGAGGAAGGAAAAGCGCCCATCCAAGAACCGGTATACTACATCAGCGAGGTCCTAACCGAGTCGCGCCGATACCCACATACCAAAAGCTGGTGTACGCGGTCTTGAGCTCAGCGCGCCGCCAGACTACTTCCAGAGCACCCCATCACGGTCCTCCTCAGCTCCACTACAAGACATCATCCGCAATCGCGAGGCGACCGGCGGTCGCCAAGTGGGCGTCGAGATCGGCGTCCACAACATTAAGCACGAGCAGCAGGCGATTAAGTCACTGCACCGCCGACTTCGCTGACCGGAGGAGGCCCAACAGCCGAGAAGCCGTACCTCCATTACATCGAGCCTGCACTTCGACGGGTCCAAGAACGCGGACGGTGCCGGAGCAGGGATAGTGCTGACCTCACCAAAAGGCGACAAGCTCCGCTACATCCTCCGCCTCGAATTCACGCCTTGCACGAACAACATGGCCGAATACGAGGCCCTACTCCATGGCATGCGAGCCGCAAAGGAGATGAGCGTCAATCGCCTTCGATGCTACGGAGACTCCGACCTCGTTGCGGGCCAAGTCGCCGGCACCTGCGACGCCGTCTCCCCTACCATGGCGGCATACCGCCAAGAGGTGGACAAGGTGGGCGGCCACTTCACCGGCTACTCCGTCGAGTGGATCGACAGGAGGAAAAACGAGGAGGCCGACGCTCTCTCTCGCATCGGGTCGGCTCGACTCGCACCACCTGCCGGCGTGTTCCTCGACACCATCTTCACGCCGTCAGTCTCTCCCCCGAAGGAGATCGACATTGGAGTCCCGCTCCAACCAGAGGCAACCTTGGTCGCACTTCCACCGAGCCGACGACCGACCAAGCCCTACATCGCCTACAGGCGGGCAACCTGCCCGCAGAGACAAGCGCCAGAATGATCGCCCGCCGATGCAAGTCCTACACCATCATCGACGGCGAACTACACAAGCGCAGCATCACCGGCGTGTTCCAACGCTGCGTCCAACCGGCTGAAGGACGCAAGATCCTACACGACATCCACTCAGCGATCGCCACCACGCCGCGCTTCCCTCGCCAAAGCCATGCGACATGGCTTCTCTTCCCACCGCACATGCAGACGCGATCGACATCGCCCAGCGATGCGGGTGCCGGCACGCCAACCGACGCCGCGTTCAAGTTCGGCCAAAACAATCCCCATCACCGCCATTCGCCGCCGTGTGGGGCATGGACATGGTAGGCCCTTCAAGAAGGCCCCTCCGCTACACCCACCGCTGGTCGCCGTCGACAAATTCACAAAGTGGGTAGAAGCCAAGCCAGTCCGGAAATGCGACGGAAGATCGCCACTAAGTTCCGTGAGCTCATATACCGCCACGGTTTCCCAACAGCATCATCACGGACAACGGCACAAACTTCGCTAAGGGAGCAATGGCCGAGTTCGCGAGAGCACCACATCCGCTCGACCGCGTCAGTCGCACACCCGGAGTCCAACGGCCAGGCGGAACGCGCCAACCAAAGCATCCTCCACGGCCTGAAGCCGCGACTCCAAGTACCACTCGAGCGCACCGCTGGATGCTGGGTCGAAGAGCTTCCCTCCGTCATCTGGGGAATCCGCACCTCGGTCAACAGGTCGACGGGATTCACCCCCTTCTTCATGGTCTACGGCGCGGAAGCCGTCATGCCAACCGACCTCGAACACGACTCGCCATGATCGTCCACTATACGGAGGTCAAACGAACTGGCCCGCCAAGATGGGCTCGACCAACTCGACGAAAGCCGACCGCCCGATCGCGCACCGCTATCTACCAGCAAGGGCTCCGTCGCTACCACAGCCGACGGGTGAAAACCCGCACCTTCCAGGAAGGCGACTTGGTGCTACGCCTCATCCAGGACAAGAAGGGCATGCACAAACTCTCCCCTCCATGGGAAGGCCCGTTCGCTGTCGGGCGCGTCCTCGGCAACGACGCCTACTACCTTGTCGACGTCCGCGGGGACGGTGAACTCGGCGAGCGTCGTGGAATGTAAATCTCCTCCGGAAGTTCTATACCTAGAACCCCACATATGTACTCTCGATTCGCTATGAATAAAAGAAATTCTTCGCAAAATTCGTTTACTCTCCATGCCTTGTGCCACTCGCATCGTAATTAACAGCGTCATGCTAAAATACAGAAGTCAACCCTTGGTACAGCGACCGCACGCTAAGTAGTGCGATGTAAGAGCACGAGTCATTTCAGGTCTCGCATCGCCCACGAAAACGCCAATCCGGAGCCCCATCGAGTCGCTAGCTCGACTGGTTTTACGAACCAAGACATCTGTCTCGCTTCCTACAATGACCCTAGTCCTCCGCATCCTCGGCATAGCGACTCGAGCGGCTAAGTACCACGCTCGGGACTGAATACCCGAGTCTCGATCGGACAGGAAAACGCCAAGTAAGAGAGCATGCCGGGACTGCCACGCGACCGACCCACCGGCAGGAGCGACGCTCCAACGCTCGATCCTCAACCACCCTCGAGCCGCCTTGAACTACCAAGTACCACGCTCGGGACTCGGCCACCCGCCCGTTCACAGACGGGAAAACGGTAAAGCACTCGAGGGAGTCGCTTTGATCGGCTCTCGAGCTTCAGGTAGTCGAGTCAACCAACATACACATGATAAACAACAAAACATCATATACAAGGGGAACCCCACAAAGGGCGGACGCGCTCGGGGACTCACCCAAAATCAATCCAAAACACGCAAAAATAGCAAAATGAACACAATGTTCCATTCAATCGCATATTGCATTGTCTTACATTACAACATATGCCTACTCGGCAGAACTGCTGCTAACACATTTAGGCATACTACACTATTCCACAGGCTTCGACGATGATGCACCAGCGTCCCGGCGTTTCCGGATGAACGGAGTATACGGGTTCGATGGATACGTCGTCAGCTCGCCCGCCATCGCCGCGCGGAAGGGTTGCTCGACCTTGAAGTCGCGATGCGGCGGCTCGGGTCGTTATAGCGACGACCGCTTCTGGTAAGGAAGAAGGTCGCCCATCGCCCATACACGCCCGGTATGCGGCGCACGCCTCGCAGCTTGAGAACCTCGGACAGTCCACCGCGGGCCGACAAAGGATACCCACTCGTCACATCGTCGATGTCGAAGTCTCGGGAAGTGAGCAAGTCCTGTGCTCGAGCTGACGCTCGCCAAACGCCGACCGCCATGAACTCTACAACGCTGGCGCTTCTCCAAGTACTCCCACACCTCAACGAGGTCACTGAATAACCTCCGTGGGCGACATCTCTTGGAGGTAGGCGCGTATGCATGTCGCCGGTACGGCCGCCGAAGTCGACGAAAGCATGTTCACGCACTCCCTCGTCAAGAGAGTTCGCTTCTTCTTGGCAGCCAATAACACCTGCGAAGGAGACAAGTATGAGTATAATGGAAACCACAAACAAGACAATCATAAGGCAAGGAAGACGCACTCACCAAGCAATGGGCGGCGAGCCCGTGATGAAACTTTGAAGCGATGTATGGTCGGTCCGAAGCCCAACAATGATGGCTTTGACGCCTTTCGATCGTCCTCCAGCCGCAATGGCGCCTTCGCCGCCTGCTCACGAGCTTGCTTCTTCTTTGCCTCTCCGCTCAAGGCCAAGGTCGGTGATCTGTTCGGTGCCCAATGCACGCACGCTCGCCTCCGGCGAGGACAAGCTCTTTGCGAGCCACCTCCGCGCAGCCAAAACCTGAAGCTCCTTGTTTGCTTCCTGGAGAGCGGCCAGCCTTCTCAAGACGCCGTCATAGCCAATCGCTCTGCCGACCATTGCAGACTGACATCTTCAAAGTCAGCACACATGAAAATTCCTAAGTGCCCACCCGCTAAAATTCAGCGGGTGCGCACTCGGGGACTGGCGGTTCGAAAATTACTCAGTGCCCACCCGCTACAATTTAGCGAGTGCGCACTCGGGGACTGGACTCGAACGCACAATACAAGAAATTAAAAAGAATCAGGCCGCTGCAAAACACCGACCTGATCCTCGGGGACTGGAGGTACCTGGATGGCCGCGCCAAGCATGCCGTGCAGTTGCGCCGCGTCCACGGAAGCAAGCAGCGCCGGTGTGTGCCCGCGATGTTGGTCAATCTCGCCGCGGTCTCGGAGCGGGTTCGAGTCGCAGCCGCACCGTGGCCGCCTTGGTCATGAAGCGGGGAAGGTAGCGATTGACGCCCGCCCCAAGGAGCTCGCCTCCGCCTAGGCAACGAAATACCCCTTCGTGGACGCTGTCGCTCCACAGCGGGCCCAGGCGTAGCGTGTCGCCGAGACGGCGATGTCGTCGCCGCCTTGGCCTTCTTGCGCCTTCCGTGGCGGCGGCGACTTCATCCACCTTCCTCTTACGGGAAGGGTCCTCTTCGCTAGCGGCGGAGGGCACCTTGGCCACCGTCGGGTGGCCCATCTTCTTCACTCCGGTCCTACATGTCGAGACAACTCGGTCAAAACAGTCCAAATACTAAAAGAGAAAGGTGAAGGTCGAGTGCACTCACTTGGCGACTGGAATAAAACGCAGCCCAGTACGGAGGCCAGCCGGCTTCTCCACTGTGGCCCAATCGACTAAGCCCCAGTTCCAGGACGCCAGGGGCCCAAGATACGGAGGGCTTCTTTGACGTTGAGGTGGCGGTTGGCGCCTCCGGGACGCCTTCGACGGAGGCCCCCTCGCGAAGTGGAGCTGCCGCGGCCGGAGCCTCCTTGCGAGGCGAGACCGCCACGCTCGGGACTTCCTTGCGAGGCGAAGTCGCCACGGCCGGAGCCTCCCCTAGCCCGGAGACCGGCGCGAAGGGCGGAGGTAGTGAAGCCAGCGGTGCCTCCATGGATGGCGCATCTAGCGCGGTTGCTGCCGGAGCCGCCCTGTCGCCGGCCGAGCTGTGGGCGTCGGAGCTGCTCGCCGAGCGCGGTGGTGAGGCCGTCCTCGGCGGCTTCGTCCTCCTCCTCAGGGGGGCCCTCGCTTCCTTCCCCTTCTTCTTCTTGGCGGGAGTGGCCTGGCGGAGCGAGGTGGTCTCCGGGAGTTCCTCGTCATCATCATGACGCTCGAGGCTCTTGCTAGCCTCGAGTTCGCGCTGACGTTGCCCGCGGGTCTTTCGGACCAGGGGGGCAATCTCCTCTTCGGATTCGTCCTCATCGTCTTCATTGCCTTTGGCGGGAGGCGACTCGCTTGTGTCCTGGGCGGATGGCCCAGAGCTCTCGTCATCGGCGGGTGGAGCCACCTTCCACCACTTGAAATAGCTGCGTTAAACATGGAACAAAATTAGAATTACCGCGATCGCATATCTGATCGCGAACAAGATCAAATTATTACCGTTGAGCCGGACGCGTTTGGTGTATGGAGGAGCCCGCCTGCGCATCCGTGTATGCCGCCTGGGTGATCCTCTTCAGCGCCAGGAGGTAGTCCTCCAGCTTCCACTCGGCGAGGCAGGCCTTCGTCGAGTCTTCTCGGCCCGTGTACTGGTACATGTAATGCTCGCGTTGGGCGAGCGGAACGAGTCGCCGCCCAAGCCAACAGTTGTACAGGTTCACCGTCTGCAGCCCCCTCTTCTTCAGACTGCGGATGGTCTGGAGCATCTCGTCGACGACCATCCGCTGGTCGTCGGGAAGCTTGGCGACCTGGAGATTGCGTGGCTCGGAGCGGTCGGCCGAGTACCGTGGGATCGCCGCCTCGTCCTCCGGGGTCGCCTCGGTCACATAAAACCAAGACTTTTTCCGGGCCGTCATTGCTTTGGCGGCAGCATCAAGTCAAAGAAGGAGGCTTTGGATTTCAGCCGAAGGTTAAGCCGCAGCGGCTAGCATTGGGCCGCCTCCTCACGGCCGATCCGCCCATGGAACAGATCTTGCCACAAGGAAAATAGGGCGGCAGCCTTCATGAGCATACAAAGATGGCGAGAAGTAGGAAACCCTAAGCCCCGCTCGAGATGACTAGTGAAGCAGATGAACTCTCTCTCGCGCGGGTTCGGGGTCGTTTCTCCGGCTGCGGGGATTCGCCAGCAGCCGGCCCGCAAGATACCGGCCTCCTCGAAGGAGGCCAGTTGCGCCCTGGTGCACTTGGATCTACCCCAAGGATCGGTGGAAAGGGCCATAGCTGAGGATTTGTTCGGAGGTCGGAAGGTTGCGGGTCGATTGGATCGCGGAGTCAAAGGAAGGAAGATGTGCGCGCTTGGAGAAAATGGTGGGCGGTTGGCTTTCCGATAGCCTACCATTCTTCTTATATAGCGGGAGCTGCCCGCCAAATTAGGGGGCCGTTACCGCGCGATGATTACGCCGAAAGTTACCGTTAAGTTACCTTAACGGCTAGTTTGACCACGCCCGACGGTCCGCCCGCCACCGGCTCGTCAATTTACTCGCCGAGGTCGCGACCCGTTGGTTCGTTCACCCAAAACACAACTCGGTTCGTCGATTTTTTCCTTCGTGCGAGCCCGCCGACGATTCGATCGATGCCAACTTGTCAGATACTCGATCGCCGGAGCCACCCGCCTAATCAACGACGGCCTCGGGACTACCGATGGGGATATGCCATGGGGTATCCTCGGACGCTTCCGACTGGTCAAAGGGCGAGTGGGCTCACAGAGCGGCGAGTGGATCAAGCCCATCAGGGTGCCAGCGATGGAGGTCAAGGCCCAAGTAGTAGATAGGCCCCGGTCTGAGTTAAACGTTTGACAAAGTTGTAACAATCGGTTGAGATATGTAAACCCTAGGGAGGTAAGCCTATATAAACCTCCCTAAGGGGTGAGTAGAGACACGTTCCCTCATACACCCAAGCAACTTCACGCCTAGTCGCCGAGTTCGCCCATTGTAAACACCTCCATAATACAATCTAGCAGGAGTAGGTCTTTACCCTCCGGGGGGCCGAACCTGGGTAAAACCCTGTGTCTTTGCCCTCATCTCGCACCGCAGATGGCTAGCCGCCCTTGCCCTTCGTTCTACTACTCGCTGCCGATTGCAGCATCTGCCGTGGTCATTCCCACGACACTTAGCATCACTAGTGGTAGGCATAGTAGTAGGAGGAATAGGGGCTACTTGTGGTTTAGTGGTGATAGTGCATAGACTATTGTTTCTATCAATTTCAGATTCCCTTTCCCACTTAGCATGAAGTTGAGCTAACAGCCTAACATTTTCATCAATAGTAACCTGTATGGCATGAGCCGTAGCAAAGGTATCTTCCATAGTTTCAGATTTAGCAGCAATTTTATTAACCAAGGAAGTTTGAGTTTTCATAAAGAAGATATTTTTTTCAGCTTAAAAGCATTTCCTCTAGTCTTATTGAAAGTGATTTGTTTACTAATAAAGTCCTTGAGCATGACTTCAAGTTTATAGGGGGCACCTCTAGCATTATTGTAAGAGCTTCCATAGGAGTTTCCGTTGTTAGTAGGATAAGGCCTATAATTGTTGTTGCTACCAAAATTATTCCTATAGGCATTGTTGTTGAAATTATTGTTTCTAATGAAGTTCACATCAACTTGCTCTTCTTGAGAAACTAAAGAGGCTAAGGGAACACTATTAGGATCTAGAGGAGCTTTCCCATTAACAAGCATAGCCATAATAACATCAATCTTTTCACTCAAAGAGGAAGTTTCCTCAACATAATTTACCTTCTTACCATGTGGAGCTCTCTCAACATGCCATTCAGAGTAATTAACCATCATATTATCAAGGAGCCTTGTTGCAGCAGCCAAAGTGAGGCCCATGAAGGTACCTCCAAGAAGAGAATCCAAAGGTTTCTTGAGGAGAAGTTCAAACCTGCATAAAAAGTCTGGATAATCATCCAAGCAAAGAGTCCATGAGTAGGGCAATTTTTAACCAAAGATTTCATTATTTCCCAAGCAGGAGCAACATGTTCACTATAAAGCTGTTTAAATTTCATAATGTCACTTCTCATAGCAATAATCTTAGTAGGAGGATAGTACTTTCCAATAAAAGCATCTTTGCACTTAGTCCAAGAATCAATACTATTTTTAGGCAAAGGTAGCAACCATTCTTTAACTTTTCCCCTCAAGGAGAAAGGAAAAAGCCTGAGCTTAATAATATCTCCATCTACATCCTTATACTTTTGCATCTCACAAAGTTCAACAAAGCTATTAAGATGTGCAAGATTATCATCCAACCCGACCGTAAAATTGCTCTCTCATCACAAGATTCAACAAAGCAGGCTTAATTTCATAAAAGGTAGCATCAGGAGCAGGTGGGGCAATAGGAGTGCTTATGAAATCATTGTTGTTGGTGCTAGTGAAGTCACACAACTTGGTGTTCTCAGCAGAGTTCATTTTGGTAAAGGTGGGAAAGCCAAAAACAGCAGCAGCAACTAGAGCAGGATCTAATTTTTTTTGTGTTTTTGAATAAGGCAAGCAAACCAAACTAGACTAATTTTTTTGGGTTTTTTTGGAAAGAGGCGAACAAAACCAAGCAAAAGAAACAAAGAAAACTAAAAACAAAGTAAAGAGAAAGGAAGTGAAGGACTCCACTAGTGATGATGTCCTTAGCCTCCCCGGCAACGGCGCCAGAAAACTTGTTGATGACTCCTTGATGGCGCTAGAAAACTTGACGGGGAGGAAAAGGTTGAAGCTGTCCTGTAGGTACTCGGCAACGGCGCCAAAAACTTGTTGATGGTGCTGACGTGGAGCACTTCGTTGGAAACCCCAAGAGAAAGGTGTGAAGCATCAAGAAGCAAGTCTTCCCTCAGTTGATACCGAGGTTATCGAACCCAGAAGGAGGAAGGAAACATCACACAGGTGTTGCAAGCAACGCGGAGACCTGCACAACACAAACTCAAGACTTCGCCCCAACGAATCAGTGAGGTTGTCAAGCTCACCGGTTTGCTGTAACAAAGGATTAAACATATGGTGTGGAAGGTAATGGTTTGTAGCAAGTAAACAGGTAACAGTGGAAGTTGTATCAATGGTAAAGATTGGACCGGGTCCATAGTTCACTAGAGGTGCTCTCCTTAGATAAACAAGGAGGCATAAACAATAGGGAGGGAATGGTTTAACTTAAAATTTGTGAGGGAAGCAGCCGCCATCCCATCCAGAAGGGAGAAAGAAGAGATACAGAGAAGAAGGAGAAGACATTCTTCATCTCGCTCCACGACCTTCGACCTCCTAGCCACCACAACCCCATAGCCATTACTTGTACTTGAGAGCGAGAGAGCGAGATCTCCACCTTGCAAGATTAGGGCATTGGTTAGGCCACGAGGACCTCCAACTCCTCGTCCGACTTGTCACGATTTCTGAGGCATGAGGCTCCTCTGAGGTGACCGTTGGTCGGCCTCCGGCTTGCGCCGACGTCTCACCGACGAAAGCTCTGCATGGATTCCTCAGGTGGTTGTTGGAAGATCACCTACTCAGGTGTGACCACGGGGGGTAAGTTTCTTGAAGGTTCTCTCGCTCTCTCGGCCGATTCTTGGTTGGTTCTTCTCAACGCCAAAGGCTCTCCTCTTGAGGGCAGATGCCTAGAAAATGGGGAGAAGATCTCTATTGGTTCTGTTTTGAGGTTCCCCTCTCATCTCTCTCGTGTTAGTGATTTTCTGGATTCTTCATCTGGCTTTCTTGGTAGATCTCCTACCATCTCTGGATCAGATGAGGACACTGGTTTGAAATGGCATGCCCTTTGTTCCTCTTTGCCGGCTGATGATCTTGAGCCTTCTAAAGGTTTCTTGATGCTTTTCCCTAGTTCAAAAAGGCTGGTTCTCCTCAACCACAATGAGGTAGTTATTGATGCTAGATACTTGATTCAAGGTGAGGTTGTGGCCTCGGTATTTCTATTGATCTTCAAGTGAAGAGGGTTGTAGTTGGTGCTCGATTTTGCCCAGCCCTTTGGTTAAGAAATTTTCTATCAATATTGAGAAGATTGTGCCAAAACTCGGATTTCACCGAGGATCCTCCTATGGAGTGCGCTATCAAGGATGAATCTTTGAGTCGATCTGCCCTGGATTTATCATTAGGGCAGGATTTTGAGAAGAATATTTTTGATAAATTCAGGCATCAAGTTAATTTCCTTGGTGGCTTTAGAAAGAGGCCTTTCTACCTGGTTTGTTCTTTTGGAAGAGCAAATTTTAAGTTGGATTTCCATACAGTTAGTCTTTCACTCCAAGCTTGTTTTGGTGGTCAGGCTTCTAAATTCCAAGTGAAATTCCTGCAAGATAGAACTTTTCGTTTCTCGGTTGCTTCAAGGGCAGTGGGTTTTGAAATCTACAATATTTTAAAGTTTTCATGCAAGTCGTTTGTGATTCACGTCAACCTTTGGGGTAATGGGGGCCCAAATTGGATTTTTGAAGAAAAGGAATTCTACAAAGAATCTGCAGGAGATTGGAAAGTTGTCACGTACAAAAAGAAAAGTCCCAAAAATCTCCTTCGTTGAAGCCTAGAAATAAAGGTGTCTCTGTTTTCCATCGGCTCAAATTTCCGAATCCTGTTGCGGTTTCTTCGCCTGCTCTTGCTGAACATAATAAGTGCGATTTCAAATCAAGCATTCAAGATAGATCCTATGCGCAGGTTCTCGCTAATGGCGGTACTAAATCAGTTGTAACGCCGGTCGGGTCATCAGGAGGCGCCAATCGCGTGGCATTTAAACTACCCGGTCTCACTCCTTTTTTGAAATTCCCTTCCTTCCCAAAATGCATGTGGCCCGACAATTCTTACAAGGGGTGGTTCAAGGCCCAGAAGAATCCTCATTCTCGGCCCATTGTTCACAACAATTTTCACGAGTTCACCATTTCTTTGCAAAAAACAACTACTGTTTCCCCTGTCTCCTCAACTCCCCCATCTGCAGAAACCCCATCCCTCCCTTGCTCGTCGCCGGTGAAGGCTATCGAAATGGCGAACATTCTGATTGATCCTGCTCCTTTCTTGCCGAATGTCTTCTAAGTTTTGCAAGTGGCTGGACGGAACCGTGTCAAAAGGGTGGTGGTGCCGCGAAGGTCGAGGACGCACGAACAGTATGCTATCGCTACCATTAATCCCCTCCCCCCTGGTCCAGTCCCTTTCTTGAATATTCGTGATGTTCTGGTTGATTTCCTCAACAATGAGGCTCGGGTTCACTTTCGGGATGTCCAGGCATGTCCTTTTGGGGCTGCATATGTGCAATTTCACCATGTCAGTGACAGGGACAGGCTCATTGCGGCTAGCCCCATTCCGTTTCAAGATGTGCATGTTTCTTTTGTTAAGCATAATGAGGGTGTAAATTGGAGGAGGGCTCAATTTAACAATGAATGTTGGGTGATGCTAGTTGGTCCTCCCTTAGACCACTGGCATACTGATGATCTGAATGCGGTTTTTATATATTGGAAGGTCCTTTATGGGAGAGGACCCGGATTAAAAGGAAGGATCCTTGAAGATACGTTATCGATCCGTTGATATCCCCAAGAGTGTAAGGTTTACTATTGGCGACTTGGTGGAGTCTGAATCCTGGAATTTTTCTGTTGAAGTGTTGCAAAGTGACATGCTTGGGGGGCCCACCTGATGAGGACCCACTTCCAGATGACAATGTGGACCCACATCCTGCACCTATCTTTGGGCCCCAGATTCCCCCTCCTCCCCCTCCCCCTGCTCCTGGGGGTGGTTGGGTTCAGTGGTTGGCCCCTGTGCAGGATCCTACTCCTGAAGGTGACAATAATGAAGGTTGGGACCCCTGGGAAGCTGCTGTTGCTCCTGTTCAAGGACCTGTAATTGCTCCTGGTGAAGACATGCCAGCGGATAACCATAATCTTCCCCCACAGGATGTTAACTGTGGAGTTATAGGTGCCATCCTTGTTAATGACTAGGAGTCTGATGATGATGAGTCTGTAAATGCTGATCCAGTTGTTGCTGAGGGTCAGGAGGTGGTTGCTGGACCTCAAGGTGTTGGTATTGGTGAGGGCCTTCAGAACATTTTGCATAACTATTTGGTTGATGATGATGATGTAAACTCTGATGATGAGGGGAGGGTGGAGAGCCCCATGGATACAGGTGCAGTGGCTGCTGAAAATGATGATTGGATGTTGGAGGATCAACACCTCCTTTCCCCTAATGAAGCACATCTCCAGGTGGGAATGGTGAGAACTTTTGTGTGAATACCTGATGTGCATGCTGCAAAACAGGGATTTTCCCAACAAGGCTTGGAGCTCTGGGAAAGTAATTTTGCTCCTCATATTCAGAAGAACTCCTCATCAAAAGGCTCTCTCATGTGTGATATTCCTGTAAGTTGGTTTAATTTTATTACTCTCATGCTTGCTACTCCTGAGAAGTTTAGTTGGGTCAAGAGCTTTCTTACTTCTCCTTTATGGGAAATTATTAAAGAACCTATTGCTGAAGAGAACTCCATTTCTTTCATCATCCCTAATGAAAGCATTTCTCAGATGGCTCCTCCTTGTCTGGGCATTGAAGCTAAGAAATCTTCCTGCTCTCCCTCTACCCCTTCCAGAAAGAGAAAGGGCAAGGAGCCTCTAGTTGACACTGAGGTGAGAAGAAGTCCTAGAATTGTTGAACTGAATGGGGGTTTTAAAAGCCACTTAAACTGCTTAATTGCTGACTGCGTGGTTCTCAATGTTGTTCCACCTTGCTTGAATCCTAAAGTGGTTAAAAATCTTGCTGCCTCTTTCTGCAAGGTAAAGGATGGTGACCTGGAGAAGAGGTTGCTCAAGATAGGGAAGGCCACTGAAGTGGTAGTAAAGGCTCCTCCAAAAGGCATCATCAAAGGAACTGGCTCATCAAGTTTGAGCATTGGAGGCAAGAAGAAATCTGGGGCTGTTAGTACCTGTGGTCAGCAAGCCAAGAAGAAACCCCCCACTTAAGTGTTTTAATGTATCAAACTATGTCTTTTGCTGGAGCCTTGTTGGCTCCCTGTTCTGAAGCTTGCTCTAGTGGTCTTTTGATATGTTTGTTACTTAATGTTGAATCTGTCAGTGGGGTTATGATATGGGTTGCCTTTTGCCTATGTGGCTGTAGTCTATTCAATTGGGTGGTTACATTACTTGTATCACCTCATCATTCAACATACATCTGGTTTCTTAATGGATAACAAAAGAATTTGGAAGATTTTGAACTGGAACATCAGAGGAATTAACTCTGAAAAAATGGGTTGCTCTCAGAAATAAAATAGATGAGTCTGGCTGTGATATTATTTGCCTTCAAGAAACTAAGAGGGAAGATTTTGACATCTCTTATATAAGAAAATTCTGCCCCCCCCCCCCAAATTTACCAATTTTGAATTTCTTCCCTCAAGGGGAGCCTCTGGGGGTTTGATCACCATTTGGAATAGTTCTCTGTTTTCTGGGCACCTTTCCTTTCACAATGAGTTCTCTATCTCCATCACCTTGACATCTCTCTTGTCCAATGAAATCTGGATCCTCACCAATATTTATGGGCCATGCTTACCTGAAAAAAGGCAGATTTTTTAGATTGGTTTGGAAATATTGATATGCCTGATGATATGGATTGGCTCATTGTGGGTGACTTCAATTTTTGGAGAAAGCCTTCTGATAGAAATAGACAGGGTAGGGATGTGAATGGTATTCTTCTTTTCAATGAAGCCATTAATAATTTGGGTCTCATAGAACTACTACCCCTTAAAGGTAGAAAGTTCACTTGGAGTAACATGCAAAAAGAACCCCTTTTGGAAAGGCTGGACTGGTTCTTTACTTCTGCTTCCTGGACTCAGAGCTTTCCTTCAACTTTTGTTGATCCCCTTACCAAGCCTACCTCTGACCATTTTCCTTGTGTAATCTCCATTGGCACAATGATACCCAAAGCTCAGGTTTTCAGATTTGAAAATTATTGGATGCATCATAAGGATTTTAAAGCAATTGTTCAAAATGCCTGGAACATTCCTATTGGATTTTAGGATTCTGCCAAAAAAATAATGCTAAATTAAAAAATGTAAGAAGGGGGCTGAAGCTCTGGGCAAAAAATCTGCCCTGCCTGAAATCACAAATCTGCAATGTTAATGCCACCATTGATCTACTAGATGCTATGGAGGAAATGAGAACTCTTACTATCCTAGAGTGGAATCTCAGAGATCTCCTGAAGAATCTTATAATTTCTCTTTTACAAGATCAAAATGCTTATTGGAAGCAAAGGGGAAAAATTAAATGGGTCAAGCTGGGTGATGAGAACACAAAATTCTTTCATTCCAAAGCTACCATAAGTTTTAGGCATAACTACATTTCCATGCTCAAAGATGATGCTAATGAAGAGATTCAAGATCATGATGGTAAAGCAGATCTTTTATGGAAAGCCTTTAAAGATAGATTGGGTACATCTGATAAGCCTGAAATGCACTTCAATCTTAGTGAACTGGCAGGGGAATGCTTAAGGCAAGAGGAAAAGGATGCTTTGGAAGAACCTTTCACTGATGAAGAGATTGAAGATGTAATTAAAGATCTTCCTAATGATAAATCTCTTGGCCCAGATGGTTTTAACAATGAATTCATGAAACAATGTTGGCCTATTATTAAGGAGGATGTGAAACAACTCCTTGTGGATTTCTATGAGGGGCAGACTTCCTTGGAAAGTATCAATGCCTCTTATCACCCTCATCCCAAAAATTGAAGCTCCTTTGACACCTGCTTATTTTAGGCCTATTTCTCTGCTAAACAGTGTCCTCAAGATTATAACCAAGATTCTGGCTGACAGACTACAAAAGTTTATCCTTAAACTTGTCCACAAGAACCAGTATGGTTTTCTCAAATAAAGGTCTATTCAAGATTGTTTAGGTTGGGCATTCGAATTCCTTGATCAATGCCACAAGTCCAAAGAAGAAATTTTAATTCTTAAGCTTGACTTTGAAAAAGCTTTTGATAGAATTGGGCATTCAACAATTATCAATATTCTCAAAGCGAAAGGTTTTGGTGACAAATGGATTTCTTGGATTCAGTTAATCTTTGGTTCGGCTTCCTCCTCTGTTCTATTAAATGGAGTGCCTGGAAAGAAATTTTATTGCAGAAGAGGTGTAAGACAAGGAGATCCTTTATCTCCTCTCCTGTTCGTCTTGGCCGCTGATCTTATTCAAAGCATCCTCAATAAAGCACTGAATATTGGTCTTCTCTCCCTTCCCATACAGGGTGTGTTCTGTCCTGATTTCCCTGTTGTGCAGTATGCTGATGACACTTTATTAATCCTTAAGGCTGACTCAGAGCAATTATTGTGCCTCAAGGCTCTCCTTCATACTTTTGCTCTCTCCACTGGTCTCAAAGTTAATTATTCTAAATCTAGTATGATGCCAATTAACATGGACACTGTGAGGCTTGAGCACTTTGCCAATACACTCTCATGCCTCCCTGGCTCATTGCCATTCACCTACCTTGGACTGCCTTTAAGCATTAATAAGCCTGCAGTGGAACATTTTCTGCCTATTGTTCAGAGAGTTGAGAGAAGATTGTGTGGGATTGCTGATTTTCTAAACTATGGGGGGAAATTGCAGTTAGTTAAATCTGTTTTATCTTCCCTTCCCATATATTATATGAGCTGTTTTGATCTTCCTATCACTATTAAAGATCAGCTGATTAAATATATGTAACATCCCAAAAATCAAAATTTCCAAAGTTTGCATATCATTCATGCATGCATATAGATTTGAGATCAAATTTCAAACTCATTTCAGAAAAACAGAAGCACATAGTGCTATGATTTTATGTGAACAGATTTAAATCAAATGGCTATCCCCATTTGAAAGTTTGATTGATTATAAACCAAGTTTGTTGCCTTCTATGAAGATAGGTGTAACATCCCAAAAATCATAGTTTTAAAAACTCATTCATATCACTTTGCATCATTCATGCATTTAGAGTTTTTCTCAAAAATCATTTAGAAATGGAATTTGAGTTATGATTTCATGTGGGCAAATTGTCCCAATTGAACATCATCCTGTTGATAATTGAATGTTTAAATACTTCAATACTTGCCCTCATTGATGGAAAGATTAGGAGAAGTTTTAAACCCAATTTTAAACCCCAAAGATTTCAAAATTAGAAGTAAATTCTAAAACCCATTTCAAATGTTTGCAAACAGGAACAAATTCCTATTTATTATTAAAACCAAGCTGGACCAAGCTTTGCATTATAACCACCTAGTTTTGTGACTGTTTAGAATCCACAAAACCCTACAAAATTTCCAAGGCAATCTGATTTCAAAAAGGATTTGAATTCATACCAAATTCATACCAGAAATTGGAAATAGAAAAAGAAAAGAACTTCTGAATAGAAAAGGGCCACGCGGCTAGGATCTGGCCCAGTAGAAGAACAAGCCCAGCAAGCCCACCCGGGGAATTCCTTTTCTCCTCTCACGCGCGAACACACACATCGAGCCATCGACGGCTGTCCCCACACTTCATCAAGGCACCTCACCGACGAGTGGACCCTAGACACGCTGTCATCATCTTCCCAAAACTCGCCTCGCGCCACCCGTCTGCAATGACTGCCGGTGATGGCGCGGGTTAATTGGGCCATTAAACGCAGACGTTTCTTGTCGACTCCCAGGCTATAAGATCCCCACCACCCCACGGTCATTTTCCCCCAGTCAATCGCACATCCACGCCCCCAGGCTACCCTCAAACCTCCGCGAATCGCCGCTGACAGAGCCCCCTCCGGCGATCAATTCCGGTGAGCCTCGAGTTCCCCCTTATCTCCCATTCACCCTATCTTATTCAGTGAACTCATCCGCATCTTCTGACACTCACCGTTTGTCTTCGCATAATCCCTAGCGTTGGCAACATCGACAACTGGCCGCCACCGTCTTCTTCACGAACTCCGGCGACCCCTCTCCGTAAGTAACCACCGCCCCTTTCCCCCTGGTTGATACGCATAGAATCCTCGTCATCGTGTGTATCTGACAATGTCCCTATTTTGGCCTAGCACGACGAGGAACCTCGCCAACGACGACAACTGACCGTGGCTGACATTTTCGCGAACTCCGGCGAGCAATCCCGAGAAGTTTCGGCGCCTTTCTTGTTCACCCGAGCGTGTTCGTAGTTGTCCCTGCATCTTCTTGAACCCATTGGTTCGTGCTCAGCGACGCAGTAACATCGGCAAGAACTCCGACAACCCTCACGACGCGACGAAACTCCGACGAGGTCTAGAGCCCATCTCCGAACGCCTCCACAAGCCGATTACCACGACGAGCTTCAAAGAACCTCCGAACCTGGTAATACCCTCTCCCTCTCGGACGACCTAGAACGCTGGCATCGCCGACGCTGTCACCGCCGGCAGCGCCGCTCGTTTTTGGTTAAATGAATCTTAGCCGTTAGATCTGTATCCTACGCGTATAAACACTTCACTCATCGAAGGGGTATGGACAGATCTGAGCCGCGCAACGTTAGTTAAATCCAACGGCTCAGAAGGGTGATCCAGTGCGAACCGGTACGCGCCAGTAGAAACGCGACACGTGGCAAAGATTTAGATTAAAAACAGAATTCAAAATCTGAATTAGATTCAAACTTCAAATGCTTGTATCTTTCAAACGACACGTTGGATTTTTGCAAACTTTATATCGTTGAGTTCAGCAAGACAAGGCCTATCAGAATATACCTTTTATGTCACATATAGTAACGGTTAATAATGTTTTGTTTGTGGAACAAGTTTAGGGCTATTTTAGATATAGAAATATCTTAATAAAGTTTTGTTATGGCCAAATAGGTTTATTGGATAAATTTGTGACATGTTATGCTTCAGTAGTCATGAAAACACACTTGGTAGAATTTTCAAAAATTAACACATGGTAAATTATTGCATGCATGCATTCATATTATTTTTAGTTGTATTTAAATGTGTGTAATTGTATGTTTTAATTTCTTGTGTAGATTTTGCTAGTGATTGTGATTGTGAAGAGTGCTACTCTCCACACTACCAAGGCAAGTGATATTTTCATGAATATAATTGTCCTATGTTTTTGAACTAACATTAGATATTTTATTATATTATTGCATAATATTTTGTCTAAAGCAAAAGATGGGAAATCCTATGTGGTCTAGTAGAATTGCTAAGGAATTATCCCTAAGATAAGTTGCCATACTTTGCTTAGCCTAGCTTATAGCAAGACAAGGGTTGGGTGAAAACAACACTTACAATGAAGAAAATATTTCTAAGTCATGAGACTTATACTTTCCTAATAAAACCACTAAGTCAAATGAACCTCCTGGGTGGAATGGAAAGTATGGGTTATGTTGAGTGGTTACACAAGGCCATGGACTTGGGTTGTGTATCTCACTTGTGGCAAGCCACCCAAGCACAAAGGGATTTGGAGGACAAGTGTTGAGAAGGCTTACAGCACAACCACTTGGCAATATGGGCTCTGCCTTGATCATATAGGTAGCTAGAACTTAGTCATTTGGACAGATGGTGGTAGATGGGATGATAGGATGGAACGCGTCCATTTGGCTAAGGAAAGGCTTCTGAAAGGTCCTGTCTTGGGAAACCAAGTCTTGTGGGGAAAGTGCACAACCTCTGCAGATGGAAAACCTAAGTACTTAGCCTTGTCCAAGGTAATGGACACTTTGAGCATCAAGACATGGAAGCCACAAGAATCTCATCACTCCAACTTCTAAATAAAAACTTGTGGGTGAACAAGGGTGAAGGACCTCAATGTCTATTGATGGTTTCCTTGGGAATGTTTTGACAAAGAAAAACTTAGCAATTTCAACTAATAAGTAAAACTTAATTTTAAGCAAAGCAAGCCAAACTACACTAGCCAAAATGCATATAGTAATATAGTCCACTTAAAATATACTAAGGTATCACTTGCCAATACTATTCCAAAGTATTGACCTCCGTGGTCAGAACTTGTGATGTTGCAGGTTACTCCGATGATGATTAGGAGTCATGAGTCTACACTCAACATGCTTGCCTGTGGCACATGAAGATGAAGACTTGTGTTTAATTACTTATTCCTTAAAACTCTTGTACTAGGCCTATGGCCCTGAGTTGTAAAAGACTATGTTTTATCTCTGGAATGAATGTAATAAACGACCTCTGTATCTGTGTACTTCATCTAAAACTGTGGATGCTAGCAATGATCCAGGGACTAGCATTGCAATCACAGGGATCCTATCCTTTATAAAGGAGGGGTTTAACAATAGGTTTAAGTGTAGAATTTAAACCAAGTTTTCAAATTGGAAATAGGTTCAAAAACCATTTTTTTCAAATTTTGCAAACCAAGTGCCAAGTCTCTGATATTTTGATCTCCAAGCTTGACCAAGCCTTTGCAAAGCAACCACATGATCTTATGCCTATATTTGAGACTACTACTCACTGCAAAGATCCCAGGAAAATTTGAATTCAAATTGAACTTGAAGTCATTTGAAAATCTATTCAGAAAATCGAATCAGAAAAAGAAAACAAGCAAACAAATGAAAAAGGCCAGGCGCCACCAATCTAGCCCAGCAACGGAACATGCCCAACTAGCCCACCCGGGGCATTTCTTTTCCTTCCGCATGCACGAGCACACCCACTCCGCCAGCCGCACCCACACCCCTCTTCTTATTTCGCTGCTGGCCCGCCCACGCCGCCTTCGTCTTCCCCGATTCCGCACGACTCGCCACGCCTGCTGTCGCAGATTTCATGAGCTTAATTGGCATTGATGCGTTAAGCGCTTTCTTGTCGAGCCTCGGGCTATAAGATCCCCATCCTCGACCATTTCCCCCAAACAATTTCACCTCCATGCCACCAGTTGCCCACAACTCGACGACGCCACCGCTATTCCGACGATCGCCGGGCGACCGGTGAGTTCGGTTCTCCGCTCTCGTTCATGCTGAAGATCAGCGAGTCCTGCGCACCTACGACACTTTCCTTTTGACCTCGCATGACCCGTAGCTCCAGAACGCCGACGACCGCCGCCACCGTTCTTGACGAACTCCGCGACTTCCTCCGTAAGTAGCCACCGCCTTGCCCTCGACCGGTACACCTAGAATCTACGCCGATGTGCGCGATCTAACGGTACCTTTATCTTGGCTTAGCACGACGAGGAACTCGCCAACGCCGACGACCGACCGCGTGCCGACGCCTCGCTTACTCCGACGAGAAATCTCGCCGTGTCCGCGCCGCCTCGAGTAACCAAATCCACCTCGAGCTTCAAGACGCCATCAGGGTCTGGTAAGCGCCTCCTTGCTTCCCCGGGCGACCTAGAGCGCTAGCACCGCCATAGCCGACGCTACTTCATGAAGCGCCGCTGCTTCGTTAGGAGATTTATAGCTGTCAGATCTGGATCCTACACGTAGAAATAGTTCACTTAACGAAGGGGTATGGTCAGATCTGAGCCGTGCAGCGTTAGTTAGATCCAACGGCACAGAAGGGTGATCCGGTGCAAACCGGTACGTGCCAGTAATATCGCGACGCGTGGCTAGGGTTGATTCAAAAACAGAATTCAAAAACAGATTTAGATCCAGATTTCAAATGGCTATAACTTGAGATTCCCACGTTAGATTTTTGCAAATTTTATACCGTTGGAATCAGTGAATCAAGGCCTTTCTGAATCTGCAATGTGTTTAACAAATAGTATCTGTTAAAATGAATTTGTATGCAGAAACATGTTTAGGTCCATTTTGGGCATAGTTTTTGTTTAGTAAATTGTTTTAGAGATAAATAAGTTTAGTTAGCAAACTTTGTGTCTTGTTTTGTTTCTGTATCATACACTTGCTTTGTAGAGTTTTCAAAAACATCACTTAGTAATTTCTTGCATGCATGCATTCATATTTTTGTTTGTATATAAATTGTGTGTAATTGTATGCTACAAATTTTGTGTAGATTTTGCTAGTGACTGTGATTGTGAAGAGTGATACTCTCCCCATTACCAAGGCAAGTGATACTTCATGATATTTCCACCCTTTATTTTGAATAAGCATTAGAATTATTTTTGCTAAGTCTTGCATGCTACTTTTGCCAAATGTTATGTTGGGAAATCCTATGTAGTGTAGAATTCTAGAATTGTTAGGGAATTTTCCTAAGTAAAGTTACTATGCCATGATTAGCCTAGCTAGTAGAAAACAAGGGTTGGTAAAGTATGTACATGCTATGTGAAATAATTCTAAGTCCTTTGGGACTCATGCTTTTCTTAATAAAACAACTAAGTCAATGAACTTCCTGGGTGGAATGGGACTTGAATGGTGGTTTTTGGTTGAGTGGTTACACAAGGCCATGGATTTGGCTTGTGTATCTCACTTGTGGTATGCCACCCAAGCACAAAGGGATTTGGAGGCCAAGTGTTGAGAAAGCTTACAGTGCAACCACTTGGCAATATGGGCTCTGCCATGATCATATAGGTTGCTAGAACTTAGTCACTTGGACAGTTGGTGGTAGTGGGAATGATAGGTTGGAGCGCGTCCATTTGACTAAGGAAAGGCTTCTGAAAGGTCCTGTCTTGGGAAACCAAGTCTGGTGGGGAAAGTGCACAACCTCTGCAGATGGAAAATCTAAGTACTTAGCCAGGTCCATGGCAATGGACAACTTGAGCATCAAGACATGGAAGCTACAAGAATCTCATCACTCCAACTTCTAAGTAAAACTTGTGGGAGAACAAGGGTGAAGGACCCCAATGTCTATTGGTGGTTTCTTGGGAAGTTTTGATAAAGAAAACTTAGTGATTTTAACTAATAGGAAAACCTATTTTCAAGCAAAGCCAAGCTACACTTAGCCAAAATGCATATAGTAATATAGTCCACTTAAAATTTACTAAGGTATCACTTGCCAATACTATTCCAAAGTATTGACCCACTGTGCTGTAACTTGTGATGTTGCGGTTACTCCGATAATGAGTAGGAGTCATGAGTCTACACTCAACATTCTTGCTGTGGCACATGAAGATGAGGACTTGTGTTTATTTACTTATTCCATAAACTCTTGTATTAGCCTTTGGCCCAGTTGTAAAAGACTATGTTTTATCTCGAATGAATGTAATAAACGACCT
The DNA here is from genome assembly GCA_030063025.1 of Avena longiglumis. NCBI lineage: Eukaryota > Viridiplantae > Streptophyta > Magnoliopsida > Poales > Poaceae > Avena > Avena longiglumis. The sequence goes on along the minus strand of CP125976.1, from coordinate 99,137,773 downwards.
TTGTATCTGGTACTTCATCTTAAACTGTGGATGCTAGCATTGATCCGTGGACTAGCATTGCAATCAGTGGATCCTTTCCTTTACAAAGGAGGGATCTTACAATATATGAGACAATGCTTGTGGAGGAAGAAAACATCTGATGTTCAAGCTAGGGGTCAAGCTCTTGTTGCATGGAATAAAGTCTGTAGACGAAAGAACCATGGAGGATTGGGGGTGCTTGACCTTAACGTTCAAAACTCAGCACTTCTTTTGAAGAATTTGGATAAATTTTACAACCATAAGGATATCCCATGGGTTCACCTTGTTTGGAACACTTATTATTGCAATGGTAAATTACCTGGAAGAAGTATGGAGGGTTCTTTTTGGTGGAAAGCTCATCTGAAATTGTTTGACATATTTAAAGGAATTGCAAAGTGCTTGGTGGGTGATGGAAAATCCACCCTTCTCTGGTCTGATTTGTGGAATGATGGATGTCTTATGCATAAGCTTCCTCATCTTCTTTCTTATGCAAAAAACCCTCACATCTCTGTCCATGAGTTTTACAGCACTAACATGCAAGATCACTTTTTCTCCTCCACAGCAATCTTACCATGAATATCAAAGCCTTGAGCAAATACTCAGTGATGGCATGCAGGGAGAAACAGACTGCTGGAGTTATATTTGGGGCAGTAATATTTTCTCAGTTCAAAAGGCTTACAATTCATTATCTGGTTATCAGTCTGTACAGCCACATTTTTCCTGGTTGTGGAAATCCTCACAAAGAAAAGCATAAGTTCTTCTTATGGCTCTTGCTCCTTGATAGGATAAACACATGGAACCTTTTGAAAAGGAAACGATTTACTCTAGCTTCATATGAATGTGTGTTTCATGGCTGCACTAGTGAAGAAACTATCCTACACTTATTTTGGGGCTGTCCTTTTGCAAAAGCTTGTTGGGCTGTAATTTCCCATGTCCAAGTGGCTGATCACAATATTTTTGAAGCTTTGGCCAGTATTAAAAAAGGTCTTAAAGTTCCTTTTGCAATGGAAATTATTATCCTAGGAGCTTGGGGCATATGGATGTGCAGAAACAATGAAATTTTCAACAACAAGCATGCTTCCCTTGAGGAATGGAGGGCTATTTTCGCTCAGGAATTAAGATGGGTCATGTGTAGAATTAAGAAAAATAATTATGAGGGACTCAAAGATTGCATTAGCAATAATTTAGACAGGAGATAGCTGCCCAGAATGTTATCCCTCTTTTGAGGTGGCCTGAACTTGTAAATACTTTTTGTAACTTTATATGATTTATAAAAATTGCAGTGGGGTTCTTTACCCTACTGTTTTACCCTCAAAAATGAAGGGTAAACAAATTATATCGAGGCAATTGACAGGAACTGAGCAAGGCATAACAATGCAATTACTAGCTAGAAAGATCCCATGAATTTGATTGGGCAATACAACAATATACATAGACCATCATCCAACTGCATCTATGACTAGAAGTCCACCTTCAGGTTATCATCCAAACCCCCTCCAGTATTAATTTGCAAGCAACAAACAACTGCTTTAAGCAAAGTGTGTAAGGTAAACAGTCCACATGTTCCATGAACAAGAGACCGTTGTTTTATCCCTAGTAGCAACAACACATCTACAACCGAAGAGATTTCTGTCACTTCCCTTGGAAACTAGAGGCATGAACCCACTATTGAGCATAAATACCCCCTCTTGGAGTCACTAGCAACTACTTGGCCAAGATAACCACTAGCAACGGAGAGCATGCAAGATCACAAACAACATAGACATGATATAATCATAAAGATAAAACCATTAATCAAACCAACATAATAATCTCAATATCCATCGGATCCCCGCAAACAAAACATGCATGATTGCAAATAGATTAGATCTTGATCATGAACGGAGCTCACAAGATCTATACATGAAAGCACAAAGGAGGAGATACAACCATCTAGCTACTACATGGACCCATAGTCCAAGGTGGAACTACTCACGAATCATACCAAAGAGAAGGCCTCCGGGATGATCTTCCCAAGTGGTGCCGGAAGAACTTCAGATCCCGATCTAGGGACGATGGTGGCGGCGGCGCTGACGGTTTCGTGGATTTCGATCGGGTACTGTGGTTTATGCATCGGCTTCTTATAGGCGAAGGGGCGAGACTGGAGGAGGCCAGGCCACCAAACCCTAACTGCATGGGCCCACCGCCTGCGTTCGGGTGGGTCTGCCCCCTAGCCGCCCCTCCGGCTCTCCTCGACTTTTTCCGATGGAAAGTAATTGACTTTTACGCTTGTCCGCCCAATTCGAGAATATTTCTTTACTAAATTTTATGAAACCAAAAACAGCAGAAAATAGGCATCTGGCACTGTTGCAACTTGTTAATATGTTAGTACCAGAAAACATGTAAAAAGCACCTAAAAGTGTGGACAAGTAAAGCAAAGTAGATACTAAACAAGCATGGAGCATGAAAAATTATAGATACGTTTCCAACGTATCAACATGTCAACAATTTTGTCCCCAAGAACACTGAACAAAGTCGCCATAAACATGGTATCGGCTTTCTTAAAGGCCGCTTCCTGCTCAGCAGAAAGATCTCCTTCAGGCTTGCCAAGTGTGGCGCTATAGAAGTTTAGGTTTTCAAACCAGAAAACTGCTCTCTTGCGCCATCTCTTATAGTGCATGCCATCAAAAGGAGGCGGCCTAGTAGCCGCGGCTACACTAGTGGAATTCAGGTTTTTGGATTGTTGAATATATAAGCAATAATCCATATGATTTAATTTGAATAATAAACTGATAAAGCATGATCATACTAACGGTACTAAAACCAATCATGCAGATCAAAAAAGTAGTTGAACAAATTATATCTATACAAGATAAACCTATCACATCTACACCAAACGCTAGAATAAAGAACTCTAGCATAATCTGAAAAATACAGTTGAGGATCACATACAGTGTAGGATGAATAGCAGCCACAGCGGTCGCAGCAGCATTGTCACCCATGTTGAGGTTGTCGAATAGATTGGTGATGTCCGGGAATAAGTCGTCATTCAGAAACTCATCGTCTGACGACGTTGTTGTTTCCAGTAGTCGCGCTTGAGCGCTCCCCAAAAACCAGATCGTCCCTCACCCGTACAGGTTCACGATAGGCGGGGTTCCAGAGGCCTACTGTCCCGATCTGCGGTGCACTCCACAAGCCGGAATGGGGAAGACGAAAGCGGCGGCGCAAGGTTCTGGAGGTAGGTGCATGTTTTGGATTGATTCACCGATTAGGTTTAGTGCAGACGCTTATATAGTGCTAGTCAGGGAGATCGTGGGACACATCCCACATCCGAGTCGGTAGCTGCCTGCGTCCATAAAAACTGGAAACGGCTGTAATTAACGCGTTTGTTAATGACTCATAAATAATTTTCCCAAACAGAAAAATAAAGCTTGGCTCGGCGAGATTCCGCAACCTGCAGTAAAGGCCGTGGACGAGGCGAGGGCAGGCAAGGTGAGGCGAAGGCGGAGGAGGAGTGCGCGAGGGCTTCTCTCCTTGTCACACCTTAGTGAGTGGTGCAACATTCTACTATATAAGGTGGTCCAACTCTCCTTCCACTAGCAATGTGAGACTAAACATTAGTACCACTAGCACAGCCATATGCTGCCATACACAAGTGGGCCAAAGAGAATTTCAGAATTTGTCTAATAGGCCAACAACCCAATATACACCAAATTCCAATAGCTACTAGGGAGAAAACAACAATCCTTTGTCCAAGGGCAATTGTATTGTTTACTTTACGCACTTTGCTTAATGCAATTATCTATTGCTTGCAACTTAATACTAGAAGGGGTTCGGATCATAACCTGAAGGTGGATTATCAGTCATAGATACAGTTGGATGATTTCTATGTATTATGTTGTATTGCCCAAAATAATCTCACAGAAATCATCATGACATATACATGCATAATTATGAATTCTCAATCTATCAATTTCCCAACTATAATTTGTTCACGCAACATGATATTTATCTTATGGAGAAACACCTCTAGTGAAATGTGGACACTGGTCCATTCCTTCCCATTGATATTCCATCTACTGTTTACTATTTACTGTTTACTTTCTGCAATTACCACAAGCAATTACTATCTTACACACTATACGTTTAATTCTTTGTTTTCAGCAAAACTGGTGAGATTGACAACCTCACTGTAAGTTGGGGCAAAGTATTATGGTTGTGTTGTGCAGGTTCCAGGTTGCTAGCAACACCTTGGGAGCTGTTTACTTTCTCCTACTAGTTCGATAACCTTGGTTCTATAACTAAGGGAAACTTTCTGTTGTGCTCATCATACCTTCCTCTTGGGGTTCCCAACAAGCTCTACATCTTTTGAGCCATCAAGCACTTTTCTGGTGCCGTTGCTAGGGAGATAAGGATAGCTTCAATCTCTTCCTCCCCATCAAATCACTTTTCAGGGAGAAAGAAGATTTCTGCAAGGGGAGTCTCTCACAACCAATATATTTACTTTGTTTTGTTTTACTTTGTTTCTTTAGTTTTGTTTGGTTTGCTTCTTTTTATCAAAAAACACAAAAAAATTAGTTCCTACCTTAGTTACTATTTCTGTTGGTTTACTCTTTTTATTAAAAACACAAAAAAAATAGTTTCTACTTCAAGTTTCCTTTATGTCTAGTGTTGCTCCAATCACTATGTCACATGAGGAAATGATCTTCACTTTCAAACAAGAAAGCGAGGAGAGTTTCAAAGAAGCTTGGTCTAGAATTTCTGATTCTTATGAAAAAACTAAACCTAAAATGACTCTAGGCTTGCTTCTTAGCAGTTTCTATTTTGGTCTTGCTATTTGTTATAGATATGCTTTGGATGTTGTAGTAGGAGGAGATTTCCTTCATTGTGATGGGGATGAAGCTTTTAATGCTATAAAAAAGTTGATTGCAACATATAACTTACCTAGTAAACTTGATCCATCCCTAATAAGCATTTATGCTAGATTAAACACTCTTGAGACAAGTACACCTAGTTTAAAAGAATGCTACAATATGCTTAGAGAGCATCATGATTATGTTTCAATAAATTCTGAATTGTCAAAATGATTCCCTACAGTGAAAGTTTCTATAAATAATCGAACTTTTCATGCTCATTGTGATATTATATCTGAGTTCTGTCTTATGCCTAAAGATAAATCTCTAAATCTTTGGGAATTTTCTAAGGGTAGAGAAGAAATATATCTTACCAATAATGCCACTATATTACCCGTTGGAATAGCTGAAGGAGTGTTTACAAAAATCCTAGGGAAAATGGTATCTACTGATTATCTTGTTATTGAATGTGTAGGAGGACAAATTACACTTGGAAGATGCCTACTAAAACTCCTTGGTGCAACAATAGATGTGGGAAAAGGCACCATGAATTTCGCTTCTCCACCAAACCATACGTTCCCTAAAGGTAAGAGTAAAGGTAAGAAAGGTAGAGGCAAAAAATTTGATGTTAATTCTTCTTCATGCGAAAATACTTGATTCTTGCTTTCTATGCCTAGATGAAAGGCGTTAAAGAAAAGCACTCTTGGGAGATAACCTGATTTTTACTTTTAGTAAGTTTTAACCTTATTGAGTCTTGGAAGTTATTGCCTTAGTGATTACCTCTTCTTATCCTTTCTGTGTGGTTTTTGTACCAAGAATAACCTCTAATGAGAGAGAAGTAAGATTTGGGGAAGTTGTTGTCCCGAAATAGATTTTTGTGCTTCGATGTAAAACTTCATGAAAAATCCCAGTACGTCGGATTGATCTGTAATTTTTGTGCGTATGCCCCAGGTTATTATCTAACTTTTGTTAGTTTTCACTTTTCGATTTGAGCAACGAAAGATTTTCGAAAAAATCAAACTTTACCTGCTGGTCTGTTTTGACAGATTTCTGCCATTATTTGCATTTGCCTCTTAATCGGTTTCTTTTTGAGTTCTTTTTGATCACTTGAGCTTTTAAAATAAGTTTCTACAGTAGCTTGTGTTTTAATGGATGATTTACTTGAGTTGAAACTGAACCCAAAGGCTTATTATCTTGAATACACTGATATTGCTAATGAAGATTGTCTGAATTTTTGTATGAAGGAAATTTTCAAGTGTAGGGGAAGAATGATGTGATGAGATGAAGTATGGACAAAATCTCAAGCTTGGGGTCTGTGTCACCCCAAGAATTATTCAATAGGTACAAGCGTCAAAGCTTGGGGATGCCCAAGGCATTCCCTTCTTCATCAATAAAATCTCAGGTCTTCTTTCAAGACACTTTATTTTTATTACTTCATGCACTATATGTTGTTCTTGGAGCGTCTTTGTTTTTGTTTTTGTTTTTAGTTTTCTTTTGCTTTGTTTGCTGCAATAAATTGGTCGGACCCCAATACACCTATTTTTGGAGAAGTCATACCTAGTTTTTCATTGTCTAGAACTCTTTAGTTTTCACTCTTATTGTTCTGTGAGTGTTCTCTTTTGCTAGCACTGCGTTTAGCTTTAGTTTTATTATACTTTTTGCTTAGAACTTTTCTGTTCTTTGAAACTAGTTCTCATTGGTAAGGTGGGTTCATGAAACAAAAAAGTATTATTATAAGGAACACCGTTTGTCACAAAAAGGGAAACACTTATGGGAACAAATTGATAAATTGAATACTACTGCTAGAGAGGTGTGCTCTACTTATAATGTTACTTATTTCTTTGATAAATCTTGTTGCTGCAGGAGGTATAAACACCTACCTTCTGAATGTGAGTATAATGATAATGTTACCATATCCTCTTATGTTAAAGGAAATTATGACCTTTATGATGTGCAACAAATTGAGGAATTTATTGCTTGGAAGGGTGCGTTTGAAGTTGCTAGTTTGCTTGAAAATACTGATGATTCACCTTATAAATATGAATTTTATGATATACTTAAATTTTTCTTTGATAATTACAAGGAAGAAAATGTCTATATTCTTGAACATTTTAATAGATGCTTTCCACAAATGAAAGAGAGTAATGCCTTGCAGGATCCTATGGAAGAAGAAATTGCTTTAACTGGAAGCTCATTAGATGAAAAAGAGGAGGAGAGTGATGAACGAAAGGAGAAAGAATGGATCCCATGCCTACCTTCTAATGAGAGTAACTCTTTATCCCTTACATTATTTGACTGTCCCCCATGCTTACCAAAGGAGGATGAATGTTATGCTCATGTGGATTCTTTTGAAATATCTACTATGGGAAAAAATGATGTTCCTATGCTTGTTACCTATAGTAGTGATCATGATTGGGAAAATCACACTACTTTTGATATTAAAAATCTCTTTGGTACCAATTCTGAAAGTTCTATTGCCTATGATGATACTATACCTCCAATGTATGATGATTACAATAATGAATATGATATTTTCAGTCCACCTACTATTGAGGAGAAAATTTATTGTGATTACAATATGCCTCCTCTATTTTATGATTATGGTGATGAGAATAATAATGATAGCTATTTTGTTGAATTTTCTCCCACTACAATTAATAAGAGAAATAATCATTTTATGCATGTGGCTCATGGTAAGAATGTTTTATGTGATAGTTATATTGTTAATTTTATTCTGATGATACTTAAAGTTATTATGAGAGAGGGAAACATGGTCTTATGTATGTCAACAATATTAAGTTTCCCCTCTTTATGTTGAAAATCTTGAAGGTGCACTTGTTTTGCTTTCCTATGCTTGTTGCTTTGTGCTTCTTTGATTTATTTTCTTACAAGATTCCTATGCATAGGAAGTGGGTTAGGCTTAAATGTATTTTGAATTTGCTTGATGCTCTCTTTTACTTTAATTCTGCGGTGACCCAGCATACCACTGCATGATGTAGTACACTGTAGTCGTAGACATAACACCAATGAAACACCGTTCACTAGTATTACATCCCTCAGAGTGGTACAGCAGAAACACAGCAGGTCCAAGACATGACTATAGGTTACAAATCAACTCTTTACACAAGATCCAGAGAACATTCTAGGTTAATGAGAGAGAAAGAAACTTCTTACAAAGAAGAATCAGAAATAAACAACTCCAAAACTATAATACTATTAAGATTAACATCTCAACTAATGGTCTGGCATTGCTGCTATTGCAATACACTACAGAAATGGGTTCTAGGGCTAGAGATTCTATTCTTATCTAATCAGCGACTTCGTCTTCACTTGAGTTGCTGTATTTGTTGACTTTTTCTTGACTTCATTGAAGAGCTTTGGCTTTTGATGATGATTCCTGGAGAATGATTTGATGTAGTCATCGTCTGTACTGGCTTTAGAACCTAGCAAGGGTTAAGAAGATACTTTGAGTACGAGCGTACTCAGCAAGTCCACTAGAAAAGGAGTGTTTGATGCACTATAACTACAGCATGCACCATAGGTCGAGGCAATGCAAGTTTTCATAAACATTTCTTCAATAGTTGCTTTATTCTCAAAAGCTATGTCCACACCTTCACGGGTTTACTAGAACCTTCATGGGGTTCCTTTCCCAAGGCTCGCAAGTCCTTCCCGAACAGGAGTAACAAGTTACAGTTCTTACACTGCAGAGGTGCGCCACTTTACCCATGAGAGATCTTAGCTTTGTTGCACATCCGAATTGCAGGTTCGCTCACACTTCCTTGGTGTGAGGCCTGACTAAGATCCAAGCCAATCATCGCCTTCTCCGCTGACCTCAAGATGTCTCCTTGGTGTACGCCAGCCCACCTATTGAATTATGGCAATGGCAGTACAGACCGTTAAGATGCCAGAACTATCATGGGACGTTGAGGGCTCCCACCCATATGTTTCATATCCTCTACGAATTACCATAAATAATATGCACGCTACGAGTGATAACAGCCATGACCCGCACATCCAGCTCCATGCTAGAGGGAAAAGATACAGTTGACTTCTCCGTCCCATTCCAAATCTCATGGTCAACGCGTAATATACGTCGCAAGAATCACTGGCGACATTGGTTGTTAAGTCCTAGATAATATCTTCCTTTACCACCGAACTCTTATAGTAGGTTATTACCTCATGGTAAATAACCTATAATCACATTATTATGAAAATAGTGTTTTATGACCTTTTTCAAATGTAGGTGATGACAACACTGGATTTGTAAAATACTTTACAGAAAATAATCAAATGACATGAGCAAGTGTGAACTTGCCTTTTGTGATTGCAAGATTATGCACTCACGGTCTTCGAGATGACATAAGATCCAATATCTGAAATCTGCATCATTGGTCCGGTAAGGACTAATGTTTAAAGAGGCAATATGCAGTTATGCATAAGTAATGATATGCATTTTTGTAAAACTCCCGAATTGAATTCCCCAATATTTTGAGAGAAGTGAATTCAAGTGATTCTTTTCAGAGTTGGTTTATCTTCAAATTTTACTTTACAAGTAATGACCTTTATAAGGAACCTAAGTGTTAAAAATCCAAAATATGTAAGTAAAGTATAAGATGGTGTGATTATGGTGAATTGTCATGTGGTGATTATGATATGAGTCCTTGGGATTGAGTTATTAAGAGTTGAAGAACTTATTATGAGATTATTGTTTGAAGTGGCAAAAAGAATAACATTTGAAGAAAAGATTTCTTTTCTAAGGTTTAAACAACCTTCATTGTTAATAGGACATGATTTATGTCTTTTGGTGTTTGATTTACTAGTTTGGACTTGAGATGATTTATGTCTTAATTTAAATAGACCAAAGTTAACTATAAAAACACAAGTAGTTTATTAGACATAATGTTTATAAACTTTGTGTAAGGTTCCCAACCTTTAATAAGGTAGAGATCCCGGTGTTTACAATGCTAGTCCCTGGATCAATAGCTAGCATCCACAGTTAAGATGTAATATCAAGAAACAAAGGTCATAATACAACTTTATAACAAGGAATAAAATAATTCATTACATCTTACATAGCTCATTGGCTATCACATTACATTGCAGCAGAATATCTATATAGCATGGAGTCCTTCATCTTCAAAGTGCCACAGGCAAACATGTTGGTTGTAGACTTGTAATCCTATTCAACCCACTTCACTAATCATCAAACAAACCTGCAACATAATAAGTTGCAGCCACAAGGGTCAATACATTTGAATTGTATTGGCAAGTTTCACTACTATGTAGAAATAAGTGGATCCTATCATTACATGCATATTTAGCTAAGTGGGGTTTAGGCTCTTTTACAGAAAGCAATATAGTTTTATCCTATCTTTTCAAAAGAGTTTTTGATCTTTGTCAAATCTTTCTTGGAAAACTCCAAGTGCTTCAAAATCCCTTGTTGTCACCATCAAATTTTACTTTGAGAAATTGGAATGTCGAGATCTTCCATAGCTTCATGCCTTAGTTGCTCAGTTTTGTCCATAACCGGGGACACGGCTAAGTACTTAGAATTTGATCTTCTGCAGAAGTTGTACACTTTACCCACATGACACAATCTCATCTTGATGCCACCAAGGTCACTGGATAAGTACTCACCAAGATGGAGTAATCGGCAGATTGAGAATGTGACAAAGTCTTTCCATAAGAGTCCTCCCAATACACAATGCTAGCTTGTCATCCAGCACCAATGTAGGGTTCCAAGTTCCTTACACAATTCTAGTTAACTGAAGATGCCAATGCATGGGTCTTCCACTATGCAGTTGACTAAGCCAGAGCCCATTTAGCATGTGGTCAGACACTGCCACGTATTTGAGAAACATGTTCAATCTCTAAGTCCCCGGTGGTTTTCTCCTAGTGCACATACAAAAAGAGTTAGCCATATAAACATGGTTCCTTTTGTTGCCACCTTGTCCAACCTTGAGTATCCTTGTCCACCCAGGTGGTTCATTGAGTACTTGTATTATTATATAAAACATATATCTTTTCAATACTTCATATAATCATAACATGTATCCCATCCCAATATATAGCAGGGCTAAGCATACTACAACTACAATGTTTCCACTAAGGAATATATAAGGGTATCCTATTAGGATTTAGCATAGCATAGAATATAGTAAACCTTATCATGCATGTTTCAAAAATCCACTAAGTGTAATGAAAATAGTAGGACTTGGATGATAGTGTCACTTGCCTTTTTAGTAGAGAATGTTGGTTCACTTCTTGATCTTGCAAATATCACACTCTTCTAACTTCACTACAATTCAATCAAGCAAACACATATTCAACACAACATTCAAACAATTTGTCACACATAAAATAACAAAAACAAGGTCATGCATGCAAGCATGCAAAATATAGTTTTATTTGCAAAGGTGGTTTCTACTAAGCTCTAAACATTATAAAGTTCAAAGTGGTCATTTTCTAAAGTGGTAATACCATTTGCAAAAGGTTTTTATCTCATAAACCAAATATTAAATCAAATCAATATTTTATGTGGTTGAAAATTATTTTAGCAAAGCAATATTCTTTAAAGAGTTCACCAAATATATTTTAATTCTCAAAACTTGGTGTTTAAGGTCAGAAGGTTTGAATCAAAATATTTCCCAAAGGTTTTGCTCAAAAATTCATTTCTAAAACAAAATCAATGTTTTTATTTGACTAGAAATGTGCTAATTCAAATATTTGTTCCCTAACTTCACAAAATACATTTTTAAATCCATAAGTTGGTTCCTATTGTCAGTAGGTTCACAACAAACCATTTTGCAAAGATTTCACATTAAAATTAAATCTAGAACAATTTTTATATTCAAAATAAGCTTACACATGTTTCTGCAATTTCAACCAATTTTCCGGAAGCAAATCATTAAACAAAGTGCATGGTTGAAAAGTACTTGTTCTACTGATTCTATTGATATAAAATTTGCAAAATTTGGACGTGTAGAACTAAAGTTATGAATTTTTAAAATTTGCAAATCTAATAGAACATATTTCTGTTTTTAATCCTGAGTCTGGCCACGTGGCTGTTTCCTATTGGTTGAAAACGTTTCAGTTGGATCGACTGTTACAGACCGTAGGATCTCATTTAGATCACACGGTGCAGATTGACTGATACCCCTTCGTTAAGTGATCTGCTCACGCCGATCTAAATCTAACGCGTAACCATGCGACCAAATAGTGGCGGCCGCACGGCGGGCGATCAAGGCGCGCTCGCGGTGGTTCTGGCGAAGCAGGAAGGAAGGGAGGGAGAGGAGATGCTCACAGGGTTCGCAAGGGTGCAGAGAAGCTCAACGTGTGGTCGTCTTGGCGAGGGGCGCTCAGGAATGGCGACGATTGCTCGCCGGAGTAGCTCCTGGCAACGGGCGGCTCTGTTTGACGACGGGGGCGACGCTGCAGTTCACCCCAAGGCAAAACAAAGACACGGTCAGATGCGTACAGTCCTGGGGATCCTAGGAGTATGAATAGGAAGGCTCGGGCGGTCGGGCTTGGGACTCAGCCAAGAAAGGATGCACGGCGGTGCTCAGGTGATGACGAAGCCGACGCTACGGGGCACGCGGGAGTGAGCTGAGGCTATGGGCAGGTGCGCCTGGCGATGGGGAACAGGCTCGTGAGCAGTGGAAGTCGAGGGGGAGTCTGTCCTCGCCGGAATTGACAAAGGAGCTCGTCGGAGCAGAGTGGGCTCGAGCTCACAATTGGGGCAGCCCGGTGGCAAAGGGGTGGCGTGGTTTGGGGGAAAAGAGAGAGGAGAGTGGGGTGATTTAACGAGCGTGGTCACTGCGAGGAATTAAGGCCGCCATCAACGTGTATTCATCGCCGGAATTACTCGGCTGCAACTGCAGGGGACTTGGTCGCGGGTGAGGACGACGACGTGCTGGCGTGGGGCCTGTCTGTCAGCGAGGGAGAGTGATAGGGAGATGGGTCCACCGCTCAGCGTCTCTGTGGGTGTGAGTTCGAGTGAAAGAAAACGTTTCGCTAGGGGAAAATAGTTGGGCTGGACTGGGCTTTGTTTGCTGGGCTGGGTCTGTTTCATTTTTTTATACAGATTGCTTTTCCTTTTTCCATTTGATTTTCTGTTTTGATTTTATTCAAACAATTCAAACACTCATTTGAAATCAAACCTTTGCCAAACTTTGTGTAGTTTTTAATTCTGTTTAACAACATAATCCAAAGTCCAAAACAAAATAATTTTTATTCTTTTTATGATCCATTTATAATTAAATAAAATAGACCTTAGTCATTAATTCAAATAGGATTTTATTTAATTAAAAACTCTATTTGAAATCTAAACCAAACCAAAACCTTTTCAGTAGGTTTCCTTTGAAAAACAAAACACTTGGAAAACTTATTTAAAATATTTTAACAAGTTTTAGGGTTTATTTAAAAGGGAAAAGCCTTTACTTAAATAAAATTGGATATTTATAAATCCTTATTATTTTATTTAAATAAACCTTTACTCTTTTTATCAAAACAAAATATTTTATTTTAAAATCTTGGCCAAGATTAATTTGGCTCTTTAAAATAATCGTCATTTATAACTCTATCTTTGCTTTTTGAAAACCAAATCTTTTTATTGAAAGATCCAAAATAGTGATTCCAATTATTAAAACTTTCTTTATTAATTGTTTATATTTTTAAATCCCTTTAGGATTTATTTGATCAAAATAGGTTTGGATGTTTCCAATTGGAATCAAAAGTTTCTTCTCACCCTAAATTTCAACAAAATTTTATTTTGTTTAATTATTTTTCACATTACAAGATTTGGAAAATCTTGGGATGTAACAGGCTACCACCCTTAAAATAAATCTCGTCCCGAGATTTGGGGAGGCTAGGGTTACAAGTTGGCTCAAAGCAACTAGGTTACTACCACCCTTAAAATTTTTCCATCTAGATTACTTCTTGGCTTGCTTGGAATCTTATTGAAACTTCTCTGGGAAAACATCTGCATAGTATCCTTTGTTTCCACAATTAAAACATGTGACAGGCTGAGATCTTTCATAGGCTTGTTTATCTTGTTCTTCATCTTTTCTGGACAGTTTCTTGCATAATGTCCTTGGTTTCCACAATTGTAACATGTGATAAGGTTGAGTTCTTCACGTATCTTCTGTGGATAAGTTGCTACATAATGGCCTAGCTCTTTGCAGTTGTTGCACCACACTTGGCTAATCTCCTTATACTTCTTCTTCTCTGGACATTCACGGTCATAGTGTCCCATTTCTTTGCAAGTGTAACATTGCTCTTGGGTAATATCCTTCTTGCTAGGGTTGGGGAATTTCTTCTTCTTCTTGGGTCTCTCTAAAGCTAGGAGTTCTTCTAGTTCATGCTCTTCATACTTCACCACAAAGGTGGGAAATCTTTCTCTCTTCTTGGGGCATTTACTAGAGATATGACCTTCTTCTTCACAAGAGTAGCAACACTTTGTGATCACTTTGGATTTAGCCTTATGTGGCATGGTTCTGATTTTTCCTTCATCCATCTTGGTAGAAGTTTTTCCCTTATGGAGGTTTCCAAACATTTGATGTATTCCATCTTGCTTCATTTGTTGAACTATAGGATAGATGGGGCATTGAGTAGGGACATGATTATTTACTTCACATAGGAAACAAGTATCTTGGGATGTGGGGCATTGGTTAGCTGGATGTTTCTCTTCATAATTGGGGCATTGACCTTGATGCTCCTTGGAAGTGTAATCCGTGTCTCCACAAACATTGCAAGCTTGGGTTCCTTCTAAAATATCATCCTTGACATCCTTATTGTCACAAAATCCTTGGGAAGAGTTGTCTCTCATGTTGATCATTTGAGTGGCCATCTTTGCAACGATTGGGATTGGGTTTTCAAAACTTCTTGCATGGTTGGGTCTAACTCACTGGTGTTGGCTAAAAATTGAGCTGTCACTTGGTTCAACTAGGTTTGGGTTACTATGAGTTATCTCATGTTGGTTTCTTGGTTGTTGTTGTTGCCATCCTTGATGTTGGAGTTTCTTGGAGTAGTCATCTGTTTGGGTTGGATTGGGATTAGGGTGGGAAAAATATTTCTAAGGAAATATTTCTAATCACACACATCACAATTCACTCAAGCAATGTGCAAGCAATCACAAACAAAACATTCCACTCAAACAACAAGTCTCAAGCATATTTAAGGCAACAAAATATTTTTGCTACACCACATTAAGTTGGTGTGTTTGATTTACTCTAAATATGGTGGTCCATCTATATGGTTTACTTGAGATCTTTCCATCCTTCTTAGTTGATTTTTCATGAATGAGATCATGGTTTCCTTGGGAAAATTCTTGCATCTTGGTCTCAAAACTTCAAAGGTGATGATGATTCCCAAGTTGTGTTTCCTTAGTCTTCAAGACTTGAGAAACATTTCTTGTCTCAATGGTATTCCTTAGTGATATCCAAGGTTGAAGTCTTTGGTGAAAATGTTGAAGATGTTGAAGTCATTAGAGTTGAAGATGTTGAAGTCATTAGAGTTGATGAAGTCCTTTGCACATGGTGAAGTCTTTGGCCATGGAGAAGGCTCTATCCATCAAATTTTGAATAGAAGAGATGTAGAGTTGAAACCAAAATGGTTGAGGAAAGAGTTTACAAGATTGTTTTTAAATAAGTTTTGGAACAAATACAACTCCTATTTTTCTAAGGTTTTTTTCCAATCCTAGGGTTACAATCCTACATGCAACACAATGCTCTGATACCATCTGTAAGGAGCCCAACCTTTAATAAGGTAGAGATCCCTGTGTTTACAATGCTAGTCCCTGGATCAATAGCTAGCATCCACAATTAATATGTAATATCAAGAAACAAAGGTCATAATATAACTTTATAACCAGGAATAAAATAATTCATTACATCTTACATAGCTCATTTGGCTATCACATTACATTGCAGCAGAATATCTATATAGCATGGAGTCCTTCATCTTCAAAGTGCCACATGCAAACATGTTGGTTGTAGACTTGTAATCCTATTCAACACACTTCACTAATCATCAAACAAACCTGCAACATAATAAGTTGCAGCCACAAGGGTCAATACATTTGAATTGTATTGGCAAGTTTCACTACTATGTAGAAATAAGTGGATCCTATCATTACATGCATATTTGGCTAAGTGGGGTTTAGGCTCTTTTGCAGAAAGCAATATAGTTTTATCCTATATTTTCAAAAGAGTTTTTGATCTTTGTCAAATCTTTCTTGGAAAACTCCAAGTGTTTCAAAATCCCTTGTTGTCACCATCAAGTTTTACTTTGAGAAATTGGAATGTCGAGATCTTCCATAGCTTCATTCCTTAGTTGCTCAGTTTTGTCCATAACCGGGGACACAGCTAAGTACTTAGAATTTGATCTTCTGCAGAAGTTGTACACTTTACCCACATGACACAATCTCATCTTGATGCCACCAGGGTCACCGGATAAGTACTCACCAAGATGGAGTACTGGCAGATTGAGAATGTGACAAAGTCTTTCCATAAGAGTCCTCCCAATACACAATGCTAGCTTGTCATCCAGGCACCAATGTAGGGTTCCAAGTTCCCTTACACAATTCTAGTTAACCTGAAGATGCCAATGCATGGGTCTTCCACTATGCAGTTGACTAAGCTAGAGCCCATTTAGCATGTGGCTGTACACGGAAGCCACTGTACGAGAAACCTGTTCAATCTCTAAGTCCCTGGGTGATTTTCTTCTAGTGCACATACAAAAAGAGTTAGCCATATAAACATGGTTCCTTTTGTTGCCACCTTGTCCAACCTTGAGTATCCTTGTCCACCCAGGTGGTTCATTGAGTACTTGTTTTATTATATAAAACATATATCTTTTCAATACTTCATATAATCATAACATGTATCCCATCCCAATATATAGCAGGGCTAAGCATACTACAACTACAATATTTCCACTAAGGAATATATAAGGGTATCCTATTAGGATTTAGCATATCATAAAATATAGTAAACCTTATCATGCATGTTTCAAAAATCCACTAAGTGTAATGAAAATAGTAGGACTTGGATGATAGTGTCACTTGCCTTTTTAGTAGAGAATGTTGGTTCACTTCTTGATCTTGCAAATATCACACTCTTCTAACTTCACTACAATTCAATCAAGCAAACACATATTCAACACAACATTCAAACAATTTGTCACACATAAAATAACAAAATAAGGTCATGCATGCAAGCATGCAAAATATAGTTTTATTTGCAAAGGTGGTTTCTACTAAGCTCTAAACATTATAAAGTTCAAAGTGGTCATTTTCTAAAGTGGTAATACCATTTGCAAAAAGGTTTTATCTCATAAACCAAATATTAAATCAAATCAATATTTTATGTGGTTGAAAATGATTTTAGCAAAGCAATATTCTTTAAAGAGTTCACCAAATATATTTTAATTCTCAAAACTTGGTGTTTAAGGTCAAGGTTTGAATCAAAATATTTCCCAAAGGTTTTGCTCAAAAATTCATTTCTAAAACAAAATCAATGTTTTATTTGACTAGAAATGTGCTAATTCAAATATTTGTTCCCTAACTTCACAAAATACATTTTAAATCCATAAGTTGGTTCCTATTGTCAGTAGGTTCACAACAAACCATTTTGCAAAGATTTCACATTAAAATTAAATCTAGAACAATTTTTATATTCAAAATAAGCTTACACATGTTTCTGCAATTTCAACCAATTTTCCGTAAGCAAATCATTAAACAAAGTGCATGGTTGAAAAGTACTTGTTCTACTGATTCTATTGATATAAAATTTGCAAAATTTGGACGTAGAACTAAAGTTATGAATTTTAAAATTTGCAAATCTAATAGAACATATTTCGTTTTAATCCGAACCGCCACGTGGCGTTTCCTATTGGTTGAAAACGCTTCGCTTGATCGATTACATGCATCGTAGGATCTCATTTAGATCACACGTGCAGATTGACCGATACCCCTTCGCTAAGGATCTGCTCACGCCACGATCTAAATCTAACTGCGTAACCATGCGACAAATAGTGGCATTTGCACGGCGATCGGCGGCGGCTCGTCATGTGGTTCTGGCGAAGCAGGAAGGAAGGGAGGGAGAGGAGATGCTCACAGGGTTCGCAAGGGTGCAGAGAAGCTCAACGTGTGGTCGTCTTGGCGAGGGGCGCTCAGGAATGGCGACGATTGCTCGCCGGAGTAGCTCCTGGCAACGGGCGGCTCTGTTTGACGACGGGGGCGACGCTGCAGTTCACCCCAAGGCAAAACAAAGACACGGTCAGATGCGTACAGTCCTGGGGATCCTAGGAGTATGAATAGGAAGGCTCGGGCGGTCGGGGCTTACCAGTTGGGACTCGCCGAAGAAAGGACAGGCACGGCGGTGCTCAGGTGATGACGAAGCCGACGCTACGGGGCACGCGGGAGTGAGCTGAGGCTATGGGCAGGTGCGCCTGGCGATGGGGAACAGGCTCGTGAGTAGTGGAAGTCGGGGAGTCGCTCACGGAATTGATGAAGGAGCCTGCCGAGCAGAGTGGGCTCGAGCTCACAATTGGGGCAGCCCAGTGGCAAAGGGGTGGCGTGGTTTGGGGGAAAAGAGAGAGGAGAGTGGGGAGATTTAATGAGAGTCGTCACTGCGAGCAATTAAGGCCTCCATCAACGCGTATTCATCGCCGGAATTACTCGGCTGCAACGGCAGGGGACTTGGTCGCGGGTGAGGACGACGACGTGCTGGTGTGGGGCCTGTTTGTCAGCGAGGGAGAGAGAGAGGGAGATGGGTCCACCGCTCAGCGTCTCTGCGGGTGTGAGTTCGAGTGAAAGAAAACGTTTCGCTGGGGGAAATAGTTAATGGACTGGCCTTGTTTGTCAATCGGGTCTCTGTTTCATTTTTTTATACAGATTGCCTTTTCTTTTTCCATTTGATTTTCTGTTTTAATTTTATTCAAACAATTCAAACACTCATTTGAAATCAAACCTTTGCCAAACTTTGTGTAGTTTTTAATTTGCTTAACAACATAATCCAAAGTCCAAAACAAAATAATTTTATTCTTTTTATGATCCATTTATAGTTAAATAAAATAGACCTTAGTCATTAATTCAAATAGGATTTTATTTAATTAAAACTCTATTTGAAATCTAAACCAAACCAAAACCTTTTCAAGAGGTTTCTTTGAAAACAAAACACTTGGAAAACTTATTTAAAATATTTTAACAAGTTTTAGGATTTATTTAAAAGGAAAAGCCTTTACTTAAATAAAATTGATATTAATAAATCCTCATTATTTTATTTAAATAGACCCGTACACTTTTAATCAAAACAAAATATTTTATTTCAAAAGCTTGGCCAAGGTTTAATTTGGCTCCATAAAATAATCCTTATTTATAATTATGCCTTTGCTTTTGAAAGCCAATTTTTTTATTAAAAGAACCAAAATAGTGTTTTCAATTATTAAAACCTTCTTTATTAATTGTTTATCTTTTTAAATCCCTTTAGGATTTATTTGATCAAAATAGGCTTGAAGGTTTCCAATTGGAATCAAAAAGTTTCTTCTCACCTTAAATTTCAACAAAATTTTATTTTGTTTAATTATTTTTCACATTATAAGATTTGGAAAATCTTGGGATGTGAAAGGTTGTTCGATTTATATGAGTAATATGTTTTATGCACATGCACCTTTGATAGATGGTCTATTCTTATTGAATCTCGGTTGTGGTAATACACACATTAATAACATTGAAGCTAAACATTTGAAATTGAGTGCTAACTCAACCTATATGTGGCACTGTCGTTTTGGTCATATTGGAGTGAAGAGTATGAAGAAATTTCATTCCGATGGACTTCTTGAATCACTTGATTTTGAATCACTTGAAAGATGTGAAGCATGTCTGATGGGTAAAATGACTAAGACTCCATTTTCTGGTATGATGGAGCGGGCTACGGACTTATTAGAAATCATACATACTGATGTATGTGGTCCAATGAGTATAGCATCGCGCGGTGGTTATCGCTATGTCCTTACCTTCACGGAGGACTTGAGTAGATATGGGTATATCTATTTCGTGAAACCTAAGTCCGAAAATTTAGAGAAATTTAAGAAATTTCAAAGTGAGGTAGAGAATCAATGTAACAAGAAGATTAAATTTCTACGATCTAATCGTGGAGGTGAATATCTAAGTTACGAGTTTGGCGAGCATTTGAAGAAATGCGGAATACTTTCACAATTGACACCGCCGGAAACACCACAACGTAATGGTCTGTCCGAACGTCGTAATCGAACTCTCTTAGATATGGTTCGTTCTATGATGTCACTTACATATTTACCGCTGTCATTTTGGGGTTGTGCATTAGAAACAACCGCATTCACTTTAAATAGGGCACCATCTAAATCCGTTGAAACGACACCGTATGAATTATGGTTTGGGAAAAAACCTAAATTGTCGTTCCTTAAAGTTTGGGCTTGTGAAGCTTATGTAAAGAAGTTACAGCCCGACAAGCTTGAACCCAAAGCGGAAAATTGCGTCTTCATAGGATACCCGAAGGAAACTATTGGGTATACCTATTAACAAGTTGCACAGTGCCAGTTGCATGTTTTCTTCTGTTTTTGGTTCCACAAATGCAGAAAATCAATATTCTCGGAATTGGACGGGACAAAAGCCAAAGTCAATATTTTACCGTGCATACAAGTCTAGAGGAGAGACGGAGAAGCGGGCCAGGGCGGACAAACCCCCCTAGGCGCGGCCAAGGGTGGGCCCGCTCCTAGGCAGGGTGTGACCCTCCTGGTTGCCTCCTAGCCCCGCCTCATCGCCTATAAGAAGCCCCCGGGGAGAAAATCGTAATAATCCATCATACTTCTAGAAAAGTTCTGCAAGACCGCCACCAAGGGAAGATTCGGGGACAAAGTCTGTTCAAGACTCGCCGGGACGGGAAGTGCCCTGAGCCATCTCCATCGATCTCCACCACCATCTCCATCACCGTCACGATTCCCATGATGAGGAGGGAAGTTCTTCCCCGAGGCTAAGGGCTCACCGTAGCTATGTGTTCATCTCTCTATGCATGATCTTGTGGTCATGAGCTTTGTAATCAAGTATATATACCTTGCTACCAAGTGCTCCAATAGATCTATGCTCTCCCATGTGTGATAGTGACAGTGCACGCCCATGGTGGCACTTAGGCTTGAGTCTACATAAATACTCTTTGTGCTTTAATAGATCTATGATTTTCCCCACATGTGTGAAAGTGATAGCGGGCATACCGTGTGTGGCACTTTGTCTATATTGAATATTTGTTATGAGTTATATTTGGAGTTGGATGTCTCTATGAAATGTGGTGTTGGAACCTTCTAGCTACCAAGGTGATAGTGTGGGGTTATCTAGATTGGGGAAGGCATTTTGAGGTGTGCTGTTATAGCCCTACCATGGATTAGAGTGTCCAACCGGAGAGTAGTTAAGAGTAGTATCATGAAGAGAGGATATTATATGAGAGAGTGTTACCTAGTGAAAGTATGATCCCTAGTCCTTGTTTCTAAACATTGAAACACTCAGATCTAGATCTGTTGCATGTTTTCTTGCTTCCATCAGTTTGCCTTTAGTCTGTTCCTCCACGCCATCAGCTATTTTATGGCACTCACACACATTACCCCACGTCAACAACAAGTCGGAAGCTATTTTCTGGCGCCATTACCACTTGTATTTCACTATCTCTTCGCTGAACTAGTGCACATATACACCTATGTATTGGGTGTGTTGGGGACACAAGAGACTTCTTGTATCTTGATTACATGGTTGCTTGAGAGGGATTCCTTTGACCACTTCCTCCCTGAGTTCGATAAACCTTGGGTAATCCACTTAAGGGAAACTTGTTGTTGTTCTACAAACCTCTGCACTTGGAGGCCCAACAGCTGTCTACAAGAATAGAAGTGCGTAGACATCAATGAGATAGTGAAATACAAGTGGTAACGTGCCAGAAAATAGCTTCTAACTTGTTATTGACATGGTGTAACGTGTGTGAGTGCCAGAAAATAGCTTGACGGTGAGGTAAAGATTAAAGGCAAAAGGATGGAAGCAAGCAAAAATGCAACAGATCTAGTAGCAAATGGTGTTTCAATGTTTAGAAACAAGGCCTAGGGATCATACTTTCACTAGTGAACACTCTCTCATATATCCTCTCTTCATGATACTACTCTTAACTACTCTCTGGTTGGACACTCTAATCCACGGTAGGGCTATAACAGCACACCTCAAAGTCCGCCTTTCCCAATCTAGATAACCCCACACTGTCACCTTGAGCGCTAGATGGTTCCAATAAACACCACAATTTCATAGAGACATCCAACTCCAAATATAACCCATAACAAATATTCAATCTAGCCAAAGTACCACAAACGTTATGCACACTGTCACTTTCACACACGTGGGGAAAATAATAGATCTATTAAAGCACAAAGAGTATTTTTGTAGACTCAAACCTAAGTGCCACCATGGCGTGCACGCTGTCACTTTCACACACATGGGGAGAGCAGAGATCTAATGAAGCACTTGAGTAGCATTGTAGATCCACTTGATTACAAAGCTCATGACTGATGACCCACAAGTATAGGGGATCAAAACAGTCTTCGCGGGTAGTATTACCCAATTTATTCATTCGACACAAGGGGAGCCAAAGAATACTTGCAAGCCTTAAGAACTGAGTTGTCAATTCACACTGACTGAAATAGTTCTTGCTCACAGAATTTTATCAAGAGTAGCTTGATAGTAGCAACAACAAAGCAACAAAGAAGTAAATAACAACAATTAATAGTAGCAATATTAATAAATAACGGTCAGGGATTCGAAAAGGGTAGGCATAGGGATGGATGGACGGGCATTGTATGGATGAGTCTCAACATGTAACTTCAAGATCTAGGCATTGCGTAAATAATAATAAGAATCCAAGTACTAAACAACTTAGGCATGTTGTAAGATCCTCCTTTATAAAGGAAAGGATCCTGTGATTGCAATGCTAGTCCTCGGATCAATGCTAGCATCCATGCTTAAGATGAAGTACAAGAAACAAAGGTCTTTATTACAAGTCATTCCAGACAAACAAGTCTTTTATAAACTCCATGGCCAGGCCTAGTACAAGAGTTTAAATATGTAATAATATAAATAAGTCTTCATCTTCATGTGCCACAAAAGCATGTTGAGTGTAGACTCATAACCCCTAATCACCATCAGAATAACCTGCAACATCACAAGTTACAACCACAGTGGGTCAATACATTGGAATAGTATTGGCAAGTGATACCTTAGTATAATTTTGGTAACTAGATACTATATGCATTTGGCTAAGTGTAGCTTAGGCTTGCTTTGCTCAAAATAGGTTTTATCTATTAGTTGAAAGCACTGAGTTTTTCTATGAAAAAATCTTTCCCAAGGAACCACCAATAGAAATTGGGGGACCTTCACCCTTGTTCAACCACAAGTTTTTACTTATAAATTGGAATGAGGAGATTCTTGATAGCTTCCATGTCTTGATGCTCAAGTTGTCCAATACCAGGGACATGGCTAAGTACTTAGATTCTTCCATCTGCAGTGGTTGTGCACTTTCCCCACAAGACTTGATTTTCACTAAGACAAGACCTTCGTAAGCCTTCCTTAGACCGTATGGACGTTGCTCCAACCTATCATCCCACTACCACCAACTGTCCAAATGGCTAAGTTGTTGCAACCTATGTGATCCAGGCAGAGCCCATATTGCCAAGTGGCTGCACTAGAAGCTTCTTAACATATGGCATCTCAAATCCCTTTGTTCCTGGGTGGCTTTCCACAAGTGAGATACACAAGCTAAACCATGGGACTTGTGTAACCACTCAACACAAACCAATCCTTCCATTCCACCCAGGTGTTTCATTCACTTAGTTGTTTTATTACATAAAACACAAGTCCAAAGACTTAGAAATATTTTCTCATAGCGTGAATATATAACCACCCTTAGTTGCTACTAGCTAGGCTAAGCATGGCATTGATAAGAATCTTAACTTAGAAATTTCTAGCAATTCTACAACTACTAGGATTTCTCAAGCATAGCATATAGATCAAAAATATTCATGCAAGTCTAGCAAAACATTTCTAGTGCATAGTTGAAAACATAGGAATAAATTCATGAAGTACCACTTGCCTTGGTATTTTGGGGAGTAGCAACAATCCTCACAATCACAATCACTATTTTCACCAAAATCTACACATAAAATAATGGCACAAAATCACATACACAATATATACAAGCAAAAATACATGAATATATGCAAGATGCCATGTGATGATTTTCTACACCAAACAAGACAAGTGCACAGTACTGATTCATAAAAAAGTACAAAACAAGCCAAATAAACTTTATTTGAATAACAAAACAGTTTCCAAATAATTACTATACTCAAATTATGCCTACAAATGTTTCTACAAAAACAACCATTTTAACAGAGGCAAAACACTAAACACATTGCATAAACAGAAAGGTTTTCTCTCCTGATCCAATGATATAAAATTTGTCAAATTTGGACGTGGGAATCAAAAGTTATGAATTAAACAAGTTTAAACATCCAATAGATCTAATTCATATTTTTAAAACGAAACACATGCCACGCGCAAAGATCCGGTTGGTTAGTACCGATTCGCACCGGATCACACTCAAGCACCATCGATCTAAATAAATCCAACGGCTCTCCGCCTGCACTCTTCTACCGGCGTTAATCTAGACCACTGGATCTAGATCCAGTGGATCTAATCGTTTTGACCTTAAACCGGCGGCGCAAATGGCCAGAACGGCGACGACGGCTCTGCCGGCGATGGTGCGACGATTCTAGAGAGGGATGGGGGCAGTGGTGATGCTTACGGCCGCAAGGTTGCGAGGAAGCTCCAGATGTTGTTAGCATGGACAGGCAAGCCGTGGCTGTGGGAGCACGCCGGAGTCGGGACAGCCGGGATTAGGTGGACGCAACGCTGGCGCTCGATCCGCCCTAACACAAACGGAAGGCATCAGTGTGTGCACAACGTTCAGGCGAACTTGATACGGTCAAGGGGAAGGCACGGGGCGGTCGAACCTCACCAAAATTCCTTGTCGGAGTTGGAGACGGCGTCGGGAGTTTGCGGTGCTCGACGGAGTCGACGACCTAGGGCAGTACAAGTCGAACCAAAGGTGTCAGAAGAAGCGTAAGGACAAAGGAAACACGACAGTATGGGTTAGCAGGCACGGGGCAGATGAGGCTCACCGGAATACTTCACCGGAGTTCGTCGGGCAGCGGTGGTTTGAGCTTCAATACGAGCAGCCTGGGGGCGATTGGGTGTGGGTGTTTGGGGGGAAAGGACCGCGGCGGGGTGAGGTTTAAGTAGCAGGTGAAGGCTGGGCGAATTACTGCCGAAATCAAGGGAATTGATTCGATTTAATCCGCGAGGTAACGGCGGCAACGACGTGTTCATCGCGCGGAAATTTGGGGAGGGTGATGACGACGCGTGGGCCACTGTTGTCAGCGAGAGAAGAAGAGAGGAGGTGGGGCCAGACGTCAGTGAGGGGGCGGGTTGAACAACTGGTGCGAAACATTTTCCTCGCGGGAGTGGTTGCTGGGCTAAATGGGCTAAACGGCTGGGTTGGGCCAGATTGGCTGCTCTGTTTTATTTTTTCCTCCTTTAATCTTTTCCTTTTCTAAATGGATTTCTAGTTTGAATTTGAAAGCTCAAATCAATTCTGTTTCAAATGAAACTTTCTCCAAATCAAAGTTTGCTAAAACCTATCTCCTAGGAGGTGTAACAACTGTTCAAACATGAGGTAAAAACAAAAAGGTTTGGAAAAGGAATTAAACAAGCTTTATTGAAATATTTATAAGTGGTGATGAAATGGTTTTTAAATCATAATTTTGTTTTTGAAACTTTGACCAAACTTTAGAAGCATCACCCAAGCTCAACAATACTGATCAAAATAGTATCCTTCTTATTAGAAAGTGGCAATAAACCATAGTTTGCTTTACATAAAATAATGAGCATCAGATGCTCCTATTTTTGAATTGGTTTTGAAAAGGAACCCTAAATGATCATGGATGCATGGATGATATGCATGAGTTTTGAAACATGATTTTAGGGATGTTACAAATCTAACTCCTTAAGGTGAATCTCACCCTAGATTCGGATTGGCTAGCAAATAGGTGAGGGTGGTCTTCTAAGATCATCTTCTTTCCCATGTTGCTTCTTCTTCTAATGATGGTTCCATTGAACTTGCGTAATTTGATAGTCTTAGTCCGAGTAACTCTTCTCAGCCTCAAGAATCTTGATAGGATTCTCCTCATAAGTGAGGTCACTCTCCAATTGAACCTCTTCCAAAGGTATAGTATCCTTCAAAGAAGTCTCTTCCATTTCGTGGAATTTCTTAAGTCGACTCACATGAAACACATTGTGAACGCGACAATGATTCTGCAAACAATCTCATAAGCTACTTCTCCTTTACGACTCGTAATCTTTAATGGTCCAACATATCTTGGGTCCAATTTTCCTTTGACTCCAAACCTCTTCACTCCACGAGTGGTGACACTCTAAGATAAGCTCTATCACCAACTTCATAGGTGACTTCTCTACGCTTAGATCTGCAGTAGCTCTTTTGTCGGACTGTGCTATCTTCAATCTGTCCTTAACTAGCTTGACTTTATCTTTAGCACATCCCAACTGGCTCCATAGTCTAGAGCACATGCTCTCAACATATCTTCAAGAATCTGATTAGTCCTTTCTGTCATCCATCACCGAGGATGAAAAGCAAAGGTCAATTCCAAGCTCGCTCCAATGACTCATGTAGTTGCCTCCAAAAATGAGAAGTGAATGGAGTTCCCCTATCAGACACAATACTCTTGAGTACTCCATGTAGACATACAATTCTACTCATATAGATCTTGGCTAACTTAGCACTTGTGTAGGTTGTCTTCACTGTATGAAATGAGCCACTTTAGTTAAGCGATCCACTACTACCCAAATAGAATCATACCGGGGTCCTTGGCAATCTAGTAATGAAATTCATACCAACCTTGTCCCACTTCCAGTCAGGAATAGGTAGTGGTTGTAACAATCCTGCTGGTTTCTGGTGTTCCGCTTTCACTCTGCTACACACATCACACAAAGCAATATGTTACTCGGATGAATGGAATACGATGAATTGTGTGCTTCTTGATATTATTCCACCAAAATCTTTCCTTCATATCCATGTACATTTTGGTGTTACTTGATGAATGGAATACGATGAATTGTGTGCTTCTTGTAAAATCAGCTCAAGCTCCGGATCTTGTGGAACATGATTTGTTTTCCATACCATAAAGTACCTGCTCATCTTCTTGGAATCCTTTGGCTTTTCCCTTGCCAATATTTTTCTTAATCTCTTCAATTTCCTTATCAGTCTTTTGGGCTTCTTTGATCTTGTCCAACAAAGTGGGTTGAACATCCAAAGACATGAGATGTCCCTCAGGCATAATCTCCAATCTGAGATTTCTGAATTGGGTACATAGATCATCGAGCAATTATCCCTTAGTAAGGCCATTCACAAAAACTTTACGGCTTAGAGCATCCTCTACAACATTCGCTTTACCAGGGTGGTATTGCAGACTCAAGTCATAGTCCTTGATGAGTTCTAGCCATCTTCTTTATCTCATGTTAATTTCTTTCTGGGTGAAGATATACTTCAAACTCTTGTGATCGGTGAACACTTCACATCGTTTTCCCAAAAGGTAATGTCTCCATGTTTTGAGTGCATAGACAACAGAGGCTAACTCTAAATCATGAGTAGGGTAATTTACTTCATGAGTTTTGAGTTGTCTCGAGGCATAAACCACATCTTTCCCTTCTTGCATTAGTACTGCACCCAATCCATGATGAGATGCATCACAATACACTTGGAAATCCTTCTCCAAATCTGTAAGGTTCCCAACCTTTAATAAGGTAGAGATCCCTGTGTTTACAATGCTAGTCCCTGGATCAATATCTAGCATCCACATTTAACATGTAATATCAAGAAACATAGGTCATAATACAACTTTATAACCAGGAATAAAGTAATTTATTACATCTTACATAGCTCATTTGGCTATTACATTACATTGCAGCAGAATATCTATAAAGCATGGGGTCCTTCATCTTCAAAGTGCCACAGGCAGACATGTTGGTTGTAGACTTGTAATCCTAATCATTAAACTTCACTAATATCAAACAAACCTGCAACATAACAAGTTACAGCCACAAGGGTCAATACATTTGAATTGTATTGGCAAGTGATACTATGGTAAAGTAGTGGAGTCTATCATCTATATGCATTTGGCTAAGTGGAGCTTAGGCTTGCTTTGCTCAAAATAGATTTTCCTTATCATTTGAAAACACTAAGTTTTTGCTTGACAAAATCACCCAAGGAACCACCAATAGAAATTGGTGAACCTTAAACCCTTGTTCAACCACAAGTTTTTAACTTAGAAATTGGGATGATGAGATTCTTGATAGCTTCCATGTCTTGATGCTCAAATTGTCCTTTACCAGGGACATGGCTAAGTACTTAGATTTTACACTCTACAGAGGTGGTGCACTTTCCCCACAAGACTTGGTTTCCCAAGGCAAGATCTTTCAGAAGCCTTCCCTTAGACCAAATAGACGCGCTCCAACCTATCATTCCCACTACCACCAACTGTCCAAATGGCTAAGTTCTAGCGACCTATGTGATCCAGGCAGAGCCCATATTGCCAAGTGGCTGCACTTGAAGCTTCTCAAGATTTGACATCTCATATCTCTTTGTTCCTGGGTGGCCATCCACAAGTGAGATACACAAGGTTCACCAGTCCCCTGGCCTTGTGTAACCACTCAACACAAACCATTCCTTCCATTCCACCCAGGTAATTCATTCACTTAGTTGTTTTATTAAACAAAACTCAAGTCCTCAGACTTAGAAATTTTCCATAACATGAATATATATTCCACCCTTGTTTTCTACTAGCTAAGCTAAGCATGATAGTAGTAGGAATCTTAACTTAGGAAATTCTACTAAGGTTTCATATACTAGGATTTCCCATGGCATAGTTTACAATTAGCAAAATTCCATGCAAGTCCTACTTAGAAATATCACTAATGCATAGTGAAAATAATGGGACAAAGGTATGAAGCATCACTTGCCTTTTTGGTAGAGAGTATAAGTTCACTTCCTTGTTATTTGCAATTTTCACTCACTTCAAATCACTACAATTCAATCAAGCAAAGAATATTTCAATCTACCATTCAAGCAATTCAACACATAAAATCATAGTAACAAAACAATGCATGCAAGCATGCTAAGGATTGTTTTATTTGTAAAAGTGGTTTCTAATGGTTCATAAACATTTGAAAACACCTAATGGTCATTTTATAGAGTGGCAAAATCATTTGTATAAAATTTTACTTCATAAACCATTTTTTTTGTTCAAGTCATTATTTTATGTGGTATAGAAATGCTTTTAATAAGGCAAAAATTCTATTGGTTTCACAAAATATGTTTTCAAACCATATAACCTTGTGTTTAGGGTCAGGGACTTTATTTCAAAAACATTTCTCAAAGCTTTTCTTCCAAAACCATTTTTAATGATTAACCCATATTTTTATTTGACTAGAAATGGTTTAAATCAAAAATTTATTCTTTTGCTTCACCAAATACATTTTTGAAACCACAATTTGTTCCCTATGGTCAGTAGGTTCAAATCAAATCATTTGTAAAAGATTTTACCCAAAATTCATTTTTAGAATAACTTTTATACTCAAAATAGGCCTAGAAATGTTTCTGTAAAAATACCCAATTTTCTAGAAGCAAAATACTAAACTAAGGATATGGTTGCAAAGTTTTATTTTTCCTGATTCCAATGATATAAAATTAGCAAATAGGTTTAAATATTTTGGGTAGTGGTGTTGCTATATATATTTTAACATCTTCTGTTTGCAAAAGGAATCAACTTAAACTGATTTATAGATCGCGAGATATGACTAGTATATGGTTTAAATTTAAAATTTAATTTCAGATTTCGAAAATTTGATAATTGGAAAAACTAGTATCACGTGATAGGAAATTTAACTAAAAATCCAACGCAACAAGAATCATCTAAATCGGAGCTATGAATTTTTACTTGTGAATTTTCAAAGTTTGGACGTGAGCTAGTACAAAAATCTGATCGATCGATCGATTGTTCTGTCGCGCGTGGAAAAGAAATACGTGACAGGTACTATAAGCTGTTCCGATTACAACTGATCTAATAATGGACATACACTAAAGACTGAACGACGAGGTGTCCAACACATACCATGGCTTTGAGTGAGAACGACGCTCGTGACGACGGCGACGGCCGGCTCGGCGTTGATGCAGGTTTGCTCCGACAATCTCCATGGCTTGAGTAAGATGCGTATATTTCAATGCCGAGATGATGGTGTGCTTGGAGGTCTTCGACCGAGCTCCTAGCAGCAGCGGCGAGCGGATGGAGCGACGGAGCGTCGGCATCAGGCGGCGTGGACAACATCTCCAAGATGATGCAAAATCATGTCGAGGAGATAGGCAACGATTAGTAGAGCCTATTGTTGAAAGGAATCGAGGTATGGGATACCGTATATTACGTACCGTCGAGATCAACTTCGATGACGTTGCGGCCAACGACGACGAAATGATGAAACACCATGTCCTGAAGGTAGCTATTGACGAGTAAGATATGATGGCGTGAGGAATGGACGATATGTTTACAGATTGCGATGGAATTTAGCGATGAACTAGAATTTGTGGATAACAATGGCATGGTCAGTACAGTGTATGCAAGCCTTCCCAGGAGAAACTTTGGTAATGAAAGTGAGGGAGGAGAATGAGTGTAAACCGGTGCTTTCTTAGGTTCTTCTTATTATAGGCTAAAGACGGAGATCGGGAGTCATAAGCCAACGTTTAGCATTCGGTGCGCCCGTTTGGTTTGTGAAATTAAGACAATAAAGTGAAGCACTAATTTTCTGAACGGTTACTCCATTGAATATGCAACAAATTTTGTATTGATGGTGGGTGTAGAAACATCCATTGGAATTGATGAGAGAGGGAGGGAATGAGATATACGCATGGACGTTTAATTTGTTCTTCCTGTACGTTAGCTCGAGGAGGAAGATGATCGATCGGGTCTGTTCGCCTAATTGGGCCAGGCAGTTCGGCCCAGGAGAAAAATAAAGGATATAAAAGAAAATAAAAATATTGAGAGATGGGGGCTTTGGGCTAGATTTGGTCAGCTTATTTTTTTATTCTTCTTCTTTTCCTTTTTTTTGTTTTATTATGTAACTTATTCAAAACCCTAAATTGAGTAAAAATAATTTCTAAAACTTTGTAAAATTAAGATAACTATTTAGTACAATAAGAGTCATATCTCTTGTTTAAAACAAAATGTATTTGCATGTTTGACCTATATGGCTATTTAAGTAAAGTTTCTCATAAATAGAAATTTGAGTTCTTGAAATAACTTTTGTTTGAAATGGAAATCTGTAAAATAGTAAATTCATTGTGAATAAAAATATAGCATAGCAATGAAATTTTATTTTAATAAAAAAATATCCATTTTGGAATATATCTTATGCAACATATTTTGCTTGAATCTTGGATAACTTAAAAATACTATAAAATTTATATTTTCTCAAATAATTTTATAAGAAGGTAAAATATCAATTCAAAATAGTTTTCTATCCAGATTTTTAATTACCAAAATCTTTATGAGGATATCACATACTTTGATTTATTTTGTATTTAGTAAACTAGTTTTAAATTAAATATCAAAAAGTTCTAATTCTTGTGTTTTTTTTCAATGGAGACAAACAAACAAGCTTCTATTTTTTTTTTACATTCCAAAATTTGAAAATTTTGGGATGTGACAAAATCTGGCAGACATAAGACTACGGCTGTCACTAGTCTCTTCTTCAGTTCTTGGAAACTGAGTTCACATCCTTCAGACCAAGCAAATTTCTTGTCTTTCTTTAGCAATTCTATCATAGCTTAGCTACCTTGGAGAAATTCTCAATAAATTTTCTGTAGTATCCTGCCAAGCTAAGGAAACTACGAACCTCTTTCACTGACTTAGGAGATTCCCATTCGATTCAAATTGAAACTTTAGCAGATCAATCACACCATCTCCTGACACAACGTGTCCATGAAAACCAACTTCATTTAACCAAAATTCACACTTGCTGAATTTGGCATACAGCTTATGCTCTCTAAGATTCTCAAGTATCAAACGTAAATGTCCTTCATGCTCTTCTTTGCTCTTGGAATAGATCAAAATTTCATCGATGAATACGCCAACAAACTTCTCAAGGAACTCATGAACACCTTGTTCATCATATTCATGAAGTATGCTGGTGCATTGGTCAAACCAAATGGCATCACGGTATACTCATACAATCCATACCTTGTGGTGAAAGCTGTCTTAGGTATGTCTTGTTCCCTTATCTTGAGCTGGAAATAACCTGACCGGAGATCAATCTTTGAGAACACACAAGCTCCTTCTAACTGATCAAACAAGTCATTGATTCTAGGCAAAGGGTATTTGTTCTTGATAGTCACCTCATTGAGTGAACAGTAATCTATGCATAACCTTTGACTTCTATCTTTGTTTTCCACAAACAAAATTGGTGCTCCCCAAGATGAATAACTTGGTTGGATAAATGTCGTGGTGGTGGCACGGCAGATGCCATGGGTAGGCTAAAGTATGGGGCCAATGGATACTAGAGAGATCTGGGGAGGGAAGATGCAGTTGATTCTACACACAGAAGACTAAGGCTAAGATCTTTATTTCTCCTTCCTTGGGCTACAAGTGCTCCTTGAGCTGTATACAAGGAGAAAGGAAGAACTTTACCAGCACAACTATACTAAAAATGAGCCCTCCTCCCTCTCAGGGTCCAAACCTCCCCTTATAAATGAGAGCCTTGGGTTCCTTTAGGGCTGATGTGGCAAGCATATTCGAGAAATATGATTGTCCCAATATAGTAGTTCGGCGCCCCCCCTTCCCCGTCGCTCCCCTAATGACGGCAAGGTTCCAGAGGGCCCCTCACAGGCGCCTCGGGCCTCTGTCACCTCCGTGACCTCCTTCGCCCTCTGTCGCTCTCCGCGCCTTTGTCCCTAGTGCTTGGCTCCGCCAGATTCTCCCTAGCATGCGGCTAGAGTTTGACTTTAGGTTTCTCCTTCTCCCAGCTTCAGATCATTCTTCGCCCTCACAGAACTTGGCTCGTCCCTCACCTGCATCAAGATTACTCGGGCTAACCCGGCCGACTTACGCAGTATCTCGGCCGGGTACTGCCTTGCCATCATTATAAGGGTCCTGCCCTTTCCTATCTCGGCCGACTTCTATAGGATTCGGCCGATTCAGACTGTAACTCAGAAACTAGACGGGGGA
Organism: Avena longiglumis; assembly: GCA_030063025.1. Lineage (NCBI taxonomy): Eukaryota > Viridiplantae > Streptophyta > Magnoliopsida > Poales > Poaceae > Avena > Avena longiglumis. Next base: position 99,104,516 of record CP125976.1, on the reverse strand, counting down.
CATCCTTTCGTATTTCCCCGTCTTTACCCTATCCGGGGTTACCTCCCCAACAATAAAACCTTTCTACAACTATTCTCCAAGTTGCTTCTTGAGTTCTTTCAACTCATCAACTGACATCTTGTACGGTCTTTTTTCTATTGGTCCAGATCCTGGTAGTAAGTCAAGAAGAAATTCCACATCTCTATCTGGTGGCATTCCCGGCAATTCTTCCGGAAACACATCTGGATATTCACTCACAATAGGCACACTGTCCATGCTAACCCCCTTAAGAGAATTTAGCTTACTCCTCTTTGATTCAAAGTTGGTTTTGAATCTGATCCTTTTGTTTTCTAGAGTTGTGAGTGAGACAGTGTGATTGGCACAATCTATCACTCCCTTGTGCTTAGTCATCCAGTCCATTCCCAAAATAACATCCAATCCTTGGGAGTTTAGGATTATCAGGTTAACGGGAAACTTATATTCCCAAACTCTATGACTAGATCATGACATCCTGAATTCACAATTATTTCTCCGCCAGGAGAACTTACTTTTATAGGACACCCAATAGTTTCTACAAGTAGTTCATTTCTTTCAACAAATGCTCTTGATATGAATGAATGAGATGCACCAGTATCAAAGAGAACAAATGCTGGAACAGAATTGAGTTTGAACTTACCAAATAAAGATCGAGTTCCTCATAGATTTCCTCCACATTGATGTGGTTCATTTGTCCCTTTTGGAAAGGGTTGGGCTTGTTGGGTCCTTTAACTTTCTTCTCTGGGAATTCATTTGCATAATGCCCCATCTTCTTGCACTTGAAACATTCAACCTGACTAAGATCCTTCTTGACAGGCTGGATTTCACTACCAGTTCCACTTCCATTGTGGTGGCTCTTATATCCACTCTTTTGATTTTTGTACCTGTCATTGTCATCTGTACGGTGATGCTTGTTGTCATGATGATGGTTGTGGTTGTGGTGGTTGTTGTACTTTCCATGTTTGTGGGATCCAGAATTCCCACTATCATCATAATGGGAACGTTTATGAGACGATCCCGAGCTATGCTTGTCAGAGTTGTGCTTTCTCTTCCTTCTTTCAACCTATTTCATCTTGCTTTCCAAGATGGCAGCCTTGTCACAAAGAGACTGGTAAGTGGGGACATAGGCCACAGATATCTGCAGGTTCAGTTCATCGTTTAGTCCTTCGAGAAACTTCTCTCTTCTCTTAGCCTTTGTCCCTAGTGCTTGGCTCCGCTCAGATTCTCCCTAGCCTACGGCTAGAGTTTGACTTTAGGTTTCTCCTTCTCCTGCAAGCTTCGTATCATTCGGCCCTGCCTCGCGTAACTCGGCTCGTCCCTCACCTGCATCAGGATTACTCGGTCTAACCCGGCCTACTTACGCAGTATCTCGGCCGGGTACTGCCTTGCCATCATTATAAGGGTCCTTCCCTTTCCTATCTCGGCCGACTTCTACAGGATTCAAAATTCAGATCAGAACTTCGGAAACTAGACGGGGACATCCTTTCGTCTTTCCCGTCTTTACCCTATCCGGGTTACCTCCCAACATTAGTCCCCGGTGGTATGGCCTCACGATAACCTCGGCCGCCGTATCAGACGCTTCATGACACTGCCCGCATTGTTTCCGAGTTATTTCTTTCTTGTTTGAGGTATCATCGTATCTTCTCGCGTACGCCTTGTCCTACGTGTCATCCCCATCATTGTTTCTCTAGTTTTTTGTTCCTCTCGATTTACTTCGACAAAGGCTACAGTTACTACTGCGCCTGTCACGCCGGCGCTGCGACGCCTCATGTGCCGCTTCCGTTGGGGATCGTGTCCTTCTTTGCTATCGTGTGGCCCTTGGTGCGGTTCTGCTCAACGACGTGCGGTCGTGCGGCGCACACGATCTACACGATCAACCGCCACACCCACGATCCCACTACCTCGCTTGCGGCTCGATTATAAAGAGGGGCGCGGCGCTGGGGGATTCACTTTCCCCTTTTCGCTTGCCCGCGCACTTCTTCTTCCTCTTGCTTCCGCGCTCGTTCGCAGCTCCGCCGCCGCGCGTTCATCTGAACCTCCGACGGCGAGGACTCTGCCGCGTTGCTCCGTCTGCCTCGTCCTTGTTCGCCAGCTTCGGCGTCGTCGCCGGTGAGTTCTTTCCGGTCCCGTCGCCTAGGATTGTCTCTAGATTCCTCTGTCTCCCTTTCGTTTTCGCACGGTGGTTCCTTTGCTGCTCCGTCGTCGTTTCTGTGTATAATCACGACGGGGCCCTGTAGTTCTAAACTTTCCTCCACCGCTAGTTCTTCCTCCGCTGATTTTTCCGGCGAGCCCATGTCTAGCTCCTTCAGCGGTGCCCTGATAGAGGATGACGATGCTGGCTTTGGGCCCGAGCGAGGCTCGTGGAAGGGCTCCTCCATTACTCGTCGCGAGATCGAGTGGCTTATCCGAACCCAGAGGATTCCCGCCGAGGTCTCCTGTCGCTTACCCGGCAGCGAGTCCTCTCTGGATCTTAGGGAGGGCGAGTATGTAGTTTTCATGTCGCATTTCTCGCGCGGCTTTGGTCTCCCTCTTAGCGACTTTGCTAGGGAATTTCTCGACTACTTCGGCCTTCAGCCACATCACCTTCCTGCAAATGCCATCGCCTCTCTCTCAGCTTTTATCTCTGCCTCAGAGGGATACTTCGGCCTATGGCCGTCTGTGCATGTCTGGTCGAAGTTCTTCCAGATTCGTTCTAACGTTGTCCCTGACAAGTCTCTGCACCCTTCCGAGAAACGGCTTACTCAATGTGGAGCAGCGTCCATTACACCTCGGAGGAAGTCCGTATTTCCTCGTGTTACAGGGCTAGAGTCGTGCAAGAAGTGGCACAAGTCCTTCTTCTATGTCAAGAACACGGGAGCGGAGGACAAGATTCGGCTCCCTGCATTCTCCATTTGTACGCCCTCCAAGGTGAATTGGACTTATAATCCGAAGAAGAGTCACGCCTTGGCCGAGGCTTTTGAGATTCGGCTTAAAGAGCTGATCCTCGCCGGGCTACGCGAATTTAATGGCTACCTTTATCAGTAGACGAATCTGCCCATTCCAGAAACGGACGCATAAACTCTGCTACTTGAGCGGTCCTCTTGACCCCAATCGAGTCTCGACCGTGGAGCTGGACAACTATCTCATCTTTAAGCGTGTCCGAGCTATCTTCAAGATGGAGATGCCTGAGGACTGGGCTTGGGGATTGAAGCCGTTCACCATGAGCGTCCCCTCCCGAAGTAAGCTTAACCACTAACGCTTTGTTTTCCAATTGTTTTCGTAACTGTTTTCGCTGATTTTCCTCTTTCTTGTTTTACAGAGGTTCGTAGAGCAGAAGGACGAGGATGCCGAAGTTTTGTCGCTTCCTTGGCCTGCGGACCGGAATACCCCAGACATTGGGGATCCGGACTCAGAAGAGTTTGTCCCTAAGTCGGATCCCGCCCCGGCTCGTGCTCGTGGAAAGACCTCGGCCCACGAGGAGGAAGGTGATTCGGACGAGGTCCAAGTTCTAGAGGTAGTTGCCGCAATGCCCATTTCTTATGCATTTCCGGCTTCTACTTTCCCAGCTAATCCGTCCGGTCAGGTTCACGACGCCGAGCCTATTGCTTCCGCCCCTACCTCGGGAAACGTGGGGCTCTGGCCGGTGCCTCGAGGCGGCCCAAGAAACGAATGAAGAAATCAAGACCAAATCCTCCCAGGCGCAAGACCATGCCTGGAGTCGCAGGGTAAGTTCCTTTTGCTCGTATTTCTTGTTTCTCTCTTTCTGCTTTTCAACCTGACGCCCTTCTTTCTTTTTTATTTTCGCAGTTCCACTTTACGTTAAACCCGTGGTCCTAGCATGACTAGTTGTGGACTCCGGTTGCCTCCTCCGCCCGAAGATACCAGGATTCCTGCCCGCTCGCCGCATCTCCTCCAGCCCGAATCGATCGCCTCGCCACGATGTGCCCGAGACTCCTCTTGTTGACATTGACTCCACTCGCCCTCCGAGATTTCCACCGAACCAGTTGCCTCCTCTGAATCCGAGCGCCTCACCGAGCCTCGTCTACCCCACGGTTTCTATAGTAGCTCCAGTCGGCCGAGGACGCCAATATCTCGGCGCCTCTGCGTGACCCTCCGGCTCCTAAAGACACCGTTCCCATTGCCGAGGTATCAGCTGCTGCCGATGCCTCTTCTAAAGCAATAAAAGCTATCGCCGCCAAGGCTTCCACTTCCCAGAAAGGTCTTGTCGGCTCTTCTCAGCCGAGTATCGCCGATGTGCTGCGCAAAGGAACTGCTTCCACCAAAATCTCCGTTACTCCGGCCGCCGGCACCCAGCTTTCTCTTCATAAAAGTCCTGCGGCCGTGGTGGTTACACAACACGTCCGGGGTAAAGTCCTAACTCGGACGACAAGTGGGAACAGCCTCGGCTCACTGGTGGAGTATGCCAATAACTAGAATGCTGCCGATCAATCTGAGGGTAATCCCAGCAGTCAGCCGTTCCAGCTTTCCGACATTAGCAGCCGCTTGGATCAAGCCGCCAAGATCGTCCTTGATAGTAACAGGATGAATGAGGTAATTGCTGTTTTACGGAGTCTTGATTAATTCTCCAGATGCTACTATATACTCTTGTCCCCGAAACTTGCAAGCGAATAACTTGTTATTCGCTTGGAAGTTTTATGATGCTTTACTTAATTCGATTTAACTTTGGGGTTCGAACCTATATCCAACTAGATCTGCCTTAAACTTTGCTTGATTTTTGTCTAGCTGATCTTTGAATATCAGCCATCTAGATTCGGGTTAAATTTTGCTTGACTTGGATCTGTTTTGGCTTTGAATATCCAGCCACCTAGATCCGGGTTAAGTTTTGCTTGACTCGGATCTGTTTTGGCTTTGAATATCCAGCCACCTAGATCCGGGTTAAGTTTTGCTTGACTCGGATCTGTTTTGGCTTTGAATATCCAGCCACCTAGGTCCGGGTTAAGTTTTGCTTGACTCGGATCTGTTCTGGCTTTCAATATCCAGCCGCCTAGGTCCGATTTAAGTTTTGCTTGACTCGGATCTGTTCTGGCTTTCAATATCCAGCCACCTAGATCTGGGTTAAGTTTTGCTTGACTCGGATCTGTTTTGGCTTTGAATATCCAGCCACCCAGATCCGGGTTAAGTTTTGCTTGACTCGGATCTGTTTTGGCTTTGAATATCCACTCATCGTTTGCTCTATTGCTCAGATTGCACATGACCGGCGGACTGCTGAATTTCAAAGATTGCTTTTTTCGCACAGAAAACTGGAAGAAAATGAGAAAGTTATTCTGTGGTGAAAAAGCTGGTAAGTCAACAATTCTTTTCGCCATCTCCGACATTCCTATTGTTTTGTATGAGATGTCGGCTCACTTTGTTGGTGAACAGTAACATCAATAATCTCAACATCCATCTTGAGAAGAAAGTCAAGAACCCGAAGGTTAGTTTCCTTTTACCTTATACCTTTCCTCTTTAAAATGTGCTAAGTTTCTTTTTATCTGCCCTGCTTTGGTAAAGCCGAGTTACAAACCTTTGCAGGATCTCACCAAGATTGCACGCCCATGCCTGATGTGATGCTGCATTTTTTAGAACAAAGCGCTACTCATTCGGCGCAGCTAAAGGAAAATGACGATGAAATAGCTCGCCTGCGCGGTGGAGGCCCTTAAGCTCTCTCAGAAGTCCGAACTAGAAAAGGTCGACCAGGAGTTCTCCGAGGAGAAAAATCGGCTAGCTCTGCAATTGCAGAAAAATAAAGAGCTCCTCGAGGCTGCCGAACTGAAAACTCGGGGAATGAGAGAGGAGATCGCTCGCTTTGAGAAGAGCAAGATTGACTGGGCTAAAGACCTTCAGATAATGATGAGTTATATTCATCGTAAGCTTCTTAGCACGGCCGGATTATCTTTTTATTTTTTCCTGCTGCCCCCTGACGCATTCGTGTTCTGCACAGATCATTTTCCAGAAGTTAAGACCGTGAGCTCTAAAGCGGTTCTTGCTGCTCGTGTGTGCCGAGGTGTCCCTGTTGACGCGGACTCGGAGTACTCGATGGAAGATTTCCTGGTTGCTGTCGGCGCTGCAGTTGGTCCGATGAAGATTATGGGCAGGGATTTGGTGCAGGCAGCTATCCGAGCGTACCATGTTCTCTGGCCGAATACTTCTGGGACTCCTGATATCAATGAGGTCCAATTGCTGGTGAAAAGATTAATGGCGTCCGAGAGGCAACTAAGTCTTTGGAGGGAATCAGTCGGACGAGCTGGCGCTGATATGGCTCTCACTGTTATTATGTCATGGTATGAAGATATTTCTCTTGATATCTTGAGAAATTTGCGCACTGGTTCCCATTGGGTTGAGGACCCCACCTTCGTCGCTCTTCGGCAAGCTCGCGCTTCCAGCTCGTTGAGTATGCCAACGCATACCGAATGAAGGTCCGAGTTTCCTTCCGAACCGGACGACGACGTCGTAGTCGAGGATGCATCGGATAACAACTCATGAACAAGGGAAGATGAGGATGACTCGGCTACTCGGTGATTCCATTCAGCTCGGATGGCAACGGCGACACACGATCCTCCTCCAAAGGTACTGGGCATCCAACTGCACAAACTGATGCTCCTCAGCAGCCTCGGGCTTCCGCCGAAGTCGCACCTGGGTCTGTGGAGGGCGAGGAAACCTCGGCCGAAGCTCCGCCTACCTCGGAGTATCCAGCCCCTGACCAAGTTATTGCCTCTCCAGCTGAAAACCTTTAAGTCATTTCTTATCCCTGGTATGCCGGGCGTACGATGTACGTGGAACATTTGTCCGTCTTCTGTATGGCATGAATTTCTTTTGCCGTGTGCTGCTGAGACATATATGTTTGTAGTTGTTATCACTTTGTTTAAGTGGTTTTGTTTGTCCGAATCCTTGCTTTGGTGGCCTGCGATTTCTTGATTTTAGGATATATCTTTGCCTTTGTATTCCCGTGGTTTAGCCAATTAATCTGGGTGTGAGCTTCGAATATCATACGAGATTGAGATGTTCTTACTCTGAGTGTCGAAGTTTGATACCTTCCTTGTATCAAAGGCTAACCACTACTTCGTAACAATATATGGCAGTCCCCGAGTCACTGCCTATAGCGCCGAAGTCTAGTGTGTAAACCAAATTTCAGAAATAATATAAGACGGTTGCCGAGTCGCTGCTCAAGGTGCCGAGGTTTAGTACATAACATAAAATTGGAGCAACATATGGCAGTCCCCGAGTCACTGATCTGGATGCCAAGGTTTAATACATAAGATGAAATTGAAATAACATATGGCAGTCCCCGAGTCACTGCTCTGGATGCCGAGGTTTAATACATAAGATGAAATTGAAATAACATATGGCAGTCCCCGAGTCACTGCTCTGGATGCCGAGGTTTAATACATAAGATGAAATTGAAATAACATATGGCACTCCCAGTCATCGCTCGATGCCGAGGTTTAATACATAACCCAAAATTGAAATAACACATGACAGTCCCCGAGTCACTGCTCTGGATGCCGAGGTTTAATACATAATTGGTTCTTGATCTTGAGATACTATGCTATGAGTAAAATGGACGAAGTAAAGCTACGTTCCATGGCCGCTTTGTTTCTTCACCGGCTTTGTTTGCCCTGTTCTTTCCAGGGGATTGAGCATCGATTAGGTAATAGGCATCATTGTGCAATGCTTTGCTCACGATGAATGGTCCTTCCCATGGAGGTGACAGCTTCAGATGTCAGTGCGTTGCACCAGTCGGAGAACTAAATCCCCTTCTTTGAACACTCTTGGATTCACCTTCTTGCTGTGATATCGTCGCAAGTTCTGCTGATAAATAGCTGATCGTGATAGCGCCAGCTCTCTGGCTTCTTCTAGCAGGTCAACAGTATCTTGCCGAGCTACTTCATTTATCTCTGAAGTTTTATATTGAGTAACTCTTGGCGAGTCATGTACTATGTCAGCTGGAAGCACGGCCTCTGCCCCGTATACTAGAAAGAATGGTGTATAACCTGTTGATCTGTTCGGAGTAGTCCTGAGGCTCCATAATACTGCTGGTAATTCCTCAATCCAACATCCTGCCGACCTTTGCAATGGTTCGACGAGTCGTGGTTTTATTCCGGACAACACTAGTCCATTAGACCTTTCCACTTGCCCATTAGATGCTGGGTGAGCCACAGAGGCAACATCTAATCTTATGTGTTTCTCTTGGCAAAACCTAGCGAAAGCTCCTTCTGCAAAGTTTGTGCCGTTATCTGTAATAACACTGTGTGGGTACCCATATCTTAAGATAATATCTTTGAGGAATTTCACTGCTGTGGGCCCATCACATTTTTTTATTGGTTTCACTTCAATCCATTTTGTGAGCTTGTCCACGATAACCAATATGTGGGTCATTCCCCCTCGGGCCAGCTTAAATGGTCCCACCATATCTAAGCACCACACAAAAAAGGCCAAGTAATGGGTATCGTTTTTAACTCGGACGATGGCATGTGTATCTTGGTTGCATATCTCTGACAACCATTGCATTTTTCAACCAGCTCTTTGGCTTCCTTCAACGCCGTTGGCCAATAAAACCCATGCCTGAATGCTTTGGCCACTAAGGCACGAGATGAGGCGTGGTGTCCACATTCTCTTTGATGTATATCGAGGAGGATCTCCTGGCCTTCTGCCGAACTCACACACCTTTGCAATACACTTGTGACGCTTCTTTTATATAGCTCATTATTTATGATTGTATAAGCTTTAGCTCTCCTTGTTATCTTTCTTGCTAACACTTCATTATTCGGCAAAATCGCATCTTTAAGGAAAGAGAATATGGGTTGCGCCCATACCGGTGCGATTTTATCTGGTGTGGTATCACTGTCTACTTCCATGTTTTCTGCCGACATAACTACCTCGGATTTCTCCATAGTTATGCTTACCTCTGCTGTCCTCCTCTTGGGGAGTTCCGGGTTATATTGCTGGTCTAGTTCCATCGGCACATTATCTTCTACTGAATTTGCCGGAATAAAGATGGATTCGGACTCTGGTGATGGAGTTATTGATGGTTTCCTGAGGTGCTCTAGGGCAATACCTGGGGGAATTGACTACCTAGTTGATCCTAGATTTGACAACATGTCTGCGGCATCATTTTCTGCCCGAGGTATGTGGTGAAATTCACACCCTTCAAAGTATCCACTGATCTTTTGCACATGAAATCTATACAAAGCCATATTATCATCTAATGCGTCCCAATTGCATGAGACTTGCTATACTACTAGATCCGAGTCCCCATAGCATAAGATTCGGCGTATGCCAATCTATTTTGCTACTTTCAATCCATGGACCAGTGCTTCATATTCGGCTACATTGTTTGACGCGGCAAAATGTGTTTGCAGCACATATTTCAGCTGATCTCTTTTGGGCGAGGTTAACACTATTCCTGCCCCAAACCATTTCTTAGTTTGGAACCGTCGAAATGCATCGTCCAATAACTTTGGTCCGGTAATGGTGGCTCATACTGCACCTCGTCCCAATCTACGAAGAAGTCGGCGACCGCCTGAGATTTGATTGCATCTCTCCTATCGAATTGTGGAGCATACGGTGACAACTCAATTGCCCATTTTTCTATTCGGCCACTCGCATCTTTGTTGATCAATATGTCGGCTATGGGTGCTTCACAGATCACTTTGATGGGGTGTTCCTCGAAGTAATGTTTAAGTTTCTTTGCCGACATATACACTCCATAAGCCATCTTCTGATAATGTGGGTAATTTTGCTTTGAAGCGGATAACACATCGCTCAAATAATACACCGGCCTCTGTACCGACTTATCATCTTCGAGTCGTTCTACGACGACTACAGCACTCACTACTCTGTTGGTAGCCGCTATATAGAGTAACATAGGCTCTTTTGATAATGGAGAAGCCAGAATGGGTGCTGTGCTCAACATCCTTTTCAACTCATGAAATGCACTGTCTGCTTGTGGAGTCCAAATGAACTTATCTGATTTCTTCATCAGTTGATAGAGTGGTAGTGCCTTCTCTCCCAGCCGACATACAAACCGGCTGAGCGAGGCTAAAATCCCGTGAACTTTTGTACGTCATTTAGACACCTTGCCAACTCCATTCTTTCTACTGCCTTTATCTTCGTTGGGTTGGCCTCTATACCTCGGCTAGATACAAGAAAACCGAGTAATTTTCCTGCTGGCACGCCAAATGTGCATTTTTCCGGGTTAAGCTTCATTCGGAACCTTCTCAGGTTCGCGAAAGTCTGTCGTATATCATCCAGCAGCGTTTTGCTTTCCTTGGTTTTGATGACCACGTCATCTACATATACTTGTACATTTTTTCCTATATGGTCGTGTAGACATTTTTAAATGCATCTCTAATACGTTGCTCCTGCGTTTCACAGGACGAATGGCATTGTGCGATAGCAATAAGCCCCGTACGGGGTAATAAACGCAGTCTTTATTTGATCGGCCGGATTTAACGGTATTTGGTGAAAACCAGAATACGCGTCTACAAAGAGAATAACTCACAACCAGCGGTCGAATCAATGACTTGGTCTATTCTAGGTAATGGAAAAGGATCTTTTGGACACGCCTTGTTCAGGTTCGTGTAATCGATACACATTCGCCATACAATGGCTACATTCGGATCATCTTTCTTCTTTTCTACTAGCACCGGATTCGACAACCAATCCGGATACAACACCTCTATGATGAACCCGGCCGTGAGGATCCGAGCTATTTCATCCCCTATTGTTTTTCTCCTGTCTTCGGCGAAGCGGCGGAGAGGTTGCTTCACCGGCCTTGCTCCTGGCCTTACATTTAGAGAGTGCTCAGCCAACTCCCTCGGAACACCTTGCAAATCCTGAGTTGACCATGAAAATATGTCCCGATTCTCACGGAGGAAGTTGGTGAGCTCGCTTTCCTATTTAGCATCTAGGCCTGCACCAATAGTAACAGTACGCTCTGGGAATTGATCATCTATCTGAAACTTCTTCGTTTCTTTAGTCGGCTGAAAGGAGACACTTCCATGTGGATTGGCTAGTGCCGGCATATTCAGCTGTGCCGACTGAGCGAGGGCTGCTACCTCTTGAATCCTTCTTTTTTTCTCTTGCTATTACCAATGATTCGGCCAAATTTGACCCGGCTGAAGCACATTCCATTGACTTCTTGTAATCCCCCATCATTATCACTCCTTGTGGTCCGGTAGCTTCATTTTCAGATAACTTACATGACAAGCCCATGAATTTGGCCAACGGGTCAGTCCGAGTAAAGCATGATAACAACTCTCTAGATCCACCACTTCAAACTCTAAGTTTTCGCTCGCTTATCTCTCTTGTGCCGAATAACACATCCACTCGGACCTTACCAATGGGTTCGCATGAAAGCCCTGGCACTATCCCATGGAAAGTGGTCCTCGTGGATTGCAGCATGTTCTGCGATATTCCGAGTTTATGCATGGTATCTTTGTACATGATGTTGATACTGCTCCCATTGTTAATGAGAACCTTTGAAAATTTCACATTAATGCTTGGTCCAACAAACGTCGGATCCAACACGAGTGCATACGACCCCGGATTCGGCATTATCTTGGGGTGATCCTTTATGCTCCAAGTTACTTCCTGATCTGACCAAGGCACATATCTTGGCACTGCCGGCATGACCGCATTTACTTCCATATGCCGGCGTTGCACACTCTGCTTGTCTTGTTGTTCCGTTGTGAACATGCAATAAGACTGATGATGTTCTCTGTAATCATTGCGTCCAGTATTTCCTAGATTTGTCCTTCCATCCTGGCCTTGGCTCATCACTTGATGTACCGCATCTCTCCGGTCCGAGTTATCGTATCTCGTGGGAGGAGGTGGTAACATCAGTTGCTATGCATTTGCTCCACCAATCGTGGTGATCTGTTGATGTACTTGAAGGGCTACGAATGCTCGGGGTTTCCCATTGCATTTTTCATCCATGCACATTGGCGGGTCGTATGGTTGGATGGCCTTGATGGGTTTGATGTGTGAAATTTACCCGGCTGATCTAACATAGATTCGAACGTGTACTTCGTCCTCTCCTGCCATTGTTTCTTTTGTTCTGGGGTCCACTGTCTTTTTCCTTCATTCCTTGGTGTCCATCGAGGACCATTCTTTGCCGCTGAGTCGCTCCGTGACTTTGATCCTGCTATCACCACTTGGGCCAAATTATATCTATAATCCGGCCTTTCTTCTCTTCTTCTTCCTCTAAAGTCATTGCTCCTGGATGACCCGGCCAAATCTCTTGCATATTGGTCTTGTTGCTCCCGATGATCTGCCGACATTAATTCTGGTTGTGTTGGATCTCCTAATGCATAGGAGTCTGCTATTCTGATAGTTTCTGCCAATGTGGTTGGCATATCTCTTTGCAGTCGTTGCCACAATACACTAGCATAACGGCATCCTTGAGAGAACCAAGCTATTGCTTGCGACTCTATAACTCCTTCACACGAGTTTCTCAGGTTACACCATCGAGTTAAAAACTCTCTATCTGTTTCATTCGGCCTCTGCTTGCACATGGCTAACTGTTGCGGCCTGTTTGGCCTCTTGTATGTGCTGGTAAAGTTGCTGACAAACATTTCTTCAAAATCTAACCAACAGTTTATACTGCCTGTCGGTAGATTATTCAGCCATACCCTAGCTGGTCCTTCCAACATTTGTGGGACATACCGTACTGCCCACCGTAAGTTTCTACCCGCTATTTCACAGCAGTGGCATAATCAGTCAACCAGTCTTGTGGTTTGGTACTCCCATTATATGTTTTCGTGCCTCTCGCCAGCTGAAAGTTCGGCACAGGTGGTTCGCCCATGATCCGTGGTCCAAAGCACGTCGGACCTGGTGGACCCTGTTCTTCCAGCAACTCGGACCGGTATAGCCGGTCTAGCTTTACTCTTGCATCATTTGATGGCAAATCAGACAGAACTTCATCTTGCATTCCATAGTGGTTATTTCCACCATGGATCGCATATTCCATCTCGGAATAACCATCATTGTACCTTTCATTCACTTGATTGTGGCGAGATGGTCTTGCTTCTCTTTCCTGCCGAGGTTCATGTCTTGGCTGTGGGTTGAGCGGCGGTTCTCTCCTTACTTCCACCGGGGTATTGTTCTCATGATGGCCTCTTCCGAGTTCTCTTCTGCTGAGGTCTCCATTGCCTCGGCTTCCGCCGTCTTTCTCAATACGGCCGGGATTCCTCTCACCACTGTTACCTCGGCTTCCATTGCCTCTGTTCTCGTTTGCTTTCCCGGCTATTGCCGGATCATACGGAACAATTTGCTTGTTTCTCTTTCCTGAAGTCACTGCTTTTTCCTTTCGTGCATTATTTCTGGGTGAGGACGCTACTGCCACGGACAAGGCAGGTGCTGCTCCAGCCGACTGAACCATTCGCGAGGCCCCCGTCCTCGCCGGGTCGGCCCTGAGCATTTCTTCATTTTGCTGGTTCGCGATGCACACCAGCTCATTCACTCTTTCTTGCTGTTTCTGTCGGGCTTCGCCGGTCAACCCCTCTAATTCTAATGATGCGGCATTTGCCGCTCTTAGGTTCTTTGCCGGGGTACTGTACCTCGGTAAGCCCAAATCAACTGATTCTGCCTTATGAGCATCATGCTCCTTGTTGATATCATCTATGAGGTTCTTCCCTCTTAATCTTAACTCGTCCACCCGTTCGGGCGCGACGTCAAGCTTATTAGCTTTGACATATTCTCGCAGGGTCCTGTTTAGAGACTCCATGAGGCCGACACCTTTTGCCTCTACTAGCACCTTTTGCCCGGTTTCTTCTAACTCTGCCGAGCATTAGTCGGATCAAGTATCTGCGCGCTGTGTGTAGTCAAGTTTTCTATGGTTGCTCAAGAATGTTTTCGGCCTTTCCGGTGGCCCTCTTACTCTTGGTGCTTTTGGGGTAGTGTCCTGTATTTCGCCTGGTTGGTCACCGGAGGATTACCTCTGTGGTGGTGCCGCTGGGCGTGATTTGCACGCCTGGCGGGGTCTCTGTTGATCCGCACCCGCTACTCCCGCACTCGGTGCGACCATCACCTCGACGCTGCTCACGGATGCGCTCAGACGGACGGCTCGCTAAGGGGTGGCTCTCCGAACAACAACTTGGTGAGGATAAATGCCGAGATGTCAACGCCGACGAGACCTTGTGCTCGCAAACCGATGAAGACACTGCTCCACGGGGAGTTTTTCCCCTGAAGCTGCCCGCGTTGTCGCTGACATAGTCACAGAGATCGAATCTCCGGACCAGGCCAGAAACCATGCGCTCGCCAGTGTTGATGAAGTTTCCCGTCCGGATCATGACTCCAGCTAGCACTGCAGCTGGCCCCATGGTGGGCGCCAACTGTCGTGGTGGTGGCACGGCAGATGCCATGCAGTTGATTCTACACATAGAAGACTAAGGCTAAGATCTTTATTTCTCCTTCCTTGGGCTACAAGTGCTCCTTGAGCTGTATACAAGGAGAAAGGAAGAACTTTACTAGCACAACGATACTAAAAATGAGCCCTCCTCCCTCTCAGGGTCCAAACCTCCCCTTATAAAGGAGAGCCTTGGGTTCCTTTAGGGCTGATGTGGCAAGCATATTCGAGGAATATGCTTGTCCCAATATAGTAGTTCGCCGCCCCTTTCCCGTCGCTCCCTAATGATGGCAAGGTTCCAGGGCCCCTCACATGCCTCTAAGCTTGGACCTGCCACCTCCGTGACCTCCTTCCTCTCTGCCGCTCTGCGCCTTTGTCCCTAGTGCTTGGCTCAGATTCTCCCTAGCATGCGGCTAGAGTTTGACTTTAGGTTTCTCCTTCTCCTGCAAGCTTCAGATCATTCTGCCCGTAATTTGGCTCGTCCTCACGCATCAAGATTACTCGGCTAACCCGGCCGACTTCTGTGATCTCGGCCAATGCGCCTTGCCATCATTATAAGGGTCCTGCCCTTTCCTATCTCGGCCGACTTCTATAGGATTCGGCCGATTCATACTGTAACTCGGAAACTAGACGGGGGACATCCTTTCGTATTTCCCCGTCTTTACCCTATCCGGGGTTACCTCCCCAACAATAAAACCTTTCTACAACTATTCTCCAAGTTGCTTCTTGAGTTCTTTCAACTCATCAACTGACATCTTATACGGTCTTTTTTCTATTGGTCCAGATCCTGGTAGTAAGTCAAGAAGAAATTCCACATCTCTATCTGGTGGCATTCCCGGCAATTCTTCCGGAAACACATCTGGATATTCACTCACAATAGGCACACTGGCCATGCTAACCCCCTTAAGAGAATTTAGCTTACTCCTCTTTGATTCAAAGTTGATTTTGAATCTGATCCTTTTGTTTTCTAGAGTTGTGAGTGAGAGTTGTGATTGGCACAATCTATCACTCCCTTGTGCTTAGTCATCCAGTCCATTCCCAAAATAACATCCAATCCTTGGGAGTTTAGGATTATCAGGTTAACGGGAAACTTATATTCCCAAACTCTATGACTAGATCATGACATCCTGAATTCACAATTATTTCTTCGCCAGGAGAACTTACTTTTATAGGACACCCAATAGTTTCTACAAGTAGTTCATTTCTTTCAACAAATGCTCTTGATATGAATGAATGAGATGCACCAGTATCAAAGAGAACAAATGCTGGAACATAATTGAGTTTGAACTTACCAGCAACAGCATCAGGTTCCTCATAGATTTCCTCCACATTGATGTGGTTCACTTGTCCCTTTTGGAAAGGGTTGGGCTTGTTGGGTCCTTTAACTTTCTTCTCTGGGAATTCATTTGCATAATGCCCCATCTTCTTGCACTTGAAACATTCAACCTGACTAAGATCCTTCTTGACAGGCTGGATTTCACTACCAGTTCCACTTCCATTGTGGTGGCTCTTATATCCACTCTTTTGATTTTTGTACCTGTCATTGTCATGTGTACGGTGATGCTTGTTGTCATGATGATGGTTGTGGTTGTGGTGGTTGTTGTACTTTCCATGTTTGTGGGATCCAGAATTCCCACTATCATCATAATGGGAACGTTTATGAGA
This sequence comes from Avena longiglumis, assembly GCA_030063025.1. NCBI lineage: Eukaryota > Viridiplantae > Streptophyta > Magnoliopsida > Poales > Poaceae > Avena > Avena longiglumis. The sequence continues at coordinate 99,088,510 of CP125976.1, read as the reverse complement.
CGATCCCGAGCTATGCTTGTCAGAGTTGTGCTTTCTCTTCCTTCTTTCAACCTATTTCATGTTGCTTTCCAAGATGGCAGCCTTGTCACAAAGAGACTGGTAATTGGGGACATAGGCCACAGATATCTGCAGGTTCAGTTCATCGTTTAGTCCTTCGAGAAACTTCTCTCTTCTCTTAGCATCAGTGTCAACTTCATCCGGAGCATAACGCGCCAGATTGTTGAACTCCTCAATATACTCTGCCACGCTGCGGTGGCGCTGTTTCAGATTATGAAACTCTTTCTTCTTCAAACTCGTCACTCCGAATGAGATGTGAGCAGTACGGAAACCATCTTCAAAGATAGCCCATGTCACATTCGCAATGGGAGTGGTAATCTGGAAGTTATCCCACCAAGTGGCTGCTGGTCCTTCCAACAAGTGTGCTGCAAATCTGACCTTCTCTTCATCAGTACAGCCAACGGTTACCAAGTCCTTGTTCACAGCGTAGCCAATCATTGGCCACCATAGGATCAGTAGTTCCTGAGAACTTTGCTGGCCTCAGTCTTAAGAACCTGGTAAGCATGTCAAAACCCGGTGGGTTGTTTTGATTGTTGTTGTTGTTATTGTTGTTGTTATTATTATTATTGTTGTTGTTGTTGTTTTTGTTGTTGTTGTTCTGATTCTGGATGAACGTGGTCATCATTTGCATCAACTCACGAGCCGCCATCATCTCTGCATCTCGTGGGTGATGTTGTTGTTAAGTTGGCACGCCGGGAGGCATCTGTGGTTTTCAATAAGGATAAGAATGAGATACCCATAGATGCTAACATGCACAATACATTACATACAAACCACAATCATGCATCATAGTAGTAAAAATTTCAACAACACAAACAAGTTTTGAAAAGTAAACACACCAATAGCAAGCCATCCACATGTTGGATGGTCATTGCGACTCAATAATCAAAAGCATGGTAAATAAATGGTAAATGAGTAGTCATCACTACTCCTCTGCATCAACCTCCTCATCAACAAGTGTAAGACATGCATTCTCCATCGCGGTCTTGTATTCCTCGACATTGGTGGTCAAGGCCTCTACTTTGGCTTTGAGAGCCCTCTTCTGTGCACGAAGTCTCTCAATCACACCTTGTTGATGCTCGAGCTCTAAGTCCTCGGCCTCTAGTTCTGCAGTCATGTCTCGAATCCTCTTGTTCCTATCTTGGACTCTCTTCTCTTGACTTTTGAACTTTCTATCCTGACTCTCAAACTTGGCCTCCATTTCCTTGACTATATCATCTTGCTCTGCGAAGATCTTGTCCTTCTCACGGTTGCACTGAGTTCTTCATTGCTAAGCATGACGTTGGTCCTCTCAGTGTCTAGGTGCCTAAGAAGAACCTCTAAGTCCTGGAGGTACAGACGAATCGGCTCTGCTATCTCTCTAGCAGTATCCTCGAAGTCAATGGCCTTACCATCCTCGTCACGTCTGCCGAAGGCGTGGAAGTGAGTACCTATAACCTCTCGAGAGTGTCTCCCTACCAAAGCCCAAGCAAATCCTACATGACTACCTCTAGGCCTCTCTCCTTGTCATCATGCATGAGCTTGAAGGTGATGGCCTTTGTGGCTGGCTCAGTCTGGCGTCCTGGCTGAATAACTTTGAAGCCCCAAAGGTCCTTGCTCTCGAACTTGGTGAGGGGAAGCATCATGATCGAAGGAAGTGGGAGATTGAGGAAACTGGTAAGCTCAATAAGACGAGTGCCAAAACGAGTTCCCTTGAACTCTTCAGCCGTGTTGATAATAACATTAGGCATCTATTTTATAAGATAGAAAAAGTTAGAATCAACATACATAGAGATGAATCACAAGACAAAGCATCACATGCATAACTTTGGAAATCAAAACACACAAGTCATGGCATACATAAAACCATTACAAGCATCCAAGGTTCAACTTATTTTAAACAACATTTGGAAATAAATGAAAGTGGTGGTCCAACTAACGAAGTACGTTATAATCCCATCTCACTTGCCAAGTTGGCTAACAGGGCATCCCTAGAGGCAATCTGTCTATCTAGATCACATGACTCCATTGCTAAGTCTATGATGTACTTCCTTAAACTTTGGTTGGTAGCCTCTAACTCTTGGGTATGCTTCTTTTCTTCCTTAAGGTCATTCTGGGTGTTGAGCATTCTGCACTTGATTCTATCACCAAGTTCTTTGATGGCCTTCCAAGCTGCATCCCTTGCTGAATCAAAGAATGTGGTGTGCATCACTGAGTTGGTGACCATGCAGAATCCTGATTCCTTGTTGTCTTCCTTGTTTTTATACAAGTGAAGTTGCACCCACCAATATTCAACTCCTTCATCCATCACATGAAAACCTTTGTACACAGCTGCACCATGTATTCCCATGGCAACCATGAGGTCCTTGAGAGCCTTGGGGAATTCTGTCTCACATTCCAAAGTCATAGTCATGAGTGGTCCTTTCTTCACGGCTTCGTTGATGGAGTTCATCTACAAATAGATATGATAAAGAAGATTAGAAAAGTTTACGATAAGAAAAAGACAAGTGTGGAAGTTGTTAAATTTTTTTCCTTAGTGGTTTCCAATCCTAGGGTCATAATCCTACAGGCAACATAGTGCTCTGATACCATCATCAAGATCCATCCTTTATAAAGGAAAGGATCCCTGTGATTGCAATGGTAGTCCCTGGATCAATGCTAGCATCCACAGTTTAAGATGAAGTACACAGAAACAAAGGTCATTATTACAAGTCATTCCAGAGACAAACAAGTCTTTTACAAACTCCATGGCTAGAGGCCTAGTACAAGAGTTTAAATATGTAATAAGATAAATAAGTCTTCATCTTCATGTGCCATAGGCAAGCATGTTGAGTGTAGACTCATAAACCCTAATCACCATCAGAATAACCTGCAACATCACAAGTTATAGCCACAATGGGTCAATACATTGGAATAGTATTGGCAAGTGAAACCTTAATATAATTTTGGTAACCAGATACTATATGCATTTGGCTAAGTGTAGCTTAGGATTGCTTTGCTCAAAATAGGTTTTACCTATTAGTTGAAAGCACTAAGTTTTTCTTTGACAAAATCTTTCCCAAGGAACCACCAATAGAAATTGGGGAACCTTCACCCTTGTTCAACCACAAGTTTTTACTTAGAAATTGGAATGAGGAGATTCTTGATAGCTTCCATGTCTTGATGCTCAAGTTGTCCAATACCAGGGACATGGCTAAGTACTTAGATTCTTCCATCTGCAGTGGTTGTGCACTTTCCCCACAAGACTTGATTTTCACCAAGACAGGACCTTTCAGAAGCCTCCCCTTAGACCAGATGGACGCGTTTCAACCTATCATCCCACTAACACCAACTGTCCAAATGGCTAAGTTATTGCAACCTATGTGATCCAGGCAGAGCCCATATTGCCAAGTGGCTGCAATAGAAGCTTCTTAACATATGGCATCTCAAATCCCTTTGTTCTTGGGTGGCTTTCCACAAGTGAGATACACAAGGTAAACCATAGAAATGGGCCTTGTGTAACCACTCAACACAAACCAATCATTCCATTCCACCCAGGTGTTTCATTCACTTAGTTGTTTTATTACATAAAACACAAGTCCAAAGACTTAGAAATATTTTCTCATAGCATGAATGTATAACCACCTTAGTTGCTACTAGCTAGGCTAAGCATGGCATTGATAAGAATCTTAACTTAGAAATTTCTAGCAATTCTACAACTACTAGGATTTCCCAAGCATAGCATATAGATCAAAAATATTCATGCAAGTCTAGCAAAAAATTTCTAGTGCATAGTTGAAAACATAGGAATAAATTCATGAAGTACCACTTTCCTTGGTAGTTTGGGGAGTAGCAACCATCCTCACAATCACAATCACTATTTGCGCTAAAATCTACACATAAAATAATGGCACAAAATCACATACACAATATATACAAGCAAAAATACATGAATGTATGCAAGATGCCATGAGATGATTTTCTACACCAAACAAGACAAGTGCATAGTACTGATTCATAAACAAGTCCAAAAAACAAGCCAAATAAACTTTATTTGAATAACAAAACATTTTCCAAATAATTACTATACTCAAATTATGCCTACAAATGTTTCTGCAAAAACAACCATTTTAACAGAGGCAAAACACTAAACACATTGCATAAACAGAAAGGTTTTTCTCTCCTGATCCAATGATATAAAATTTGTCAAATTTGGACGTGGGAATCAAAAGTTATGAATTAAACAAGTTTAAACATCCAATAGATCTAATTCATATTTTTAAAACGAAACACATGCCACGCCAAAGATCCGTTGATTGGTACCGATTCGCACTGGATCACACTCGCGCACCGTCAGATCTAAATAAAATCCAATGGCTCAGATCTGCCCGTACCTCTTCGGCCTGGCGTCTAATCTAGACCACTATATCTAGATCCAGTGGATCTAATCGTTTTGACCTTAAACCGGCGGCGCAAATGGCCAGAACGGCGACGACGGCTCTGCCGGTGATGGTGCGGCGATTCTAGCGAGGGATGGGGCAGTGGTGATGCTTACCGGCGTCGCAAGGTTGTGAGGAAGCTCCAGATGTTGTTGGCATGGAAATGGGCAAGCTGTTGTGGCCGTGGGAGCTCGTCGGAGTCGGGGACAGCGTCGGGCTTAGGTGGACGGCGACGTTGGCGACGTTCTATTCCGCCCTAACACAAACGGAAGGCATCAGTGTGTGCACAACGTTTAGGCGAACTTGATAGGGTCAAGGGGAAGGCACAGGGCGGTCGAACCTCACCGAAATTACTTGTCGGAGTTGGAGACGGTGTCGGGAGTTTGCGGTGCTCGACGGAGTCGACGACCTGGGGCAGTACAAGTCGAACCAAAGGTGTCAGAAGAAGCGTAAGGACAAAGGAAACTCGACAGTATGGGTTAGAAGGCACGGGGCAGACGAGGCTCACCGGAATACTTCACCAGAGTTCGTCGGGCAGCGGTGATTCGAGCTTCAATACGAGCAGCCTGGGGCGATTGGGTGTGGGTGTTTGGGGGGAAGGACCGCGGCGAGGTGAGGTTTAAGTAGCAGGTGAAGGTTGGGCGAATTACTGCCGGAATCAAGGAATTGATTCGATTTAATCCGCGAGGTAACGGCGGCGACGACGTGTTCATCGCGCGGAAATTTGGGGAGGGTGATGACGACGCGTGGGCCACTATTGTCAGCGAGAGAAGAAGAGAGGAGGTGGGGCCAGACGTCAGTGAGGGGGCGGGTTGAACAACTGGTGCGAAATGTTTTCCTCGCGGGTGTGGTTGCTGGGCTAAATGGACTAAACGGCTGGTTGGGCAAAATTGGCTGGTTTGTTTTATTTTTTCCTCCTTTAATCTTTTTCCTTTTCTGAATGGATTTCTGGTTTGAATTTGAAAGCTCAAATCAAATCTGTTTCACATGAAACTTTCTCCAAATCAAAGTTTGCTGAAACCTGTCTCCTAGGAGGTGTAACAAATGTTCAAACATGAGGGAAAAACAAAAAAAAGGTTTGGAAAAGGAATTAAACAAGCTTTATTTAAATATTTATAAGTGGTGATGAAATGGTTTTTAAATCATAATTTTGTTTTTGAATCTTTGACCAAACTTTAGAAGCATCACCCAAGCTCAACAATACTGATCAAAATAGTATCCTTCTTATTAGAAAGTGGCAATAAACCATAGTTTGCTTTACATAAAATAATGAGCATCAGATGCTCCTGTTTTTGAATTGGTTTTGAAAAGGAACCCTAAATGATCATGGATGCATGGATGATATGCATGAGTTTTGAAACATGATTTTAGGGATGTTAGACATGTACTCCAAATATAGTCATACATGCTCGCTATGATAACTTGCACAACATCTTCATCGGTCAACACCTGCAATGGGCCTCTAGGGAACTACTGGCAATTAAGGTGCTCCTTTTAATGGAGCACCGGAGCAAAGCATTAACACTCCATGAACACATGTGATTCTCACACCACAGCCATCCCCTCCGGTTGTCCCAATTATTGTCATTTTGAGGCTTTTGGATCCAGACAATGATATGTGTACACAACTTGCAGATAAGATCACAAACAATATTATCATAATGATTCAATAATAAGTTCAGATCTGAGATCATGGCACTCGGGCCCTAGTGACAAGCATTAAGCACAACAATTTGCAACAAAGTCAAATAGCACAAGAGATACTGGGCACTATGCCCTAACAATCATATTCGATTACATGATAGAACTCATCCAATCCCTACCATCCCCAAGCCTACAGTGGGGTATTACTCACTCATGGATGAGGGAAACATCAGTGGTTGATGGAGATGTGTTGGTGATGACGATGGCGATGATCCTCTCCAAATTCCCTGTCCCATAGGTGCCGAACGGAGTTTCTGGATCCGAATCTTGGTTTCTGGTGGCGGTGGCGTAGCGGAACTCTTTCTAGAAAACTATCGAACCCCCTCGGTTTTTAGGTCGAAAGGCAAATTATAGGCGCAGAGGGAGGCCGAGGAGCCGCCTGGGGAGGCTGCACCCCCTCTAGGCGCGACCAATAGTGGACCCGCGCATGGGGTGGATCTGAGCCCCCCCAGGCCTCCCCTCCGTCTCTTCTTCTAGCTCCGTGGATCTTCTGGTGAAATGTAATTTTTGATATATTTTCCGGGATTTTTCCTAATAGTTGATTTTCTGCACAAAAACAAGACACCAAAGTAATTCTGCTGAAAACAACGTCAGTCCGTGCTAGTTGCATCCAAATCACACAAGTTTAGAGGAGAAAAAATAACAACGTGTTCAAGAAAGTAGATACGTTTTGGACGTATCAACTCCCCCCAAGCTTAGCTTATTGCTTGTCCTCAAGGAATTCAGTTGAAAACTGAGTGCGATAAAAGAACTTTCACGAACACATTGCTTCATATGATGTAAATATTCCCAGCACAGGAGTAGATGCTTATACAATTCATAATAAGAAGTATGCAACTAAGTCTACTCAATATTCAATGCAATCTATGAAGAGACACCAACTCAATAATAATAAGTAGCATGGAACATAAACATAAACAACATTGCAATGCTCATAATAAGGTATGATAGAGTGGTATCTCGCTTGCCTCTGTGTAACATCCCTAAAATCATATTTTCAAAGCCTTGCATATTATCCATGCATTCATGATCATTTAGGGTTCATTTTCAAAGTCATTACAAAACAGAAGCATTTGTATGCTTATTATTTTATGTGAGCAGATATTGATCCAATGCTACTCCCTAGTGGGAGAATAATTGATTTAATTGATTTTAACCAATGTTGATTGTACATAGGATTGTTTGATAAATTCCAAAGCTTGGACAAAATTTTCAAAACAAGGAAACAAATTCAAAACCATTTCTTTGTATTCATTGAACAATAGATAAAAACCTTGTTTATTTCAAAATTCCAAAATACCAAAACTTTTTTTAAAATGCACAACATTGTTCTGCAACCAAATGTGTACAATTTATACTTTATAAAAATCTAGAACAGGTTTGAAATCAAACACATTTGATTTCATTTGAATTTGATTCCTGAAAATCGATTTAGAAAAGAAAAAGGTTTAGAAAACATAACGGGGCCTAGCTCCACTCTTTCGGCCCAACAGGCAAAGAAGCCCACCCGGGTTTCCCCTTCTCCCTCTGTTTCTCACCGCAGCCGCGTGCACCCACCCGCTGACAGCCTGACCCCACCGTGCCCCGTCATCTTCGTCCTCAATCAACGCGTCGAGCCGCCTCCATTACCTCGATTCCTCATTGCAAACCCCGCTTAATTCCATTGATGCTGGAGTAATTCGCCCTCTGGCTATTTAACCCCCACCCCTCGACGACCATTTCCTCTCACGCAACACCACTTCTCTGCCACCAGGCTGTCCACGATTCCACTTGCACCGTCGCGGCACCGAGCGTCTCCGGCGTGCGATTCCGGTAAGCGACGACCGCCCCCTATCTCTTGTTCATTCGAGCATGATCAGTGTGTCCTTTCGCGTCTTCTCATGCCCTTCTTTTGCTCAGACGTCCCAGAGCGCCGACATCGCCCACCTCGAAGCAACCGGCTTCGCAACTCTGGCGACACCCACTAGTAGTTCCAGACCACCCCTTCCTCTCTTCTGCATACTCACTTGTTCGCCTAGCTTGTGCACATCTAACGGCACCTCTGGTTTGTCTTAGCACGCACCACAACCTCTCCCTTGTCGACGCCAGAGCTTGCCCAACGACAGGCTTCACTCCGACGAGCAATAGCAGCCGAGTCCGAGCGCCCCTGTCTCTCCCTCGACCACCTTGAGCTTCACGGCAGTCCCGCGAACACGGTAAGCACCCCCACTCCTCCCCGCGCGATCTGAATTGCTGGCAACCTCTCTGACAGAGTCACACAGATCGCCATTTTGGCGCCGCCCATCTGTGGTCGTTTGATCCATAGCCGTAGGATCTAAATCCAGCGATTATAATTAGATCAGTAACGAAGCGGTACGGGCAGATCTGGGCCGTGCGTGTTAAGCTAGATCTAACAGCCGCGAGTGTGATCCGGTGCGAAACGGTATAGGCCAATCAGATGTTGCCGCCTGGCTAGTTCTTTGTTTTAAAATCTGAATTAGATCTATTAGAGTTTCAAACTTGTAAAATTCATAACTTTTGATCCACACGTTCAAATTTTACAAATTTTATATCATTGGAATCAGGAGAAAGAATTATATCTGTTTATGCAATGTGTTTAATGTTTTGCCTCTGTAAAAATGGTTATTTTTGCAGAGACATTTGTAGTCTTAATTTGAGCATAGAGATTATTTGAAAAATGATTTAATGATCAAATAAAGTTTATTTTGGTATAGTGGTCTTGTTCATGATTTAGTACTGTTTACTTGTCTTGTTTGGTATAGAAAATCATCACATGGCATTTTGCATGCATTCATGTATTTTTGTTTGTATATTTTGTTATGTGATTTTGGTGCCTTATTTTATATGTAGATTTTGGTGCTAATAGTGATTGTGGTTGTGAAGATTGTTGCTACTCCCCAAACTACCAAGGAAAGTGGTACTTCATGTTTTTATCCCTATATTTTCACCTATGCATTAGAAATATTTTGTATAGGACTTGCATCAATATTTTGCTAAGTATCTATATGATATGCTTGGGAAATCCTAGTAGTTGTAGTAATATTGGAATTTCCTCTAAGTTATGATACTTGCCTTTGCCATGCTTAGCCTAGCTAGTAGCAACCATGGGTGGTATATATATATTCATGTTATGAGAAATAGTTCTATGTCTTTGGACTTATGTTTTTGCTTAATAAAACAACTAAATGAATGAAACACCTGGGTGGAATGGAAAGATTGGTTTGTGTTGAGTGGTTACACAAGGCCCATTTCTATGGTTTACCTTGTGTATCTCACTTGTGGAAAGCAACCCAGGAACAAAGGGATTTGAGATGCCAAATGTTAAGAAGCTTCTAGTGCAGCCACATGGCAATATGGGCTCTGCCTGGATCATATAGGTTGCAATAACTTAGCCATTTGGACAGTTGGTGGTAGTGGGATGTTAGGTTGGAACGCGTCCATTTGGTCTAAGGGAAGGCTTCTGAAAGGTCTTGTCACTAGAGGAAAAAGGGCCATCCGTCATGACGACCCTGAGCATTAGTCCCGGTGGCCACCAACCGACTAATGTCGCACGCTCCCGTTGGAGCGCACGGGCCGGGCATGGGTCCCGGTTGGTAGTAAGGGGCATGTCCCGGTTGGAGCCACCAACCGGGACTAAAGGTTTGGCCACAACACGTGGCTGCACGCACCTTTAGTCCTGGTGGCTTCAACCGACTAAAGACCCTGCCCTCTATAAATGCAACGCCCAGCCCTCCGCCCACTGCTTTTTCGAATGGTGTAAGGTGAGGGTGTGTGCTAGTTTTTTCATGCATGCATTGAAGGTGTTTGTTGAAATGTTTGAGTGAAAAATCCTGAATTTCTCATAGAACAAAAATATAGAAGGTGTCCGAGACGCACTTGAGCTTTCTCCTCTTTATTTCGATCGAGGTTAGCAATCTTATCTTTTCTAGGTCATTGATACAATTCATGTGTCGGTGTGAATTGGTTATTTCACTATTTATGATGTCCTGTTTTTGATAAACTTACTTATATGATGCAGATGAACGGTCGGAATGGATGTACGGTGACCGTGGTAGCGGTATATCAAAGGCGTGGATAAATTTATCAATGTGGCTACGACAAACAAAGAGAATGGATTTATACGTTGTCCATGTGTTCAATGTCGGAACAACAAGGAGTACTCTTCCTCGAAAATCATTCGCGCCACCGATTATGAAAGGTTTCATGCCCAACTATAATTGCTGGACCAAGCACGGGAAAGAGGGGTTATGATGGAAGATGGTGAAGAAGAAGATGATGATAACAACTATCATCATATGTTTCCTAATAGGATACCGCAATGGAATACAATGGAGAGGAAAAGGTGAAGAACGGGCATCGATGAGCCACCGATGAACTTGGTAGGGTCATTTCGATGCAAAGCGAGACTGTGAAACAGAAAATGAGAAGTTGAAGTTAGAGGGCATGCTAGAAGATCACAAGAAATTGTTGTACCCAAATTGTGAAGATGGCAGCACAAAGCTCGGTACGACACTGGAATTGTTGCGATGGAAGGCAGAGTGTGGTCTAACCGACCTCATTTGAAAAGATGTCAAAATAATGAAGCCAAGTTTCCAAAACATAACGAACTTCCCGAGAGTACCTACGAAGCAAAGAAGACTCTCATCCTCCGGGATTAGATGTGCAAAAGATACATGCATGCATTAATGATCGCATCCTCACCGTAAGGAGTATGAGAATTTAGATAAATGTCTGTATGCAATGCTGCGGTATAAGATCGACGAGATGACCTGTGATGTTGAGGGAGAGCCTCCTAAGAGGGTTCTGCTAAGGTTATGTGGTATGCTCCTATAATACCAAGGTTGAAACGCATGTTCAGAAACAAAGAGCATGCCAGTTGTTGCGATGGCACAAAGAAGACCGTAAGAAAGACGGGAGTTGAGACACCTAGCGATGGGTCACAAAGGAGAAAAATCGAGAGAGACTTCCTGACTTTGCAGTGACGCAAGGAACTTATGGTTTGGTCTAAGTACGGATGGCATGAATCCTTTTGGGGAGTAGAGCGAGCCACAAAGACCTGGCCCGTGACTCTATGTATCTACAACCTGCCTCCTTGGTTGTGCATGAAGCGAAGTTCATTATGATGCCAAGCTCATCCAAGGCCCAAGCAACCGGGCAACGACATTGATGTGTACCTTAGGCCATTAGTTGAAGAACTCTTACATTGTGGGGCAAACCAGTGTACGTGCGTGGGATGAGAACAAATAGGAGCCATTTAATCTACGAGGGTTGTTATTCAGAACCATCAATGATTGGCTCGCTCTTAGTAACCTTTCGTGATGCATAAACAAAGGATATAAGGCATGCACCCACTGTTTAGATAAGACCGAAGGTACATATTTGCATAAATGCAAGAAGGTTGTGTACCTAGCGAATCGACGATTTCTTCCGACCAATCATCCCGTAAGAAAGAAAGGCAAGCATTTCAAAGGTGAGGCGATCACCGAAGAAGCTCGAACTCCCAACCGGTGATGATGTATTTGGTATGGTCAAGGACATAGAAGTAATCTTTCGAAAGGGTCCGCGGTCAATCCCGAACGACGTCGCTACAGGACACGCACCCATGTGGAAGAAGAAATCTATATTTTGGGAGCTGCCATATTGGAAAGTCCTGGTGTCCGCTTCTTCAATCGACGTGATGCACGTGACGAAGAATCTCTGCGTGAACCTGCTAGGATTCCTAGGCGTATGGGAAGACAAAAGATACACCAAGCACGGAGGACCAACAAATTATGAAAGACCCAAAGAACATGCATACAGATAACAAGACGGATAAAGGGCGCCACTTAAGTCGTGCAATATGCTCTTACCAAAGCGAGAAGGAAATCTTTTTGAAGTCCTTTACGATCAAGGTGCCGCTGGCTTCTCATCTAATATAAAGGGATAATAAATATGGCAGAAAAAGTTCCAAAACCTGAAGTCTCATGATCCACGTGATTATGACACAGTTGCTTCCGATTGCATTGAGGGGCTTCTACCGTAAAATGTTCGAGTACCCATTGTGAAGCTGTGTGCATTCCTCAATGCAATATCTCGAAGGTAATCAATCCAGATATTCGCCAAGGTTACGAAGGATGTGGTACAATGTATTGTTAGTTTTGAATTGGTGTTCCCACCATCCTTCTTCAATATTATGACGCATCTCCTGGTTCATCTAGTGGAAGAGATTGCCATTCTCGGTCGTATTTCTGCACAATATGTTCCCTTTGAGAGGTTCATGGGAGTCTTAAAGAAATATGTTCATAACCGTGCTAGACTGAAGGAAGCATCTCCAAGGGATATGGAACAGGAGGTCATTGAGTTTTGTGTTGACTTTATTCGACCTTAAGCCGATTGGTGTTTCGACTCATGCATGAGGGAAGACTATGGAAAAGGCACGCTGGGAAAGAAAGCAATGATATGTAGGGACGGGATTCTTTCACTAAAGCACACTACAGCTTCTACATAATTCCACCTTGGCATTTCAGATATGGAGGAACACAAGAATATTGTACGCTCAAAACCCGGGGAAGCCTGAATCATGGATTACGATGAACACATGAAGTCTTCGGTGGTTGGATGTGGACACATCTCTTGAATGACACCACTGTTGGAGATCAGCTATACTTGTTGGCCTGCCACCATCTTCATCGTATTGAATTTCCAAGTACGAAATAAATGGGAATACATTCTACACAATCGCCCAAGATAAAGAGCACCAACCAAAATAGTGGTGTCCGCTTTGATGCAATAGACGAGAATGGACAAAAGGACACATATTATGGTTACATAGAGGAGATATGGGAACTAGACTATGGAGTCTCTTTAAGGTCCCTTTGTTTCACGCAAATGGGTCAACCGAATGGGGAAGGGTAAAGATAGACCAGGTTATGCGGAATGACAACAAAGGATCTCAACAATCTTGGTTATAGAGATGAACCATTCGCCCTAGCCAATGATGTGTCTCAGGTTTTCTATGTGAAGGACATGTCCTCCGCATCGAAAAAAGAAAAATATGCAAACAAATACATCATATGATGAGCCAAAGTCACATAGTTCTTTCAGAGAAAAGAAACATCGTGGGAATCGAGGACAAGATGCACATGTCAAGATTATAATAAGTTTGATGAAATTCGCCTTCACAAAGGAAAATCGACCCAAGCATTCCGTTAAGTAAAGAAGATGCTCCATGGTTACGCCAAGCGGTCATAAGGAATGACATATGCCAAGAAGTTCATGCTCATATTATGTAACTCTAGTTCATGTCTTTCGCGTTTGTTGCTTGACAAGGATATCTTTCATGGTTTGTGGCCTTTAGTCCCGGTTTTGTAGTCTCGTTTTAATATTAATAAATGTCTTGAGTGTTAGTCCCATTTTGTGGCTGGACCGGAGTGCCTCTATGACCAGTTTCTCGGATGCTGATGAGGACTGGGCTCACGCTCGGCATCTCCTCAAACTCGGATGGTGTCTCGCTCGAAAACCATCTTGCAGCTTGTAACTTCACTAACTAGATCAATACGCCGGAGGTAACTAATTTCACATATTAGGAGTGCCTCTATGACCAGTTTCTCGGAGATGCCGGAGGACCGGCTCCGCGGCATCTCCCTAAACTGGCCGCAGTGGTGTCCTGCTCTCAAAACCATCTTGAAGCTTGTAACTTCACTAACTAGATCAATACGCCTGAGCTAACTAATTTCACATATTAGGAGTGCCTCTATGACCAGCTTCGGAGATGCCGGAGGACCGGCTCCGCAAGATCTCCTCGAACCGCCGCAGTGGTGTCCCTGCCTCGAAAACCATCTTGCAGCTTGTAACTTCACTAACTAGATCAATACGCCTGAGCTAACTAATTTCACATATTAGGAGTGCCTCTATGACCAGTTTCTGAGATGCCGAGGATCGGGCTCACGGCATCTCCCGAACTGGCCGTAGTGGTGTCCCCTCTCTAAAACCATCTTGCAGCTTGTAACTTCACTAACTAGATCAATACGCCGGAGCTAACTAATTTCACATATTAGGGAGTGTTTATGACCAGTTTCTCGGAGATGCCGAGGACTGGCGTCGGCATCTCCTCAAATGGCCGTAGTGGTGTCCTCGCTCTCTAAAACCATCTTGGAGATGCCTCAAACTGGCCGGAGGACTGGACTCACAAGGATGCATATTTATAGTACAAGCAGCTCGGCATAATGTCGACACTCACGACATAATGTCGACACTCACCCTATTATTAGTGACTCATCTTTAGTCTCGGTTGGTGTCTCCAACCGGACTAAAGTTATCTTTAGTCCGGTTGGTGACACCATCCGGGACAAGGTATGCCGCACATATAATGTCGACACTCACCCCTATTATTAGTGTTGTCTCGCCCACTCACAAGAATCCTTCAACGCGTTGGTTTCTCCAACCGAGACTAAATATGAACCCTCTCTTTATATAGGCATTTCCTCTATTTATTAGGTAACACTTAAGACATTTATTAATATTAAAACCCGACAAATCGGGACTAGCTAACACTCAGCCTAAAGCCACCCCTTTAGTCATAATCATGCCTAGTCCTATAGTACGCAGCTGTGGTCTTCATCGCCGTCGCCATCATCATCGCCATCGCCACCGCCACTCCGGGATCCTCACCCATCCATGGCATATACCAGGCCATTCCAGCCTCGGATTCACGGCGGGTGGGAGAGGTCTCTGAAGACGGTGCTGCCACCGCCGGATGTGGGGCCTGTGGCGGGTGGACTCGTGGGCACCGAGGCGAGGATGGTCTCCGGCGATGTAGCGATCACTGATGATAGTACGGTTCTCCCACCACAGACGGCCGACTTGTGGTTCACCGTGGCGGCCATCACCCTCGTACTGGCGAGCTCCCTTTCACGCCTATTAGCGAAGAAGGCATTCCAGTGTCATAGTTGTCGGATCCCACTGGGATCCATCCGCTGCCCCGTGAGCTCGTGGTAGAAGGAGCTTTGTGATGGTCACCGACGGCGGAACCTTGAGGGACAGAGGAGAACCCTCCAACCAAAGATCAAAGCAAGGCGGGCGGGTGATGGGTAGTTGAGGCGACAGCCGGTCTCGAGGGTCGAATGGCCCAAGAGGCGTTGTCCATTGTTTTAAGAGAGGAAGGTGGATGTGTGGATAGCCATGACACGATCACCCTAAATATAGAGGAAAGGGCGGAAAACTTGGCGTGAAGCTTTGGGAAATGGCGGAATATCTTTAGTCCCTAGTGACTACATCCGGACTAAAAGCTCTAGTAGAAAGGAAAGGGCGGAAAACTTGGCGGGAAGAGGTGGTGGAAATGGCGAAAATATTTTAGTCCCGGTTTGAGAATACATCCGGGACTAAATTTGGGCCGAACAATGATCATGTTTAGCCGTGATTTTTGAAAAATCATTTTAGACTCGCAATATGTGGTTTCTTCAGATCCAATGCAAGTTCTAACGATGCCCGCCCCTATCTTCATGCACACGGTTCGACCATAGTTAGAAATTCAGATATTTCAAAACGGGCATAATAAATTCAGAAAAATCCGAACAATGAAAATCCTTCGTGGTGTCATATTATGTTACATAGTTGAAAGGAAAATACCAGACTTGGTATATTGATCATGTTTCAAAAACCTTCACAAAATGACCTATCATGTTCGAGGTTTCATGGCTTTCGTCCAAATGACCGATGTTATGTGCTGAATCACGGCATAGTTTGTGATGTTGTGCCCATATTATGCATGTGTGTGGACATTGGTATGGAGAACAATGTTGCAGGAGGAAGTTTTCCTTTTGTCGCATTAAAAGCCCTTTTCCATTTTCCGAGCGCAATAAACGTCGCTTTGTGAAGTAACCACCAAAATGCCGCTTCACAATGCTACCGCCCCATTTTCCTAAAATACTAGACCACCTTACATGGACTATCTCCCAACGGTACATCTCAAACCTTTTCGCCCATCCCGTAAAAGGATAAATGTCTCACGAATCCAGGAAGTGGGTCCGGTTTGTACTACAGTACATGATCTATCGCCTGTGATTTTTGAAAAATCATTTTAGACTCGCAATATGTGGTTTCTTCGAGATCCAATGCAAGTTCTAACGATGCCCGCCCCCTATCTTCATGCACACCGTTCGACCATAGTTAGAAATTCGGATAATTCAAACGGGCATAATAAATTCAAAAAATCCGAACAATGAAAATCCTTCATGGTGTCATATTATGTTACATAGTTGAAAGGAAAAATACCAGACTTGGTATATTGATCATGTTTCAAAAACCTTCACAAAATGACCTATCATGTTCGAGGTTTCATGGCTTTCATCAAATGACCGATGTTATGTGCTGAATCACGGCATAGTTTGTGATGTTGTGCCCATATTATGCATGTGTGTGGACATTGGTATGGAGAACAATGTTGCAGGAGGAAGTTTTCCTTTTGTCGCATCGGAAAAGCCCTTTTCCATTTTCCGAGCGCAATAAACGGTCGTTTGTGAAGTAACCACCAAAATGCCGTTTCACAATGCTACCGCCCCATTTTCCTAAAATACTAGACCACCTTACATGGACTATCTCCCAACCGGTACATCTCAAACCTTTTCGTCCATCCCGGTAAAAGGATAAATGTTCAAATCGGCAGGACAAAGTTTTTCTAAATTCCAAATTGATATTAAAAAATATAAGTTAATTCATTTTAATTGTAAATGGTTCATATTTTAAATGGCTACATTAATTATTTTTAAAAGAAAATGTTTTGAATTATTTATTTAAATCCAAACACTTTTTATGTTTCAAATTTTCTAAATTCCAAATTAATATTCAAAATATAAGTTAATTCATTTTAAAAGGTTACATTAATTATTTTTTATAAATAGAATATGTTTTTGAATTATTTATTCAAATCCAAACACTTCTTATGTTTAAAGTTTTTCTAAATTCCAAATTGATATTAAAAAATATAAGTTAATTCATTTTTAATTGTAAATGGTTCATATTTTAAATGGTTACATTAATTATTTTTTAAAACAGAAAATGTTTTTGAATTATTTATTCAAATCCAAACACTTCTTATGTTTAAAGTTTTTCTAAATTCCAAATTAATTATCATTTAAAAAACAATACAAATTTAAACCCCAAAATAAAAAATAAGGCGGGAACAGAGAGAAAACACCTGAAAAAATTTGAAATCAGGGGAATATGTCCCGGTTGGAGCCACCAACCGGGACTAAAGACCCCTCGCCAACGCTGGGCTGCTGAAAATATTGAGATAGGTCCCGTTGGTGGCTCCAACCGACGTATGCTTTAGTCCCGTTGGAGCCACCAACCGACTAAAGGTCCTTGTAACCGGTGCCCTCCTTCTTCTTCCCCATCTCACCTCTCTTCTCGCAAGACGACGCAGCTGCCCCCGCCGCCACGCCTACCGCCTCGCCCGCCAAGCGTGCAGAAGCTTCGCCGCCCGAGGCTTCTCCTGCGAATCGCCACGCCGCTTCCCAATCGCCGCCAACGACCGAGCCCGACGATCGCCACCGTCCATTCGCTCGGCTCGACCTCGCCCGACACCACCACCGCACACCGTATGCTGGTCCTCGTGGACCCTCTCTCGCCCTCTCGCTCTGGTTCATCCTCCCGACTCCTCGCCACCACCGCTCCACCGCTGTCGCCTGCCGAGAAGAGGTCGGCGGCGATTCAAGAATGCGGGCTGATTCTCCGGTGGAGATGATCTTCGCGATGAGGCGGTTCCAACGGCGGCCTCGGCCGTGAGGTGGCTGAGACGGCGGGCGACGCAACACCTACGCAGCTAGGGTTCGCAAAGGGGAAAACGGGAAGAAGAGAAGCTAGGGTTGATGGCAGCTGGAGCTCTTATAGGCTCATGGGCGGCGACGATGATCTTGGCATGCGGCGGCTCATCGGGTGGCCGGCGGCGAGCCACCGCGAGCTGCTTGCGTCGGGGAGGAAGAAGACAGAAACAGAAAGGCCGAAGGGGTACGGGCCTGGCTGGGCTGCTCTTGGGCCTCGGGTGGGCTTCCTGCTAGCGCCAGAGAGAGAGAAGGAGAGATGGCTCGCCCAAAGAGCTAGGTTGGATACATTTTTTATTTCCAGAATTTTTTTTCTATTTCTATTTCTGATTTCCCTTTTGTAATTTGAATTTCAAATCTATTTTGAATCTTTTCAACTTACAAAAACTTTTATAAAGTATATGAAATAGTGTGAGACCCTTTTATACACTTTGGGCTCAACTCATGTAGTTAGTTGTTTAAATACAAAACTCATTTGAATGGTTTTCAAATGGAGGAAGTTAGGGTTTAGGGTTTGATTTGTTCTTTCTTTATTAAACCAAATGCAAGTTCAACAATTTAAATGACAAGTATAATTAGAAGAACAAATGCACCCCTCTCATATGTTCCGAGTTTCCGAGTTAGGGTTTTCACCCGTCGAACCCCGATTAAATCGTCGAGCATGTCTTAGGGTTACATTCCAATGCAAATTAACTTGTCATATCATCATACTTGCTTGATCATTGCATCGATGCCATGTGTTGATTGTTTCCTTTCTTTCGTGTTTCATTATTAGGTTTATTATTAGTTAGGTATTATTAGGTTTATTAATTAGTTTGGTATTATTGGTATTCGACCCCATCGGTCACCAATGTGGGTAGCCCTGCACCGATTCACATTGTCAAGCAACTTAGGTGCATGTGGGTTCGACGATGTGCCTATCTACTACGGTTTCCTTTCTTCATTTTTATTATTGTGTATGTATATATTAGGTTTCTCTGAATTAGGGTTTATATCTCTCAACACCGCATTAACTTTCTCCTTTAGCCGCTTTGACTTATTCGTTTTTCCACCCAGCGTAAAATATGGACCCACACGCCGAGACGAAGAAAAGGAAGAGTTGATCCAAGGTGTGATCCGTGGGGAAGATAATTTAGACGTATCAATGTTTCAACAACTCGTGAGGGTGATCCTCTTTACCGGAGTAGACAACTTGTTTGAGGTTGAAGGTGTTGCCTTCATGAGTGAGAAGGCGATGCCTTGTGTAATCGAGAAGACGACCGCTCCCATAAGGTGCATGTAATATAAATCAATTCATTAATTAATCATCTGCTATCTATATAGAAATAGTAACGGCGATCTTTCTTCTTTAGCCCTCGGATCAAGGAATCTACCGAAAAGAGAAGACGAGGCCCAACCAAAAGTTGCAAGACCATGAGAGGTTCAGATCGAAGATGTCGCCAGAGCATACCGACAGCCCCGGTTGTCGCAACCAAATTTGTGGCACAATGCGGAGTAATCGTTAGGGACTTAATCCCGATCACCATTAGAAATTGGAATAGGCCTGCTAATGCGAATGAAGAGGGAACATGTTTATTTGTCCCTAACCACGCCAAAGATTTACTGTGGAAGAGGCTCATGGTTAATTTCAAACTACCGAAGATAGAGCTGGATCCAAATGCGGAGGATCCAGTTGAGGACGCCTTACAACATGGGAGAGCCATGGAGGCTAAGGTCAGGGAGTGGGCTTTGAAGAAGATGGCCCAGTGTTTCACCAACTGGAAGAAAAGATTGCACCTTGACTATGTCGTGAAAAAGAAGACTCCCGATTTCAAGAATATTCAGTTTGAGAAAATAAAACCATTCTGGGATGAGTTTGTGGAATACAAGAAATCAGAAAAAGCTAAGAAAATGTCTGAAACGAATAAGCTGAATGCTGCTAACAAGAAGTATCACCATACTATGGGGCAAGGTGGCTACAGGGCTGGCATTCCTAAGTGGGAGAAACTTGAGCAGGAACTGCGTGATAAAAATATCACCCTAGAGACAGACGATTGGGTAGAACGTGCAAGGAATTGGTTTTACGGGCATGGGGGCACGTTGGACTCGGAAGGGAGGTGTATATATACCATACGACATAAAGAAGACCCCTTGCCAATCGAGAGGATGAGAAAAGCAGTAAAGGCTGTTAAAGATGGGGACTTCATTCCCGATAGAGAGAATGATGAGCTCACACTCGCCCTTGGAAATAAGGAACATGATGGACGAACACGAGGCACAATAGGCTCCCAATCATGGAGGACTGGGTTTCAAGAGAGGAAGAAATATCCCGATAGAAGCCGCCGAGGAGTAAGGATGACGGTTGAAGCAGAAGTCGAAAGAGCGAATGCGTTTAATTGAAGAACGATTAAAGCAACAACAAGATGAAATTAACTCACTTAAAGAGTTAGTACTACGGCGCCCATCTCAAAAAAGACACCGCATTCGATGCTACCGCCTATCGAATAATCGAAAAAAGCAGGGCTTCCACCGAGGTCCCGGTGATGACAATGGCGATGCCGGCGATGCAACCGACGATGGCTTTTGGCTACCCAAAGGATGATATCAGAGATGACACACTGCGAGCTACATGTCAAAGTTGTGAACATATCAATGAAGGTGGCGGTTGGCTATGCCTTACCAATTGGACCCACACCAACTTACCACAGTCATCCGGTTCCAGAGGGCTACGCTGTTGTCGGCGTGGATGAAATCATGCCCACCTTTGAGGTTTTGGATCCTCACTACCGCCGGTGAAGGGATGTGATCGCTGGGTGACGCAAAAACGCCACCATTCTATGGTCAAGGATTGTATCGCTTCAAATCACACGCCAAGGCCATCTTCGCCGCCTCACCCGCCTCCGCCGAGGTCGCCGCCGCCCAGCGGCTCGTCGCCACCTCGCCTGCCGCCTCACCACCCGCCGCCTCACCAATCTCCGGCAGCCATCGCCGGAGCCATCGCCGTGCCTCAGATAAAAGCGTAAGCGCATCGCCATCAGGTCGTAAGCGATCGCCAAACGTAAACAAGATCCTCTTCCAAAAGTACCAACGGTTCCTCCCAAGAGAGCTTATGATCTTCAAGAGGAGATCGGCGATCGTTGATGCGAAACGACGTTTTTTCGCTAAGGCGGCCGAAAGAGCGAGTTCCCAACCAAAGAAGAAAAAGCCAAAGTGTTGAAAATGCTAAAGACTCTTCATCAACCCGAGCCAAAGCTGTCATCGGACTATGAGCGTTCTATTCTCAAGTCACATGCAAGACAAAAAGCCTCAAGAGCAAGATCGATGCAAGCGGAAATCTGTTGCCCAGCTCGGAGAACAAGCAAAACAGACTTGCGCCCCTCTCAAGGTGATTTCTCAAACCAATGTGGGGTCGAGCAAATATGGGGCGAAGAGCAGATGATCCAGGTAGTTACTGTCTGGAGAAGTCCACGCTCAAGGTATGAGTATTGCCAGACTTATCCCTTAGAGTTCTTCCCGTGAGTGAAGTAGCATACCAATACCAGACGGAAAACCTCGTCAAACTGAGGAGGTAAACAATCTTCCAACAAAATGCGAAGATTGCATAACTGGTACATGCATGCCACAAGGGCCGGGCTAACTGGATAGTGCCGAGGGTTACAAAAAGCATCATGGGAAAGAAAACGATGACATGGTATCCATTGAATTTGATGAACTATTTCAATTATTCAATCAAGACGCTTGGACAAATCGATCATGAGTGCCTATTGTCCGTAAGTACTAATTCTGTAATTAATTTAGTCTCCATCTATAATATTTTGTTTATTGCATGTATATAATCATACTTTAATATGCGTAATGAAGATTCTCGAATGCAGCAGAGGACAAATCTATGACATTGGCTTCATTGACCCATATTGGGTTCATGAAGCTAATCTCAAAATAAGCCCCGGATACGGAGGATAATATAGTACGCGTTAAGGTTTCAAGAAACCAAAAGGAAATACTATTTCCTTACAACTTCCAAAGGAGTGTTATTGTCTTGTATACACTTTCTATTTCGCTACTCGATGTTAAGTATATAATTGATTAGTTCTCGCATTCGCAGTACCACTATATTCGTTAATCATTCAACTTGACAAAGGGCGTGTACTAGTCATGGACTCAAACATAAACCCCTTGAGACGTGGAAGGACATGCGAGATACTTCTCCAAAGGTAATTCTAATCATTACGACACTATATCGGCAACGCGTTAGAATTTTATGATATCAAGTACTTAATAACTTATTTTATTCGTTTTCACGCATACGCCACTTTGGAAACGGTTCACCAAGAAGGCTAGGGGTGTTTGGAAAGAGGATCTTACATTTCAACCACTAGATGTAAGCACCACTAGCTATATCCACGCATCTCTTTGATTCTAGTTTTGATACGCTTATTATCATGCTTGATTATTATTTTGATTGAACTCTGTTGCGTAAAGTGCCCTGACGCAGGACCGTGTAACAATCTATGTGGATACTATGTATGCGAGTTCATCCGCAGACGTGCGATGAGAAGGGCAGTAATTTAGAGCAACTCCACATACGTAAACAATTTCTATAGTTTTTAATTACAATCAAATTGTGTTTAGTTTCATATTCATATAGGTGACTCCTTTTTAAATCAGATCGAGCGTCTGGGACGGTCTTACGCCAAAGGATCGCATACGAAATCAGGAGGAATTGGCGGGATTATTGGATGCGTAAGTCCTAAACACACAAGGGAATACTACTCGGCTGTGTATAGACAATAGGAATTGTAAAATAGCAACTTTCAAGAAATTGGCGGTAGCATCGAATAGCAACTTTTGTATGTAGTGCATGAACTCGATCTGTATTGAATGTAATGTTGTCATGATGATCTTGTGTAATATAAGGTTCCTTCATTGATAAGTGCAAAACACTAAATAAACAATAAAACAACCTAAATGAATTCTCTTCGCGGCACAAAAGTGGCGAAAATCTGTCGCCAACAAAATGTGCCAAAATGAATTCTCGCATGACGAGAGAAATGGGCCAAATCTACGCGGCAAGAGTTATTAGTCGTGTTACGAACCGACTAATGCTCCACCCTCGCTCGATGTCATACGTGTGCCCCATTTGTCCCGGTTGGTGGGGCAACCGGGACTAATGGTTGGAGCTTTAGTCCCGATTGCCCCGTCCTGGTTGGGCAACCGGGACTAATGGCCCTTACCAACCGGGACGCATGGGGCGTTTTCTACCAGTGTGTCTTGGTGAAAATAAAGTCTTGTGGGGAAAGTGCACAACCTCTGTAGATGGAAGAATCTAAGTACTTAGCCATGTCCCTGGTATTGGACAACTTGAGCATCAAGGCATGGAAGCTATCAAGAATCTCCTCATCCCAATTTTCTAAGTTAAAACTTGAGGTTAAACAAGGGTGAAGGTTCTCCAATTTCTATTGGTATTTCCTTGGGGAAGGTTTTGTCAAAGAAAAACTTAGTGTTTTCAACTAATAGGTAAAACCTATTTTGAGCAAAGCAAGCCTAAGCTACACTTAGCCAAATTCATATAGTATCTAGATGTTAATATTCTACTAAGGTATCACTTGCCAATACTATTCCAATGTATTGATCCACTGTGGCTGTAACTTGTGATGTTGCAGGTTATTCTGATGATTAGGGGTTATGAGTCTACACTCAACATGCTTGCCTATGGCACATGAAGATGAAGACTTATTTATCTTATTCTATATTTGAACTCTTGTATTAGGCCTATGGCCATGGAGTTTGTAAAAGACTATGTTTGTCTCTGGAATGATATGTAATAATGACCTTTGTTTCTGCGTACTTCATCTTAAACTGTGGATGCTAGCATTGATCCAGGGACTAGCATTGCAATCACAGGGATCCTTACCTTCATAAAGGGAGGGATCTTACACTCTGCTTGAAGAGCACAATATAAATGCCAAGGCACCTCTGAAGTTCACATGAAGACTAGAGATAAACATATCAGAGATACAAGCATCAAAGTCATGACATAATTAACCAAGTTTTGAGACAAACACAAGAATGACAACTATGCTCTCAAGAAGGTGCTCATAGAATAAGTGATGACTCAACAAGGTGGTGAAAACGGTTTTTGAAAGGTTTGAAAGGCTTCCAAATGCTGAAAGGAAGGTACTCATTAGCTTTGAGCTCTCATTTCCCCTATCATAAGCATATTTATGTTGTTAAGGTGAAAGTGAGGTCCACTCTGAATTATATGCTTGACAGACCATAGACTGGAAATCCCGAGTCCCTTGAGTGAGAGGGCCACTCCGCATACTGCTCAACTTTGGGTCTAGGCAAGTTCTTGTCATTGTAAGTATTTGCATATCATCGAGAACCGCCAACGGGGTACCCCTTTCATATGGTACATGAGCTTTCCCATAACCAAAATGACAAGACAAGCAGACAATGAGCATCTCAGCAATCTTTTATTTACTATATGCATAGTTTTTTATTGAGGATGCTTCATAGATAGCTCACTATGGTGATGCTGCAAGTTTCCACCATGATTAGGCATGGCTTAGGCTAGCGGCCCACGTGTTTCTCTAACACAGAATACAAACTCCATGGACTCACAAGTCCCCCTTTCATTTCACATCGTTGACATCCGCAAACAAAAGAGCAAGGTATCAACTAGATATGAATATATATCCAAAAGGTGTTGAAAGTGTTCCCCGTGATAACACATTTATGCTGACTCCCAGCATATAACTTTCATGGACTAGTCACAATGGTTCAGGATTATTAAGTGCACAGAATAAAGTGTGCCATCAAGTTCGTGAGAGCTTTACTAACTAACTTTCACAAAACAGACAAACATTTTATTTTGGAAGAAAACACGACATATAAAATATGCACTAAAGTAGCAAATGATGCTAATAGGTAGGTAAGGTGGACACAACTGGCAATATTGGCTTTGGGGAGTAGGAAACACAGATAGAGCACATACTTAGTGCAAGTGAAGGTTAGCAATAGAGAGAGAGCGACAAATGAGAGAGCAATAGCTGTCATAATCATGCTTGCAAAAAAACAGAACTAATTATGGCATGAAATTGATACAAGATCTCTGAGGCAAAATAAATCATCGATGCTTACTGACTATTGATTAGTCATATGCATGTGTGAGCATGTGCCAAGTCGATTCACATGAACAGTCCGAGGAGTATACCACAATATCATACCAAAGTATGAATAAAACAATGCAAGCAAACATTCATATGACATGCTACAAACTATTAGCAAGCTGGAGCTAATCATAGACAAGCAAGAACTAATAAGCATCCATAATGAGTATATGTACAAAAATAAACAAATAGCGTTCGTTACCAGCCTCTTACCACTCCTCGAATTGTCTTAATCTTCATTATTGCTCTTCACTTGTGTGACTTGAATGATAACATGAAACCAAAATCCACTGAGAACGGCTGAACCCTGTAAAGAACTCACAAAACCAAAGAAGAACAACAAATTTTTGGTGTTTTCGATTTTTTTGAAACAAGCAAACAAAGAAAAACAAACCAAACAAGAAGCAAACAAAGCAAAGCAAACAAAGCAAAATATTTTTGTATTTTTATTTTAAGGAAAACCAAAGCAAAGAAACAAACCAAGAGAAACAATGAAAATATTTTTGGTAGTTTTGTGTTTTTGAGAAAGAAGCAACAAGAACCAAAAATAAAGCAAAAATAATTGATATATAAAGAACCGACCGAACATGATATATATATGAGTGTGATGTCGGTATACCTCCCCCAAGCTTAGGCTTTTGGCCTAAGTGGGGCTCAATCCCATGGTGTCCAAGAGGATGCACCTCCGTAGTATGTAGAGGAAGCTCCCTCGTCCTGGTATGAGCTCGAGGCCTCCTCCGTGTAATACACAGAGGGGTCTATAATGGTGCTTCCTCCTGATAGTGCCCGTGGAAGTTAAGAGAGCGCAGCGTGTCATCCATCTCCACCTTCGAGCGTGACAAAGGTACCTGGGAAATACTGAGCAAAGTGGTTTGGGGTAGAGGTATCTCTATCTCTTCTCCGTCGATAAACAGCATTCTATAAACCAAGTTCTCAAGGGTAGAGCGTGTGGTGACAAAGTGGTGCGCCTTCATGGTAGCAAGATCAAGCCTCTGAGGAGCCAAAACTGTATCATGTGGATCAACAGCAATATTCAGGGCAGCATCAATACGAGTAGCAATAATTCCCCCATAAATGGGTCCTTTAGCAGCTAAATGACGAGCAATGAGAGAACCAAGATTATACTTATCCTCATTGTTAAGCGCAACAACTAAGAAGGCCAAATGATAGTTGGAGATATTACTAGTATTCTCCCTACCAAGAACACTAGTGGCAAGATAGTAGGCAAAGTACCTGATGGCTGGAAGTTGAATGTTCTTTATATTCCTCACGAGCTCTACGGTCATCATCATTGGTTATTCCTCGGTAAATCTCTAACAAATCAGCAGGTAGAGCTGTAATCTTCTTTGATGACCCAGTTGTACCAAGTCCTAGGACCTTGCAAAATTGCTTCAAAGTCATAGAATGAGCCCTGCCATAAATTTTGAAAGACACAGAAGGCTTGAACAAACTATTATTAAAGGAGAAACTCTCCACAAATGTTTTAGTGAGCAAAGCATATTGTGCGCTCTCATCCTGCATGTAACTTGTTAGTCCAGCCCTCTGTACCAAGGTCATGAAATCATTAAGAATCCCAGTAGCTCGCAAGAAAGTTTGGCAAGGAAAGGCGGAGGGGTGCGCATCCCCTTCATCTCCCTCGTCACCTAATCACGGAGTGATGAGATCCTCATTGTATGAGGGTCAAGAGCTGGTAGATGACCTTGGAAGCCTTGCCCTTCTAGGTGCATCACTCTCAAATATATCGCCAAATGTGTAGTGGTCCATGACTTTCCTTTTCTGAAATTTTAAAGAACCATCAAACCAAGTGATTTCTAGGTTGATAAATGATGAGAAACTACTATAGGAACTTGCTAGAGGACTACACATGCATCAAATAAATTTTCTAAGCATAGAACAAGCATGCAACCTCAAACAACCTGACACCTATAGCAACAAAATACTCAAGATACAATCTACAAATCACAAATCTAATTGGACAAGTGGAGGAGGCACATACCAAGGAGCAATCCCTCCAAAAATCAGCACTTGAGATGGGTTGAACAAGGAGATCGAAAATCGCGAGCAAGAATAGCAAGAACTCGAGCTTGAGCAAGTTTTCCGGTGTTTTTCGGGAGAGAGAAAGGTGGCTTTGAGGAGGCATCCTAGAGGGTCCCAGGTGGGCCAGACCCCCCCTAGGCGCCACCCACTGGTAGGTCGCGCCTACCATGGGTGCGGTGGACTGGGGTGGCCCTGGGTCACTTCAGGTACCTCTCTGCCCCTTTTTTTGAGGAAAAAATTATTTTGAATTTTCTGGGAGTTTTTGGGAAACTTTATTTTTTGCCAATTTTCATGGTATGAAAATTGATTTTCTCGCAGAAACAGATTTTTCAGAAGTAGCAAAAGCAAACCAAAAGCCAAACTACAGGAGCTCTAAGAAACTCAAACAAACAAACAAAACTAAAGCAAAGACTAGGAAGGAGAAAAGTAAAACAAAGAAATAATAACCACAGTGAAAACATTAGTTTGTTCATTAAAATCCTTTTGTTAACAAGGTTGATCAAGTCTTGTTACTAAAACAATCTTAGATGAAGCAAAACTTTGTATTCCACCAAGTGATTATGTTACCTCAAGCTTGATATCAATGGTCCCAATCATAATAGTTTCAAAATTTTCTTGTGGAATGGGACAATATATTTCTCCAACCTTGATGCTCTCAATATTTTCAATGGAATTCAGGCAATAGCTCTTAGCAACCTTCTTGGGGAAATAGACAGTGTGCTCTTTTTCATTAATATTGAATGTTACTTTTTCTTGATTAGAATTGATTACAGCACATGCAGTATTAAGAAAAGGTCTCCCAAGAATAATAGACATGTTATCATCTTCAGGCATTTCAAGCACAACAAAATTAGTTAAAACCATGCAATTATGAGCTACTTGAACAGGAACATCCTCACATATACCAACAGGAACAGTAGTTAACTTATCAGCCATTTGCAAAGATATATCAGTTGGTATCAACTTTTCTAGCTGGAGTCTCTTGTAGAAAGAAAAAGGCATAACACTAACTCCAGCTCCCAAATCACATAAAGCAGTTCTAACATAATTATTCTTAATAGAGCAAGGAATAGTTGGTATACCTGGATCACCAAGTTTCTTTGGAACCTTACCATTGAAGGAGTAATTAGCAAGCAAAGTAGAAATCTCCTCATTAGGAATCTTCCTTTTATTAGAGACAATATCCTTCATATACTTTGAATAAGGAGGCAACTTAATAGCATCAGTCAAAGGAATTTGCAAAAATAAAGGTTTCATCCACTCACAAAACTTGTTGTAGTGTTCTTCCTCCTTTGACTTGTGTTTCTTACCTGGAAAAGGCATAGGTTTCTGCACCCAAGGTTCTCTCTCTTTACCATGTTTATTAGCAATAAAATCTTCCTTAGTGTACCTAGTGTTCTTAGTGTGCTTCTCAGGTTCTTCCTCAACTTCCTCCTTATCAGGAGCATCATTTTTATCGTTACCACTCTCAGTTTCAGCATCAGAGACAGATATACTATTAGGATCTACAGCAGGTTCAAGTGGTTTCTCAACTATCTTATGTTTCTTCTTCTTTCTCTTACGAGGACTACCACTATCTACTTGTTGGGAATCCTGCTCAATTCTTTTAGGGTGTCCTTCAGGATATAAAGGATCTTGAGTAGTCATACCACTCCTAGTTTTAATTCCATAAGCATGTTTATCTCCTGAAGCATTAACTAGCATATCCTTTTGTACCTTAGCAAGTTGATCAAGTTGAGTTTGAGCCATTTGAAAATGTTTACAAAGCATTTTAATATCATTAGAAGTTCTTTCCACAATATCTTTCAACTCATTGATAGCTCTAGAGTTTTCCAATAAATAATTCTGAACTTGTTTATTAAAATTATCTTGTTTAACAATAAAAATGTCAAGTTCCTCTAAGCATTGATCACGAGGCTTACTATAGGGAATATCACTTTCATCAAAGTGTTGGAGAGAGTGTACCTCAATAGTGGATGAGTGGGGAATTGGCTTACATAATTCTTCTATAGGAGGTAGATTCTTCACATCTTCAGCTCTAATACCTTTCTCCTTTAGACACTTCTTAGATTCCTTCATCACTTCATAATTTAATGAAATAATTCCTCTCTTCTTTGGTGTTGGTGTTGGAAGTGGTTCAGGAACATCTGGTTCAGGAGTAATAGGCTCAGGTGTATTCAGCTCAGTTGAAGTCCAATCATCATAATTCTTGCTTATTTTAGCCATCAATTCTTCAGCATCTGTAGGATTTCTTTTCCTGAAAACACAATCAGCAAAGCTAAACACAATTAGCAAAGCTATCTAGGTAGGTCCTAGAATCATTAGTTAGTCCATTATAATAAATATCAATAAGCTCATTCTTAGGTAATGGACATCCAGGATATGCATGAATCAAGGCACAGAACCTTGTCCATGACTCAGGCAATTTCTCTTCTTCTCCCTGTTTAAAATCAAAAAGTCTCTGCAAAGCAGCATGTCTAGCACTAGGAGGAAAATATTTCTAGAAGAAAGAAGCAATCAAATAATCAGGGATATCAATGGAACCGGGAGGTAATCTATTAAACCAAGCCCTAGCTTCTCCTTTTAGTGAAAAAGGGAAGATCTTAGCAAAAAAGTACTTGCGCATCTTAAAATCATCAGAGAATAAAGAACTCATAGTAGAAAGCTCATGCATATGAGCCACAACACTCTCATTTTCAGCCCCACAGAAGGGTTCTTTCTCAACAATATCTAAATGAGATAAATCAAGAGAGAAATCATAATCTTTATCTTTAATGTCTATGGGAGAAGTGGAAAACTTAGGATCAGAGGACAACTTAGGCATAATAGTATGTCTAGCAAGGAGACTCTTAATAGCACTAGTACCATGTGTGTTTCAGCACTCTTCAACAAATTCATAAGTGAGCTCAATATAACCATCATTAATATCATAACTCTCACTAGCCTCAGGTGAGCTAACATGTGTAACAGTGTTTTCACTAGGAGTTTCGGTATTTCCTAGACTGGCCATAGTAGCATCTAGAAAAGGACCTAATGAACCACTCGCATCAAACACAGTAGAAGTATCATCATGATTATCAAAAGCTTTGACTCGGCGTAGTAGCAAGTG
This sequence comes from Avena longiglumis, assembly GCA_030063025.1. NCBI lineage: Eukaryota > Viridiplantae > Streptophyta > Magnoliopsida > Poales > Poaceae > Avena > Avena longiglumis. The sequence goes on along the minus strand of CP125976.1, from coordinate 99,058,257 downwards.
TGTAGCATGAGTATGTGGTGGTGGTGTAACAAGCTTACTTATAACAGACGATGAATCAAGAGCGGCAGAGGTGTTTAGGACTGTACCTCTTCTTGTAGTGGATGGTAAAATAGGGAAATTTCCATCACGAGACTTCCCCATGATGAAAGGAGTAGCAGGGAACAATAATAGATCCAAGTGAACTTACAAATAAAGCTATGCTCCCTGGCAACAGCGCCATAAAATAGTCTTGATGACCCACAAGTATAGGGGATCGCAACAGTCTTCGCGGGTAGTATTACCCAATTTATTCATTCAACACAAGGGGAGCCAAAGAATACTTGCAAGACTTAACAACTGAGTTGTCAATTCTGCTGCACCTGGAAATAGTTCTTGCTCACAGAAGTTTATCAGTAGCAACAGTTTGATAGTAGCAACAGCAAAGCAACGATGGCGATAAGAACAACACGAGAGCAATAGTAATGAATGGTATGAGGATTCGAGTGCGGTAGGCATAGGGATGGATGGAAGGGCGTTGCATGGACGAGTCTAAACATGTAACTTTAAGATCTAGGGAATTGCAGATAAATAATAACAAGAATCCAAGTACTAAACAATCCTAGGCATGTGCTCCAAATATAGTCATACGTGCTCGCAATGATAACTTGCACAAGATCTTCTGTCCAGTCAGCCCGTGGCAGCGGGGCCTCTAGGGAACTAGTGGTAATTAAGGTTCTCCTTTTAATGGAGCACCGGAGCAAAGCATTAACACTCCATGAACACATGTGATTCTCACACCATAGCCATCCCCTCCGGTTGTCCCAATTATTGTCACTTTGGGGATTTTGGATCCACACAATGATATGTGTACACAACTTGCAAATAAGATCACAAACAATACTATCATAATGATTCAATAATAAGTTCAGATCTGAGATCATGGCACTCGGGCCCTAGTGACAATCATTAAGCACAACAAGTGGCAACAAAGTCAAATAGCACAAGAGATACTAGGCACTATGCCCTAACAATCATATTCGATTACATGATAGAACTCATCCAATCCCTAGCATCCCCAAGCCTACAGCGGGGGATGACTCACTCATCGATGAGGGAAACATTGGTGGTTGATGGAGATGCGTTGGTGATGACGATGGTGATGATCCTCTCCAAATTCCCCGTCCCGGCAGGGTGCCAGAACGGAGTTTCTGGATCCGAATCTTGGTTTCTGGTGGCGGCGGCGTAGCGGAACTCTTTCTGGAAAACTATCGAACCCCCGTCAGTTTTTATGTCGAAAGGCAACTTATAGGCGCAGAGGGAGGCCGAGGAGCCGCCTAGGGAGGCTGCACCCCCTCCAGGCGTGGCCAATGGTGGGCCCACGCCTGGGGTGGGTCTGAGCCCCCCATGCCTCCCCTCCGTCTCTTATTCTAGCTCTGTGGATCTTCTGGTGAAATATAATTTTTGGCATATTTTCTGGGTTTTTTCCTAATAGTTGATTTTCTGCATAAAAACAAGACACCAAAGTAATTCTGCTGAAAACTGTGTCAGTCCGTGTTAGTTGCATCCAAATCACACAAGTTTAGAGGAGAAACAATAGCAAAGTGTTCGAAAAGTAGATACGTTTTGGACGTATCAATGACCACAATAAGATCATGCATAGAGAGAGAGAGAGAGACAGAGAGAGATGAACACATAGCTACAGGTAGAGCCCTTAGCCTCGAGGAAGAACTACTCCCTCCTCATCATGGGAATCAGCAACGGCGATGGAGATGGTGGTGGAGATCAATGGAGATGGGTCCGGGGGCACTTGCCCGTCTCAGCAGGGTGCCGGAACAGAGACTTTCTGTCCCCCGAATCTCCCCTTCGGTGGCGGCGGCGCAGCGGAACTTTTTCTAGAAGTATGATGGATTATTCAGGGTTTTCTCCCCAGGGGCTTCTTATAGGCGAAGGAGTCAAGGCTGGTGGAGGGCCAGGGGCCCACACCCCCTGACGGCGCCACCAGGGCTTGCCCGCGCCTGGGGGTGCGGCCACCCTGGTGCCCTACTCCGTCTCTGCTTCGTGGTTCCGTGTTGGTCCGGGGAAATAATGACTTTGGCTTTTGTCCCGTCCAATTCCGAGAATATTGAATTTTTGCCTTTCTGGAACCAAAAACAGAAGAAAACAGGCAACTGGCACTGTGGCATCTTGTTAACAGGTTAGTACCAGAAAGTGTATAAAATACCTCAAAGTGTAGACTAAACATAGCAAAGTAGATACTAAACAAGCATGGAGCATCAAAAATTATAGATACGTTTCCGACGTATCAAGCATCCCCAAGCTTAACTCCTGCTCGTCCTCGAGTAGGTAAGTGGTAAAAGAATAATTTTTTAGGTGACATGCACCATCAAAACCAAGATCAAACCATTTGCAAGCATTGAAAGCTTGGATCAAAGAATTCTAAACATGTGCATGAAAGATGGAGTTCTAACAGTAAGAAAAAGTAACTATATATGCAACATAAAAGGTGTTGGGAATATGCCCTAGAGGCAATCATGTATGATGATATTTCCCATTGTATTCATAAAGTTATTAAGTAGTCCTTGTATAAGCATCTGATGTGTATCATTGAATATGTGATTCAGTTGTGGAACTATGCATTCATGTTGTTTGTACTAAATATCCTTGGTCATTGAGGTTGTGCTGGACACACAACTTAGACCAATGTGAAAGTTGGCTTGATGACTCGGTTCCACTTGTCATGGGCATGGAGATGCTATTCCAACTTACACAGACTAGGCTAAAGAGTTTAGCGATTCGGATTGACCCATATTGAGGTACAACGAACTAAGTTGTCATTTGTATATCTCAATCAATGTAATCCTTAGACCTGAGGTTGTTGCATAGTCCGAGTTGAGGATCACCGACTTAGGTTACATCAGCGCTGATCCGTGAATGGGCGCTTATAAAGGCGAGTTCGGTCGTCGAGAATCAAGCTGCGTGATGTGAATAACCAAGATGGGATTTGCCCTCCACTCGGAGAGATATTCTCCGGGCCCTCTCGTGAGATATGATTCGAAAGCATGGCCATGCGACTCGATTAAGTGTTAACGAGGCGATCGACTAAGAGTTAGTCGTGAATCACTTATCTCGGATCGATAAGAGAGTTGGACTATTTAAGGATGACATATATTCGCCTATAGTCCGACAAGGTATATCGTGAGGCAAAGGGACTCGGACGTAAGTCGCATTGGAAAGGCAAGTCGTCATGACTCTTTGGTACTTGGGAATCGGTATGTTACGCTGGAGCCGATGCCGATTGATCGATTGTGAGTTGGACTCTAATCGTGTCCAAGTAACCATGAGCCTGCGGGGTCACACACTTAAGAGCGGGAGCAGGTTCGGATTGGATCCGAATCATATAATCTGATTGGGTTGGACCTAAACCAGATTAGGACTGAGTTAGTGAGTTGGACTCACGGTGACTAGTTTTATATGGGCTTTAGTGAATGGGTCTCGCGAGCTGAGCCCACGTTCACTCCCTATATATAGTGGAGCACAGTAACCCAGAAAGGTTAATCGTTGTTCGGTTAGGTTATTCCATGTGTTGGAAACCCTAGCTCCACAGTCGGCCGTGAACGAACCTAGCGATTCGCCGGGCGCTCCTCCTATGCGTGTGGATACCAGAGAGGTGCCGGCGATCAGCACCGGACGATCGGATCGTGAGGACTGCTGCATCAACCGACGCTTCATCGGTAATCCGCAACCCGCTGCGTCTAGTGGTAAACCTCGTGGCCTTCTACCTCAGCTAGGTCTTGGGATCACCACGTTAGAGGAAATTTTTGTTTTGTTTATCTCGTGGCCCAAGGGTATCGAGCGATAGCTTCTGGTTTTAGGCTCGAGATCTCGCATATGTGATATGCTAGGCTATATGAGATCTGTGCTGTTACGGTGGTCGATCTATGAGATAGATCGGTTTTGTATGAAGTTGATTGGATCAAACTACGGGAATGGTAGATCTGATTTCCGTGATCATACCGCCGAGGTCATGGAACGACATACCCCTACCGGTCGGCTTCCGCCATCGGGTAGACTGTGACACGTAAATCCGAGCGGTGATCGAAGATCAAAAGTTTGATCGAATCGGACGATGGTCGGAATCCATGTTCGGATCGTAGATGAGATCTACGTTTTCGGAAAAATCGTCGGGACCGGCCATACTGTCGTGCGCCTTAGATGTCGTTCGAGTTTCACAATGCGGTAGATATTGTATCTATGCATAACTTGTTTTTGCGGAAGTTGTGAATGGTATGGTTCATGTGCATGTGATGTATGTGTAATCCATACGTGATCTGCGAATCACGGTTTTTGTCACTACTGGAGCCTAGTCTTTGTCATTTTATTGTATAACGACCTGCGTCGGATTCTCTATGTAATTTACTTTACTAAGCTAGTGTAGCTGTTTGAGAACCCGGAAGGCATGCAGGCGTTGTACATGTCGGCGACATGGAGTAAGACGGCAAGTGACAAGAGTTGGCACGAGTCGGATTCTGAGCTTTGTGGAGATGGAGATTGCCATGAAGAGAGCCATACCATTTCACATTATAATTGTTTTATTTTGTGTTATTGTTATGTCTCAGTTTACCTCTATTAGATAGTCGGTAAATTTAATCCCTCAAAGAAGGTCTAGTCGGTTTTCCATGATGTTTGCACCATCACAAGTCGGACATTTTTGGTAGTGGGCTCATAAAATTGAGGTGCTGCCAATTCTTTCCGACTAGGTGTGAAGTCGGACTCTTCTTGCAGAAACACTTTCGTGGCTAGGGGTCTATCACAACGGTTGTGGGACTCGGGAAAGGTCGGATGGGAGCCGGGCATGTGATGCCACCCGTCCAACAGAGTCGCATGGGATGCGATTGACAAGGAGTTGTCTACCTAGATCACTTGGAGGCTAGCGGTGATGCTAAAGCTCACTAGCCGACTTGCTTATTTAGGATCCGAATCACTAAGTAACCATCGGAGGGTGTTGGTTCTAGTGGGAGCATAAAATATTAAAATGTTGAATATGCTTGCTCTTTTATGAATACATGTCTTAAGTGTTTTGCATATTTTGTGTTGTAGATCATGGCACCAAGTAGCGATCACTCTCGGATATCCGGTTTTGCGTTGAGAACCATTCTTGAGAAAGATAAACTGACGACACTAATTTTACCAACTGGTATCGAAATCTGAGAATTGTTCTCAAACAAGAAAAGAAGGACCATGTCCTAGACAACCCACTTCGGATGAGCGAATGAGAATGCATTGTCGACCACCAATGCCTACCGGGCTAAGGATGAGTCCACGGATATTAGCTGTCTTATGCTTGCTCACATGGAACCGGACTTGCAAAAGCAGTTAGAGCATGTTGAGGCCTATGATATGATCGAAAGCCTCAAAAGTATGTTCGTGCTCAGCGAAGACCGAGGTATCAAGTCTCTCGGGCTTTGCTGAGTTGCAAGCTTAAGGATGGTGATCCACCGAGTCCGCATGTGATCAAAATGGTTGGTTACGTGCAGTCTCGGAGAGGCTTGGCTACCCCATAAGCGAAGAGTTCGCTACGGATATAATTCAACTCTCTTCCTAGTGCATATGGGCAGTTCATTTGAACTACCACATGCATGGTATGGATAAGAAGCTCACCGAATTGCATGGGATGCTCAAGCAGAGGCGGATCTCAAGAAGGGCACCAGTCAAGTGTTGATGGTGCGAATAAGGCTAAGTTCAAGAAGAGTTCTTGGACTAAGAAGAAGGCTAAGTCGAGGAAGCAGGCTCAGATCCGGTCCCAAGCGCTTCCTCGGGACTAAACCATCTCCTTCACGGATCCACTTGCTTCTCTTCAAGGCGGATGGCCATTGGAAGAGGCTATGACAAGTACTTGGCCACAAAGCCAAGAGTGGAGATATGACTTCGACTCAGGTACACTTGTTTGCAATGTTATAGACATATATCTTGGCGATGCACCTAATAGTTCTTGGGTATATGATACGGATCGATTATTCACATGCAACTCGTTGCGAGGGGACTGTAAGGACTAGGGCGTAGCAAGAGGCGAGGTTGATATTCGAGTCGGCAACAAAGCAAGAGTTCTGCTGCGTTGGAAGTCGGCACGATGCAACTTCATTTACCTTCCGATTCATTATGGAACTAAATAATTGTTATTATGTTCCGAAGCTCATCGAAACATTATTTACGCTTCATGTTTGATGAGGCAAGGCTATGAGTCGAATATCAAGAATAATGGTTGTTCTTTGTATTTGAATGATATGTTTCACGGCTTTGCACCCGTCCGGACGGGTTATTTATTTTGAATCTTGATGGTGAGTCGGTTTATAACATAAATGTTAAAAGGTGGAAACCAAATGATCGAATATGACTTACTTTTGGCACTTCGGCTTGGTCATATAAGTTGGAAAGCATGAAGAAGCTCCATGATGATGGACTCCTAACCCGTTCGACTTGGAGTCGTTCGAGACATGCGAATCTTGCCTACTCGGCAAAATGACCAAGACACCTTTTGCAAAGAGTTGCGAAAGGCGTCCGACTTTTTGGGACTAGTACATAGTGATGTATGTGGACCAATGAGCACGACGACCGGGGTGGTTATGAGTACTTCATTACCTTCACGATGATTTGAGTAGGTATGGATATATCTACTTAATGAAACATAAGTCGGAAGCCTTTGAAAAGTTCAAAGAATTCCAGAATGAAGCCAGAATCAACTCGGCAAGAAAATAAAGTTTCTTGATTAGGACCGAGGCGAGTACATGAGCCATGAGTTTGATGACCATCGAAAAGTTGTGGAATAGTTCCTCAACTTACTCCGCCAGAACGCCACAAAGGAATGGTGTTTGGAAGGCGAATCGGACCTTGTTGGACATGGTACGATCAATGATGAGTCGGACAGATCTGCCTTTATCATTTTGGGGTTATTGTCTAAACAGCATGCGTTCACACTAAACAAAGTACCATCAAAATCGGTAGAAGACACCGCATGAGATGTGGACAGCAAAAGCCGAGTTTGTCTTTTCTTAAGATTTGGGGTTGTGAAGCTTTTGTCAAGCGACTTGATCGGACAAGCTTACGGCCAAGTCGGATAAATGTATTTTCGTGGGGTATCAGAAACCTTGGGTTACTACTTCTACAACCGAGAAGAGGGCAAAGTGTTTGTCGCTTCGGGCGGTGTCTTCCTTGAGAAAGAGTTTCTCGGTCGGGAGTAAGTGGGAGCAGTTACTCGAAGAAATTCGAGAGGAATCGGCTTATAGCGAATTGGCAAAACCTTGGAGGATGAGCCGATCGTGGCGGATGAGCCGATAGCACACTGTACTACGATCGGCAAGATTACGAAGTGTTCGTAATATTCTTGTTAGGCAGTGATGAGCCGGCAAATTATTCGGAAGCGATGGTGGGATCGATTCGAGTCATGGCTTGGAGCCATGAGATCCGAGATAAAGTCCATGGATGAAAATCAAGTTTGGAACTTGGTTGATCGCATGACGTGCAAGACCGTCGAGTGCAAATGGGTCTTTAAGAAGAAAAACGATATGGATGGAAATGTTTCAATCTATAAAACGCCTTGTCGCGAAGGGTTCCGACAAGTTCAAGGAGTTGATTACGACGAGACTTTCTCGCCGTAGCGATGCTTAAATCAGTTCGGATCATGTTAGCTATAGCGGCCTATTTCGACTATGAGATATGGCGGATGGATGTCAAAAGCGGATTTCCTTAACGGAAATTTAACCGAGGACGTGTATATGATACGGCGAGGGTTTTGTCGATCCAGCTAATGCCGACAAGGTATGCAAACTTCAAATCCATTTATGGGTTGAAGCAAGCATCTCGGAGTTGGAATATTCGCTTTGATGAGGTAGTCAAATCGTTTGGCTTCATCAAGAGTGATCATGATTCTTGTTTGTACAAGAAGTTTAGTGGGAACAAAGTAAATTTTCTAATCTTATATGTGGATGACATATTACTGATTGGAAATGATGTCCGATGTTGCAAGAAACCAAGGATTCATTGGAAAGGTTTCTCAATGAAAGACTTGGGTGAGGCAACATACATCCTCGGAATCGGATCTATAGAGATAGATCAAGGAGGCTCATTGGATTTAGTCAGAGTACTTATTTGGACAAAGTGTTGAAAAAGTTCAACATGGAATCGTCTAAGAAGGGGTTCTTACCGATGTCCCATGGTGTAAAACTTAGCAAGACTCAGTGTCCTTCGACAAGCGATGGCGAAGTCGGATGAGTGCGATTCCGTATGCTTCGATCGGATCCATCATACGCCATGATTTGTACTAGGCGGATGTTTCCTATGCTCTAAGCGTTGTGGCGAGATACCAGGCTGATCACAGAGATCCATCGACAATGACTAAAAATATCCTAAAGTACTTGAGAAGGACTAAGGATATGTTCTTGGTTTATGGTGGTGAAGATGAACTTAGTGTAAAGGGTTACACGGATGCAAGTTATCTCACCGACTACGATGATTCGTTCGCAATCCGGATACGTGTTTATTATAAGCGGAGGTCTTTGAGCTGGAAAAGTTCCAAGCAAGAGACCGTGCGTCTACAACAGTAGGCTGAGTATATTGTGCCTCGGAGGCAGCAAAGGAAAGTTTGGATGAGGAATTTCCTCATGGATCTTGGTGTGGTTGAGCTCGTCCAATCCGTTGGGCGTGTATTGTGACAACAATGGTGCTATTGCACAAGCCAAGGAACCTAGACAACACCAGAAGAACAAGCACATACTCATGCGGTACCACCTAATCCGCCAGTTCGTGGATGAGGGTGATATCAAGTTATGCAAGGTACACATGGATGCAAATATTGCGGATCCGTTGACAAAGCCGTTACTGAGCGAAGCATGAGGCACACTGAAACCATGGGCATTAGATGCTTAGACATGTGATGTCGGAAGATTGACTCTAGTGCAAGTGGGAGACTGTTGGGAATATTCCCTAGAGGCAATCATGTATGATGATATTTCCCATTGTATTCATAAAGTTATTAAGTAGTCCTTGTATAAGCATCTGATGTGTATCATTGAATATGTGATTCAGTTGTGGAACTATGCATTCATGTTGTTTGTACTAAATATCCTTGGTCATTGAGGTTGTGCTGGAAACACAACTTAGACCAATGTGAAAGTTGGCTTGATGACTCGGTTCCACTTGTCATGGGCATGGAGATGCTATTCCAACTTACACAGACTAGGCTAAAGAGTTTAGCGAGTCGGATTGACCCATATTGAGGTACAACGAACTAAGTTGTCATTTGTATATCTCAATCAATGTAATCCTTAGACCTGAGGTTGTTGCATAGTCCGAGTTGAGGATCACCGACTTAGGTTCTGTCAAACGCTGATCCGTAACTGGGCAGTTATAAAGGCAGAGTTCGGGTCGACTGAGAATCAAGCTGCGTCACTACTAGGAAAACGGCTATAGGTAATCAGCACATCCGTGGCTCACATGGTTGAAGTGCCCCACGGCTAAAACAGGCGTGGCTCACCTGTGGGCAGTGCCCTACTAATAACTAGAACATTCGTGGCGCACATGACCCTAGTGCGCCACAGATATGTGTGGGCCAGGCCTGGCACACGCCAAACTTCTCAGAAGCACTACAGCATGCGCCACGGTTGCTAAGGGTCATCTGTGGCGCCGCGTGCATGGTGCGCCACGACTGAGCGCATGCCCACCTCTGCCTCAAACGGCCACAAACTTCAGGCGCACTCCGCCCAGGCGCCACAGGACTAAAACATCTGTGGCGCACTCGCCTAGTGCGCCACAGTTTGTACTCCCTGTGGCGCATCAGGCCGTGTGCGCCACGGATGTGTCGATTTTTAGGACAGCACTTTATGTGCACATGTGTGACCACATCCACCACCCCACACTTCACTTTCCCCTTCTTCTTCCTCCTTAGATCTAGTCGGTATCTTCTCCTTCCCACCTCAATTTCTCCACACATTCACCATTTTTAGCATGTAAAACTTGCTTTGGATGTTACATAAGTAATAGAGGAGGTCTCCGGTCTCTCATCTATCCGTCTCCTGGCCGACGCACCTCTCCTTTCCATCTTTCTCGCGATCGGTCTCTCATCTCGGTAAGTTGTCCATGTAAGGATGTGTTCATGTGTATATGGATGATGCATGTGCTCATATGTATGTAGATGATCGATGCTCATGATGTGTGTATGTGTGGAGAGGATCGATGGTCATATGTGTGTGTATATGGAGAGTATCGATGATTCTCATGCATGTGTGTATGGAGAGGATAATGATATGTTCATGTGTGTATGGATCGGTCTCTCTCTCTCTCTTGTGTTTGTATGTGAACAAGTTGCCATTTGTTTTGCCAAAATGTTGATTCATTTCCATTTTGGCAAGACTTTGGCATTTCGCAAAGGTCCTAGTTTTAGGATAGGTCATGCCGAAATTTTCTATCGACCATTGCATGCATGCATTCATTATGTGGTTCTAATAGACTTCAAAATTGTACCGTGTACATCGTGCGAGCAAAATGGTCCGCATAATGAGCGAAGGCATTGTGGCTAGATTTTTGAAATGTGCGACGGCCGACATGATACGAAATAACAAGATGATATAAGATGTCCGTGCGAAGATGCAAACTCAACGGGTGATCGACCCGATTCCGGAATCTGCGCACTGCCCGCCATGGTTTCATGGATGGATACACTCGTTGGATAAGCGATGGCGTAGATGATGGAGACGGTGATCATCATCACGGCGAGAACGGGCGAGATGATGAAGAGGCTCTGGAGATGGTGAAGGTACGGAAGGCATGGATGATGATGATCTAGATGCCGAGGAGCGACGACGATGGAACAACGTCGGTGGGTGCGGACCCTTATGTGCAAGAGCTGCTTCTCAAGCATTTAGTAACGCCAGTATGCCGCTAGAGAGAAAGCCAAGCTTGCAACTTGAGAAAGACGCGGTTACTCCATTGTATGAAGGATGCAGCCCGATGATACCCGTTGAATGTAACGCTCAAGGCTATGGAGATGAAGGCAAAGCACAAATTGAGCGACGCAAGCTCGACGATATGATGGCATTCGCACGATCGTCCCGAGGGGAACACATGTCCAACTAGTATCGAGGATGCCAAGAAAATCGCATCCTCTCGATCTACCGACGTTAGATATCACGTATGCATCAACGATTGCATCATTTATCGGGCGAGGACACGGAGAAAACCACATGTCCGTGTGCGGCGTGAGTCGATACAAGAAAGGAAGAAAGCACCTCGAAAAGTGGTATGATACTTTCCTATCACTCCTCGTCTGCAGCGCTATTTCGCGAACCCTAAGGAAGCGAAGCTCATGTGATGGCATGCGGAAAGGAAGAAGCCAGGAGATGACGATGACCCCGAAAAGGACAAGCTGCTGACGCACCCTTCAGATGCTAGCCAGTGGAAAGCATTGGACCTCGAATTCCCAGAATTCAGTGGAGATTCGAGGAACATTAGGCTTGGTGCGAGCACCGATGGACTCAATCCGTTCAGTAGCCAAAGCAGCACGCACAGCACTTGGCCTGTGTTTGTATGGATGTACAACCTCCGTCCATGGCTGTGCAAGAAGAAGAAGTACATACAAATGAGTATGCTAATTCAAGGGCCGAAACAACCTGGTACCAACATCAATCTGTATCTCGGGCTGTTGAAAGAGGAGCTAGCCACGTTATGGGAATGGAGCCAATACTTACGACGCCGTCGCACAAGATTATTTCACTATGAGAGCCGCGTTGGTCACTACGGTGCAAGACTATCCAAGTTATGGTATATCTCGGGCAGGTTATCCAAGGATTCCACGATGCGTTAGGTGCATGGATAACACAAGCTATCTCCAACTAGAGAAAGATCCAGGTCATCGAAAACCGTGTTCATGGCGCACGGAGGTGGCTCGGCAAGAATGATCCATGGAGAAAGCGTGGAGACCTGTTCGATGGCAAATCGAGACCCGAGGAATCCCAGGCGTAGAGCAGCGAAGAAGTGGAAGAGTTCAAAACCGGAAAGATTGTCCTAAGCACGAAAGAAGCGAAAGAGGCAAACAAGACAAGCCGCTGATGAAGGTATGGAAAACAAGGTCTGTTTTCTCGGGAGTTGCCATCTTTGGAAGTTTCTCCGCGCCTCATAGCCTCGACATCATGCATATCACGAAAACGCGTGCGAGAGTCTGTCGCCTCCATAATCAACATGCCGATAGGACGAAAGATGGTCCAAAGCAAGGCACGACCTGATATGCTTGGGTATCCGGAAGGAGCTTCACGGAGGACGCCTACTCCTCGATGATCGGAAGATGACGATGATCATGAGTCGGAGACGACACAAGGTCGTCGGAAGGGTAAAAAGTTCAAGAAGAGCGAATATTACTGCCTCCTTCTTGCTTCACTCTAAGCCGTGATGAGATCAAACAGTTTTTCAAGTGCCTTCTAGGAGTCAAATTTTACGGCTACGCTGGCAAGATAAGCGATACCTAGACGAGGCAAAGCAGAGGTTCATGGCATGAAGTCTCACGACGTGCCGTGCTAATGACGTAGTACTTCCGGTCGCACTAAGAGGGATAATGGACGAGCACGTCCGTGAAGCGTTATTTGGCTTATGCAAGTTTTTCGGCGTCATCTCTAGGAAGTCGATTGGCTTGAATCAGCTCGGAAGGCTACGAGGAGGAGATCGTGGTGATACTATGTGAGCTTGAGGTCTACTTCCCACCCGCATTCTTCGACATTATGGTGCATCTGCTGGTCCATGTCGTGGAGGACATCGTACAACTCGGGCGATGTTTCTCCGCAGCATGATGGCGTTCAAAGGATGAACGGACACATCAAAGGATACGTTCGCAGGTCCCGTCCGGATGGAAGCATAGCCAAGGGCTTTTCGGCGAAGAGTGCATCTCTTCGCACGAATTATCTGAACATCGAGAACCACAGCCGGTCTTCCCGCCAAGACACCTTGGCAAGCTCGACGGATCTGGTCACCGAGAGGGTCGCCGACATCGCATGCATTTTCGATTTTCGACGCAGACTTTGATCGAGAAAACCTCGTCGCGCTACAGCATTTAGAACTGGTCGATCCTTGGGCAAGCACAAAAGGTTAATCAAGAAGAAGTACGATGACGGGGCATACAGAGGACGCAGGAGAAATAATCAAAGAGCACAACTCAGATTTCACGCGTTGGTTTAGGCAGACGCTCCTTGATAATCCCAGCGCCGCATTCTTGACACGGAAAAGATCATATTCACCTTGTCGCAGGGACCGATGCAAAACCTGGTGACCTATCGAGCGTATGATATCAACGGCTACACATTCTACACGGAGGAAAAGGACAACAAGTGTGATTATCGAACTCAGCGTAACGTCGAATTCTACACCGATGACAACGTGAAGGAAAGATTCTACTAAGAATCGAGGAGATCCGGGAGCTCGACTACTGTGGAGAAAAGGTGCCGATGTTCCGTGTCGGATGGGCAAAGAACGTCGAAGAGAAGACCGGTATTTCACAACCATGGTTATACCAAGCAGCCAAATCCAAGGCCGCGGTGCAAACGTGGCCGAAAAATGAACCGTGGTACGGCTACCAAAGTGGACCAATGTTTTTTCATTACCGACCCGACAAAGCCTAGCCGTGTTGTCGTGAGGAGAGGAAAAAGAACATCATCGGAATGGATGGAGTCGCTAATGAGCAAGACTTGACCCGACGGCGATCCAAAGATTGAAGATGACGGCGACTACGATGCAGCAACATACATCACAAGAAGAAAAGGACAACCCTACCCAAAAAGGTAGACCGCTCGAAAGAAGAAACATTAAAGTCTTGGGGCTAAATTATTCAACCGCGACAAAGAAGGGAAAAAGATTGTAAACGCTAGCTCAAAAAATATTGTAAACGTGGTCGAAAAAGATTGTAATATTCATGGACAAATTATTATGAAATTTAGTTATACTTTAAATCATATTTTTGGGCATTTTGGAATATTATTACTTTTGGGCATTTTGGAATATTTAAAAGTATTTTAAAATCAAAATAAAACTTCTATGGCATATATCACCACTTTTGGGCATTTTGGAATATTTAAAAGTATTTTTAAAAAAAAAATTTGTATGGCATGTATCACCACTTTTGGAACATTTTAAAGTATTTTTGGAACATTTTAAAGTATTTTGGAACAACAACCCCACGCCCCTCCCCTCCTCCTCTTCCTCCCTTTCGCCTTCTCTCCAACATTAATTATTTTTAGAAATAGAAAATGGTTTTGGATTATTTATTCAAATCCATACACTTCTTATGTTTAAAGTTTTTCTAAATTCCAAATTGATATTAAAAAATATAAGTTAATTCATTTTTAATTGTAAATGGTTCATATTTTAAATGGTTACATTAATTGTTTTTTAAAGCAGTAAAATGGTTTTGAATTATTTATTCAAATCCAAACACTTTTATGTTTAAAGTTTTCTAAATTCCAAAGTAATTATCATTTAAAAACATTACAAATTTAAACCCCAAAATAAAAATAAGGCAGAGAGAAAATAACTGAAAATTTTGAAAACAGGGAATACGTCGGTTGGAGCCAACCGAAAAGAGGCCCCGCATGCGCCGCCTTTCACCGCTGAAAATTGGACTATAGGTCGGTTGGTGGCTCCAGGACGAATGACCTTTAGTCCCGGTTGGAGCCACGAACCGACTAAAGGCCTAATAACTCTGGCGTGCCTCCTCTTCTTCTTACCGTCCCGCTCACTTCTCATCCCCATCTCCATCTCACCTCAATCGAGCACGATCTGCCGCCGCTCTCGATCCGCGCGCGAGGAGGAGGGCTCCCCGCGTCTCAGGAGGAGGCCCGCGTCTCAGGAGGAGGCCCGTGTCCGAGGAGGGGCAGCCGCCGCGTCTCAGGAGGTGGAGGCCGCCGTCGTCGTTCGCCCGTCGTCGTCCGAGCCCTGCCAGCTGCACGTGGAGGAGGAGGAGGAGCCCTGCCAGCTGCGCGTGGAGGAGGAGGAGCCCGAGTCGTGCGCGTCCGAGGAGGAGGAGTCCGTGGAGGAACCCGCCGTCGTCCGCCAGCCCGCCCGCCCGCCGTCGTCCAGCTCCGCGCTCCCTCCTGGTGAGTCTCCTGCCGACCTCCCCTCTCTCTCTCTCCCTATCTTCCTCTCTCCCTCTCTCCCTCTCTCCCTCTCTCGCCGGCGTTGGATTGATGGGCCGTGACCAAGTCCGTGAACTGGCCCTGCAGGGCCTCGTTCAGGTTAGGTTCAGGTTAGGTTCAGAGTTAGGTTCAGAGTAGCAAGATTCAGGTTAGGTTTAGGTTAGGTTCAGAGTAGATGAAAATGCAATAGTAGAACAAAGATATGCAGTAGTAAAACTTGTGTTTTTTAATGCATGTCTCCTATGTTTACATTGCAGTAGTAGAACAAAGATATGATGTTTACATTGCACTCACTAACTATGAACACATGTAACTGAAGGTTTCATGAAACCAAGTTCCCTTTTTCTTGTTGTATAAGAAAGTGCATTTCCTTTTGTGCATATGGACAACTGTTACAGGTCCTTATTTGGTCCTTATGGAAAACCAGAAATCGTTAAATTACCAAGGCACAAGAACCATTTGTTCCTTTGATGCATGATCAGTTAAATTACCAAGGCACAAGAACCATTTGTTCCTTTGATGCAGATGATGCTGTGAACTGCGACGATAAATGTAGCTTGTAGATAGCTTAGGGTTCAGAGTAGCAAGGGTTCAGGGTAAGCTTAGGGTTCAGAGTAGCAAGGTTAGAGGCTGCATAGTTCAATCCACTTTCAAAGTTTCAAGCCATCTAGTTGAGTTTGCGCACTTCACACCAATGCACAAATCCACTTTCAGAGTTCCAGGCCATTCAATGGTGTGGTAACTGATTCAGTTGATATTATGGAAGTGAAATATCCTGATCCTTGATGTATCAGCATATATCATGGGTTTAGGCATGTCTATGGCCTGATTTATTTTAATTGGGTTGTCATTGTTGCTTAAAGAGATAGCTTCTGTCATATGGCTATGCTTAAATTGATAACAAAAGTTTATATGGTTGTGGCCTTTGTCTTTGGGACTGGATGGATGTGGTTGTGAAATGGTTTGGAAGAAAAAATAGAGTAGTGTTGGTTTTGCTACTATCTGTGCTGGGACAATAGCACCTTGAAATTGTTCTTGTGCTTGTATATGAAGCACTTTATTATGTGTGTATGCAGGTTCTTGTATGAAACGAGTCCCGATTTTTGCCGGAATGTTGATTAACTTCCGTTTTGGCAGAAATCGGGCACTCCTAGTTTAAGAAAATTAGCAAAGGTTATGCCGTATTTTTCCGTGCATTTAACCAATTATTTGTTTTTTATTAGTGCAAAGATGTGTGATAACGACGAGGCTGGATGTTCTAAGCGCATCAGCGCTGAAGGAGAACTCAGACCTCCGAATAAACAATTGACATTCTGGGAGGCGGCCCAGCGTCTAGAAGACGATGAAGAATACCATCCTTCGGAGAGCGAGGATGATGAGATGGAAGACACGGAGGAAGAAGCCGAAGGAACGGCGGACGATGAAACCACTAATGGCGGCGAGGGCACAGGGAGTGGTAGCAACCCTCCTAAGAAGAAGCCGAAGGACCGGCGCCCGAACGCACGGTCGGAGGAGGAATTACGCAGTGAGCCCATCAGGGGTTCCTTTGGAGCCCTTGTCGTCAAAGTGCGGTGGGCAAGTGGCGGCGATCACCGGACAACCATCTCGATCAACACCGAGAATCTCGGCATAAAGATAATGGCCACTTGCGCACCTCCTCTTGAAGCTGCCGAGATACAAGTTCCCGCTAAGTATCGAACACAAATTATCATGGGAACAAGTAAACAAATCCGCCATCACAAAGATGAGCACCATACAGCGGTGGAGAACCGGATAAAGAAGAAGATCTATAAAGAAGGCAAAAGTCTCGAGGAGATCCGGAAGATTGACCCGCAGATCACCAAAGATCAGTTCCGGAGTTCAAGGAGAGGTGTGAATCCGAAAGAGCCTGGCCAATAGTAATCGGGAAAGGCGCCGCAGCGTGAATATAGGTCATCACCATCTCGGATCTGGTGGATCTGAGAACGCGGAGGCCAAATGGAATAAGGAGGACGAAGAGTATAGATCAAGGGATAGAAAAACCCTTTGCTAAATTCGAACCGGGCAGGTTGAAACTTCATCGAGGCCGTTACCATGTGGACCCAAAAACCAAACAACTCACCGCGGATCCTGCGGTGAAGGAATCGAGAAATTGTGGTAAGTATAATCTAATTACGTGATCAACACGATTGCAATCTAATCGATGATCTAAATGATTCACCATTACTTCTTCTGCGGGAGGAGGAAATTGTTGCTAGTCATGGATCGGGGTTCCTCATCCCGAGGTCGGCGGCCACCGGTGGGATAACCCTTTTAAGGCGATGAACGGGCCAAGAAAATAGAGCCGATTCTGAAGAAGCCGTCGTCGGCTGGCCGTCTGGCCGACCTCGGGGGTAAATTGGGTGGATCATTTTGGTCCACCACCGAGGACGCATGTGGCGCCCGTCGGGAAGGAGCGAGGAGGAAAAGCAGAGGTTCAAGAACTTAAGGCACAAGTGGCGCGGATCCGCAGATTGTCCAAGACAACTGGCAATCACCCTTCGTCCTTCCTGCCTACCTTGGTGGAGTCAATAGCCGGAGTGCGGGTGGTCGAGTAGGGTGCCGATTCCAAGCATGGTCGTGACCACTCGAACAACGCCGGCCGAATCGAGGCGAACTACGTGTTCGTGACTCGCCCGCTAGCACCGCTGGCGCCGCAAGTGTTGGTGACTCCCACCGCCATCACCGGCGCCGAGTACATGTTGGTGCCCCCCGCCATCGCCGCGCGGCACCGGAGCTCAAGCACCCGTCGGTAGGGAGAATACACGGCGGCCAGCACCGCGCCATCAAGCAGCCCTTCCGTCTCTTGCACGTCGCCGTATGCGTCGACGATTAGCCGATCTCGGCGCCATCACGGTAAACAAATTGCTTTAATTACCGCCTTTCATGCCATCTATATATTACTCTTGTGGCATCTCGCTCACGACGATGCCGTACATGTTTTCGTGACGGATGTTCCTTGCATTCTCTTATGCTACGTGAACAACGAGCTGAGGGATGTTGCCAAGGGTACCATCGTTCAACCCTTGCAGCGCACGTTCCACTCAAAGCCGATGCCAGATAGCGTGCACAGGGTTAAAATTAGTCGGGTGCTAAGGGGCTGCGACGACCTGGAACCTCCCATTCAACCCCCAGGAGCGGATGAAGAAGAGTCATCTGTCCTCAGAAGTTGCTTCGGCTTGTTCATGCTATGGCCAAAGAGCATGATCCGTTTGGGGCGGGGGCCATCACGCCCACGAACAACACCGCTGTCGTGCCGGCGACAAGCGGTGGCAAAACCTACCGCCTGGCGTCACCTCCACGCGTTGGGTCGTATTATCATGTTGATGATATGCACATGGCGCAGGATCCGGCCGAGGACTTCGAAGACTGGAATGATCACTTCTTCAGACTCGGTTTGGCGAAGAAGACCTAGCTGGTGGCCCCACGAGAAAGCCACTATCACCAAGCGTCTGTTTGGTTCTCGGGAGACGCCTCCACTTGCGCCTTCTGAGCCAGGTGATACAACCAACCGGCCCTTTATTCTAAGCCGACACACTACATAGGGCGGCGGTGCTCGATGCAGTGCTGCCCGCTCTCCAAAAGGAAAAAAGGCAGGAAAAGAAAATCTAGCAGCTCGAGCTAGCCGGTGGCGTCAACAACTACGAATCCGATCAGGTTTCGGGACGGGCCACCAAGACCCAAGGGTATTATGTGGAGGATTCATGTGGCGTGTGAGTCCATGCTACCTAAGAATTTGCGGAAGCTCGCCAGTTCGGAACTGCAGAGTGTGCATGACGGCGTGCTGACGATAGAGAGCCTTCTATCGGAGAAAGATCCCTCGCACCGGTATTCGTGGTTAAGGTGCCACCAGGCTTGGCCGTCGACCGCTTGCGGATCTGTTCTTCCTGCGGTTCGAGGACATCTTCAATATGTTCCACCTATACCCGCTGCACTATACCATGGTCCGTCTTTTCTCTCACGCCACGCAGATCATTAGAGAACACACGGGCATCGCTATAGTGGACCCCTACTACATGCGTGGCGGCTGCTTGGGTTCCCCATGAACGACGTATCGTGGCCTCGTACCTAAAAAGAATCCTCGTGGCGAACAAGACAAAGGAATACATTCTCGCCTTACTTTCCCGAGTAAGTCGTTATTCATCGCCACCGTCGATTGGCTTTATTAGATCATCATCATTCTTTTTCAACACATTCCATTTGAATTTTTTGCAGAGATGAACACTGCACGCTCATCTCCTTATCGCTGAAGCATTCCCACACCACGTATTTCGACTCGGGGAGTCTAGAAAAGAAGAAAAACTACGACAAGATCAAGGAAGTTCTGGATGATGCTCTCACTGGCTTTGCCTCGACGGAAGGCACCACCGTGCGTAAGAAGGTCAAGTTCGGCGAGCACGTCTTCAACCACGTGTGAGTTCCCTGCGTGAAGCAGCGGAAAACGAAGAAGGAAGCCTACTCGCACTCCATCACATGAGGCGTTCCTACTTGACCAGCAATTCTACGCTGCCGGATCATCTCAACGTGGGCGAAGCAAAGGCCAAGATCAATGATTCGGATATTAGACAAGAGATGTATCGCATCCGGCAGCTTGGGGCAATCATCTTCGTGATGTCATGACTTGAGGATCTTCTACGGAGGAAATATCCCGAATAACCGTGACATAGAAGATCGCCTAGAGATGCGGGTGACTATAGGAAGTTCATGACGAGGCGTCCTCCGTTCCCTAAGCCGAGCTAAGGCTTGATGTTGGCCTAGTTGTAGTTGCAAACTATAGATGACCTTTGTGTGTGTGTACATGGACGACAAGTGTACTTATCTTATTAGGTTTATGTATCACCGCTTACTTATTTTGCTTATTATTATTATATATCAATCAATGCTTGGTTTTTGCTTACTCTTTGGTTTTTGCTTACTCTTTGGTTTTTGCTTACTCTTTGGTTCTCGGACGACAAGTGTGAGTTATTTTGTCTTTTTCGAGAATATGCCGATGATTGAAATGTCGTGGCACAATATATATGTGAATGTGCTATGACGGGATTGTCAGCCTTGTGATATGCACAAGTCCAGGAATTGTGCATCCTACTTGGCTGACAGTCCCGTCATAAGCAATTCCTATGTCCAACGACCTAGCTAGTTATGAGGCATGCTTTTCGAGTTATTTTTGTCTTTTTCGAGAATATGCCGATGATTGAAATGTCGTGGCACAATATATATGTGAATGTGCTATGACGGGATTGTGAGCCTTGTGATATGCACAAGTTCAGGAATTGTGCATCCTACTTGGCTCACAGTCCCGTCATAAGCAATTCCTGTGTCCAACGACCTAGCTAGCTAGTTATATATGAGGCATGCTTTTCGAGTTATTTTTGTCTTTTCGAGAATATGTCGATGATTGAAATGTCGTGGCACAATATATATGTGAATGTGCTATGACGGGATTGTGAGCCTTGTGATATGCACAAGTCCGGAATTGTGCATCCTACTTGGCTCACGGTCCGTCATAAGCAATCTGTGTCCAACGACCTAGCTAGCTAGTTATATATGAGGCATGCTTTTGAGTTATTTTGTCTTTTCGAGAATATGCCGATGATTGAAATGTCGTGGCACAATATATGTGAATGTGCTATGGCGGGATTGTTAGCCTTGTGATATGCACAAGTCCGGGTGTGCATCCTACTTGGCTCACAGTCCGTCATAAGCAATTCTGTGTCCAACGACCTAGCTAGTTATATATGAGGCATGCTTTTGAGTTATTTTTGTCTTTTCGAGAATATGCCGATGATTGAAATGTGGCACAATATATATGTGAATGTGCTATGGCGGGATTGTGAGCCTTGTGATATGCACAAGTCCGGAATTGTGCATCCTACTTGGCTCACGGTCCGTCATAAGCAATCTGTGTCCAACGACCTAGCTAGTTATATATGAGGCATGCTTTTGAGTTATTTTGTATTTTTGAGAATATGCCGATGATTGAAATGTCGTGGCACAATATATATGTGAATGTGCTATGACGGGATTATTAGCCTTGTGATATGCACAAGTCCGAATTGTGCATCCTACTTGGCTAACAGTCCGTCATAAGCAATTCTGTGTCCAACGACCTAGCTAGTTATATATGAGGCATGCTTTTGAGTTATTTTTGTCTTTTTAGAATATGCCGATGATTGAAATGTCGTGGCACAATATATATGTGAATGTGCTATGACGGATTGTTAGCCTTGTGATATGCACAAGTCCGAGAATTGTGCATCCTACTTGGCTAACGGTCCGTCATAAGCAATCTGTGTCCAACGACCTAGCTAGTTATATATGAGGCATGCTTTTGAGTTTGCTCTTTTTGATTTAAGAGTACTTTCTATAAGTGTATCTTCATATGCGACTTTAATTATACATGTTTTTCAATCACGGTTAGTTATTATTGTCAACTTGTAGATGGCGTGGTACGTCGTGTACAAGGGCCAGTTCGAGTCTCGATGATTGGGAAGACGCCGGAGACAAAGTGCCGTTTCAGGCAATAGCTACAAAGGGTACAACACTATGGCGGCGGAAGATAGATACACGCTATCTAGCGGGAGTTAGGACAAGGAACCGGATGAAGACCTACACCTTCGTGGCGGTGATCATGCTTATCTTCTTTGGTTATTTATCCAGCGTTTGTGTCTAGCTAGCTAGTTTAGATGTCTAGCGAGCTTAGAGCTCTAACTTGTTCGATCGACACATGTATTCGCATGTCACCAACTACTACTTTGTAACATGATCAAAACAATGTAACTTGGAATATGTATTCATGTATGAGACTTATCTATATGTATTTGTTCCAATCTTGTTTTTCATATCGAGTATTTACATATATAATTGTATATCTTGTATC
This sequence comes from Avena longiglumis, assembly GCA_030063025.1. Classification (NCBI taxonomy): domain Eukaryota; kingdom Viridiplantae; phylum Streptophyta; class Magnoliopsida; order Poales; family Poaceae; genus Avena; species Avena longiglumis. The sequence goes on along the minus strand of CP125976.1, from coordinate 99,036,222 downwards.
TGTGTGTGTATATCTGCTGTAATATTGTATATAATCTGTATTGCATATAATCTGGCTTGGAAATTAAAAAAAAACAAAAAATACATCTGTGGCGCACATGTTCTACCTTCTGTGGCGCACTACACCTAAAGCGCACCATGGATGTTTAGTGGCGCACTGGGTAGTGCGCCACAGAAGATCCAAGGGGTAGCGCACCATGCCAAACTTCTGTGGCGCACTAGGTGGTGCTCTACGCCTATCTCTACACAACCGTGGCGCACTAGGCAGTGCGCCACGGCTGAGAGATAGCTGTAGCGCAAGGCCCGTGGCGCACTACTGGTGCGCCACGGATGGGCCTTCCAGGTGCGCCACAAACGACCATTTTCCTAGTAGTGCGTGATGTGAATAACCAAGATGGGATTTTGCCCCTCCACTCGGAGAGATATTCTCTGGGCCCTCTCGTGAGATATGATTCGGAAAGCATGGCCATGCACGACTCAGTTAAGTGTTAACCGAGGCGATCGACTAAGAGTTAGTCGGGTGAATCACTTATCTCGGATCGATAAGAGAGTTGGACTATTTAAGGGATGACATATATTCGCCTATAGTCTGACAAGGTATATCGTGAGGCAAAAGGGACTCGGACGTAAGTCGCATTGGAAAGGCAAGTCGTCATGACTCTTTGGTACTTGGGAATCGGTATGTTCTGCTAGGAGCCGATGCCGATTGATCGATTGTGAGTTGGACTCTAATCGTGTCCAAGTAACCATGAGCCTGCGGGGTCACACACTTAAGAGCGGGCAGGTTGGATTGGATCCGAATCATATAATCTGATTGGGTTGGACCTAAACCAGATTAGGATCGAGTTAGTGAGTTGGACTCACGGTGACTAGTTTTATATGGGCTTTAGTGAATGGGTCTCATGCTGAGCCCACGTTCACTCCTATATATAGTGGAGCACGAGAACCCGAAAGGTTAATCGTTGTTCGGTTAGGTTATTCCATGTGTTGAAACCCTAGCTCCTGACAGTCATACCCGTAATGAACCTAGCGATTCGCCGGCGCTCCTCCTTAATGCGTGTGGATACCCGGAGAGGTGTTGTGCGATCGGCACAGGGCGATCGGATCGTGAGGATCGCTTTGCATCAATCGACGCGCTTCATCAGTAATCCGCAACCGCGCGTCTAGTGGTAAACCTCGTGGCCTTCTACCTCAGCTAGGTCTTGGGATCACCACGTTAGAGGAAATTTTTTGTTTTATCTCTGTGTGGCCCAACAAAAGGCTACAAACAAAGATCATGAATAGCATGCATTGAAAAACGTTTATTTGTTTCACATACAGAAAACATGGCATAGTGGCATTCAGCTTGTCGCTCATGGAGTAGCAAATAGATGCATAGTACACCTTCAAAGTTCATAAGAGTGACTAGATACAAATAGCACAAGAACAAGTAATATCACACTATGCATCAATCAATAAGCTTTGGGACACTGCACATAGAACTAAGAATGGCAACTATGCTCTCTTAATGGTGCCTAAAGGTAGAAGGTGGAGACTCAATAGTAGTGGAAGAAAGGCCCTTCATAAGGGAAGCAGTGATTTCAAGTTTCAAAAAGAGCTTCCAAAAATTATGGTACTTGTTAGCTTCCAGCCCTCACTGCCCCTATCATAAGCATCTTGAAGTGATTAAGGTTAAAGTGAAAAAACTATGGAGTATATTCTTGACAAAGTATAAGTTGGCAATCTCAAGTCCCTTGAATATGAGGGCCACACCTCATGCTACTGATGACCCACAAGTGTAGGGGATCACAACAGTCTTCTGTCACATCCCAAGATTTTCCAAATCTTGTAATGTGAAAAATAAATAAACAAAATAAAAAATTATTGTTGAAAATCAAGGTGAAAAGAAACTTTGTTTCTAAAAGGAAACTTAAAATCCCATCTTGAACAACTTTAATCAAAGTTTGAATCCAACAAAATCCAAATCTAGAGAAATGCATTCCTCAATGAATGTATCTGGAAATTTAAGCACTTGGAAAATAAATCCAAACCCTAAGCCCTAATGGAATAAATATCATTTCCAAGTTATCTACAAGCCTATGGATTTGATCCATATAAAAATTTGTCAACAAACATTTAAAAAGATCAAGAAAGACAAATAGAAATATTATAAGACCATAGAAATTGGTTTCACTTAATTTGGAACCATAAATAAAATCTTGTGAATATAATAAGATAAGGAAATTAAATTTCCAAAGCTAATAAAGCACTTATCTATAAATCCATACCAAATGGTGACCAAATAATCCTAAAGATATTTAAAAGGATAAACAAATATTAAACAAGATTTTACAAATTGGAATCACCAAGTTCGGATCTTTCAATAAAAAGATATGGATTTTACAAGATAAAGACACAAATATTAAATAAAGAATATTTAAAGACCAATTTAATCTTTGCCAATCCATAAACAAGTGGAATCAATTTAATCCAAATCCAAATAAAATAAGAGGATAAACAATTCCCAAAATAAAAATAAAATGGCATAAACCAAATCCTATTGGAATAAAGATAAATCCAATTTTAAATGATTAATAAATCATATTAAAAACTTTTCCAAATAATTCAAGATGAATTATTTGACACCCTATTAAACAAATAAAAACCTACTGAAAAGATTTGGAAGGTTTTAGAAATTAAATGGTGATTTGAAAAATGTTATTAAATCTTATTTGTTTTAAAACAAGGCATTTTTGAATAATTAAAAAGACCCCAAAAGAATAAAAATTTTATTCTAAAATTGACTTCAGATTATATACTAATCAGTATTTAAACCTACTGTCACATCCCAAGATTTTCCAAATCTTGTAATGTGAAAAATCAATGAATAAAATAAAAGTTTGTTGATTTTTAGGGTGAGAAGAAACTTTTGATCCCAATTGGAAACCTTCAAACCTATTTGAACAAAAAAATCCTAAAGGGATTTGAAAAGATAAACAATTAATAAAGAAAAATTTAAATATTTGGAGTTACTATTTTGAATCTTTTAATAAAAAGATTTGGTTTTCAAAGGCAAAGGTAGAAAATAAATAAGGATTATTTTATAGAGCCAAATTAAACCTTGGCCAAGCTTCTGAAATAAAATATTTTGTTTTGATTAAAAGAGTAAAGGTTTAGTTAAATAAAATAATGAGAGTTTATTAATATACAAATTTATTAAAATAAAGGTTTTATCATTTTAATTAAACATCAAAACTTGTTTAAATTATTTTAAAACAAGTTTTCCAAATATTTTATATTCTCAAATAAAACCTATTGATTTGGTTTTGTTTATATTTAGATTTCAAATGGAGTTTTAATAATCAAATCCTATTTTGAATTTAATAACTAAGGACTATTTTATTTAATCATTAAATAGATCCTAAAAGAATAAAATTATTATTTTGTTTTGGACTTTGTGTTGTGTTGTTAAACAGAACCAAAACTCAATACAAGTTTGGAGGAGGTTTGATTTGTTTTGGATGTTTGATTTGTTTGATTGAATTTCAAACAGAAAATCGAAATGGAAAAAGATAAAACAATTAGAAAAAAAAATAGAAGCAGACTTGACCCAACCCACCTGGCCCAGGAAGCCCAGTTCCAGCCCAACTACTTCCCCCATGCGCGAATCGTTTTTCACTCTTCTCGCACCCGCGCAGACACCGACGAGTGGACCCTCCCCTCTCTCCCTTTCTCGCTGACAAGCATGCCCCACAGAGCCACCTCAGCGTCGACTTCCCCCTGATCACGTCGCCCTGCCGTTGCTGCCATTTACGCCGGCGATGAATACGCATTGAATACGTCCTTGATTCCTCCCAGTAACTGCACCCATTTAACCGCCTGCGTCTTCCCTCTCTTTTCCCCCAGACCCCGCACCACGACAGCCTCTAGGCTGCCCCAATTCGATCCCGCGCTCTCACTGATCGGCGAGTTTCTCCAGCGAATTCCGGCCAGCACCCCCACCCCTGCAAGCTCTGCTTCACGCGAGAGTGATCCCAAGCCCCTGGCGCTTCTCCCTGTGCTTTCCGTTCACCCGCGGGCACCCAGGCGTCGACTTGACAACATCCGGCGCCGCCGCTGCTTCTATTTCCGACCTCCTGGTAGCTCAGACCGCCCCGAAGCTATTCATTGACGCTCACATGTTTCCTGGTACTGTGCACGTCTGACGCACCCCTTATTTTGATCTGGCACGCCTTGTAGCCCCGCCTCCGTCGACGACCGTCACAGACAAGGCGAGCTCCACTCGTGACGATTCGATCACCTCCGTGCGCCCCTTTGTCAGCCAATACCACCTCGAGCTTCAGCAAGTCTCTACGAGTCTGGTAAGCCTCGCCAACCTCTTCCTCACTTCCTCTAGCACCGGCTCCGCCGTATCCAGAAACGCCGCCATCGCCAGCCACCATCGGTGCCGCTCGAGTTTGGTCAATCAGATTTACACCGTTAGATCTTAATCCTATGGCTAAGATTAGAACCTGAGAGAAAGGGTACGAGCATGTCTGAGCCGCGCGATCTGTTTAGATCCAACGCACCAGAGAGGCTGATCCGCACGAAGCGGTATCGCCCAATAAGAACACGACGCGTGGCACTAGTTGATTTAAAACAGAATTTGTAATCATATTTATATGCAAATTTGTAAACCTCATAACTTTTGATCCACACGTCCAAAATTTGTAAATTTTATATCAATGGATTCAGCAAGACAAGCCCTAGCCAACCATGCAATTTGTTTAGTAAAAATCTTCTGGTAAATTGTGTGATTTTGCAGAAACTTTTGTATGCTTGTTTAGGTTATGAAAATTATTCCAAAATGATTTTGAGGTTGAAATCTTAGCAAATCGGTTTGTTGTGAACCTACTGACCCTAGGAACCAACTTATGGATTTAAAAATGTATTTGCTGATGATTAGGATTGAATAATTGAATTGGCTCAATTCTAGCCAAATAAAAATATTGATTTTGCTATGAAAATGATTTTGGAGTAAAAACTTTGGAAAAAAATGATTTGAATCAAACCTACTGACCCTAAACACCAAATTTTGAGAATTAACAACTTATTTGGTGAACAACATAAATTTTTTGCTTTGATAACAACATTTTCCACCACATAAAATAATGATTGGATTTAAAAATGGTTTATGGATAAAACCCTTTTGCAAATGACTTTGCCACTTTGGAAAATGACCATTTTGAACCTTACAATGTATAGAGCCTAGTAGAAACCACCTTTGCAAATAAAACTATCTTTTGCATGCTTGCATGCATGACTTAGTTCCTATTATTTTATGTGTGTTAAATTGTTTGATTATTGTTTGGAATGCTAGTTGAATCTATGTTTTCTTGATTGATTTGTAGTGAAGTTAGAAGAGTGTGAAATTAGCAAGATCAAGAAGTGAACCAACACTCCCTACCAAAAAGGCAAGTGGCACTATCATCCAAGTCCTACTATTTTCATTATACTAAGTGGATTTTTGAAACATGCATGAAAAGAATTTCTATATTTAAGCTATGCTAAATCCTAATAGGATACCCTTATACATTCCTTAGTGGAAACAATTTAGTTGTATTATGCTTAGTCATGCTATATATTTTGAGAAGAGATACATGTTGAGATTTTATGAAGTTGAGAAAAGACTTGTGTTTTATATAATAAAACAAGTACTCAATGAACCACCTGGGTGGACAAGGATACTCAAGTTTTGGAAAAGGTGGCAACAAGAGGAACCATGTTTATATGGCAATCTCTTTTTGTTGTGCACTAAAAGAAAACCACCCAGGGACTTAGAGATTGAACATGTTTCTCCAACAGTGGCTTCCGTGTACAGCCACATGCTAAATGGCTCTGGCTTAGTCAACTACATTGGGAAGACCCATGCATTGGTCTTCAGGTTAACTGGAAATGAGGGAACTAGGAACCCTACATTGGTGCCTGAAGACAAGCTAGCATTGTGTATGGGAGGACCCTATGGAAAGACTTCGTCACATTCTCAATCTGCCAGTACTCCATCTTGGTGAGTACTTATCCAGCGGCCACTGGTGGCAACAAGATGAGATTGTGTCATGTGGGTAAAGTGTACAACTTCTACAGAAGATAAAAATTCTAAGTACTTAGCCGTGTCCCCGGTTATGGACAATACTGAGCAACTAAAGCTTGAAGCTATGGGAAATCTCGACATTCCAATTTCTAAAAGAAAAACTTTAAAGTGACAACAAAAGGCTTGAAGCACTTGGGGTGTACCAAGGAGCTCAAGAGATTTTGATAAAAAATTAAAGCACTTGGGGTGTACCAAGGAGCTCAAGAGATTTTGATAGAAACTTGAAGCACTTGGGGTGTACCAAGGAGCTCAAGAGATTTTGATAAAAACTTGAAACACTTGGGGTGTACCAAGGAGCTCAAGAGATTTTGATAAAAACTTGAAGCACTTGGGGTGTACCAAGGAGCTCAAGAGATTTGGATAAAAACTTGAAGCACTTGGGGTGTACCAAGGAGCTCAAGAGATTTTGATAAAAACTTGAAACACTTGGGGTGTACCAAGGAGCTCAATAGATTTTGAAAAAGACTTGAAACACTTGGGGATTTACCAAGGAGTTCAGAAAGATTTGACAAAAGATCAAAACTAATTTGAAAAGATAGGATAAATTATTGCTTTCTGCAAATGAGCCTAAAACCCTAATTAGCCAAATATGCATGTAATGATAGGATCCACTAATATTCTACATAGTAGTGAAACTTGCCAATACAATTCAAATGTATTGACCCTTGTGGCTGTAACTTGTTATGTTGCAGGTTTGTTTGATATTAGTGAAGTTGATTGATTAGGATTACAAGTCTACAACCAACATGTTTGCCTGTGGCACTTTGAAGATGAAGGACCCCATGCTTATAGATTTCTGCTGCAATGTAATATATTAGCCAAAAGAGCTATGTAAGATGTAATAAAATTATGTTATTCCTGGTTATAAAGTTATATTATGACCTTTGTTTCTTGATATTACATCTTAACTCTGGATGCTAGCTATTGATCAAGGGACTAGCATTGTAAACACAGGGATCTCTACCTTATTAAAGGTTGGGACCTCTACAGATGGTATCAGAGCACTGTGTTGCCTGTAGGATTGTAACCCTAGGATTGGACAAAACCCTTAGACAAATAGGAGTTGTATTTGTTCCAAAACTTATTTACAAACAATCTTGTAAACTCTTTACTCAACCATTTTGGTTTTGATTCTACATATCTTCTATTCAAACTTGATGGACAAACCTACCCATGGCCAAAGACTTCATCATGTGCAAAGGACTTCTTCAACTCTAATGACTTCAACATCTTCAACTCTAATGACTTCAACATCTTCATCATTTTCACCAAGGACTTCAACCTTGGATATCACTAAAAGAACTACAATTGAGACAAGAAATGTTTCTCAAGACTTGAAGACTAAGGAAAACACAACTTAGAAGGAAACTTCATCACTTTGAAATTTTTGTGACCAAGAATTTTCCCAAGGATACAAAGATCTTGTTCAAGAAGAAACAACCAAGAAGGAAGGAATGATTTCAAGTGAACCATATAGATGGACCACCATATTTAGTTTAAGTCAAACCCACCAACTTATGTGGTGTAACAAAAATATTTTGTTGCCTAAAGATATGCTTGAACTTTGTTGTTTGAGTGTAATGTTTGTTTGTGATTGCTTGCACATTACTTGAGTGAATTGTGATGTGTGTGATTATAATTATTTCCTTAGAAATCTTTTGCCTATTCTAATCTCTATTCAACCCAAACAGATGACTACTCCAAGAGACTCCAACATCAAGGTTGATGACAACAATAACAACCAAGAGGACAACATGAGAGAACTCATAGGAACCCAAAACCAATTGAACCAAATGACAGCTCAACTCATAGCTAACACCGGTGGGGAAGATCCAACCTGTCACATCCCAAGATTTTACAAATCTTGTAATGTGAAAATAAATGAATAAAATAAAACTTTGTTTTATTTCAGAACCAGAAGAAACTTTTTGAATTTAAATGGAACTTCAAACCTATTTGGATTAAATAAATCCTAAAGGGATTTAAAAGGATAAACATTTATTAAAGGAAATTAAAATGTTTTTGAATTACTATTTTGGATCTTTTAAATAAAAGGTTTTGGCTTTCAAAAGAAAAAGTGGATTTATAAATAAAGATTATTTTACAGAGCCAAATTAAAATAACAAGGAATTAAACCTTGGCCAAGTATTTAAAATAAAATGTTTTGTTTTGATTAAAAATAGTAAAGGTTTATTTGAATAAAATAATAAAGAATTAATATCCAAATTTTATTTAAATATAAGGTTTTACCATTTTAATTAAAACCTCAAAACTTATTAAATTATTTTAAATAAGTTTTCCAAGTATTTTATATTCTCAAATAAAACCTACTGAAGTGTTTTGGTTTTATTTTAGATTTTCAAAATAAAGATTTTAATAAAACAAAACCTATTTGAATTAAATGAATAAGGTCTATTCATTTAATTATAATTGGACCCTAAAATAAAAGGTTATTTTGTTTTAAACAGATTTCCAAATATCTTTTATTTCCAAATAAAACCTACTGATTTGGTTTTGAAAATATTTGGATTTCAAATGGAAATTTTATTAATTAAATCAAACCCTATTTCATTAAATAACTAAACGGCCATTTTATTTAATTAATGAATGGATCCTCAAAAGAATGAAAATTATTATTTTATTCTGGAATTTGGGTATGTTGATAAACAGAATCAAATTCAAAATTACAAAGCTGAATGATTGTTTGAATTGATTTGGGTGTGATTTGTTTGTTTGGAATTTCAAAACAGAAATCAGAAATAGAAAAAGAAAAGGTTACAGAATAAAAAAATGGATTTGAATCGACCCAACCCAACAGCCCAACAGCAGCCCACCTAGCCCACCTGTTCCCACGCCCCGAATCGTTTTTCCTCACTCAGGAACTTAACCGCGCAGAGACTGACCAGTGGACCTTACTCGCATTTCTTTTCCCACTGACCGGTGGACCCCACCTCTACTGCTCATCATCCACACCCCCCACGACCTGTTCTTCACCGTTGCAGGCTTTGATTTCTCCGGATTAATTAGCCTTAATGCCGCGAGTAAAACCTGCAGTGATCACGCACGATAAAGCGTATTCCCCTCCTCTTTCATTCCCCCCAAACCCCACGCCTCGAGAGCCACCAGGTGTCATTAATTTTCTGCACCGCCGCCGTCTCCGACGACCCTCCTCGCCAATTCCGGCCAGCACACGCCCCCTCCTGCCTCCTCAAGCACGCAGCTGTGATCAGAAACCCCCAGCGGACCCTTCTGCAGCTGCAGCTCACCCGCGGGCGCCCCTGAGCCTCGGCAACAACAACCCCCAGCACCGCCACCATCTGGCTCTACTCCGGCGGAACCTCTCTGGTAAACCTGACTACCCCGACCCCTCTCGTTCACGCACACACCTTCGCCGTGTCCTTGCGCTCCTGACTGTGTGTTTCGTTTGTCTCCGGGTGATCCCTAGCGTCGTCCTCGACCTCGACCGCGTGCGTCCGTCGCCAGAACCAACTCCGGCGAGGAATCCTGCCCGTCCCCGTGCGCCCCTCCACCAACCAAGAGCACGTTGAGTATCAGTGCTGCATTGCGAACCTGGTGAGCCCCTCCTCCCTCTCCCTCTCTTCCTAGAATAGCCGGAACGCCTCTGCCTGGCCGTCGCCGCCGCGCGCAGTCGCCGAGCGCCGCCAAACTTTGGTCGAGTACTGCAGACCGTAGGATCCTAATCTGACGCTCACGATAGTTTAACTTAGTCGCGAAGAGGTACGCAATAGGGACCATGCGATCTAACTTGATCCAACGCACCGCGTTGCCGATCCGGCCAAACCGGTACCGTCCAGTTAAAACACGCCGCGTGTCACCTATTCTGTTTAAAAACAGATTTGAAAACAGAATTATTTGCAAACTTCAAACCCCTGTAACATTCAAACCACACGACCAAAAATTACAAATTTTATGTCGTTGGATTCAGGAGAACAAGACCTAGCCAATCATGCCCTTTGTTTAGCCAATAGTAACTGTTAGTTTGCTTGTTTTTGTAGATTCCTTTGTGAGCTTGTTTAGAGTAGAAAAATTGTTTAAAATTGAATTTAGGGTTAAAACTTTTGCAAAATGGTTTGTTGTGACCTTACTGACCTTAGGAACCAACCCATGGTTTTGAAAATAGATTTGGAAAAGTTTAGGATGGAATATTAGATTTGGTCCATTTCTATCCAAATAAAATGGATTTGTTTATGGAAATGATTTTGAGTAAAGAACTTTGGAAAAAAATGGTTTAGACCAAACCTACTGACCCAAAACACCAAGTTTTGCAATAGCAACTCATTTGGTGAAAAGCATAAAGCTTTTATTTGATAAAAATAATTTTCACCACATAAAATAATGATTAGAGTTAAAAAAATGGTTTATGGACCAAAACCCTTTTTGCAAATGACTTTGTCACTTTGGAAAATAACCACTTTTGACTTTACAAAGTTTAGAAGCCTAGTGGACACCACCTTTGCAATTAGAACCATCTTTTGCATGCTTGCATGCATTACTTTGACTTTGTTATTTTATGTGTGGATTTGCTTGATTGGTAGATTGAATTTTTGCCTTGCTTGTTTGATTTGTAGTGACTTGAAGAGTGTAATTGTTGCAAGGACAAGGAGTGAACCCATAGTCTACCAAAAAGGCAAGTGATGCTTCATACTTTTTGTCCCATTACTTTCACTATGCATTAGTGATTTTTCTCTAAGTAAAACTTGCATGGATTTTGCTAAGTATAGACCTTGCTATAAGAAAACCTAGTAGATGAATCCTTAGAAGGATTTTCCTAAGTTAAAGATTCCTACTACTATCAAGCTTAGCCTAGCTAATAGAAAACATGGATGGAATATATATTCACACTATGGAAAAATATTCTAAGTCTGAGGACTTGTGATTTTGTCTAATAAAACAATTAAGTTAATGAATCACCTGGGTGGAATGGGATTGCTTGGTGGTGTTTGGTTGATTGGTTCACAAGGCCATGGACTTGGCTTGTGTATCTCACTTGTGGTATGCCACCCAGGAACAAAGGTATTTGAGATGTCAAATGTTGAGAAGCTTCAAGTGCAACCACTTGGCAATATGGGCTTTACCATGATCATATAGGTTGCAAGAACTTAGCCATATGGACAGAGGGTGGTAGTGTTTGATAGGTTGGAACGCGTCCATTTTGGTCTAAGGGAAGGCTTCTGAAAGATCTTGTCTTGGGAAACCAAGTCTTGTGGGGAAAGTGCACCACCTCTGCAGAGTGTAAAATCTAAGTACTTAGCCATGTCCCTGGTAAAGGACAATTTGAGCATCAAGACATGGAAGCAATCAAGAATCTCATCATTCAAATTTCTAAGTTAAAATCTTGTGGTTTGAACAAGGGTTGTTTGAAGACTTCAATCTTTGATTGAGAGATGCCTTGTAAAGGATCTTCATTCTTTGATTGAGAAAAATGATTTTGTCAAAGCAAAAACTTAGTATTTTCAAATGTTAAGGAAAAATCTATTTTGAGCAATGCAAGCCTCAACTCCACTTAGCCAAATACATATAGATGATAGACTCCACTATACTACCATAGTATCACTTGCCAATACAATTCAAATGTATTGACCCTTTGTGGCTGTAACTTGTATGTTGCAGGTTTGATTGATTTTAGTGAAGATTGATTGTTTAGGATTACAAAGTCTACAACCAACATCTACCTGTGGCACTTTGAAGATGAAGGACCCATGCTTATAGTTATTCCGCTGCAATGTAATGTAATAGCCAAATGAGATATGTAAGATGTAATAAAATTATGTTATTCCTGGTTATAAAGTTATATTATGACCTTTGTTTCTTGATATTACATCTTAACTGTGGATGCTAGCTATTGATCCAGGGACTAGCATTGTAAACACAGGGGGCTCTATCTTATTAAAGATTGGAACCTCTTCACAACCCTGCAAGGATTTTTGGAAAACCAAGCCCAAATGTTGCATAAGGTGACATATCAAATGCTCAACATGGAAAGCAACTTTTCCAAAAGTGTTTATGACAACAAGGATGACAAAGATGTTATTCTAGAAGGAACTCATGCTTGCAATATTTGTGGAGACAAGGATCACACTTCCAAGGAGCATGGAGATCAATGCCCCAACTGTGAAGAGAAACATCTAGTAGGCCAATGTCCCACATCTCAAGCTACTTGTTACCTATGTGAAGGAAACAACCATGTCCCTATCCAATGCCCCATCTATTCCATAGTTGAACAAAGGAAACAAGGTGGAGTGCAACAAATGATTGCAAACTACCAAGAAGGATCCAAGTCTACCAAGAAGAATGAGGACAAAGGAAAAGCTCCACTTATACCTCCATGCAATACAACCCAATTCAAAGGACCAAAGAAGAGGCATATGAATTTTCCAAGGAGCAATAGAAGGTCCAAGAAACAAGTAGACATTCCTACCAATAAGATAACATATGAACAACATGAACTAGATGCACTCCTAGCTTTGGAGAAACCCAAGAAAAAGAAGGACAAAAGCCATGTGCAATGTCATCATTGTAAATAAATGGGACACTATTCCAGTGAATGTCCAGAGAAACAGAAGTATAAGGAGGTTGGCCAAGTATGGTGCAACAACTGCAAAGAGCTAGGCCATTATGCAGCAACTTGTCCACAAGAGACACGTGAAGAACTCAAACTTATCACATGTTTCAATTGCAAAGAACCAGGACATTACGCAAGCAACTGTCCAGAAAAGATGAAGCACAAGATAACACAAGCCTATGAAGGATCTCAGTCTTGTCACATGTGTCAAGTGTGGAAACAAAGGACACTATGCAGATGTTTGCCCAGAGAAGTTTCCCCAAGATCCCAAGAAGGCCAATATGTAATTTAGTTGGAAAGTTTTAAGGGTGGTAGTACCCTAGATGCTTTGAGCCTACTTGTAACCCTAGCCTTCCCAAATCTCTGGACGAGATTTATTTTAAGGGTGGTAGCCTATCACATCCCAAGATTTTCCAAATCTTGTAATGTGAAAAATAAATGAATAAAATAAAACTTTGTTGATTTTTAGGGTGAGAAGAAACTTTTGATCCCAATTGGAAACCTTCAAACCTATTTGAACAAACAAATCCTAAAGGGATTTGAAAATATAAACAATTAATAAAGAAAAATTTAAATAATTGGAGTTACTATTTTGAATCTTTTAATAAAAAGATTTGGTTTTCAAAGGCAAAGGTAGAAAAATAAATAAGGATTATTTTATAGAGCCAAATTAAACCTTGGCCAAGCTTCTGAAATAAAATATTTTGTTTTGATTAAAAGAGTAAAGGTTTAGTTAAATAAAATAATGAGAGTTTATTAATATCCAAATTTATTAAAATAAAGGTTTTATCATTTTAATTAAACATCAAAACTTGTTAAAATTATTTTAAAACAAGTTTTCCAAATATTTTATATTCTCAAATAAAACCTATTGATTTTGTTTTGTTTATGTTTAGATTTCAAATGGAGTTTTAATAATAAAATCCTATTTTGAATTTAATAACTAAGGACTATTTTATTTAATCATTAAATAGATCCTAAAAGAATAAAATTATTATTTTGTTTTGGACTTTGTGTTGTGTTGTTAAGAACCAAAACTCAATACAAGTTTGGAGGACGTTTGATTTGTTTTGTATGTTTGATTTGTTTGATTGAATTTCAAACAGAAAATCGAAATGGAAAAAGATAAAACAATTAGAAAGAAAAAAAATAGAACCAGACCTAACCCAACCCACCTAGCCCAGGAAGCCCAGTTCCAGCCCAACTACTTCCCCCACGCACGAATCGTTTTTCACTCTTTCTCGCACCCGCGCAGACACCGACGAGTGGACCCTCTCCCTCTCTCCCTTTCTCGCTGACAGGCATGCCCCACAGAGCCACCTCAGCGTCGTCTTCCCCCTGATCACGTCGCCCTGCCGTTTCTGCCATTTACGCTGGCGATGAATACGCATTGAATACGTCCTCGATTCCTCCCAGTAACTGCACCCATTTAACCGCCTGCGTCTTCCCTCTCTTTTCCCCCAGACCCCGCACCACGAGAGCCTCTAGGCTGCCCCAATTCGAGCCCGCGCTCTCACTGCTCCGGAAGCTTCTCCGGTAATCGGCCAGCACCCTCACCCCAAGCTCTGCCTCACGCGAGTGATCCCAGCCCTGGCGCTTCTCCTGCTTTCCGTTCACCCAGGCGCCCAGGCGTCGACTTCGACAACATCTGAGCGCCGCCGCGTCTGCTTCTATTTCCGGCAACCTCCCCTGGTAAGCTCAGACCGCCCCGAAGCCATTCATTGACGCTCACATGTTTCCTGGTATCGTGCATGTCTGACGCACCCCTTATTTTGATCTGGCACACCTTGTAGCCCCGCCTCCATCGACGCATCAGATGAACCGGCGAAGCTCCACTCCGGCGAGCGATTCCGATCACCTCCGTGCGCCCCTTCGTCAGCCAATACCACCTCGAGCTTCAGCAAGTCTCTGCGAGTCTGGTAAGCCTCGCCAACCTCTTCCTCGCTTCCTCTAGCACCGGCTCCGCCATAGCCAGACACGCCGCCACCGCCAGCCACCATCGGTGCCGCTCGAGTTTGGTCAATCAGATTTACACCGTTAGATCTTAATCCTATGGCTAAGATTAGAACCTGAGCGAAAGGGTATGAGCACGTCTGAGCCACGCGATCTGTTTAGATCCAACGCACCAGAGAGGCTGATCCGCACGAAGCGGTACCGCCCAATAAGAACACGACGTGTGGCACTAGTTGATTTAAAACAGAATTTGTAATCAGATTTATATGCAAATTTGTAAACCTCATAACTTTTGATCCACACGTCCAAAATTTGTAAATTTTATATCAATGGATTCAGCAAGACAAGCCCTAGCCAACCATGCAATTTGTTTAGTAAAAAGCTTCTGGTAAAATGTGTGTTTTTGCAGAAACTTTTGTATGCTTGTTTAGGTTATGAAAATTATTCCAAAATGATTTTGAGGTTGAAATCTTTGCAAATTGGTTTGTTGTGAACCTACTGACCCTAGGAAGCAACTTATGGATTTAAAAATGTATTTGGTGATGATTAGGATTGAATAATTGAATTGTCTCAATTCTAGCCAAATAAAAATATTGATTTTGCTATGAAAATGATTTTGGAGTAAAACTTTGTAAAAAATGATTTGAATCAAACCTACTGACCCTAAACACCAAGTTTTGAGAATTAACAACTTATTTGGTGAAAAACATAAATTTTTTGCTTTGATAAAAACATTTTCCACCACATAAAATAATGATTGGATTTAAAAATGGTTTATGGATAAAACCCTTTTTCAAATGACTTTGCCACTTTGGAAAATGACCATTTTGAACCTTACAATGTATAGATCCTAGTAGAAACCACCTTTGAAAATAAAACTATCTTTTGCATGCTTGCATGCATGACTTAGTTTCTTTTATTTTATGTGTGTTAAATTGTTTGATTATTGTTTGGAATGCTAGTTGAATCTATGTTTTCTTGATTGATTTGTAGTGAAGTTATAAGAGTGTGAACTTAGCAAGATCAAGAAGTGAACCAACACTCCCTACCAAAAAGGCAAGTGACACTATCATCCAAGTCCTACTATTTTCATTATACTTGTGGATTTTGAAACATGCATGAAAAGAATTTCTATATTTAAGCTATGCTAAATCCTAATAGGATACCCTTATACATTCCTTAGTGGAAACAATGTAGTTGTATTATGCTTAGCCATGCTATATATTTTGAGAAGAGATACATGTTGAGATTTTATGAAGTTGAGAAAAGACTTGTGTTTTATATAATAAAACAAGTACTCAATGAACCACAGGTGGACAAGGATACTCAAGTTTTGGAAAAGGTGGCAACAAGAGGAACCATGTTTATATGGCAATCTCTTTTGTTGTGCACTAAAAGAAAACCACCGTGGACTTAGAGATTGAACATGTTTCTCCAACATGGCTTCCTGTCTGACCACATGCTAAATGGCTTAGTCAACTACATTGGGAAGACCCATGCATTGGTCTTCAGGTTAACTGGAAATGAGGGAACTAGGAACCCTACATTGGTGCCTGAAGACAAGCTAGCATTGTGTATGGGAGGACCCTATGGAAAGACTTCGTCACATTCTCAATCTGCCAGTACTCCATCTTGGTGAGTACTTATCCAGCGGCCACTGGTGGCAACAAGATGAGATTGTGTCATGTGGGTAAAGTGTACAACTTCTGCAGAAGATAAATATTCTAAGTACTTAGCCGTGTCCCCGGTTATGGACAATACTGAGCAACTAAAGCTTGAAGCTATGGGAAATCTCGACATTCCAATTTCTAAAAGAAAAAATTTAAAGTGACAACAAAAGGCTTGAAGCACTTGGGGTGTACCAAGGAGCTCAAGAGATTTTGATAAAAACTTGAAGCACTTGGGGTGTACCAAGGAGCTCAAGAGATTTTGATAAAAACTTGAAGCACTTGGGGTGTACCAAGGAGCTCAAGAGATTTTGATAAAAACTTGAAACACTTGGGGTGTACCAAGGAGCTCAAGAGATTTTGATAAAAACTTGAAGCACTTGGGGTGTACCAAGGATCTCAAGATATTTTGATAAAAACTTGAAGCACTTGGGGTGTACCAAGGAGCTCAAGAGATTTTGATAAAAACTTGAAACACTTGGGGTGTACCAAGGAGCTCAAGAGATTTTGACAAAGACTTGAAACACTTGGGGATTTACCAAGGAGTTCAGAAAGATTTGACAAAAGATCAAAACTAATTTGAAAAGATAGGATAAATTATTGCTTTCTGCAAATGAGCCTAAAACCCTACTTAGCCAAATATGCATGTAATGATAGGATCCACTTATATTCTACATAGTAGTGAAACTTGCCAATACAATTCAAATGTATTGACCCTTGTGGCTGTAACTTGTTATGTTGCAGGTTTGTTTGATATTAGTGAAGTTGATTGATAGGATTACAAGGCTACAACCAACATGTTTGCTGTGGCACTTTGAAGATGAAGGACCCCATGCTTATAGATTTCTGCAATGTAATATATTAGCCAAAAGAGCAATGTAAGATGTAATAAAATTATGTTATTCCTGGTTATAAAGTTATATTATGACCTTTGTTTATTCATATTACATCTTAACTGTGGATGCTAGCTATTGATCCGAGGACTAGCATTGTAAACACAGAGATCTCTACCTTATTAAAGGTTGGGACCTCTACACCTACACAAATTTCGGCAAATATTTGAATTCAAATTGATGTTTGAATTAATTAATCAAAATCAAAACAGAATAAAAGAAATGGAAAAATAAAAAGAAACAGATAAAAAAAGGGGAATAGAAAGCAGCCCAGCCAGCAAGGCCCATCTAAGCCCAGCAGCCCACTCTCACTGCCCCCCCGTAGCGTTTTTACATTACTCAGACGCACCAGAACACCGACAGATGGACCCCACCCCCACTCTCTTTCACTCGCTGACGAGACGACCCCACCGCCACGCAAGCTTCTTCCTCACCGCGACTCCTTCTTCCCCTCACCTCGCGGCCGTTTTTGCCGCTGATTTCTCGCGATCAATTCGCCATAATGCTGCGTTTAAACCTCGCCACGACCATGCACGATTAAACGCCTGTCTCTCCTCCTCTTTTCTCCTCACTCGCTTCCCCCTCTCTGCCCCCAGGCTGGACGAATTTCTCCACGCACCCTCACTGCCCTGACGACCTTCCCCAAACAATTCCGGCGAAGTCAGACCTCCCCTCGCCCCCTCGACCACACACGCATGCTCCACGGACCCTGGCGCACCTCCCAGTGGCCTCAGCTCGGCCGCGCTTGCCCTAGAGCATCGGCAAGGACGATCACTGCCCGCCGTCGTCGTCTGCTACCTCTCCGGCGAGCTACTGACCCCAAACCCGTGCACCCCTCGTGTGCTGGTGAGTACCTCTACAACCCCCGAGACCGTGCGCATCCTCCTGATACTTTTCCTCGCTTGCTTGCATCCCAGGCACCCGTCTTCGACCACGACCGTGCGCACCCGACGACAGCGAGAACTCCGGTGAGTGATTCAAGTCATCCTCGTGCGCCCCTTGCCTCCTCGCGAGTACCTCGAGCTTCCCCACGCCACGGCAAACTCGGTGAGCACCTCCCTTCACTCCCTCGCTTCCTAGACTCTCCGAACCACCGCCACCAGACACGCCGCCGCCACCTGCCGCCGCCAGCGCCGCCACTAGTTGGCAAGCGTGCTATGCGCCGTCGTATTTTGATCAGATGGTCACGATAGAACATTAGCTCGAAGGGGTAAGATACATCCTGCGCCGCACGATTTACTTTAAATCCTGCGGTCCACAATGCATGATCCGAATGAACCGGTACCAGCGAATAGCAACTAGCCACGTGGCTTAGACTTTGTTTTAAAACCAGAAACTTTTCTATTAGATGTGCCAATTTGAAAAATTCATAACTTTCAAACCACACGTCCAAATTTTGCAAATTTTATATCAATGGATTCATCAAAACAAGTACTTTCTGACCATGCACTTTGTTTAGTAAATTGCTTCTGTTAAATTGGTTGTTTTTGCAGAAACTTTTGTTTGCATGTTTAGAATATAAAATTTGTTCTAAAATGATTTTTGAGATAAAATCTTTGGCAAATGGGTTGTTTTTAACCTACTGACCATAGGAATCAATTTGTGGTTTTAAAAATATATTTTGTGAAGCAAAAGAATAAATCTTTGATTTAAACCATTTCTAGTCAAATAAGAATATTGTTTATTTGTTAAAAATGCTTTTTGGAGAAAACCTTTGGGAAATGTTTTGATTTAAAACTCTCTGACCCCAAACACCAAGTTTTATGATTTGAAAAGTATTTGGTGAACCCTATAAAATTATTACTTTGCTAAAGACATTTTCAACCACATAAAATAATGATTTGTTTTGAAAATGGTTTATAAGTAAAATCTTTTGCAAATGGTTTTGCCACTTTATAAAGTGACCCTTAGGTGTTTTCAAATGTTTATAACCCATTATAAACCACATTTTAAAATAAAACAAAGTTTGGCATGCTTGCATGCATTGTTTTGTTTCTGTTATTTTATGTGATGTTGCTTGAATGGTAGATTGAATTTGTGCCTTGCTTGATTGAATTGTAGTGATTTGTGAGTGTGATCATTGCAAAGACAAGGAGTGAACTATTATTCTCTACCAAAAGGCAAGTGATGCTTCATACTTTGTCCCATTATTTTCACTATGCATTAGTGATATTTCTAAGTAGGACTTGCATGGAATTTTTGCTAAGTATAAACTATGTCATGGGAAATCCTAGTAGATGAAACCTTAGTAGAAATTTCCTAAGTTAAGATTCCTACTACTATCATGCTTAGCTTAGCTAATAGAAAACATGGGTGGAATTATCTTCATACTATGGAATATTTCTAAGTCAAGGACTTGTGTTTTGTTAATAAAACAACTAAGTGAATGAATCACCTAGGTGGAATGGAAGGAATGGTTTGTGTTGAGTGGTTCACAAGGCCCATTTCTATGGTTTACCTTGTGTATCTCACTTGTGGATGGCCACCCAGGAGCAAAGAGATTTGAGATGTCAAATGTTGAGAATCTTCAAGTGCAGCCACTTGGCATTATGGGCTCTGCCTGGATCATATAGGTTGCAATAACTTAGCCAAATGGACAGTTGGTGGTAGGGGATGATAGGTTGGAGCGCGTCCATTCTGGTCTAATGGAAGGCTTCTGAAAGATCTTGTCTTGGGAAACCAAGTCTTGTGGGGAAAGTGCACCACCTCTGCAGAGTGAAAAATCTAAATACTTAGCCATGTCCCTGGTAAAGGACAATTTGAGCATCAAGACATGGAAGCTATCAAGAATCTAGTCATCCCAATTTCTAAGTTAAAATCTTGTGGGTGAACAAGGGTTGAAGGATCACCAATTTCTATCGGGAGATGCCTTTGGAATGTTTTTGTCAAGCAAAAACTTAGTGTTTTTCAAATGATAAGGAAAATCTATTTTGAGCAAAGAAAGCCTAAGCTCCACTTAGCCAAATGCATATAGATGATAGACTCCACTATACTACCATAGTATCACTTGCCAATACAATTCAAATGTATTGACCCTTGTGGCTGTAACTTATTATGTTGCAGGTTTGTTTGATGTTAGTAAGATGAGATGATTAGGATTACAAGTCTACAACCAACATGTTTGCCTGTGGCACTTTGAAGATGAAGGACCCCATGCTATTGTTATATTCTGCTGCATTTTAAAGAGATACCCAAAATGAGCTATGTAAGATGTAATAAATTATTTTATTCCTGGTTATAAAGTTGTATTATGACATTTGTTTCTTGATATTACATCTTAACTATGGATGCTAGCTAATGATCCAGGGACTAGCATTGTAAACACAGGGATATCTACCTTATTAAAGGTTGGGAACCTTACAGATGGTATCAGAGCATTGTGTTTCCTGTAGGATTGTAACCCTAAGATTGGACAAAACCCCTTAGAAAAATAGGAGTTGTATTTGTTCCAAAAACTTATTTACAAACAATCTTGTATACTCTTTCCTCAACCATTTTGGTTTTGAATCTACATCTCTTCTATTTCAAACTTGATGGATAAAGCCTACCCCATAGCCAAAGACTTCACCATGTGCAAAGGACTTCATCAACTCTAATGACTTCAACATCTTCAAGTGATTTCAACTTTATTTTCAACAAGGACTTCAACCTTGGATATCACAAAGGACTACAAGTGAGACAAGAAATATTGCTCAAGACTTGAAGAATAAGGAAGCCAACATTAGAAGGAATCATCATCACCTTTGAATTATTGTGACCAAGATTCAAGAAATTCTCCAAGGATACAAAGATCTTGTTCAAGAAGAATCAACCAAGAACAATGGAATGATCTCAAGTGTACCATATAGATGGACCACCATATTTTGATTAAATCAAACACACCAACTTATCTGGTGTAGCAAAAATATTTTGTTACAAAGAAATATGCTTGAACTTTGTTGTTTGAGTGGAAAGTTTGTTTGTGATTACTTGCACATTGCTTGTGTGAATTGTGATATGTGTGAACAGAATTGATCCCTTAGAAATCTTTTGCCCACTCTAATCCCAATCCAACCCAAACAGATGACTACTCCAAGAAACTCCAACATCAAGGATGGTGACAACAACAACCAAGAGACCAACATGAGAGAACTCATAGTAACTCAAACCCAGTTGAACCAAGTGACAGCTCAATTTTTAGCCAACACCAGTGAGGTAGATCCAACCATGCAAAGGTTTTTGGAAACCCAAACCCAATTGTTGCATAAAGTGACAAATCAAATGATCAACATGGGAGACAACTCTTCCCAAGGAGCTTGTGACAACAAGGATGAAAATGATGATATTATAGAAGGAACCCAAGCTTGCAATGTTTGTGGAGACAAGGATCACACTTCCAAAGAGCATGAAGATCAATGCCCCAATTGTGAAGAGAAACATCCAACTAATCAATGCCCCACATCTCAAGCTACTTGTTACCTATGTGAAGGAAATAATCATGTCCCTATCCAATGCCCCATCTATTCCATAGTCCAACAAAGGAGACAAGGTGGAGTGCAACAACTGATTGCAGACTACCATGAGAGAGCCTAGTCTACCAAGAAGGATGAAGACAAAGGAAAATCTCAACATGAACGTACATGCAATATGACTCAACTCAAAGGACAAAAGAGGAGACATATGTATTATCCAAGGAAAAGGTCAAGGAGACCAGGAAACTTTCCTACCTTTGAGATAAGATATGAAGAGCATGAACTAGAAGCACTCCTAGATTTGGAGAAACCCAAAAAGAAGAGGGATAAAAGTCAAGTGCAATGTTGTCATTGCAAAGAAATGGGACACTATGCCAATGAATGTCCAGGGAATAAGAAGAAGTATAAGGAAATTAACCAAGTATGGTGCAACAACTGCAAAGAGATAGGCCATTATGTGTCAACTTGTCCACAGAAGATACATGAAGAACTCAATCTTATCACATGTTACAGTTGTGGTAATAAAGGACATTATGCAAGCAAGCTCCAAAAGATGAAGCACAAGATAAAGCC
The DNA here is from genome assembly GCA_030063025.1 of Avena longiglumis. NCBI lineage: Eukaryota > Viridiplantae > Streptophyta > Magnoliopsida > Poales > Poaceae > Avena > Avena longiglumis. The sequence continues at coordinate 99,013,994 of CP125976.1, read as the reverse complement.
TATGAAGGATCTCAGCCTTGTCACATGTTTCAAGTGTGGAAACAAAGGACACTACGCATGTTTGCCGGAGAAGTTTCAACAAGATTCCAAGCAAGCCAAGAAGTAATCTAGTTGGAAATTTTTTAAGGGTGGTGGTACCCTAGTTGTTTTGAGCCAACTTGTAACCCCTAGCCTCCCCAAATCTCGGGACGAGATTTATTTTAAGGGTGGTAGCCTATCACATCCCAAGATTTTCCAAATCTTTTAATGTGAAAAATAAATATACAAAATAAAAAATTATTGTTGAAAATCAAGGTGAAAAGAAACTTTGTTTCTAAAAGGAAACTTAAAATCCCATCTTGAACAACTTTAATCAAAGTTTGAATCCAACAAAATCCAAATCTAGAGAAATGCATTCCTCAATGAATGTATCTGGAAATTTAAGCACTTGGAAAATAAATCCAAACCCTAAGCCCTAATGGAATAAAAATCATTTCCAAGTTATCTCCAAGCCTATGGATTTGAGCCATATTAAAATTTGTCAACAAACATTTACAAAAGATCAAGAAAGACAAATAGAAATATTATAAGACCATAGAAATTGGTTTCACTTAATTTGGAACGATAAATAAAATCTTGTGAATATAATAAGATAAGGAAATTAAATTTCCAAAGCTAATAAAGCACTTATTTATAAATCCATACCAAATGGTGAGAAAATAATCCTAAAGATATTTAAAAGGATAAACAAATATTAAACAAGATTTTACAAATTGGAATCACCAAGTTTGGATATTTAAATAAAAAGTTATGGATTTTACAAGATAAAGACACAAATATTAAATAAAGAATATTTAAAGACCAAATTAAATCTTGGCCAATCCATAAACAAGTGGAATGAATTTAATCCAAATCCAAATAAAATAAGAGGATAAAGAATTCCCAAAATAAAAATAAAATGGCATAAACCAAATCCTATTGGAATAAACATAAATCCAATATTAAATGATTAATAAATCATATTAAAAACTTTTCCAAATAATTCAAGATGAATTATTTGACACCCTATTAAACAAATAAAAACCTACTAAAAAGATTTGGAAGGTTTTAGAAATTAAATGGTGATTTGAAAAATGTTATTAAATCTTATTTGTTTTAAAACAAGGCCTTTTTGAATAATTAAAAAGACCCCAAAAAGAATAAAAATTTTATTCTAAAAATGACTTCAGATTATATTACTAATCAGTATTTAAACCTACACAAATTTCGGCAAAGATTTGAATTCAAATTGATGTTTGAATTAATTAATCAAAATCAAAACAGAATAAAAGAAATGGAAAAAGAAAAAGAAACAGATCAAAAACAAGGGGAATAGAAAGCAGCCCAGCCAGCAACGCCCATCTAAGCCCAGCAGCCCACTCTCACTTCCCCCCGTAGCGTTTTCTATTACTCGTGTACGCACCCGCAGAGACACCGATAGATGGACCCACGACTCTCTTTCACTTTCGGCGAGGCGACCCACCGCCACACAAGCTTCTTCCTCACCGCGACTCCTTCTCCCCCTCACCTCGTGGCCGTTTCTACCGCTGATTTCTCGCGATCAATTTGCCATAATGCTGCGTGTAAACCTCGCTGCGACCATGCGATAACGCCTGTCTCTCCTCCTCTTTTCCCCTCACTCGCCTCCCCCTCTCTGCCCCCAGGCTGGACGAATTTCTCCACGCACCCTCACTGCCCCGACGACCTTCCCGAGACAATTCCGGCGAAGACAGACCTCCCCTCGCCCCCTCGACCACACACTCATGCTCCACGGACCCTGGCGCACCTCCCAGTGGCCTCAGCTCGGCCGCGCTCGCCCCAGAGCGTCGGCAAGGACGATCACTGCCCGCCGCCGTCGTCTGCTACCTCTCCGGCGAGCTAATGACGCCAAACCCGTGCGCCCCTCGTGTGCTGGTGAGTACCTCTACAACCCCCGAGACCGTGCGCATCCTCCTAATACTTTTCCTCGCTTGCTTGCATCCCAGGCGCCCGTCTTCGACCACGACCGTGCGCACCCGACGACAGCGAGAACTCCGGTGAGTGATTCAAGTCATCCTCGTGCGCCCCTTGCCTCCTCGCGAGTACCTCGAGCTTCCCCACGCCACGGTGAACTCGGTGAGCACCTCCCTTCACTCCCTCGCTTCCTAGACTCTCCGAACCACCGCCACCTTGCCGCCGCCACCGCCGCCAGCCGCCACTAGTTGGCAAGCGTGCTATCTTGCCGTCGTATTTTGATCGGATGGTCACGATAGAACATTAGCTCGAAGGGTAAGATAGATCCTGCCGCGATTTACTTTAAATCCTGCGGTCCACAATGCATGATCCGAATGAACGGTACCAATGAATAGCAACTAGCCACGTGGCTTAGACTTTGTTTTAAAACCGAAACTTTTCTATTAGATGTGCCAATTTGAAAAATTCATAACTTTCAAACCACGTCCAAATTTTGCAAATTTTATATCAATGGATTCATCAAAACAAGTACGTTCTGACCATGCACTTTGTTTAGTAAATTGCTTCTGTTAAATTGGTTGTTTTTGCAGAAACTTTTGTTTGCATGTTTAGAATATAAAATTTGTTCTAAAATGATTTTTGAGATAAAATCTTTGGCAAATGGGTTGTTTTGAACCTACTGACCATAGGAATCAATTTGTGGTTTTAAAAATATATTTTGTGAAGCAAAAGAATAAATCTTTGATTTAAACCATTTCTAGTCAAATAAGAATATTGTTTATTTGTTAAAAATGCTTTTTGGAGAAAACCTTTGGGAAATGTTTTGATTTAAAACTCTCTGACCCCAAACACCAAGTTTTATGATTTGAAAAAGTATTTGGTGAACCCTATAAAAATTATTACTTTGCTAAAGACATTTTCAACCACATAAAATAATGATTTGTTTTGAAAATGGTTTATAAGTAAAATCTTTTGCAAATGGTTTTGCCACTTTATGAAGTGACTCTTAGGTGTTTTCAAATGTTTATAACCCATTATAAACCACATTTTAAAATAAAACAAAGTTTGGCATGCTTGCATGCATTGTTTTGTTTCTATTATTTTATGTGATGTTGCTTGGATGGTAGATTGAATTTGTGCCTTGCTTGATTGAATTGTAGTGATTTGATGAGTGTGATCATTGCAAAGACAAGGAGTGAACTATTATTCTCTACCAAAAAGGCAAGTGATGCTTCATACTTTGTCCCATTATTTTCACTATGCATTAGTGATATTTCTAAGTAGGACTTGCATGGAATTTTTGCTAAGTATAAACTATGTCATGGGAAATCCTAGTAGATGAAACCTTAGTAGAAATTTCCTAAGTTAAGATTCCTACTACTATCATTCTTAGCTTAGCTAATAGAAAACAAGGGTGGAATTATCTTCATACTATGGAATATTTCTAAGTCAAGGACTTGTGTTTTGTTAATAAAACAACTAAGTGAATGAATCACCTGGGTGGAATGGAAGGAATGGTTTGTGTTGAGTGGTTCACAAGGCCCATTTATATGGTTTACCTTGTGTATCTCACTTGTGGATGGCCACCCAGGAACAAAGAGATTTGAGATGTCAAATGTTGAGAAGCTTCAAGTGCAGCCACTTGGCATTATGGGCTCTGCCTGGATCATATAGGTTGCAATAACTTAGCCAAATGGACAGTTGGTGGTAGGGGATGATAGGTTGGAGCGCGTCCATTCTGGTCTAAGGGAAGGCTTCTAAAAGATCTTGTCTTGGGAAACCAAGTCTTGTGGGGAAAGTGCACCACCTCTGCAGAGTGAAAAATCTAAGTACTTAGCCATGTCCCAGTAAAGGACAATTTGAGCATCAAGACATGGAAGCTATCAAGAATCTCCTCATCCCAATTTCTAAGTTAAAATCTTGTTGGTGAACAAGGGTTGAAGGATCACCAATTTCTATTGGGAGATGCCTTGGGAATGTTTTTGTCAAGCAAAAACTTAGTGTTTTCAAATGATAAGGAAAATCTATTTTGAGCAAAGCAAGCCTAAGCTCCACTTAGCCAAATGCATATAGATGATAGACTCCACTATACTACCATAGTATCACTTGCCAATACAATTCAAATGTACTGACCCTTGTGGCTGTAACTTATTATGTTGCAGGTTTGTTTGATGTTAGTAAGATGAGATGATTAGGATTACAAGTCTACAACCAACATGTTTGCCTGTGGCACTTTCAAGATGAAGGACCCCATGCTATTGTTATATTCGGCTGCATTTTAATGAGATACCCAAAATGAGCTATGTAAGATGTAATAAATTATTTTATTCCTGGTTATAAAGTTGTATTATGACCTTTGTTTCTTGATATTACATCTTAACTATGGATGCTAGCTATTGATCCAGGGACTAGCATTGTAAACACAGGGATCTCTACCTTATTAAAGGTTGGGAACCTTACATCTTCGCGGGTAGTATTATCCAATTTATTGATTCGACACAAGGGGAGACAAAGAATACTTGCAAGCCTTAACAACTGAGTTGTCAGTTCAGCTGCACCTGGAAATAGTTCTCCTCATCCACGCAAGCTGGACCCCACCCCCACTCTCTTTCACTCGCTGACGAGACGACCCCCCCCCCACGCAAGCTTCTTCCACACCGCGACTCCTTCTCCCCCTCACCTCGCGGCCGTTTACGCCTTGATTTCTCGCGATCAATTAGCCATAATGCAGCGTTTAAACCTCGCCGACCATACGATTAAGCATGTCTCTCTTCCTCTTTTCCCTCACTCGCCTCCCCTCTACGCCCCAGTGGGCAATTTCTCCACGCACCCTCACTGCCCCGACGACCTTCCCCAGACAATTCCGGCGAAGCCAGACCTCCCCTCGCCCCCTCGACCACACACGCATGATCCATGGACCCTGGCGCACCTCCCAGTGGCCTCAGCTCGGCCGCGCTCGCCCCAGAGCGTCGGCAAGGACGACACTGCCCGCCGTCGTCGTCTGCTACCTCTCCGGCGAGCTACTGACGCCAAACCCGTGCGCCCCTCGTGTGCTGGTGAGTACCTCTACAATCCCCGAGACCGTGCGCATCCTCCTGATACTTTTCCTCGCTTGCTTGCATCCCAGGCGCCCGTCTTCGACCAGGACCGTGCGCACCCGACGACAGCGAGAACTCCGGTGAGCGATTCAAGTCATCCTCGTGCGCCCCTTGCCTCCTCGCGAGTACCTCGAGATTCCCCACGCCACGGCGAACTCGGTGAGCACCTCCCTTCACTCTCTCGCTTCCTAGACTCACCGAACCACCGCCACCAGACACGCCGCCGCCACCTGCCGCCGCCACTAGTTGGCAAGCGTGCTATGCGCCGTCGGATTTTGATCAGATGGTCACGATAGAACATTAGCTCGAAGGGTAAGATAGATCCTCGCCCACGATTCACATTAAATCATGCGGTCCTCAATGCATGATCCGAAGCAGTACCAATGAATAGCAACTAGCCACGTGGCTCGGACTTTGTTTAAAACCGAAACTTTTCTATTAGATGTGCCAATTTGAAAAATTCATAACTTTCAAACCACATGTCCAAATTTTGCAAATTTTATATCAATGGATTCAGCAAAACAAGTAATTTCTGACCATGCAGTTTAGTAAATTGCTTATTTAAAATTGGTTGTTTTTGCAGAAACTTGTGTTTGCATGTTTAGAATATAAAATTTGTTCTAAAATTATTTTTGAGATAAAATCTTTGGCAAATGGGTTGTTTTGAACCTACTGACCATAGGAATTAATTTGTGGTTTCAAAAATATATTTGGTGAAGCAAAAGAATAAATCTTTGATTTAAACCATTTCTAGTCAAATAAGAATATTGTTTATTTGTTAAACATGCTTTTTGGAGAAAACCTTTGGGAAATGTTTTGATTTAAAACTCTCTGACCCCAAACACCAAGTTTTATGATTTGAAAAAGTATTTGGTGAACCCTATAAAAATTATTACTTTGCTAAAGACATTTTCAACCACATAAAATAATGATTTGTTTTAAAAATGGTTTATAAGTAAAATCTTTTGCAAATGGTTTTGCCACTTTATGAAGTGACCCTTAGGTGTTTTCAAATGTTTATAACCCATTAGAAACCACTTTTTCAAATAAAACAAAGTTTGGCATGCTTGCATGCATTATTTTGTTTCTATTATTTTATGTGATGTTGCTTGAATGGGAGATTGAATTTGTGCCTTGCTTGATTGAATTGTAGTGATTTGAAGAGTGTGATCATTGCAAAGACAAGGAGTGAACTATTATTCTCTACCAAAAAGGCAAGTGATGCTTCATACTTTGTCCCATTATTTTCACTATGCATTAGTGATATTTCTAAGTAGGACTTGCATGGAATTTTTGCTAAGTATAAACTATGTCATGGGAAATCCTAGTAGATGAAACCTTAGTAGAAATTTCCTAAGTTAAGATTCCTACTACTATCATGCTTAGCTTAGATAATAGAAAACAAGGGTGGAATTATATTCATACTATGGAATATTTCTAAGTCAAGGACTTATGTTTTGTTAATAAAACAACTAAGTGAATGAATCACCTGGGTGGAATGGAAGGAATGGTTTGTGTTGAGTGGTTCACAAGGCCCGTTTCTATGGTTTACCTTGTGTATCTCACTTGTGGATGGCCACCCAGGAACAAAGAGATTTGAGATGTCAAATGTTGAGAAGCTTCAAGTGCAGCCACTTGGCATGATGGGCTCTGCCTAGATCATATAGGGTGCAATAACTTAGCCAAATGGACAGTTGGTGGTAGGGGATGATAGGTTGGAGAGCGTCCATTCTGGTCTAAGGGAAGGCTTCTGAAACATCTTGTCTTGGGAAACCAAGTCTTGTGGGGAAAGTGCACCACCTCTGCAGAGTGAAAAATCTAAGTACTTAGCCATGTCCCTGGTAAAGGAAAATTTGAGCATCAAGACATGGAAGCTATCAAGAATCTCCTCATCCCAATTTCTAAGTTAAAATCTTGTGGGTGAACAAGGGTTGAAGGATCACCAATTTCTATTGGGAGATGCCTTGGGAATGTTTTGTCAAGCAAAAACTTAGTGTTTTCAAATGATAAGGAAAATCTATTTTGAGCAAAGCAAGCCTAAGCTCCACTTAGCCAAATGCATATAGATGATAGACTCCACTATACTACCATAGTATCACTTGCCAATACAATTCAAATGTATTGACCCTTGTGGCTGTAACTTATTATGTTCTTTGGTTTGTTTGATGTTAGTAAGATGAGATGATTAGGATTACAAGTCTACAACCAACATGTTTGCCTGTGGCACTTTGAAGATGAAGGACCCCATGCTATTTTTATATTCTGCTGCATTGTAATGAGATAGCCAAAATGAGCTATGTAAGATGTAATAAATTATTTTATTCCTGGTTATAAAGTTGTATTATGACCTTTGTTTCTTGATATTACATCTTAACTGTGGATGCTAGCTATTGATCCAGGGACTAGCATTGTAAACACAGGGATCTCTACCTTATTAAAGGTTGGGAACCTTACATCTTCGCGGGTAGTATTATCCAATTTATTGATTCGACACAAGGGGAGACAAAGAATACTTGCAAGCCTTAACAACTGAGTTGTCAGTTCAGCTGCACCTGCAAATAGTTCTTGCTCACAGAAGTTTATCAAGGTAATAGTTTATAGTAGCAATGACAATGACAACGATGAAGCAATAGTAATGCGATATGATGGTAGTAGGATTAGAGTGCGGTAGGCATAGGGATGGATGGACAGGCGTTGCATGGACGAGTCTAAACATGTAACTTCAAAGAACTAGGGCATTGCAGATAAATAATAATAAGCATCCAAGTACTAAACAATTCTAGGCATGTGCTCCAAATATAGTCATACGTGCTCGCAATGAGAACTTGCACAACATCTTCATCTAGCCAGCCGTGGCGATGGGGCCTCTAGGAACTATGGCAATTAAGGTGCTCCTTTTAATAGAAACAGGAGAAAAGCATTAACACTCCGTGAACACATGTGATCCTCACACCACAACCACCCCCTCCGGTTGTCCCAATTTCTGTCACTTTGGGGCCTTTGGATCCAGACAATGATATGTGTACGCAACTTGCAGATAAGATCATAAACAATACTATCATAATGATTCAATAATAAGTTCAGATGAGATCATGGCACTCGGGCCCTAGTGACAAGCATTAAGCACAACAAGTTGCACCAAATTCAAATAGCACTAATAGAGATATATACTAGGCACTATGCCCCTAACAAATCTTATTCGATTACATGATAGAACTCATACAATCCCTACCATACCCAAGCCTACTGGGGATTACTCACTCATGGATGAGGAAACATCGGTGGTTGATGGAGATGCGTTGGTGATAGCGATGGCGATGATCCTCTCCAAATACCCCATCCCGGCGAGTGCCGAACGAGTTTCTAGATCAATATTGGTTTACGGTGGCGGAGGAGCGGAACTCTTCTGAAAACTATCGAACCCCCTCTGTTCTTAGGTCGAAGGAAACTTATAGGCGGAGGGAGGCCGAGGAGGCACAGGGTGGCAAACCTCCCAGGCGCAGGTCGATGGGCCGCGCACTGAGGTGGTCCCAACCCCCCAGGCCTCCCCTCTGTCTCCCCTTCTGGCTCCGTGGATCTTCTGGTGATATATAATTTTTGGCATATTTTTTGGGATTATTCCTGATAGTTCATTTTCTGCACAAAAACAAGACACCAAGGTAATTCTGCTGAAAATAGCGTCAGTCCGTGTTAGTTGTATCCAAATCACACAAGTATAGAGGAAAAATAATAGAAAAGTGTTCAAGAAAGTAGATACGTTTTGGACGTATCAACTCCCCCAAGCTTAGCTTACTTCTTGTCCTCAAGCAATTCAGTTGAAAATTGATTGCGATAAAAGAACTTTCACGAACACTTTGCTTCATATGATGTAAATATTCTCAGACAGGAGTAGATGCTTAGACAATTCATAATAAGAAGTATGCAACTAAGTCTACTCAATAGTCATTGCAAGCTATGAAGATAAACCAACTCAATAATAATAAGTAGCATGAAACATAAACATAAGCAACATTGCAATGCTCATAATAAGGTATGATAGAGTGGTATCTCGCTTGCCTTTGTTTGAAGAGCACAATATGAATGCTGAGACACCTCCGAAGTTCACATGAAGACTAGAGATAAAGATATCAGAGATACAAGCATCAAAGTCATGACATAATTAACCAAGTTTTGGAACAAACACAAGAATGACAACTATGCTCTCAAGAAGGTGCTCATAGAATAAGTGGTGACTCAACAAAGTTTTGAAAATGGTTTTGTGAAGGTTTCAAAGGCTTCCTAATCTTTGAAAGGAAGGTACTCGTTAGCTTTGAGCTCTCATTGCCCCTATCATAGGCATCTTCATGTGGTTAAGGTGAAAGTGAGGTCTAGCCTGAATCATATGCTTGACAGACCATAGACTGAAAATCCCAAGTCCCTTGAGTACGAGGGCCGCTCCGCATGCTACTCAACTTCGGTCACCTGAAAGTTCTTGTCATTGTAAATACATGCATATCATCGAGAACCGCCAACGAGGTACCCCTTGCACATGGTACAAGAGCTTTCCCGTAACCAAAATGACAAGGCAAGCAGACAATGAGCATCTCAGCAATCTTTTTATTTACCATATGCATAGATTTTTATTGAGGAAGCTTCATAGGTGCTCATTATAGTGATCTTGAAGTTTCCACCATGATTGAGCATGGCTTAGGCTAGCGGCCCAGGCTTTTATCTAACACAATGCATAAACTCCATGCACTAACAACTTCCCCTTTTATTTCACATCGTCGACATCCATAAACAAAAGAGCAAAGTATCAACTGGATGAAATATCCAACATGTGTTGAAAGCGTTCCCCGTGATAGCACGGTTCTGCGACTCGAGATATAATAAGCAAGCATATAACTTTCATGGACTAGTCACAATGGTTCAGAATTATTAAGCGCAAGGAATAAAGTGTGCCATCAAGTTCGTGAGAGCTTTACTAACTAACTTTCTCAAAACAGACAAACATTTTATTTTGGAAGAAAGCACGGCATATGGAATATGCACTAAAATAACAAATGATGCTAAGAGATGGCGTATGGTGGACACTGGCAATATTGGTTTGGGAATTTGGAAGCATAGGTAGAGAACATACTCGATTGCAAGTGAAGGCTAGCAATAGAGAGGAGCAACAAGCGAGGCGATAGCTGTCATAATCATGCTTGCAACAAAACAGGACTAATTATGACATGAAAGTGATACAAGAACTCTAAGGCAAAATAAATTATCAAGGCTTACTGACTATTGATTAGTCATATGCATGCGTGAGCATGTGCCAAGTCGATTCACATGAACAGTCAGAGGAGGATACCACAATGTCATATCAAAGTATGAATAAAACAATGCAAGCAAACATTCATATGACATGCTACAAACTATTAGAAAGCTGGAGCTAATCATAGACAAGCAAGAACTACTAAGCATCCATAATGACATACAACTTACACAAACAGGCTAAGCATGCTCACAATGATGAGTATATGTACAAAAATGAAACAAATAGAGTTCGTTACCAGCCTCTTACCACACCTCAAGTTGTCTTAATCTTCATTATTGCCCTTCACTTGTGTGACTTGAATAATTAACATGAAACCAAAATCCACTGAGGACGGTTGAACCCTGCGAAGAACTCACAAAACCAAAGAAGAACAACAAATATTTTTGGTGTTTTCGATTTTTTAGAAACAAGAAACAAAAAAATCAAACAAAGCAAAATATTTTTGGAATTTTCTTTTAAGGCAAATCAAAGAAAAGAAACAAAGAAACAAACCAAGAGAAACAACAAAAATATTTTGGTATTTTGGGTTTTAGAAAAAGCAGCAAAAACCAAAAGAAAGCAAAACAAATGGATATACAAAGACCAGTGATCATGATATATATATATATATATATGAGTGTGATCGGTATACCTCCCAAGCTTAGGCTTTTGGCCTAAGTGGGGCTCAATAATGCGGATAGTAACCCCATGCTTTTGGATCATCATAGGAATGATCATAGTCAGGAACCTGTGATGAAGAAGAAGACGCGCCCTAATCAAATGAGGGCTGCTGGTATGAAGACTCTCCCAAGTTGGAGGGCTGAACCGAATTGTCTTCAGCATCCTCTTCAACATTCTCTTATTAATGGGAGAGTTCCCCAACATATGTGTTAACCTCCTCCTCCGTAAGTGACCATCCTTGCTTGTTATCAAAGTTAAACAAAACAGGTGCATGCAAATAAACTATTTTCTCACTCCTACCTTTTTTACGACCTTGCTGGACAAAAGATAGTTCATACGGAAAACTTCTCACATTAGCCCCCAAAGAAACAAAACCATGCTGAATCATGGATTCAATATCAAGCCTCTCTATGGAAAACTGAAAATCTGAATAATGAGGCTCTAAACCATGGAAAGCTAGCAACCTAGAAGCAATGAGACCTCCACCAATTCCGCCCTTCTCACGGTTGGTGGTGAGACGGTGAGCTATCAAAGCACCCAAACTATAAGAACTATTCCTACCTAGAGCAGCTGCAATAAAAGCTAGATCAAAAGAAGACAATTTTCTAGCAGTCTTTCTAGCGAGAACACACTTGGTAATGAAATAGGAAAAGTATGTAATAGCTGGGAGCTGGATGTTCCGAATTTTACCACTTTCCTTTGAGAAGTCGAAACCTTGGAAAATCTCAGCAGACAAATCAACAAGTGACTTGGTCCTCTCCTTGATCTTCTCACAAGATCCCCACTGAGGTACTCTAATTGTTGCATAGAAATCAGCAAAAGGCTGATTGACAGGCATATTATATATTTTGTAATGGACCATGGGATTATAAGTAGACCAAGTGAAACGAAATTCCTACACAAAAGCCATGGTTAGCTTAACATATTGGATTGATTCACCTTCAACAAAGTGCTCCAACCCCATTTGTAACCAAAGTTTGAAAATCTTGGAGAATCCTGCGACTCTCATAAATTCATGGCATGGATATATGGAAGGAAAAACTTCCTCCTCATGATGAACCTTCATTGGCTCATGCAACATCAAGTCATATTGATTCAATGAATAAGCACTCATCTTCTTTGCTGAAATTTTTAGACAACCATCAAACCAAGTGATTTCTAAGTTGATAAATGATGAGCAACTACTATAGGAACTTGCCGAGGACTACACATGCATAAAACAAAGTTTCTAAGCATAGAACAAGCATGAAAGCTCAAACAACCTGTCACCTACAGAAAAATTGTCACATCCCAAGATTTTCCAAATCTTGTAATGTGAAAAAATAAAATAAACAAAATAAAGTTTTGTTGAAAATCAGGGTAAAAATAAACTTTTTGTCTCTAAAAGGAAACTTAAAACCGCATCTTGAACAAAATTTGGTAAAATTTTGAATTCAACAAAATCCAAATCTAGGTAAATGCATTCCTCAATGAATGTATCTAGAAATTTAAACACTTGGAAAATAAATCCAAACCCTAAACCCTAATGGAATAAAAATCATTTCAAAGTATCTCCAAGCCTATGGATTTGATCCATATAAAAGTTTGTCAACAAACATTCACAACTGATCAAGAAAGACAAATAGAAATATTATAAAACCATATAAATTGGTTTCATTTAATTAGGAACCATAAATAAAATCTTATGAATTTAATAAGATAAGAAATTGAATTCTTAAAGAGTTTGGAGAACCTATCTTTAAATCCAAACCAAATGGTGAGAAATTGTTCTTAAAAGTATTTAAAAGGCTAAACAAAGATAAAACAGGTTTTCACAAATTGGAATTCCCAAGTTTGGATCTCTAAATAAAAAGATATGGATTTTATAAGACAAAGATAAAAATATTAAATAAAGAATATCTAAAGACCAAAACAAAAATTTTCCTAATCCATAAGCAAATGGAATGAATATAATCCAAATCCAAATAAAATAAAAATATAAAGATTTCCCAAAATAAAAGAAATGGCATAAACCAAATCCTATTGGAATAAAAACAAATCCAAATTTTAAATGATTAATAAATCTTATTAAAAGCTTTTCCAAATAATTCAAGATGAATTATTTGACACCCAAATAATCAAATAAAACCTACTGAAAAGATTTGGGTGGTTTTGGAAAATCAAATAGTGTTTAGAAATATTAATAAATCTTATATGATTAAAACTAAGCCTATTTTGAATAAATAAAAGACCCAAAAGAATAAAAGTTTTTATTCAAAATTGACATCAGAATACAATACTAAAAAATATTTAAACCCACACAAATTTGGACAAGGTTTTGAATTCAAATGGGTGTTTGAAATGATTAAACAAAAATCAAACGGATAAATAGAAAAAGAAAAGGAAAAACAAATCTGTACAAAAAAAGAGAACAAGCCAGCCCAGCCGGCCAGCCCAACTAAGCCCAACCTAGCCCAGTTCCTCTCCTCCCCGCAGAAAACAATTTGAACCTGCGAATCGACCCACAGACGCTAAGCGTTGGACCCCACAAACGTCCCTCCCTCACAGCCGGGCCCCCACGGCGGTCATCGTCGTCTTCACCCCATGATGAACTCGCCTTTCCTCGACTGTTTCTTATGCTTCTTAATTTGAATCAAGGCGAGTTATTCTGAATTAAAATCCCGATCACGCTCATTTAACCACCTCCCCTCCTTCCTTTCCCCTCGAACCTGCTGCAATAGAGCCCCAGTGTCTCCAATTTCTTACACCGCCCTTGTAGTCTCCGACGAGGTTCTTGGCCAATTCAGCACCCGACGCCTTGCCTCCCGAACAGGCACATTCCCAGACCAGGCGCACCTCTCGTGGCGCCCGGCCTCGCTCAGCATCTCGAGCCTCGACAGCGACTCAACGCCGCCACCGTCTGTTTCAACTCCGTGAGTGCCCAGGTAGCTTTCGTCGCCCCTTCCCTCTCGTTGACACGCAGGTTCTACTCCCTCGCGCATCGCGGACCCTTATCTCGCTCTCCTGTGCCTTGTATTCCGCCCCAACATCGACCCGGGCGTGCGGGCGTCACGAACTCGGTGAGCAATCCACGGCAACCACAGCGCCCTCGACCCAAGAAGACTGCGTTGCGCATCAGCACGAACCAGCGAACCCGGTGAGCTTATCCCCCATCCACCTTGCGTCCTATATCGCCAGAAACCTCGCCGCCAGGGCCTGTGCGCCGCCGCCAGTAGCTCATTCTAGGACAAGCTCGCAGCAGCCGTTGGATTTGGATCGCGTGGATAGGATAGAAACTTAAACGAAGGGGTACAAGTGATCCTATGCCGCTTGATCTATTTTAATCCAACGCCTCACATCGCTTGATCCGCGCGAACCGGTATCGCCCAGTAGAATCACGCCACGTGGCCAGCCTTTTGATTTAAAAACAGAAACTAATCTATTAGATGTTCCAATTTGTAAAATCCATAACTTTCAAACCACACGTCCAAATTTTGCAAATTTTATATCAATGGATTTATAAAAACAAGCCCTAGAAAACCATGCCATTTGTTTAGTAAAAAGTTTCTTTTAAATTGTTTGTTTTTGCAGAAACTTGTGTATGCTTGTTTAGGATATAAAAATTGTTCAAAAATTATTTTGGGGATAAAATCTTTTGCAAATGGTGTGTTTTGAACCTACTAACCCTAGGAATCACTTTTTGGTTTCAAAAATGTATTTGGTGAAGAAAAAGAATGAATCTTGGATTTAAACCAATTCTAGTCAAATAAAAATATGGTTTATTTATTAAAAATGGTTTTGGAAGAAAACCTTTGAGAAATGTTTTGGAAATAAACTTCCTGACCCTAAACACAAAGTGTTTTGGTTTGAAAACATATTTTGTGAAACCTATGGAATATGCCTTATTAAAAACATTCCTACACCACATAAAATGATACCTTGTTTTAGGAAATGGTTTATAAAGTGAAACCTTTTGCAAATGACTTTGCCACTTTATAGAATGAACAATAGGTGTTTCCAAATGTTTATAACCTACTAGAAACCACTTTTACAAATAAAACAACCTATTGCATGCTTGCATGCATTACTTTGATTTTATTATTTTATGTGATGAATTGCTTGAATGGTAGATTGAATTATTGTTTGCTTGATTGACTTGTATTTATTTGAAGTGAGTGAACATTGCAAAGATCAAGGAGTGAACTTATACCCTCTACCAAAAAGGCAAGTGATGCTTCATACTTTTTGTCCCATTATTTTTACTATGCATTAGTAATATTTTCTAAGTAGGACTTGCATGGAATTTTGCTAAGTATAAACCATGATATGGGAAATCCTAGTAGATGAAACCTAAGTAGAATTTTCCTAAGATAAGATTCCTACTACTATCATGATTATCTTAGCTAATAGAAAACACAGGTGGAATGTATATTCACACTATGGAAAATTTCTAAGTCTGAGGACTTGTGTTTTGTTTAATAAAACAACTAAGTGAATGAATCACCTGGGTGGAATGGAAGGAATGGTTTATGTTGAGTGGTTACACAAGGCCAGGGGACTGGTGAACCTTGTGTATCTCACTTGTGGATGGCCACCCAGGAACAAAGAGATTTGAGAAGTCAAATGTTGAGAAGCTTCAAGTGCAGCCACTTGGCATTATGGGCTCTGCCTGGATCATATAGGTTGCAAGAACTTAGCCAAATGGACAGTTGGTGGTAGGGGTTTGATAGGTTGGAACGCGTCCATTCTGGTCTAAGGGAAGGCTTCTGAAAGATCTTGTCTTGGTGAAACCAAGTCTTGTGGGGAAAGTGCACCACCTCTGCAGTGTAAAATCTAAGTACTTAGCCATGTCCCTGGTAAAGGAAAATTTGAGCATCAAGACATGGAAGCTATCAAGAATCTCATCATCCAAATTTATAAGTTAAAAACTTGTGGTTGAACGAGGATTAAAGGATCTTCAATATTTGATTGGTAGAATGCCTTGGGAAAGATTTTTGTCAAAGCAAAAACTTAGAGTTTTCAGATGATAAGGAAAAATCTATTTTGAGAAATGCAAGCCTCAACTCCACTTTGCCAAATGCATATAGATGACAGACTCCACTATACTACCATAGTATCACTTGCCAATACAATTCAAATGTATTGACCCTTGTGGCTGTAACTTGTTATGTTGCAGGTTTGTTTGATATTAGTGAAGTTATTGATTAGGATTACAAGTCTACAACCAACATGTCTGCCTGTGGCACTTTGAAGATAAAGGACCCCGTGCTATTGTTATATTCTGCTGCATTGTAATGAGATAGCCAAATGAGCTATGTAAGATGTAATAAATTATGTTATTCCTGGTTATAAAGTTGTACTATGACCTTTGTTTCTTGATATTACATCTTAACTGTGGATGCTAGCTATTGATCCTGGGACTAGCATTGTAAACACAGGGATCTCTACCTTATTAAAGGTTGGGAACCTTACAGCTGGTATCAGAGCATTGTGTTGCCTGTAGGATTTGTAAACCTAGGATTGTACAAAACCCCTTAGAAAAATAGGAGTTGTATTTGTTCCAAAACTTATTTAAAAACAATCTTGTAAACTCTTTCCTCAAACATTTTGGTTTTGAATCTACATCTCTTCTATTTCAAACTTGATGGATAAAGCCTACCCCATGGCCAAAGACTTCACCATGAGCAAAGGACATCTCCAACTCTAATGACTTCAACATCTTCAACTCTAATGACTTCAACATCTTCAAGTGGATTCAACCTTATTCTCAACAAGGACTTCAACCTTGGATAACACTAAGGACAACAAGTGAATACAAGAAAAGTTACTCAAGACTTGAAGAATAAGGAAACATAACTTAGAAGGAACCATGATCACCTTTGAAGTTTTTGTGACCAAGAATTCAAGAAATTCTCTAAGGATACAAACATCTTGTTCAAAAAGAATCAACTAAGAAGGATGGAAAGATCTCAAGTGAACCATATAGTTGGACCACCATATTTAGTTTAAGTTAAACCCACCAACTTATGTGGTGTAACAAAAATATTTTAGTTGCCTAAAATATGCTTGAAACTTGTTGTTTGAGTGGAATGCTTGTTTGTGATTGCTTGCACATTACTTGAGTGAATTGTGATGTGTGTGATTAGAATTGATTCCTTAGAAATATTTTGCCTATTCTAATCCCAATCCAACCCAAACAGATGACTTCTCCAAGAGACTCCAACATCAAGGATGGTGACAACAACAACAACCAAGAGATGCACATGAGAGAACAACTACTAGCAAACCAAACCCAGTTGAGCCAAGTGACAACTCAGCTTTTAGCCAACAACAATGCTATACAAAGGATTTTGAAACTTCAATCCCAATTGTTGCAAGGGATGGATACTCAAATGACCAACATGGGAGAAAACTCTTCCCAAGGAGTTTATGACAACAAGGATGACAAAGATGCTATTCTAGAAGGAACCCAATCTTGCAATATTTGTGGAGACAAGGATCATACATCCAAGGAGCATGAAGATCAATGCCCCAAGAAGAGAAAGATTTCCCACCTTTGAGGTGAGGTATGAAGAGCATGAACTAGAAGAACTCCTAGCTTTGGAGAGACCCAAAAGAAGAAGAAGGACAAAGCCAGTTGCAATGTTACAATTGCAAAGAGATGGGACACTATGCCAGTGAATGCCCAGAAAAGAAGAAGAGCCAAGAAGACAAACAAAAGCTAGTGAAACCCAAGATGAGGAAGGATATTAGCCAAGTGATGTGCAACCACTTCAAAAAGTTAGGACATTATGCATCATATTGTCCAGAGAAGCCACCTCAAAACCTCAACCTTATCACATGTTTTAAATGCAAGGAGCTAGGCCACTATGCAAACCTCTGTCTAGGAAAGTTACACCAAGATCCCAAGTAAGACAAGATGTAATCTAGTTGGAAATTTTTAAGGGTGGTAGTACCCTAGTTGCTTTGAGCCAATTTGTAACCCTAGCCTCCCCAAATCTCGGGACGAGATTTATTTTAAGGGTGGTAGCCTGTCACATCCCAAGATTTTCCAAATCTTGTAATGTGAAAAATAAAATAAACAAAATAAAGTTTTGTTGAAAATCAGGGTAAAAAGAAACTTTTTGTCTCTAAAAGGAAACTTAAAACCCCATCTTGAACAAACTTTGGTAAAGTTTGAATTCAACAAAATCCAAATCTAGGTAAATGCATTCTTCAATGAATGTATCTAGAAATTTAAACACTTGGAAAATAAATCCAAACCCTAAACCCTAATGGAATAAAAAAATCATTTCCAAAGTATCTCCAAGCCTATGGATTTGATCCATATAAAAGTTTGTCAACAAACATTCACAAATGGTCAAGAAAAACAAATAGAAATATTATAAAACCATATAAATTGGTTTCATTTAATTAGGAACAATAAATAAAATCTTATGAATTTAATGTAAGGTTCCCAACCTTTAATAAGGTAGAGTCCCCTGTGTTTACAATGCTAGTCCCTGGATCAATAGCTAGCATCCACAGTTAAGATGTAATATCAAGAAACAAAGGTCATCATACAACTTTATAACGAGGAATAACATAATTTATTACATCTTACATAGCTCATTTGGCTATTACATTACATTGCAGCAGAATATCTATAAGCATGGGGTCCTTCATCTTCAAAGTGCCACAGGCAAACATGTTGGTTGTAGACTTTGTAATCCTAATCATCAAACTTTTCTAGCATCAATCAAACCTGCAACATACAAGTTACAGCCACAAGGGTCAATACATTTGAATTGTATTGGCAAGTGATACTATGGTAGCATAGTGGAGTCTATCATCTATATGTATTTGGCTAAGTGGAGCTTAGGCTTGCATTGCTCAAAAATATATTTTTCCTTATCATTTGAAAACACTAAGTTTTTGCTTGACAAAATAATCTTTCCAAGGCATCTCCCAATCAAAGATTGAAGATCCTTTAACCCTTGTTCAACCACAAGTTTTAACTTAGAAATTTGGATGATGAGATTCTTGATAGCTTCCATGTCTTGATGCTCAAATTGTCCTTTGCGAGGACATGGCTAAATACTTAGATTTTACTCTGCAGAGGTGGTGCACTTTCCCCACAAGACTTGGTTTCCCAAGACAAGATCTTTGAAGCCTTTCCTTAGACCAAATGGACGCTCCAACCTATCATTCCCACTACCACCAACTGTCCAAATGGCTAAGTTCTAGCAACCTATATGATCCAGCAGAGCCCATAATGCCAAGTGGTTGCACTTGAAGCTTCTCAACATTTGACATCTCAAATCTCTTTATTCCTGGTGGCAATCCACAAGTGTGATACACAAAGTAAACCATAGCCATGGGCCTTGTGTAACCACTCAACCAAAAACCACCAAGCAATTACCATTCCACCAGGTGATTCATTAACTTAGTTGTTTTATTAAACAAAATACAAGTCCTCAGACTTAGAAATTTTTCCATAGTGTGAATATATATTCCACCCTTGTTTTCTATTAGCTAAGATAAGTATGATAGTAGTATGAATCTTATCTTAGTAAATTCTACTAAGGTTTCATCTACTAGGTTTTCCGATAGCAAGGTTTATACTTAGCAAAATTCCATGCAAGTTTTACTTAGAGAAATCACTAATGCATAGTGAAAGTAATGGGACAAAAGTATGAAGCATCACTTGCCTTTTTGGTAGAGTATAAGTTCACTCCTTGTCCTTGCTACAATTACACTCTTCAAGTCACTACAATTCATTCAAGCAAGGCACAAGTTCAATCTACCAATCAAGCAAAACATCTCATAAAATGATAAAGTCAAAGTAATGCATGCAAGCATGCCAAGCTTTATTTTGTTTGAAAAGTGGTTCCTAATGGGTCATAAACATTTGAAAACACCTAATGGTCATTTTATAAAGTGGCAAAGTCATTTGCAAAAGGTTTCATTTCATAAACCATTTTCAAAACAAGGTATCATTTTATGTGGTGTAGAAATGTTTTACTAAGGCATTAATCTATAGGATTCACAAAATATGTTTTCAAAACATAAAACTTGGTGTTTGGGGTCAGAGTTTAAAACAAAACATTTCCCAAAGGTTTTCTTCCAAAACCATTTTTAATAAATAAACTATATTTTTATTTGACTAGAATTGGTTTTAAATCAAAGAATCATTCTTTTCCTTCACCAAATATATTTTTGAAACCACAAAGTGTTTCCTAGGGTCAGTAGGTTCAAATCACTCCATTTTCAAAATATTTTATCCCCAAAATCATTTTTGAACAATTTTTACAATCTAAACAAGCATACAAATGTTTCTGCAAAACAAACATTTTAACGAAGCTTTTGCTAAACAAATTGCAGAGTTGGCTAGGGCTTGTCTTGCTGATTCCATTGATATAAAGTTTGCAAAATTTGGACGTGTGGAACAAAAGTTATGGAATTTACAAAATGGACATCTAATAGAAATTTTTCTGCTTTTAAATCAAGCAGAGGCCACGTGGAATGTTTTGATTGGCGGAAGCGTTTGAGATTGAGCTCTGTGGGCGTCATTAAAACAGATTGAGCGGCACAAAGCGCTCCATACCGATTGCTAAATGAAACTATCGCGGCTCGGATCAAGATCCTACGGTGCAACACGCTGCCAACTAGTGGCGGCTGGCGGCCTTTCGGTAGCAGCCTTTCGAACAAATCGTGCTGGTGATCTGAGGGCGCAAGAGAGGAAGGCTCACCGTGTTCGCGAAGCTTGGGAAAGCTCAAGGTAACCGGTGGCGAAGGCGCGTATCTGTCATAATCGCTCATGGGAGATGAGCTGGGCCTCGGCGTGATCGACGTCGGCAGGCGAGGCTACAGGTCTGCGAGTGGATGGCGAGCACCTGGATGTTCACAAGTCACGGGCGAACAAAATGATATGAGGCTCTGGTCGAGGCGCGCACGGGTTCAGGCGATGAGGCTTACCGGAGTTGCCTGACGGCGCTATCGATTGATGTCGTTCTTGGCTGTGAGGCATGTGGCCAGGGATGTAGAGAGATGCGCCAGGGCTTGGGGAGTATGTGATCTTGGTCGGGGAGGCAAGGGGCGATGCGGTGCTGCCGGAATTGGCCAAGAACCTCGTCGGAGACGGCGGCGGTGCAGAAGAAATTGGAGACAACCTGGTGGCTCTCGAGGCGTGGTGCTTGGGGGGAATGGAAGAGGAGAAACGGGCGTTTTAGTGAGTGTGGTCAGGGGGCGTTGATCACGCGGCATTGAAGCGAATTGACGACGTGAATCAATCGTCAGTAACAGGAGGAAGAACAGGTCGCGTGGGGAAGAAGCTGACGTGGTCGTGGGGTCCTCTTGTCAGCGATAGAGGAAAGGAAAGTGGGGTCCGATTGTCATTATGCCGCAGGTTCTTCTGCAGTAAGGAAAAGCGTTTGAGGCGAGGGTATAGGTGGGTAAAATTTGTTTGGGCTGGCCGGCTGGGCTGGCTTGTTTCTCTTTTTTTTAAACAGTATCCTTTTTATTTTTCTAATTGATTTTCCATGGTGCAACAACTGCAAAGAGCTAGGCCATTATGCAGCAACTTGTCCACAAGAGACACGTGAAGAACTCAAACTTATCACATGTTTCAATTGCAAAGAACCAGGACATTACGCAAGCAAGCTGTCGAGAAAAAGATGAAGCACAAGATAACACAAGCCTATGAAGGATCTCAGTCTTGTCACATGTGTCAAGTGTGGAAACAAAGGACACTATGCAGATGTTTGCCCAGAGAAGTTTCCCCAAGATCCCAAGAAGGCCAATATGTAATTTAGTTGGAAAGTTTTAAGGGTGGTAGTACCCTAGATGCTTTGAGCCTACTTGTAACCCTAGCCTTCCCAAATCTCTGGACGAGATTTATTTTAAGGGTGGTAGCCTATCACATCCCAAGATTTTCCAAATCTTGTAATGTGAAAAATAAATGAATAAAATAAAACTTTGTTGATTTTTAGGGTGAGAAGAAACTTTTGATCCCAATTGGAAACCTTCAAACCTATTTGAACAAACAAATCCTAAAGGGATTTGAAAATATAAACAATTAATAAAGAAAAATTTAAATAATTGGAGTTACTATTTTGAATCTTTTAATAAAAAGATTTGGTTTTCAAAGGCAAAGGTAGAAAAATAAATAAGGATTATTTTATAGAGCCAAATTAAACCTTGGCCAAGCTTACGAAATAAAATATTTTGTTTTGATTAAAAGAGTAAAGGTTTAGTTAAATAAAATAATGAGAGTTTATTAATATCCAAATTTATTAAAATAAAGGTTTTATCATTTTAATTAAACATCAAAACTTGTTAAAATTATTTTAAAACAAGTTTTCCAAATATTTTATATTCTCAAATAAAACCTATTGATTTTGTTTTGTTTATGTTTAGATTTCAAATGGAGTTTTAATAATAAAATCCTATTTTGAATTTAATAACTAAGGACTATTTTATTTAATCATTAAATAGATCCTAAAAGAATAAAATTATTATTTTGTTTTGGACTTTGTGTTGTGTTGTTAAAAATGAACCAAAACTCAATACAAGTTTGGAGGGCGTTTGATTTGTTTTGTATGTTTGATTTGTTTGATTGAATTTCAAGCAGAAAATCGAAATGGAAAAAGATAAAACAATTAGAAAGAAAAAAATAGAACCAGACCTAACCCACCTAGCCCAGGAAGCCCGGTTCAGCCACTACTTCCCCCACGCGAATCGTTTTCACTCTTTCGCACCAGCATTGAACAAGACGAGTGGACCCTCTCCTCTCCCTTTCTCACGACAAGCATGCCCCACTGAGCCACCTCGGCGTCGTCTTCCCCGATCACGTCACCGTTTACGCCATTCTGGGCGATGAATACGCATTGAATACGTCCTCGATTCCTCCCGATGCTTGCACCCATTTAACCGCTGCGTCTTCCTCTCTTTTCCCCGGACCACCACGAGCCTCTAGGCTGCCCCAATTCGAGCCAGCTCTCACTGCTCCGTGAGCTTCTCCGGTAATTCGGCCAGCACCCTCACCCCGCAAGCTCGCCTCATGCGAGTGATCCCGCCCTGGCGCTTCTCCACTGCTTTCCGTTCACCCATGCGCCCACGTCGACTTGACAACATCGGCCAGCGCCGTCGCTTCTATTTCCGCAACCTCCACAGTAGCTCGACCGCCCAGCCATTCATTGGCGCTCACATGTTTCTGGTATCGTGCATGTCGGCGCACCTTATTTTGATCTGGCACACCTTGTAGCCCGCCTCCATCGACGATCGTCGAACCCGGTGAAGCTCCACTCCGTGACGATTCGATCACCTCAAATCGCCTTCGCCAGCCAGTACCACCTCGAGCTTCAGGAAGTCTCTGCGAGTCTGGTAAGACTCGCCAACCTCTTCCTCGCTTCCTCTAGCACTAGCTCCGCCGTAGCCAGACACGCCACCACCGCCACCATCGGTGCCGCTCGAGTTTGGTCAATCGATTTACCGTTAGATCTTAATCCTATGGCTAAGATTAGAACTGGCGAAAGGGTATGAGCACGCGTCTGAGCCACGCGATCTGTTTAGATCCAACGCGCAGAGAGGCTGATCCGCGCGACGGTGCCGTAATAAGAACACGACGTGTGGCACTAGTTGATTTAAAAAGCGAATTTGTAATCAGTTATATGCAAATTTGTAAACCTGATAACTTTTGATCCACACGTCCAAAATTTGTAAATTTTATATCAATGGATTCAGCAAGACAAGCCCTAGCCAACCATGCAATTTGTTTAGTAAAAGCTTCTGGTAAAATGTGTGTTTTTGCAGAAACTTTTGTATGCTTGTTTAGGTTATGAAAATTATTCCAAAATGATTTTGAGGTTGAAATCTTTGCAAATTGGTTTGTTGTGAACCTACTGACCCTAGGAAGCAACTTATGGATTTAAAAATGTATTTGGTGATGATTAGGATTGAATAATTGAATTGTCTCAATTCTAGCCAAATAAAAATATTGATTTTGCTATGAAAATGATTTTGGAGTAAAAACTTTGTAAAAAATGATTTGAATCAAACCTACTGACCCTAAACACCAAGTTTTGAGAATTAACAACTTATTTGGTGAAAAACATAAATTTTTTGCTTTGATAAAAACATTTTCCACCACATAAAATAATGATTGGATTTAAAAATGGTTTATGGATAAAACCCTTTTTCAAATGACTTTGCCACTTTGGAAAATGACCATTTTGAACCTTACAATGTATAGATCCTAGTAGAAACCACCTTTGAAAATAAAACTATCTTTTGCATGCTTGCATGCATGACTTAGTTTCTTTTATTTTATGTGTGTTAAATTGTTTGATTATTGTTTGGAATGCTAGTTGAATCTATGTTTTCTTGATTGATTTGTAGTGAAGTTATAAGAGTGTGAACTTAGCAAGATCAAGAAGTGAACCAACACTCCCTACCAAAAAGGCAAGTGACACTATCATCCAAGTCCTACTATTTTCATTATACTTAGTGGATTTTTGAAACATGCATGAAAAGAATTTCTATATTTAAGCTATGCTAAATCCTAATAGGATACCCTTATACATTCCTTAGTGGAAACAATGTAGTTGTATTATGCTTAGCCATGCTATATATTTTGAGAAGAGATACATGTTGAGATTTTATGAAGTTGAGAAAAGACTTGTGTTTTATATAATAAAACAAGTACTCAATGAACCACCTGGGTGGACAAGGATACTCAAGTTTTGGAAAAGGTGGCAACAAGAGGAACCATGTTTATATGGCAATCTCTTTTTGTTGTGCACTAAAAGAAAACCACCCAGGGACTTAGAGATTGAACATGTTTCTCCAACAGTGGCTTCCGTGTATGCGACCACATGCTAAATGGCTCGCTTAGTCAACTACATTGGGAAGACCCATGCATTGGTCTTGAGTTAACTGAAATGAGGGAACTAGGAACCCTACATTGGTGCCTGAAGACAAGCTAGCATTGTGTATGGGAGGACCCTATGGAAAGACTTCGTCACATTCTCAATCTGCCAGTACTCCATCTTGGTGAGTACTTATCCAGCGGCCACTGGTGGCAACAAGATGAGATTGTGTCATGTGGGTAAAGTGTACAACTTCTGCAGAAGATAAATATTCTAAGTACTTAGCCGTGTCCCCGGTTATGGACAATACTGAGCAACTAAAGCTTGAAGCTATGGGAAATCTCGACATTCCAATTTCTAAAAGAAAAAATTTAAAGTGACAACAAAAGGCTTGAAGCACTTGGGGTGTACCAAGGAGCTCAAGAGATTTTGATAAAAACTTGAAGCACTTGGGGTGTACCAAGGAGCTCAAGAGATTTTGATAAAAACTTGAAGCACTTGGGGTGTACCAAGGAGCTCAAGAGATTTTGATAAAAACTTGAAACACTTGGGGTGTACCAAGGAGCTCAAGAGATTTTGATAAAAACTTGAAGCACTTGGGGTGTACCAAGGATCTCAAGATATTTTGATAAAAACTTGAAGCACTTGGGGTGTACCAAGGAGCTCAAGAGATTTTGATAAAACTTGAAACACTTGGGGTGTACCAAGGAGCTCAAGAGATTTTGACAAAGACTTGAAACACTTGGGATTTACCAAGGAGTTCAGAAAGATTTGACAAAAGATCAAAACTAATTTGAAAAGATAGGATAAATTATTGCTTTCTGCAAATGAGCCTAAAACCCTACTTAGCCAAATATGCATGTAATGATAGGATCCACTTATATTCTACATAGTAGTGAAACTTGCCAATACAATTCAAATGTATTGACCCTTGTGGCTGTAACTTGTTATGTTGCAGGTTTGTTTGATATTAGTGAAGTTGATTGATTAGGAGTACAAGTCTACAACCAACATGTTTGCCTGTGGCACTTTGAAGATGAAGGACCCCATGCTTATAGATTTCTGCTGCAATGTAATATATTAGCCAAAAGAGCAATGTAAGATGTAATAAAATTATGTTATTCCTGGTTATAAAGTTATATTATGACCTTTGTTTATTCATATTACATCTTAACTGTGGATGCTAGCTATTGATCCAGGGACTAGCATTGTAAACACAGGGATCTCTACCTTATTAAAGGTTGGGACCTCTACACCTACACAAATTTCGGCAAATATTTGAATTCAAATTGATGTTTGAATTAATTAATCAAAATCAAAACAGAATAAAAGAAATGGAAAAAGAAAAAGAAACAGATAAAAAAAGGGGAATAGAAAGCAGCCCAGCCAGCAAGGCCCATCTAAGCCCAGCAGCCCACTCTCACTTCCCCCCCGTAGCGTTTTCTGTTACTCGCGTACGCACCCGCAGAGACACCGACAGATGGACCCCACCCCCACTCTCTTTCACTCGCTGACGAGACGACCCCACCGCCACGCAAGCTTCTTCCTCACCGCGACTCCTTCTTCCCCTCACCTCGCGGCCGTTTTTGCCGCTGATTTCTCGCGATCAATTCGCCATAATGCTGCGTTTAAACCTCGCCACGACCATGCACGATTAAACGCCTGTCTCTCCTCCTCTTTTCTCCTCACTCGCTTCCCCCTCTCTGCCCCCAGGCTGGACGAATTTCTCCACGCACCCTCACTGCCCTGACGACCTTCCCCAAACAATTCCGGCGAAGTCAGACCTCCCCTCGCCCCCTCGACCACACACGCATGCTCCACGGACCCTGGCGCACCTCCCAGTGGCCTCAGCTCGGCCGCGCTTGCCCTAGAGCATCGGCAAGGACGATCACTGCCCGCCGTCGTCGTCTGCTACCTCTCCGGCGAGCTACTGACCCCAAACCCGTGCACCCCTCGTGTGCTGGTGAGTACCTCTACAACCCCCGAGACCGTGCGCATCCTCCTGATACTTTTCCTCGCTTGCTTGCATCCCAGGCACCCGTCTTCGACCACGGCCAATGCGCGCAACGGCGAGAACTCCGGTGAGTGATTCAAGTCATCCTCGTGCGCCCCTTGCCTCCTCGCGAGTACCTCGAGCTTCCCCACGCCACGGCAAACTCGGTGAGCACCTCCCTTCACTCCCTCGCTTCCTAGACTCTCCGAACCACCGCCACCAGACACGCCGCCGCCACCTGCCGCCGCCAGCGCCGCCACTAGTTGGCAAGCGTGCTATGCGCCGTCGTATTTTGATCAGATGGTCACGATAGAACATTAGCTCGAAGGGGTAAGATACATCCTGCGCCGCACGATTTACTTTAAATCCTGCGGTCCACAATGCATGATCCGAATGAACCGGTACCAGCGAATAGCAACTAGCCACGTGGCTTAGACTTTGTTTTAAAACCAGAAACTTTTCTATTAGATGTGCCAATTTGAAAAATTCATAACTTTCAAACCACACGTCCAAATTTTGCAAATTTTATATCAATGGATTCATCAAAACAAGTACTTTCTGACCATGCACTTTGTTTAGTAAATTGCTTCTGTTAAATTGGTTGTTTTTGCAGAAACTTTTGTTTGCATGTTTAGAATATAAAATTTGTTCTAAAATGATTTTTGAGATAAAATCTTTGGCAAATGGGTTGTTTTTAACCTACTGACCATAGGAATCAATTTGTGGTTTTAAAATATATTTTGTGAAGCAAAAGAATAAATCTTTGATTTAAACCATTTCTAGTCAAATAAGAATATTGTTTATTTGTTAAAATGCTTTTTGGAGAAAACCTTTGGGAAATGTTTTGATTTAAAACTCTCGACCCCAAACACCAAGTTTTATGATTTGAAAAGTATTTGGTGAACCCTATAAAATTATTACTTTGCTAAAGACATTTTCAACCACATAAAATAATGATTTGTTTTGAAAATGGTTTATAAGTAAAATCTTTTGAAAATGGTTTTGCCACTTTATGAAGTGACCCTTAGGTGTTTTCAAATGTTTATAACCCATTATAAACCACATTTTAAAATAAAACAAAGTTTGGCATGCTTGCATGCATTGTTTGTTTCTATTATTTTATGTGATGTTGCTTGAATGGTAGATTGAATTTGTGCCTTGCTTGATTGAATTGTAGTGATTTGTGAGTGTGATCATTGCAAAGACAAGGAGTGAACTATTATTCTCTACCAAAAGGCAAGTGATGCTTCATACTTTGTCCCATTATTTTCACTATGCATTAGTGATATTTCTAAGTAGGACTTGCATGGAATTTTTTAAGTATAAACTATGTCATGGGAAATCCTAGTAGATGAAACCTTAGTAGAAATTTCCTAAGTTAAGATTCCTACTACTATCATGCTTAGCTTAGCTAATAGAAAACATGGGTGGAATTATCTTCATACTATGGAATATTTCTAAGTCAAGGACTTGTGTTTTGTTAATAAAACAACTAAGTGAATGAATCACCTAGGTGGAATGGAAGGAATGGTTTGTGTTGAGTGGTTCACAAGGCCCATTTCTATGGTTTACCTTGTGTATCTCACTTGTGGATGGCCACCCAGGAGCAAAGAGATTTGAGATGTCAAATGTTGAGAATCTTCAAGTGCAGCCACTTGGCATTATGGGCTCTGCCTGGATCATATAGGTTGCAATAACTTAGCCAAATGGACAGTTGGTGGTAGGGGATGATAGGTTGGGCGCGTCCATTCAGTCTAATGGAAGGCTTCGAAGATCTTGTCTTGGGAAACCAAGTCTTGTGGGAAAGTGCACCACCTGCAGAGTGAAAAATCTAAATACTTAGCCATGTCCCTGGTAAAGGACAATTTGAGCATCAAGACATGGAAGCTATCAAGAATCTAGTCATCCCAATTTCTAAGTTAAAATCTTGTGGGTGAACAAGGGTTGAAGGATCACCAATTTCTATCGGGAGATGCCTTTGGAATGTTTTTGTCAAGCAAAAACTTAGTGTTTTTCAAATGATAAGGAAAATCTATTTTGAGCAAAGAAAGCCTAAGCTCCACTTAGCCAAATGCATATAGATGATAGACTCCACTATACTACCATAGTATCACTTGCCAATACAATTCAAATGTATTGACCCTTGTGGCTGTAACTTATTATGTTGCAGGTTTGTTTGATGTTAGTAAGATGAGATGATTAGGATTACAAGTCTACAACCAACATGTTTGCCTGTGGCACTTTGAAGATGAAGGACCCCATGCTATTGTTATATTCTGCTGCATTTTAAAGAGATACCCAAAATGAGCTATGTAAGATGTAATAAATTATTTTATTCCTGGTTATAAAGTTGTATTATGACATTTGTTTCTTGATATTACATCTTAACTATGGATGCTAGCTAATGATCCAGGGACTAGCATTGTAAACACAGGGATATCTACCTTATTAAAGGTTGGGAACCTTACAGATGGTATCAGAGCATTGTGTTTCCTGTAGGATTGTAACCCTAAGATTGGACAAAACCCCTTAGAAAAATAGGAGTTGTATTTGTTCCAAAAACTTATTTACAAACAATCTTGTATACTCTTTCCTCAACCATTTTGGTTTTGAATCTACATCTCTTCTATTTCAAACTTGATGGATAAAGCCTACCCCATAGCCAAAGACTTCACCATGTGCAAAGGACTTCATCAACTCTAATGACTTCAACATCTTCAAGTGATTTCAACTTTATTTTCAACAAGGACTTCAACCTTGGATATCACAAAGGACTACAAGTGAGACAAGAAATATTGCTCAAGACTTGAAGAATAAGGAAGCCAACATTAGAAGGAATCATCATCACCTTTGAATTTTGTGACCAAGATTCAAGAAATTCTCCAAGGATACAAAGATCTTGTTCAAGAAGAATCAACCAAGAACAATGGAATGATCTCAAGTGTACCATATAGATGGACCACCATATTTTGATTAAATCAAACACACCAACTTATCTGGTGTAGCAAAATATTTTCTTACAAAGAAATATGCTTGAACTTTGTTGTTTGAGTGGAAAGTTTGTTTGTGATTACTTGCACATTGCTTGTGTGAATTGTGATATGTGTGAACAGAATTGATCCCTTAGAAATCTTTTGCCCACTCTAATCCCAATCCAACCCAAACAGATGACTACTCCAAGAAACTCCAACATCAAGGATGGTGACAACAACAACCAAGAGACCAACATGAGAGAACTCATAGTAACTCAAACCCAGTTGAACCAAGTGACAGCTCAATTTTTAGCCAACACCAGTGAGGTAGATCCAACCATGCAAAGGTTTTTGGAAACCCAAACCCAATTGTTGCATAAAGTGACAAATCAAATGATCAACATGGGAGACAACTCTTCCCAAGGAGCTTGTGACAACAAGGATGAAAATGATGATATTATAGAAGGAACCCAAGCTTGCAATGTTTGTGGAGACAAGGATCACACTTCCAAAGAGCATGAAGATCAATGCCCCAATTGTGAAGAGAAACATCCAACTAATCAATGCCCCACATCTCAAGCTACTTGTTACCTATGTGAAGGAAATAATCATGTCCCTATCCAATGCCCCATCTATTCCATAGTCCAACAAAGGAGACAAGGTGGAGTGTGCAACAATGATTGCAGACTACCATGAGAGAGCCTAGTCTACCAAGAAGGATGAAGACAAAGGAAAATCTCAACTTGCACGTCCATGCAATATGACTCAATTCAAAGGACCAAAGAGGAGACATATGTATTATCCAAGGAAAAGGTCAAGGAGACCAGGAAACTTTCCTACCTTTGAGATAAGATATGAAGAGCATGAACTAGAAGCACTCCTAGATTTGGAGAAACCCAAAAGAAGAGGGATAAAAGTCAAGTGCAATGTTGTCATTGCAAAGAAATGGGACACTATGCCAATGAATGTCCAGGGAATAAGAAGAAGTATAAGGAAATTAACCAAGTATGGTGCAACAACTGCAAAGAGATAGGCCATTATGTGTCAACTTGTCCACAGAAGATACATGAAGAACTCAATCTTATCACATGTTACAGTTGTGGTAATAAAGGACATTATGCAAGCAACTGTCCAGAAAAGATGAAGCACAAGATAAAGCCTATGAAGGATCTCAGCCTTGTCACATGTTTCAAGTGTGGAAACAAAGGACACTACGCAGATGTTTGCCCAGAGAAGTTTCAACAAGATTCCAAGCAAGCCAAGAAGTAATCTAGTTGGAAATTTTTTAAGGGTGGTGGTACCCTAGTTGTTTTGAGCCAACTTGTAACCCCTAGCCTCCCCAAATCTCGGGACGAGATTTATTTTAAGGGTGGTAGCCTATCACATCCCAAGATTTTCCAAATCTTTTAATGTGAAAAATAAATATACAAAATAAAAAATTATTGTTGAAAATCAAGGTGAAAAGAAACTTTGTTTCTAAAAGGAAACTTAAAATCCCATCTTGAACAACTTTAATCAAAGTTTGAATCCAACAAAATCCAAATCTAGAGAAATGCATTCCTCAATGAATGTATCTGGAAATTTAAGCACTTGGAAAATAAATCCAAACCCTAAGCCCTAATGGAATAAAAATCATTTCCAAGTTATCTCCAAGCCTATGGATTTGAGCCATATTAAAATTTGTCAACAAACATTTACAAAAGATCAAGAAAGACAAATAGAAATATTATAAGACCATAGAAATTGGTTTCACTTAATTTGGAACGATAAATAAAATCTTGTGAATATAATAAGATAAGGAAATTAAATTTCCAAAGCTAATAAAGCACTTATTTATAAATCCATACCAAATGGTGAGAAAATAATCCTAAAGATATTTAAAAGGATAAACAAATATTAAACAAGATTTTACAAATTGGAATCACCAAGTTTGGATATTTAAATAAAAAGTTATGGATTTTACAAGATAAAGACACAAATATTAAATAAAGAATATTTAAAGACCAAATTAAATCTTGGCCAATCCATAAACAAGTGGAATGAATTTAATCCAAATCCAAATAAAATAAGAGGATAAAGAATTCCCAAAATAAAAATAAAATGGCATAAACCAAATCCTATTGGAATAAACATAAATCCAATATTAAATGATTAATAAATCATATTAAAAACTTTTCCAAATAATTCAAGATGAATTATTTGACACCCTATTAAACAAATAAAAACCTACTAAAAAGATTTGGAAGGTTTTAGAAATTAAATGGTGATTTGAAAAATGTTATTAAATCTTATTTGTTTTAAAACAAGGCCTTTTTGAATAATTAAAAAGACCCCAAAAAGAATAAAATTTTATTCTAAAATGACTTGATTATATTACTAATCAGTATTTAAACCTACACAAATTTCGGCAAAGATTTGAATTCAAATTGATGTTTGAATTAATTAATCAAAATCAAAACAGAATAAAAGAAATGGAAAAAGAAAAAGAAACAGATCAAAAACAAGGGGAATAGAAAGCAGCCCAGCCAGCAACGCCCATCTAAGCCCAGCAGCCCACTCTCACTTCCCCCCGTAGCGTTTTCTATTACTCGTGTACGCACCCGCAGAGACACCGATAGATGGACCCCACCCTGACTCTCTTTCACTCGCTGACGAGACGACCCCACCGCCACACAAGCTTCTTCCTCACCGCGACTCCTTCTCCCCCTCACCTCGTGGCCGTTTCTACCGCTGATTTCTCGCGATCAATTTGCCATAATGCTGCGTGTAAACCTCGCTGCGACCATGCAGTATTAAACGCCTGTCTCTCCTCCTCTTTTCCCCTCACTCGCCTCCCCCTCTCTGCCCCCAGGCTGGACGAATTTCTCCACGCACCCTCACTGCCCCGACGACCTTCCCGAGACAATTTCGGCGAAGACAGACATCCCCTCGCCCCCTCGACCACACACTCATGCTCCACGGACCCTGGCGCACCTCCCAGTGGCCTCAGCTCGGCCGCGCTTGCCCCAGAGCGTCGGCAAGGACGATCACTGCCCGCCGTCGTCGTCTGCTACCTCTCCGACGAGCTACTGACCCCAAACCCGTGCGCCCCTCGTGTGCTGGTGAGTACCTCTACAACCCCCGAGACCGTGCGCATCCTCCTGATACTTTTCCTCGATTGCTTGCATCCCAGGCGCCCGTCTTCGACCACGACCATGCGCACCCGACGACAGCGAGAACTCCGGTGAGTGATTCAAGTCATCCTCGTGCGCCCCTTGCCTCCTCGCGAGTACCTCGAGCTTCCCCACGCCACGGCGAACTCGGTGAGCACCTCCCTTCACTCCCTCGCTTCCTAGACTCTCCGAACCACCGCCACCAGACACGCCGCCGCCACCTGCCGCCGCCAGCGCCGCCACTAGTTGGCAAGCGTGCTATGCGCCGTCGTATTTTGATCAGATGGTCACGATAGAACATTAGCTCGAAGGGGTAAGATAGATCCTGCACCGCACGATTTACTTTAAATCCTGCGGTCCACAATGCATGATCCGAATGAACCGGTACCAGCGAATAGCAACTAGCCACGTGGCTTAGACTTTGTTTTAAAACCAGAAACTTTTCTATTAGATGTGCCAATTTGAAAAATTCATAACTTTCAAACCACACGTCCAAATTTTGCAAATTTTATATCAATGGATTCATCAAAACAAGTACGTTCTGACCATGCACTTTGTTTAGTAAATTGCTTCTGTTAAATTGGTTGTTTTTGCAGAAACTTTTGTTTGCATGTTTAGAATATAAAATTTGTTCTAAAATGATTTTTGAGATAAAATCTTTGGCAAATGGGTTGTTTTGAACCTACTGACCATAGGAATCAATTTGTGGTTTTAAAAATATATTTTGTGAAGCAAAAGAATAAATCTTTGATTTAAACCATTTCTAGTCAAATAAGAATATTGTTTATTTGTTAAAAATGCTTTTTGGAGAAAACCTTTGGGAAATGTTTTGATTTAAAACTCTCTGACCCCAAACACCAAGTTTTATGATTTGAAAAAGTATTTGGTGAACCCTATAAAAATTATTACTTTGCTAAAGACATTTTCAACCACATAAAATAATGATTTGTTTTGAAAATGGTTTATAAGTAAAATCTTTTGCAAATGGTTTTGCCACTTTATGAAGTGACTCTTAGGTGTTTTCAAATGTTTATAACCCATTATAAACCACATTTTAAAATAAAACAAAGTTTGGCATGCTTGCATGCATTGTTTTGTTTCTATTATTTTATGTGATGTTGCTTGGATGGTAGATTGAATTTGTGCCTTGCTTGATTGAATTGTAGTGATTTGATGAGTGTGATCATTGCAAAGACAAGGTGAACTATTATTCTCTACCAAAAAGGCAAGTGATGCTTCATACTTTGTCCCATTATTTTCACTATGCATTAGTGATATTTCTAAGTAGGACTTGCATGGAATTTTTGCTAAGTATAAACTATGTCATGGGAAATCCTAGTAGATGAAACCTTAGTAGAAATTTCCTAAGTTAAGATTCCTACTACTATCATTCTTAGCTTAGCTAATAGAAAACAAGGGTGGAATTATCTTCATACTATGGAATATTTCTAAGTCAAGGACTTGTGTTTTGTTAATAAAACAACTAAGTGAATGAATCACCTGGGTGGAATGGAAGGAATGGTTTGTGTTGAGTGGTTCACAAGGCCCATTTATATGGTTTACCTTGTGTATCTCACTTGTGGATGGCCACCCAGGAACAAAGAGATTTGAGATGTCAAATGTTGAGAAGCTTCAAGTGCAGCCACTTGGCATTATGGGCTCTGCCTGGATCATATAGGTTGCAATAACTTAGCCAAATGGACAGTTGGTGGTAGGGGATGATAGGTTGGAGCGCGTCCATTCTGGTCTAAGGGAAGGCTTCTAAAAGATCTTGTCTTGGGAAACCAAGTCTTGTGGGGAAAGTGCACCACCTCTGCAGAGTGAAAAATCTAAGTACTTAGCCATGTCCCTGGTAAAGGACAATTTGAGCATCAAGACATGGAAGCTATCAAGAATCTCCTCATCCCAATTTCTAAGTTAAAATCTTGTTGGTGAACAAGGGTTGAAGGATCACCAATTTCTATTGGGAGATGCCTTGGGAATGTTTTTGTCAAGCAAAAACTTAGTGTTTTTCAAATGATAAGGAAAATCTATTTTGAGCAAAGCAAGCCTAAGCTCCACTTAGCCAAATGCATATAGATGATAGACTCCACTATACTACCATAGTATCACTTGCCAATACAATTCAAATGTACTGACCCTTGTGGCTGTAACTTATTATGTTGCAGGTTTGTTTGATGTTAGTAAGATGAGATGATTAGGATTACAAGTCTACAACCAACATGTTTGCCTGTGGCACTTTCAAGATGAAGGACCCCATGCTATTGTTATATTCGGCTGCATTTTAATGAGATACCCAAAATGAGCTATGTAAGATGTAATAAATTATTTTATTCCTGGTTATAAAGTTGTATTATGACCTTTGTTTCTTGATATTACATCTTAACTATGGATGCTAGCTATTGATCCAGGGACTAGCATTGTAAACACAGGGATCTCTACCTTATTAAAGGTTGGGAACCTTACATCTTCGCGGGTAGTATTATCCAATTTATTGATTCGACACAAGGGGAGACAAAGAATACTTGCAAGCCTTAACAACTGAGTTGTCAGTTCAGCTGCACCTGGAAATAGTTCTCCTCATCCACGCAAGCTGGACCCCACCCCCACTCTCTTTCACTCGCTGACGAGACGACCCCACCGCCACGCAAGCTTCTTCCACACCGCGACTCCTTCTCCCCCTCACCTCGCGGCCGTTTCTGCCACTGATTTCTCGCGATCAATTCGCCATAATGCCGCGTTTAAACCTCGCCGCGACCATACACGATTAAACGCATGTCTCTCTTCCTCTTTTCCCCTCACTCGCCTCCCCCTCTCTGCCCCCAGGCTGGACGAATTTCTCCACGCACCCTCACTGCCCCGACGACCTTCCCCAGACAATTCCGGCGAAGCCAGACCTCCCCTCGCCCCCTCGACCACACACGCATGATCCATGGACCCTGGCGCACCTCCCAGTGGCCTCAGCTCGGCCGCTGGCCCAGGCGTCGGCAAGGACGACATTTCCGCCCGTCGTAACGCTACCTCTCCCATGAAGCATCGACGCCAAACCCGTGCGCCCCTCGTGTGCTGGTGAGTACCTCTACAATCCCCGAGACCGTGCGCATCCTCCTGATACTTTTCCTCGCTTGCTTGCATCCCAGGCGCCCGTCTTCGACCAGGACCGTGCGCACCCGACGACAGCGAGAACTCCGGTGAGCGATTCAAGTCATCCTCGTGCGCCCCTTGCCTCCTCGCGAGTACCTCGAGATTCCCCACGCCACGGCGAACTCGGTGAGCACCTCCCTTCACTCTCTCGCTTCCTAGACTCACCGAACCACCGCCACCAGACACGCCGCCGCCACCTGCCGCCGCCACTAGTTGGCAAGCGTGCTATGCGCCGTCGGATTTTGATCAGATGGTCACGATAGAACATTAGCTCGAAGGGGTAAGATAGATCCTGCGCCACACGATTCACATTAAATCATGCGGTCCTCAATGCATGATCCGAACGAAACGGTACCAGCGAATAGCAACTAGCCACGTGGCTCAGACTTTGTTTTAAAACCAGAAACTTTTCTATTAGATGTGCCAATTTGAAAAATTCATAACTTTCAAACCACATGTCCAAATTTTGCAAATTTTATATCAATGGATTCAGCAAAACAAGTAATTTCTGACCATGCAGTTTAGTAAATTGCTTATTTAAAATTGGTTGTTTTTGCAGAAACTTGTGTTTGCATGTTTAGAATATAAAATTTGTTCTAAAATTATTTTTGAGATAAAATCTTTGGCAAATGGGTTGTTTTGAACCTACTGACCATAGGAATTAATTTGTGGTTTCAAAAATATATTTGGTGAAGCAAAAGAATAAATCTTTGATTTAAACCATTTCTAGTCAAATAAGAATATTGTTTATTTGTTAAACATGCTTTTTGGAGAAAACCTTTGGGAAATGTTTTGATTTAAAACTCTCTGACCCCAAACACCAAGTTTTATGATTTGAAAAAGTATTTGGTGAACCCTATAAAAATTATTACTTTGCTAAAGACATTTTCAACCACATAAAATAATGATTTGTTTTAAAAATGGTTTATAAGTAAAATCTTTTGCAAATGGTTTTGCCACTTTATGAAGTGACCCTTAGGTGTTTTCAAATGTTTATAACCCATTAGAAACCACTTTTTCAAATAAAACAAAGTTTGGCATGCTTGCATGCATTATTTTGTTTCTATTATTTTATGTGATGTTGCTTGAATGGGAGATTGAATTTGTGCCTTGCTTGATTGAATTGTAGTGATTTGAAGAGTGTGATCATTGCAAAGACAAGGAGTGAACTATTATTCTCTACCAAAAAGGCAAGTGATGCTTCATACTTTGTCCCATTATTTTCACTATGCATTAGTGATATTTCTAAGTAGGACTTGCATGGAATTTTTGCTAAGTATAAACTATGTCATGGGAAATCCTAGTAGATGAAACCTTAGTAGAAATTTCCTAAGTTAAGATTCCTACTACTATCATGCTTAGCTTAGATAATAGAAAACAAGGGTGGAATTATATTCATACTATGGAATATTTCTAAGTCAAGGACTTATGTTTTGTTAATAAAACAACTAAGTGAATGAATCACCTGGGTGGAATGGAAGGAATGGTTTG
The DNA here is from genome assembly GCA_030063025.1 of Avena longiglumis. Taxonomy (NCBI): domain Eukaryota; kingdom Viridiplantae; phylum Streptophyta; class Magnoliopsida; order Poales; family Poaceae; genus Avena; species Avena longiglumis. The sequence goes on along the minus strand of CP125976.1, from coordinate 98,976,385 downwards.
TGTTGAGTGGTTCACAAGGCCCGTTTCTATGGTTTACCTTGTGTATCTCACTTGTGGATGGCCACCAGAACAAAGAGATTTGAGATGTCAAATGTTGAGAAGCTTCAAGTGCAGCCACTTGGCATGATGGGCTCTGCCTAGATCATATAGGGTGCAATAACTTAGCCAAATGGACAGTTGGTAGGGGATGATAGGTTGGAGAGCGTCCATTCTGGTCTAAGGGAAGGCTTCTGAAACATCTTGTCTTGGGAAACCAAGTCTTGTGGGGAAAGTGCACCACCTCTGCAGAGTGAAAAATCTAAGTACTTAGCCATGTCCCTGGTAAAGGAAAATTTGAGCATCAAGACATGGAAGCTATCAAGAATCTCCTCATCCCAATTTCTAAGTTAAAATCTTGTGGGTGAACAAGGGTTGAAGGATCACCAATTTCTATTGGGAGATGCCTTGGGAATGTTTTTGTCAAGCAAAAACTTAGTGTTTTTTCAAATGATAAGGAAAATCTATTTTGAGCAAAGCAAGCCTAAGCTCCACTTAGCCAAATGCATATAGATGATAGACTCCACTATACTACCATAGTATCACTTGCCAATACAATTCAAATGTATTGACCCTTGTGGCTGTAACTTATTATGTTGCTGGTTTGTTTGATGTTAGTAAGATGAGATGATTAGGATTACAAGTCTACAACCAACATGTTTGCCTGTGGCACTTTGAAGATGAAGGACCCCATGCTATTTTTATATTCTGCTGCATTGTAATGAGATAGCCAAAATGAGCTATGTAAGATGTAATAAATTATTTTATTCCTGGTTATAAAGTTGTATTATGACCTTTGTTTCTTGATATTACATCTTAACTGTGGATGCTAGCTATTGATCCAGGGACTAGCATTGTAAACACAGGGATCTCTACCTTATTAAAGGTTGGGAACCTTACATCTTCGCGGGTAGTATTATCCAATTTATTGATTCGACACAAGGGGAGACAAAGAATACTTGCAAGCCTTAACAACTGAGTTGTCAGTTCAGCTGCACCTGCAAATAGTTCTTGCTCACAGAAGTTTATCAGTAGCAATAGTTTATAGTAGCAACAAGAAAGAATGATATGACAACGATAAGCAATAGTAATAATGTGAACGGTAGCCGTAGGATTAGAGTGCGGTAGGCATAGGGATGGATGGACAGGCGTTGCATGGACGAGTCTAAACATGTAACTTCAAAGAACTAGGGCATTGCAGATAAATAATAATAAGCATCCAAGTACTAAACAATTCTAGGCATGTGCTCCAAATATAGTCATACGTGCTCGCAATGAGAACTTGCACAACATCTTCATCTAGCCAGTGTGGCGATGGGGCCTCTAGGAACTATCGGCAATTAAGGTGCTCCTTTTAATAGAGCACGGAGAAAAGCATTAACACTCCGTGAACACATGTGATCCTCACACCACAACCATCCTCCGGTTGTCCCAATTTACATCACTTTGGGGCCTTTGGATCCGCATAATGATATGTGTACGCAACTTGCAGATAAGATCATAAACAATACTATCATAATGATTCAATAATAAGTTCAGATCTGAGATCATGGCACTCGGGCCCTAGTGACAAGCATTAAGCACAACAAGTTGCACCAAATTCAAATAGCACTAATAGAGATATATACTAGGCACTATGCCCCTAACAAATCTTATTCGATTACATGATAGAACTCATACAATCCCTACCATACCCAAGCCTACAGCGGGGGATTACTCACTCATGGATGAGGGAAACATCGGTGGTTGATGGAGATGCGTTGGTGATGACGATGGCGATGATCCTCTCCAAATACCCCATCCCGACAGGGTGCCAGAACGGAGTTTCTAGATCCAATATTGGTTTCTGGTGGCGGCGGAGGAGCGGAACTCTTTCTGGAAAACTATCGAACCCCCCTCTGTTCTTAGGTCAGAAGGAAACTTATAGGCGCGGAGGGAGGCCGAGGAGCTGCCTGGGGTGGCCAAACCTCCCAGCGCAGGTCATGGGCCGCGCCTGTGGGTCTCCGCCCCAGCCTCTCCCTCCTCTCTCGCCCGTGGATCTTCTGGTGATATATAATTTTTGGCATATTTTTTGGGATTATTCCTGATAGTTCATTTTCTGCACAAAAACAAGACACCAAGGTAATTCTGCTGAAAATAGCGGCCAAGTGTTAGTTGTATCCAAATCACACAAGTATAGAGGAAAAATAATGAAAAGTGTTCAAGAAAGTAGATACGTTTTGGACGTATCAACTCCCCAAGCTTAGCTTTCTTGTCCTCAAGCAATTCAGTTGAAAATTGATTGCGATAAAAGAACTTTCACGAACACTTTGCTTCATATGATGTAAATATTCTCAGACAGGAGTAGATGCTTAGACAATTCATAATAAGAAGTATGCAACTAAGTCTACTCAATAGTCATTGCAAGCTATGAAGATAAACCAACTCAATAATAATAAGTAGCATGAAACATAAACATAAGCAACATTGCAATGCTCATAATAAGGTATGATAGAGTGGTATCTCGCTTGCCTTTGTTTGAAGAGCACAATATGAATGCTGAGACACCTCCGAAGTTCACATGAAGACTAGAGATAAAGATATCAGAGATACAAGCATCAAAGTCATGACATAATTAACCAAGTTTTGGAACAAACACAAGAATGACAACTATGCTCTCAAGAAGGTGCTCATAGAATAAGTGGTGACTCAACAAAGTTTTGAAAATGGTTTTGTGAAGGTTTCAAAGGCTTCCTAATGCTGAAAGGAAGGTACTCGTTAGCTTTGAGCTCTCATTGCCCCTATCATAGGCATCTTCATGTGGTTAAGGTGAAAGTGAGGTCTAGCCTGAATCATATGCTTGACAGACCATAGACTGAAAATCCCAAGTCCCTTGAGTACGAGGGCCGCTCCGCATGCTACTCAACTTCGGTCACCTGAAAGTTCTTGTCATTGTAAATACATGCATATCATCGAGAACCGCCAACGAGGTACCCCTTGCACATGGTACAAGAGCTTTCCCGTAACCAAAATGACAAGGCAAGCAGACAATGAGCATCTCAGCAATCTTTTTATTTACCATATGCATAGATTTTTATTGAGGAAGCTTCATAGGTGCTCATTATAGTGATGCTGCAAGTTTCCACCATGATTGAGCATGGCTTAGGCTAGCGGCCCAGGCTTTTATCTAACACAATGCATAAACTCCATGCACTAACAACTTCCCCTTTTATTTCACATCGTCGACATCCATAAACAAAAGAGCAAAGTATCAACTGGATGAAATATCCAACATGTGTTGAAAGCGTTCCCCGTGATAGCACGGTTCTGCTGACTCCCAGTATATAATAAGCAAGCATATAACTTTCATGGACTAGTCACAATGGTTCAGAATTATTAAGCGCAAGGAATAAAGTGTGCCATCAAGTTCGTGAGAGCTTTACTAACTAACTTTCTCAAAACAGACAAACATTTTATTTTGGAAGAAAGCACGGCATATGGAATATGCACTAAAATAGCAAATGATGCTAAGAGGTACGTATGGTGGACACAGCTGGCAATATTGGTTTTGGGAATTTGGAAGCATAGGTAGAGAACATACTCAGTGCAAGTGAAGGCTAGCAATAGAGAGGGAGCAACAAACGAGAGAGCGATAGCTGTCATAATCATGCTTGCAACAAAACAGGACTAATTATGACATGAAAGTGATACAAGAACTCTAAGGCAAAATAAATTATCAAGGCTTACTGACTATTGATTAGTCATATGCATGCGTGAGCATGTGCCAAGTCGATTCACATGAACAGTCAGAGGAGGATACCACAATGTCATATCAAAGTATGAATAAAACAATGCAAGCAAACATTCATATGACATGCTACAAACTATTAGAAAGCTGGAGCTAATCATAGACAAGCAAGAACTACTAAGCATCCATAATGACATACAACTTACACAAACAGGCTAAGCATGCTCACAATGATGAGTATATGTACAAAAATGAAACAAATAGAGTTCGTTACCAGCCTCTTACCACACCTCAAGTTGTCTTAATCTTCATTATTGCCCTTCACTTGTGTGACTTGAATAATTAACATGAAACCAAAATCCACTGAGGACGGTTGAACCCTGCGAAGAACTCACAAAACCAAAGAAGAACAACAAATATTTTTGGTGTTTTCGATTTTTTAGAAACAAGAAACAAAAAAATCAAACAAAGCAAAATATTTTTGGAATTTTCTTTTAAGGCAAACCAAAGAAAAGAAACAAAGAAACAAACCAAGAGAAACAACAAAAATATTTTTGGTATTTTTGGGTTTTTAGAAAGAAGCAGCAAAAACCAAAAAGAAAGCAAAACAAATGGATATACAAAGAACCGACTGATCATGATATATATATATATGAGTGTGACGTCGGTATACCTCCCCCCAAGCTTAGGCTTTTGGCCTAAGTGGGGCTCAATAATGCGGATAGTAACCCCATGCTTTTGGATCATCATAGGAATGATCATAGTCAGGAACCTGTGATGAAGAAGAAGACGCGCCCTAATCAAATGAGGGCTGCTGGTATGAAGACTCTCCCAAGTTGGAGGGCTGAACCGAATTGTCTTCAGCATCCTCTTCAACATTCTCTTATTAATGGGAGAGTTCCCCAACATATGTGTTAACCTCCTCCTCCGTAAGTGACCATCCTTGCTTGTTATCAAAGTTAAACAAAACAGGTGCATGCAAATAAACTATTTTCTCACTCCTACCTTTTTTACGACCTTGCTGGACAAAAGATAGTTCATACGGAAAACTTCTCACATTAGCCCCCAAAGAAACAAAACCATGCTGAATCATGGATTCAATATCAAGCCTCTCTATGGAAAACTGAAAATCTGAATAATGAGGCTCTAAACCATGGAAAGCTAGCAACCTAGAAGCAATGAGACCTCCACCAATTCCGCCCTTCTCACGGTTGGTGGTGAGCTATCAAAGCACCCAAACTATAAGAACTATTCCTACCTAGAGCAGCTGCAATAAAAGCTAGATCAAAAGAAGACAATTTTCTAGCAGTCTTTCTAGCGAGAACACACTTGGTAATGAAATAGGAAAAGTATGTAATAGCTGGGAGCTGGATGTTCCGAATTTTACCACTTTCCTTTGAGAAGTCGAAACCTTGGAAAATCTCAGCAGACAAATCAACAAGTGACTTGGTCCTCTCCTTGATCTTCTCACAAGATCCCCACTGAGGTACTCTAATTGTTGCATAGAAATCAGCAAAAGGCTGATTGACAGGCATATTATATATTTTGTAATGGACCATGGGATTATAAGTAGACCAAGTGAAACGAAATTCCTACACAAAAGCCATGGTTAGCTTAACATATTGGATTGATTCACCTTCAACAAAGTGCTCCAACCCTGCATTTGTAACCAAAGTTTGAAAATCTTGGAGAATCCCTGCAGCTCTCATAAATTCATGGCATGGATATATGGAAGGAAAAAACTTCCTCCTCATGATGAACCTTCATTGGCTCATGCAACATCAAGTCATATTGATTCAATGAATAAGCACTCATCTTCTTTGCTGAAATTTTTAGACAACCATCAAACCAAGTGATTTCTAAGTTGATAAATGATGAGCAACTACTATAGGAACTTGCCAGAGGACTACACATGCATAAAAACAAAGTTTCTAAGCATAGAACAAGCATGAAAGCTCAAACAACCTGTCACCTACAATAGAAAAATTGTCACATCCCAAGATTTTCCAAATCTTGTAATGTGAAAAATAAAATAAACAAAATAAAGTTTTGTTGAAAATCAGGGTAAAAATAAACTTTTTGTCTCTAAAAGGAAACTTAAAACCGCATCTTGAACAAAATTTGGTAAAATTTTGAATTCAACAAAATCCAAATCTAGGTAAATGCATTCCTCAATGAATGTATCTAGAAATTTAAACACTTGGAAAATAAATCCAAACCCTAAACCCTAATGGAATAAAAAATCATTTCCAAAGTATCTCCAAGCCTATGGATTTGATCCATATAAAAGTTTGTCAACAAACATTCACAACTGATCAAGAAAGACAAATAGAAATATTATAAAACCATATAAATTGGTTTCATTTAATTAGGAACCATAAATAAAATCTTATGAATTTAATAAGATAAGAAATTGAATTCTTAAAGAGTTTGGAGAACCTATCTTTAAATCCAAACCAAATGGTGAGAAATTGTTCTTAAAAGTATTTAAAAGGCTAAACAAAGATAAAACAGGTTTTCACAAATTGGAATTCCCAAGTTTGGATCTCTAAATAAAAAGATATGGATTTTATAAGACAAAGATAAAAATATTAAATAAAGAATATCTAAAGACCAAAACAAAAATTTTCCTAATCCATAAGCAAATGGAATGAATATAATCCAAATCCAAATAAAATAAAAATATAAAGATTTCCCAAAATAAAAGAAATGGCATAAACCAAATCCTATTGGAATAAAAACAAATCCAAATTTTAAATGATTAATAAATCTTATTAAAGCTTTTCCAAATAATTCAAGATGAATTATTTGACACCCAAATAATCAAATAAAAACCTACTGAAAAGATTTGGGTGGTTTTGGAAAATCAAATAGTGTTTAGAAATATTAATAAATCTTATATGATTAAAACTAAGCCTATTTTGAATAAATAAAAGACCCAAAAAGAATAAAAGTTTTTATTCAAAAATTGACATCAGAATACAATACTAAAAAATATTTAAACCCACACAAATTTGGACAAGGTTTTGAATTCAAATGGGTGTTTGAAATGATTAAACAAAAATCAAACAGATAAATAGAAAAAGAAAAGGAAAAACAAATCTGTACAAAAAAAGAGAACAAGCCAGCCCAGCCGGCCAGCCCAACTAAGCCCAACCTAGCCCAGTTCCTCTCCTCCCCGCAGAAAACAATTTGAACCTGCGAATCGACCCACACAGACGCTAAACGTTGGACCCCACCTGAAACGTCCCTCCCTCACTGACGCCGGGCCCCACAGCCAGGTCATCGTCGTCTTCACCCCGCGATGAACTCGCCTTTCCTCTGACTGTTTCTTATGCTTCTTAATTTGAATCAAGACGAGTTATTCTGCGAATTAAAATCCCCCCGCGATCACGCTCATTTAACCACCTCCCCCTCCCCTTCCTTTCCCCTCAGACACCGCTGCAATAGAGCCCCCAGGCTGTCTCCAATTTCTTCTGCACCGCCGCCGTCTCCGACGAGGTTCTTGGCCAATTCCGGCAGCACCGCATCGCCCCTTGCCTCCCCGAGAACACAGGCACATTCCCTGCACCAGCGCACCTCTCGCCAGGCCAAGGCTCGCTCCGCAGCCTCGACAACGACGACTCCAAACGCCGCCACCGTCTGTTTCAACTCCGGCGAGTGCCCCAGGTAGCTTTCGTCCGCCCCTTCCCCTCTCGTTGACACACGCAGGTTCTACTCTCCCTCGCGCATCTAACGGACCCCTTATCTCGCTCTCCTGTGCCTTGTATTCCCGCCCCCAACATCGACCAGAGCGTGCCCGACGCCGTGCGAACTCCGGTGAGCAATCCACGGCAACCACAAGCGCCCCTCGACCCAAGAAGACTGCGTTGCGCATCAGCACGAACCAGCGAACCCGGTGAGCTTATCCCCCATCCACCTTGCGTCCTATATCGCCAGAAACCTCGCCGCCAGAGCGCTGCCGCCGCACAACCGCCGCCAGCGCCGCTCATTCTAGGACAAGCTCGCAGCAGCCGTTGGATTTGGATCGCGTGGATAGGATAGAAACTTAAACGAAGGGGTACAAGTGATCCTATGCCGCTTGATCTATTTTAATCCAACGCCTCACATCGCTTGATCCGCGCGAACCGGTATCGCCCAGTAGAATCACGCCACGTGGCCAGCCTTTTGATTTAAAAACAGAAACTAATCTATTAGATGTTCCAATTTGTAAAATCCATAACTTTCAAACCACACGTCCAAATTTTGCAAATTTTATATCAATGGATTTATAAAAACAAGCCCTAGAAAACCATGCCATTTGTTTAGTAAAAAGTTTCTTTTAAATTGTTTGTTTTTGCAGAAACTTGTGTATGCTTGTTTAGGATATAAAAATTGTTCAAAAATTATTTTGGGGATAAAATCTTTTGCAAATGGTGTGTTTTGAACCTACTAACCCTAGGAATCACTTTTGGTTTCAAAATGTATTTGGTGAAGAAAAGAATGAATCTTGGATTTAAACCAATTCTAGTCAAATAAAAATATGGTTTATTTATTAAAATGGTTTTGGAAGAAAACCTTTGAGAAATGTTTTGAAATAAACTTCCTGACCCTAAACACAAAGTGTTTTGGTTTGAAAACATATTTTGTGAAACCTATGGAATATGCCTTATTAAAACATTCCTACACCACATAAAATGATACCTTGTTTTAGGAAATGGTTTATAAAGTGAAACCTTTTGCAAATGACTTTGCCACTTTATAGAATGAACAATAGGTGTTTCCAAATGTTTATAACCTACTAGAAACCACTTTTACAAATAAAATAACCTATTGCATGCTTGCATGCATTACTTTGATTTTATTATTTTATGTGATGAATTGCTTGAATGGTAGATTGAATTATTGTTTGCTTGATTGACTTGTATTTATTTGAAGTGAGTGAACATTGCAAAGATCAAGGAGTGAACTTATACCTCTACCAAAAGGCAAGTGATGCTTCATACTTTTTGTCCCATTATTTTTACTATGCATTAGTAATATTTTCTAAGTAGGACTTGCATGGAATTTTGCTAAGTATAAACCATGATATGGGAAATCCTAGTAGATGAAACCTAAGTAGAATTTTCCTAAGATAAGATTCCTACTACTATCATGATTATCTTAGCTAATAGAAAACACAGGTGGAATGTATATTCACACTATGGAAAATTTCTAAGTCTGAGGACTTGTGTTTTGTTTAATAAAACAACTAAGTGAATGAATCACCTGGGTGGAATGGAAGGAATGGTTTATGTTGAGTGGTTACACAAGGCCAGGGGACTGGTGAACCTTGTGTATCTCACTTGTGGATGGCCACCCAGGAACAAAGAGATTTGAGAAGTCAAATGTTGAGAAGCTTCAAGTGCAGCCACTTGGCATTATGGGCTCTGCCTGGATCATATAGGTTGCAAGAACTTAGCCAAATGGACAGTTGGTGGTAGGGGTTTGATAGGTTGGAACGCGTCCATTCTGGTCTAAGGGAAGGCTTCTGAAAGATCTTGTCTTGGTGAAACCAAGTCTTGTGGGGAAAGTGCACCACCTCTGCAGAGTGTAAAATCTAAGTACTTAGCCATGTCCCTGGTAAAGGAAAATTTGAGCATCAAGACATGGAAGCTATCAAGAATCTCATCATCCAAATTTATAAGTTAAAAACTTGTGGTTGAACGAGGATTAAAGGATCTTCAATATTTGATTGGTAGAATGCCTTGGGAAAGATTTTTGTCAAAGCAAAAACTTAGAGTTTTCAGATGATAAGGAAAAATCTATTTTGAGAAATGCAAGCCTCAACTCCACTTTGCCAAATGCATATAGATGACAGACTCCACTATACTACCATAGTATCACTTGCCAATACAATTCAAATGTATTGACCCTTGTGGCTGTAACTTGTTATGTTGCGGTTTGTTTGATATTAGTGAAGTTATTGATTAGGATTACAAGTCTACAACCAATATGTTCGCTGTGGCACTTTGAAGATAAAGGACCCCGTGCTATTGTTATATTCTGCTGCATTGTAATGAGATAGCCAAATGAGCTATGTAAGATGTAATAAATTATGTTATTCCTGGTTATAAAGTTGTACTATGACCTTTGTTTCTTGATATTACATCTTAACTGTGGATGCTAGCTATTGATCCTGGGACTAGCATTGTAAACACAGGGATCTCTACCTTATTAAAGGTTGGGAACCTTACAGCTGGTATCAGAGCATTGTGTTGCCTGTAGGATTTGTAAACCTAGGATTGTACAAAACCCCTTAGAAAAATAGGAGTTGTATTTGTTCCAAAACTTATTTAAAAACAATCTTGTAAACTCTTTCCTCAAACATTTTGGTTTTGAATCTACATCTCTTCTATTTCAAACTTGATGGATAAAGCCTACCCCATGGCCAAAGACTTCACCATGAGCAAAGGACATCTCCAACTCTAATGACTTCAACATCTTCAACTCTAATGACTTCAACATCTTCAAGTGGATTCAACCTTATTCTCAACAAGGACTTCAACCTTGGATAACACTAAGGACAACAAGTGAATACAAGAAAAGTTACTCAAGACTTGAAGAATAAGGAAACATAACTTAGAAGGAACCATGATCACCTTTGAAGTTTTTGTGACCAAGAATTCAAGAAATTCTCTAAGGATACAAACATCTTGTTCAAAAAGAATCAACCAAGGAGGATGGAAAGATTTCAAGTGAACCATATAGATGGACCACCATATTTAGTTTAAGTCAAACCCACCAACTTATGTGGTGTAACAAAAATATTTTTAGTTGCCTAAAAATATGCTTGAAACTTGTTGTTTGAGTGGAATGTTTGTTTGTGATTTCTTGCACATTGCTTGTGTGAATTGTGATGTGTGTGATTAGAATTATTCCCTTAGAAATATTTTGCCTATTCTAATTCCAATCCAACCCAAACAGATGACTTCTCCAAGAGACTCCAACATCAAGGATGGTGACAACAACAACAACCAAGAGATGCACATGAGAGAACAACTACTAGCAAACCAAACCCAGTTGAGCCAAGTGACAACTCAGCTTTTAGCCAACAACAATGCTATACAAAGGATTTTGAAACTTCAATCCCAATTGTTGCAAGGGATGGATACTCAAATGACCAACATGGGAGAAAACTCTTCCCAAGGAGTTTATGACAACAAGGATGACAAAGATGCTATTCTAGAAGGAACCCAATCTTGCAATATTTGTGGAGACAAGGATCATACATCCAAGGAGCATGAAGATCAATGCCCCAAGAAGAGAGAAAGATTTCCCACCTTTGAGGTGAGGTATGAAGAGCATGAACTAGAAGAACTCCTAGCTTTGGAGAGACCCAAAAAGAAGAAGAAGGACAAAAGCCAGTTGCAATGTTACAATTGCAAAGAGATGGGACACTATGCCGTGAATGCCCAGAAAGAAGAAGAGCCAAGAAGACAAACAAAAGCTAGTGAAACCCAAGATGAGGAAGGATATTAGCCAAGTGATGTGCAACCACTTCAAAAGTTAGGACATTATGCATCATATTGTCCAGAGAAGCCACCTCAAAACCTCAACCTTATCACATGTTTTAAATGCAAGGAGCTAGGCCACTATGCAAACTTCTGTCCAGGAAAGTTACATCAAGATCCCAAGTAAGACAAGATGTAATCTAGTTGGAAATTTTAAGGGTGGTAGTACCCTAGTTGCTTTGAGCCAATTTGTAACCCTAGCCTCCCCAAATCTCGGGACGAGATTTATTTTAAGGGTGGTAGCCTGTCACATCCCAAGATTTTCCAAATCTTGTAATGTGAAAAATAAAATAAACAAAATAAAGTTTTGTTGAAAATCAGGGTAAAAAGAAACTTTTTGTCTCTAAAAGGAAACTTAAAACCCCATCTTGAACAAACTTTGGTAAAAGTTTGAATTCAACAAAATCCAAATCTAGGTAAATGCATTCTTCAATGAATGTATCTAGAAATTTAAACACTTGGAAAATAAATCCAAACCCTAAACCCTAATGGAATAAAAAAATCATTTCCAAAGTATCTCCAAGCCTATGGATTTGATCCATATAAAAGTTTGTCAACAAACATTCACAAATGGTCAAGAAAAACAAATAGAAATATTATAAAACCATATAAATTGGTTTCATTTAATTAGGAACAATAAATAAAATCTTATGAATTTAATGTAAGGTTCCCAACCTTTAATAAGGTAGAGTCCCCCTGTTTACAATGCTAGTCCCTGGATCAATAGCTAGCATCCACAGTTAAGATGTAATATCAAGAAACAAAGGTCATCATACAACTTTATAACGAGGAATAACATAATTTATTACATCTTACATAGCTCATTTGGCTATTACATTACATTGCAGCAGAATATCTATAAGCATGGGGTCCTTCATCTTCAAAGTGCCACAGGCAAACATGTTGGTTGTAGACTTTGTAATCCTAATCATCAAACTTTTCTAGCATCAATCAAACCTGCAACATACAAGTTACAGCCACAAGGGTCAATACATTTGAATTGTATTGGCAAGTGATACTATGGTAGCATAGTGGAGTCTATCATCTATATGTATTTGGCTAAGTGGAGCTTAGGCTTGCATTGCTCAAAAATATATTTTTCCTTATCATTTGAAAACACTAAGTTTTTGCTTGACAAAATAATCTTTCCCAAGGCATCTCCCAATCAAAGATTGAAGATCCTTTAACCCTTGTTCAACCACAAGTTTTTAACTTAGAAATTTGGATGATGAGATTCTTGATAGCTTCCATGTCTTGATGCTCAAATTGTCCTTTGCCAGGGACATGGCTAAATACTTAGATTTTACACTCTGCAGAGGTGGTGCACTTTCCCCACAAGACTTGGTTTCCCAAGACAAGATCTTTCAGAAGCCTTTCCTTAGACCAAATGGACGCGCTCCAACCTATCATTCCCACTACCACCAACTGTCCAAATGGCTAAGTTCTAGCAACCTATATGATCCAGGCAGAGCCCATAATGCCAAGTGGTTGCACTTGAAGCTTCTCAACATTTGACATCTCAAATCTCTTTATTCCTGGGTGGCAATCCACAAGTGTGATACACAAGGTAAACCATAGCCATGGGCCTTGTGTAACCACTCAACCAAAAACCACCAAGCAATTACCATTCCACCGAGGTGATTCATTAACTTAGTTGTTTTATTAAACAAAATACAAGTCCTCAGACTTAGAAATTTTTCCATAGTGTGAATATATATTCCACCCTTGTTTTCTATTAGCTAAGATAAGTATGATAGTAGTATGAATCTTATCTTAGTAAATTCTACTAAGGTTTCATCTACTAGGTTTTCCGATAGCAAGGTTTATACTTAGCAAAATTCCATGCAAGTTTTACTTAGAGAAATCACTAATGCATAGTGAAAGTAATGGGACAAAAGTATGAAGCATCACTTGCCTTTTTGGTAGAGTATAAGTTCACTCCTTGTCCTTGCTACAATTACACTCTTCAAGTCACTACAATTCATTCAAGCAAGGCACAAGTTCAATCTACCAATCAAGCAAAACATCTCATAAAATGATAAAGTCAAAGTAATGCATGCAAGCATGCCAAGCTTTATTTTGTTTGAAAAGTGGTTCCTAATGGGTCATAAACATTTGAAAACACCTAATGGTCATTTTATAAAGTGGCAAAGTCATTTGCAAAAGGTTTCATTTCATAAACCATTTTCAAAACAAGGTATCATTTTATGTGGTGTAGAAATGTTTTTACTAAGGCATTAATCTATAGGATTCACAAAATATGTTTTCAAAACATAAAACTTGGTGTTTGGGGTCAGAGAGTTTAAAACAAAACATTTCCCAAAGGTTTTCTTCCAAAACCATTTTTAATAAATAAACTATATTTTTATTTGACTAGAATTGGTTTTAAATCAAAGAATCATTCTTTTCCTTCACCAAATATATTTTTGAAACCACAAAGTGTTTCCTAGGGTCAGTAGGTTCAAATCACTCCATTTTCAAAATATTTTATCCCCAAAATCATTTTTGAACAATTTTTACAATCTAAACAAGCATACAAATGTTTCTGCAAAAACAAACATTTTAACAGAAGCTTTTTGCTAAACAAATTGCAGAGTTGGCTAGGGCTTGTCTTGCTGATTCCATTGATATAAAGTTTGCAAAATTTGGACGTGTGGAACAAAAGTTATGGAATTTACAAAATGGACATCTAATAGAAATTTTTCTGGCTTTTAAATCAAACAGAGGCCACGTGGAATGTTTTGATTGGCCGGAAACGTTTCGCGAGGATTGAGCTCTGTGGAGCGTCGGATTAAAACAGATTGAGCGGCACAAAACGCTCCATACCGATTTGCTAAATGAAACTATCGCAGCGCTCGGATCAAGATCCTACGGTGCGCAACACGCTTGCCAACTAGTGGCGGCGCTGGCGGCGGCGCTCAGGCGGCAGCGCTCAGACAAGGTCGTCGCTGGTGATACAGGACGCAAGGGAGAGGAGGGAAGGCTCACCGTGTTCGCCGAAGCTTGGGAAAGCTCAAGGTGGCACTGGCGAAGGGCGACGGATCGCCCTTAATCGCCGCGGAGATGAGCCGGGCCTCGGCGCGTCGACGCCGTCGACGGGGGCGAGGCTACGGGTCCTGCGCGAGTGGATGGCGAGCACCTGGATGTTCACAAGTCACGGGCGAACAAAATGATATGAGGCTCTGGTCGAGGCGCGCACGGGTTCAGGCGATGAGGCTTACCGGAGTTGCCTGCAGACGGCGGCGCTATCAGTTGATGTCGTTGCCGGCGCTGTGAGGCACGCGCGAGCGAGCTGGGGATGTAGAGAGATGCGCCAGGGCTTGGGGAGTATGTGATCTTGGTCGGGGAGGCAAGGGGCGATGCGGTGCTGCCGGAATTGGCCAAGAACCTCGTCGGAGACGGCGGCGGTGCAGAAGAAATTGGAGACAACCTGGTGGCTCTCGAGGCGTGGTGCTTGGGGGGAATGGAAGAGGAGAAACGGGCGTTTTAGTGAGTGTGGTCAGGGGGCGTTGATCACGCGGCATTGAAGCGAATTGACGACGTGAATCAATCGCCGCAATGTGGAGGAAGAACAGGTCGCGTGGGAAGAAGTCGACGCGTCGTGGGGTCCTCTTGTCGCGATAGAGGGAAAGGAAAGTGGGGTCCAGCTTGTCATTCGCTGCAGGTTCTTCTGCAGAAGGAAAACGTTTCGGGGGCGAGGGTATAGGTGGGCTGGACTGGGCTGTTTGGGCTGGCCGGCTGGGCTGGCTTGTTTCTCTTTTTTTTAAACAGTATCCTTTTTATTTTTCTAATTGATTTTCCATGGTGCAACAACTGCAAAGAGCTAGGCCATTATGCAGCAACTTGTCCACAAGAGACGCGTGAAGAACTCAAACTTATCACATGTTTCAATTGCAAGAACCGTGACATTACGCAAAGCTGTCCGTAAAAGATGAAGCACAAGATAACACAAGCCTATGAAGGATCTCGGTCTTGTCACATGTGTCAAGTGTGGAAACAAAGGACACTATGCAGATGTTTGCCCAGAAGTTTCCCAAGATCCCAAGAAGGCCAATATGTAATTTAGTTGGAAAGTTTTAAGGGTGGTAGTACCCTAGATGCTTTGAGCCTACTTGTAACCCTAGCCTTCCCAAATCTCGGACGAGATTTATTTTAAGTGGTAGTTTATCACATCCCAAGATTTTCCAAATCTTGTAATGTGAAAAATAAATGAATAAAATAAAACTTTGTTGTTGATTTTAGGGTGAGAAGAAACTTTTGATCCCAATTGGAAACCTTCAAACCTATTTGAACAAACAAATCCTAAAGGGATTTGAAAATATAAACAATTAATAAAGAAAAATTTAAATAATTGAGTTACTATTTTGAATCTTTTAATAAAAAGATTTGGTTTTCAAAGGCAAAGGTAGAAAAATAAATAAGGATTATTTTATAGAGCCAAATTAAACCTTGGCCAAGCTTCTGAAATAAAATATTTTGTTTTGATTAAAAGAGTAAAGGTTTAGTTAAATAAAATAATGAGAGTTTATTAATATCCAAATTTATTAAAATAAAGGTTTTATCATTTTAATTAAACATCAAAACTTGTTAAAATTATTTTAAAACAAGTTTTCCAAATATTTTATATTCTCAAATAAAACCTATTGATTTTGTTTTGTTTATGTTTAGATTTCAAATGGAGTTTTAATAATAAAATCCTATTTTGAATTTAATAACTAAGGACTATTTTATTTAATCATTAAATAGATCCTAAAAGAATAAAATTATTATTTTGTTTTGGACTTTGTGTTGTGTTGTTAAACAGAACCAAAACTCAATACAAGTTTGGAGGACGTTTGATTTGTTTTGTATGTTTGATTTGTTTGATTGAATTTCAAACAGAAAATCGAAATGGAAAAAGATAAAACAATTAGAAAGAAAAAAAATAGAACCAGACCTAACCCAACCCACCTAGCCCAGGAAGCCCAGTTCCAGCCCAACTACTTCCCCCACGCACGAATCGTTTTTCACTCTTTCTCGCACCCGCGCAGACACCGACGAGTGGACCCTCTCCCTCTCTCCCTTTCTCGCTGACAAGCATGCCCCACAGAGCCACCTCAGCGTCGTCTTCCCCCTGATCACGTCGCCCTGCCGTTTCTGCCATTTACGCTGGCGATGAATACGCATTGAATACGTCCTCGATTCCTCCCAGTAACTGCACCCATTTAACCGCCTGCGTCTTCCCTCTCTTTTCCCCCAGACCCCGCACCACGAGAGCCTCTAGGCTGCCCCAATTCGAGCCCGCGCTCTCACTGCTCCGGCGAGCTTCTCCAGCGAATTCCGGCCAGCACCCTCACCCCCGCAAGCTCTGCCTCACGCGAGAGTGATCCCCAGCCCCTGGCGCTTCTCCCTGTGCTTTCCGTTCACCAGGCGCCCAGGCGCCGACCGACAACATCCGAGCGCCCGCTCGCTATTTCCAACCTCCTCGGTAAGCTCGACCCGAAGCCATTCATTGACGCTCACATGTTTCCTGGTATCGTGCATGTCTGACGCACCCCTTATTTTGATCTGGCACACCTTGTAGCCCCGCCTCCATCGACGACCGTACGAACCCGAGGCGAAGCTCCACTCCGGCGAGCGATTCCGATCACCTCCGTGCGCCCCTTCGTCAGCCAATACCACCTCGAGCTTCAGCAAGTCTCTGCGAGTCTGGTAAGCCTCGCCAACCTCTTCCTCGCTTCCTCTAGCACCGGCTCCGCCATAGCCAGACACGCCGCCACCGCCAGCCACCATCGGTGCCGCTCGAGTTTGGTCAATCAGATTTACACCGTTAGATCTTAATCCTATGGCTAAGATTAGAACCTGAGCGAAAGGGTATGAGCACGTCTGAGCCACGCGATCTGTTTAGATCCAACGCACCAGAGAGGCTGATCCGCACGAAGCGGTACCGCCCAATAAGAACACGACGTGTGGCACTAGTTGATTTAAAACAGAATTTGTAATCAGATTTATATGCAAATTTGTAAACCTCATAACTTTTGATCCACACGTCCAAAATTTGTAAATTTTATATCAATGGATTCAGCAAGACAAGCCCTAGCCAACCATGCAATTTGTTTAGTAAAAAGCTTCTGGTAAAATGTGTGTTTTTGCAGAAACTTTTGTATGCTTGTTTAGGTTATGAAAATTATTCCAAAATGATTTTGAGGTTGAAATCTTTGCAAATTGGTTTGTTGTGAACCTACTGACCCTAGGAAGCAACTTATGGATTTAAAAATGTATTTGGTGATGATTAGGATTGAATAATTGAATTGTCTCAATTCTAGCCAAATAAAAATATTGATTTTGCTATGAAAATGATTTTGGAGTAAAAACTTTGTAAAAAATGATTTGAATCAAACCTACTGACCCTAAACACCAAGTTTTGAGAATTAACAACTTATTTGGTGAAAAACATAAATTTTTGCTTTGATAAAACATTTTCCACCACATAAAATAATGATTGGATTTAAAATGGTTTATGGATAAAACCCTTTTTCAAATGACTTTGCCACTTTGGAAAATGACCATTTTGAACCTTACAATGTATAGATCCTAGTAGAAACCACCTTTGAAAATAAAACTATCTTTTGCATGCTTGCATGCATGACTTAGTTTCTTTTATTTTATGTGTGTTAAATTGTTTGATTATTGTTTGGAATGCTAGTTGAATCTATGTTTTCTTGATTGATTTGTAGTGAAGTTATAAGAGTGTGAACTTAGCAAGATCAAGAAGTGAACCAACACTCCCTACCAAAAAGGAAAGTGACACTATCATCCAAGTCCTACTATTTTCATTATACTTAGTGGATTTTTGAAACATGCATGAAAAGAATTTCTATATTTAAGCTATGCTAAATCCTAATAGGATACCCTTATACATTCCTTAGTGGAAACAATGTAGTTGTATTATGCTTAGCCATGCTATATATTTTGAGAAGAGATACATGTTGAGATTTTATGAAGTTGAGAAAAGACTTGTGTTTTATATAATAAAACAAGTACTCAATGAACCACCTGGGTGGACAAGGATACTCAAGTTTTGGAAAAGGTGGCAACAAGAGGAACCATGTTTATATGGCAATCTCTTTTTGTTGTGCACTAAAAGAAAACCACCCAGGGACTTAGAGATTGAACATGTTTCTCCAACAGTGGCTTCCGTGTACAGCCACATGCTAAATGGCTCTGGCTTAGTCAACTACATTGGGAAGACCCATGCATTAGTCTTCGTGTTAACTGGAAATGAGGGAACTAGGAACCCTACATTGGTGCCTCAAGACAAGCTAGCATTGTGTATGGGAGGACCCTATGGAAAGACTTCACATTCTCAATCTGCAAGACTCCATCTTGGTGAGTACTTATCCAAATGCCACCGTGGCAACAAGATGAGATTGTGTCATGTGGGTAAAGTGTACAACTTCGCAGAAGATAAATATTCTAAGTACTTAGCCGTGTCCGGTTATGGACAATCTTGAGCAACTAAAGCTTGAAGCTATGGGAAATCTCGACATTCCAATTTCTAAAAGAAAAAATTTAAAGTGACAACAAAAGGCTTGAAGCACTTGGGGTGTACCAAGGAGCTCAAGAGATTTTGATAAAAACTTGAAGCACTTGGGGTGTACCAAGGAGCTCAAGAGATTTTGATAAAAACTTGAAACACTTGGGGTGTACCAAGGAGCTCAAGAGATTTTGATAAAAACTTGAAGCACTTGGGGTGTACCAAGGATCTCAAGATATTTTGATAAAAACTTGAAGCACTTGGGGTGTACCAAGGAGCTCAAGAGATTTTGATAAAAACTTGAAACACTTGGGGTGTACCAAGGAGCTCAAGAGATTTTGACAAAGACTTGAAACACTTGGGGATTTACCAAGGAGTTCAGAAAGATTTGACAAAAGATCAAAACTAATTTGAAAAGATAGGATAAATTATTGCTTTCTGCAAATGAGCCTAAAACCCTACTTAGCCAAATATGCATGTAATGATAGGATCCACTTATATTCTACATAGTAGTGAAACTTGCCAATACAATTCAAATGTATTGACCCTTGTGGCTGTAACTTGTTATGTTGCAGGTTTGTTTGATATTAGTGAAGTTGATTGATTAGGATTACAAGTCTACAACCAACATGTTTGCCTGTGGCACTTTGAAGATGAAGGACCCCATGCTTATAGATTTCTGCTGCAATGTAATATATTAGCCAAAAGAGCAATGTAAGATGTAATAAAATTATGTTATTCCTGGTTATAAAGTTATATTATGACCTTTGTTTATTCATATTACATCTTAACTGTGGATGCTAGCTATTGATCCAGGGACTAGCATTGTAAACACAGGGATCTCTACCTTATTAAAGGTTGGGACCTCTACACCTACACAAATTTCGGCAAATATTTGAATTCAAATTGATGTTTGAATTAATTAATCAAAATCAAAACAGAATAAAAGAAATGGAAAAAGAAAAAGAAACAGATAAAAAAAGGGGAATAGAAAGCAGCCCAGCCAGCAAGGCCCATCTAAGCCCAGCAGCCCACTCTCACTTCCCCCCCGTAGCGTTTTCTGTTACTCGCGTACGCACCCGCAGAGACACCGACAGATGGACCCCACCCCCACTCTCTTTCACTCGCTGACGAGACGACCCCACCGCCACGCAAGCTTCTTCCTCACCGCGACTCCTTCTTCCCCTCACCTCGCGGCCGTTTTTGCCGCTGATTTCGCGATCAATCCGCCATAATGCTGCGTTTAAACCTCGCCACGACCATGCACGATTAAACGCCTGTCTCTCCTCCTCTTTTCTCCTCACTCGCTTCCCCCTCTCTGCCCCCAGGCTGGACGAATTTCTCCACGCACCCTCACTGCCCTGACGACCTTCCCCAAACAATTCCGGCGAAGTCAGACCTCTCCTCGACCACACACGCATGCTCCACGGACCCTGGCGCACCTCCCAGGGCCTCACCGGCTTGCCCTAGAGCATCGGCAGGACGATCACGCCTGCCGCCGTCTGCTACCTCCGGCGAAGCTACGACCCCAAACCCGTGCGCCCCTCGTGTGCTGGTGAGTACCTCTACAACCCCCGAGACCGTGCGCATCCTCCTCGATACTTTTCCTCGCTTGCATCCTGTGCACCGTCTTCGACCACGACTGCGCACTGACGACCGAGAACTCCGGTGAGTGATTCAAGTCATCCTCGTGCGCCTTGCCTCCTCACGAGTACCTCGAGCTTCCCACGGCAAACTCGGTGAGCACCTCCCTTCACTCCCTCGCTTCCTAGACTCTCCGAACCACCGCCACCAGACACGCCGCCGCCACCTGCCGCCGCCAGCGCCGCCACTAGTTGGCAAGCGTGCTATGCGCCGTCGTATTTTGATCAGATGGTCACGATAGAACATTAGCTCGAAGGGGTAAGATAGATCCTGCGCCGCACGATTTACTTTAAATCCTGCGGTCCACAATGCATGATCCGAATGAACCGGTACCAGCGAATAGCAACTAGCCACGTGGCTTAGACTTTGTTTTAAAACCAGAAACTTTTCTATTAGATGTGCCAATTTGAAAAATTCATAACTTTCAAACCACACGTCCAAATTTTGCAAATTTTATATCAATGGATTCATCAAAACAAGTACTTTCTGACCATGCACTTTGTTTAGTAAATTGCTTCTGTTAAATTGGTTGTTTTTGCAGAAACTTTTGTTTGCATGTTTAGAATATAAAATTTGTTCTAAAATGATTTTTGAGATAAAATCTTTGGCAAATGGGTTGTTTTTAACCTACTGACCATAGGAATCAATTTGTGGTTTTAAAAATATATTTTGTGAAGCAAAAGAATAAATCTTTGATTTAAACCATTTCTAGTCAAATAAGAATATTGTTTATTTGTTAAAAATGCTTTTTGGAGAAAACCTTTGGGAAATGTTTTGATTTAAAACTCTCTGACCCCAAACACCAAGTTTTATGATTTGAAAAGTATTTGGTGAACCCTATAAAAATTATTACTTTGCTAAAGACATTTTCAACCACATAAAATAATGATTTGTTTTGAAAATGGTTTATAAGTAAAATCTTTTGAAAATGGTTTTGCCACTTTATGAAGTGACCCTTAGGTGTTTTCAAATGTTTATAACCCATTATAAACCACATTTTAAAATAAAACAAAGTTTGGCATGCTTGCATGCATTGTTTTGTTTCTATTATTTTATGTGATGTTGCTTGAATGGTAGATTGAATTTGTGCCTTGCTTGATTGAATTGTAGTGATTTGACGAGTGTGATCATTGCAAAGACAAGGAGTGAACTATTATTCTCTACCAAAAAGGCAAGTGATGCTTCATACTTTGTCCCATTATTTTCACTATGCATTAGTGATATTTCTAAGTAGGACTTGCATGGAATTTTTGCTAAGTATAAACTATGTCATGGGAAATCCTAGTAGATGAAACCTTAGTAGAAATTTCCTAAGTTAAGATTCCTACTACTATCATGCTTAGCTTAGCTAATAGAAAACATGGGTGGAATTATCTTCATACTATGGAATATTTCTAAGTCAAGGACTTGTGTTTTGTTAATAAAACAACTAAGTGAATGAATCACCTAGGTGGAATGGAAGGAATGGTTTGTGTTGAGTGGTTCACAAGGCCCATTTCTATGGTTTACCTTGTGTATCTCACTTGTGGATGGCCACCCAGGAGCAAAGAGATTTGAGATGTCAAATGTTGAGAATCTTCAAGTGCAGCCACTTGGCATTATGGGCTCTGCCTGGATCATATAGGTTGCAATAACTTAGCCAAATGGACAGTTGGTGGTAGGGGATGATAGGTTGGAGCGCGTCCATTCTGGTCTAATGGAAGGCTTCTGAAAGATCTTGTCTTGGGAAACCAAGTCTTGTGGGGAAAGTGCACCACCTCTGCAGAGTGAAAAATCTAAATACTTAGCCATGTCCCTGGTAAAGGACAATTTGAGCATCAAGACATGGAAGCTATCAAGAATCTAGTCATCCCAATTTCTAAGTTAAAATCTTGTGGGTGAACAAGGGTTGAAGGATCACCAATTTCTATCGGGAGATGCCTTTGGAATGTTTTTGTCAAGCAAAAACTTAGTGTTTTTCAAATGATAAGGAAAATCTATTTTGAGCAAAGAAAGCCTAAGCTCCACTTAGCCAAATGCATATAGATGATAGACTCCACTATACTACCATAGTATCACTTGCCAATACAATTCAAATGTATTGACCCTTGTGGCTGTAACTTATTATGTTGCAGGTTTGTTTGATGTTAGTAAGATGAGATGATTAGGATTACAAGTCTACAACCAACATGTTTGCCTGTGGCACTTTGAAGATGAAGGACCCCATGCTATTGTTATATTCTCACGCATTTTAAAGAGATACCCAAAATGAGCTATGTAAGATGTAATAAATTATTTTATTCCTGGTTATAAAGTTGTATTATGACATTTGTTTCTTGATATTACATCTTAACTATGGATGCTAGCTAATGATCCAGGACTAGCATTGTAAACACAGGATATCTACCTTATTAAAGGTTGGGAACCTTACAGATGGTATCAGAGCATTGTGTTTCCTGTAGGATTGTAACCCTAAGATTGGACAAAACCCCTTAGAAAAATAGGAGTTGTATTTGTTCCAAAAACTTATTTACAAACAATCTTGTATACTCTTTCCTCAACCATTTTGGTTTTGAATCTACATCTCTTCTATTTCAAACTTGATGGATAAAGCCTACCCCATAGCCAAAGACTTCACCATGTGCAAAGGACTTCATCAACTCTAATGACTTCAACATCTTCAAGTGATTTCAACTTTATTTTCAACAAGGACTTCAACCTTGGATATCACAAAGGACTACAAGTGAGACAAGAAATATTGCTCAAGACTTGAAGAATAAGGAAGCCAACATTAGAAGGAATCATCATCACCTTTGAATTTTTGTGACCAAGATTCAAGAAATTCTCCAAGGATACAAAGATCTTGTTCAAGAAGAATCAACCAAGAACAATGGAATGATCTCAAGTGTACCATATAGATGGACCACCATATTTTGATTAAATCAAACACACCAACTTATCTGGTGTAGCAAAAATATTTTGTTACAAAGAAATATGCTTGAACTTTGTTGTTTGAGTGGAAAGTTTGTTTGTGATTACTTGCACATTGCTTGTGTGAATTGTGATATGTGTGAACAGAATTGATCCCTTAGAAATCTTTTGCCCACTCTAATCCCAATCCAACCCAAACAGATGACTACTCCAAGAAACTCCAACATCAAGGATGGTGACAACAACAACCAAGAGACCAACATGAGAGAACTCATAGTAACTCAAACCCAGTTGAACCAAGTGACAGCTCAATTTTTAGCCAACACCAGTGAGGTAGATCCAACCATGCAAAGGTTTTTGGAAACCCAAACCCAATTGTTGCATAAAGTGACAAATCAAATGATCAACATGGGAGACAACTCTTCCCAAGGATCTTGTGACAACAAGGATGAAAATGATGATATTATAGAAGGAACCCAAGCTTGCAATGTTTGTGGAGACAAGGATCACACTTCCAAAGAGCATGAAGATCAATGCCCCAATTGTGAAGAGAAACATCCAACTAATCAATGCCCCACATCTCAAGCTACTTGTTACCTATGTGAAGGAAATAATCATGTCCCTATCCAATGCCCCATCTATTCCATAGTCCAACAAAGGAGACAAGGTGGAGTGCAACAACTGATTGCAGACTACCATGAGAGAGCCTAGTCTACCAAGAAGGATGAAGACAAAGGAAAATCTCAACTTGCACGTCCATGCAATATGACTCAATTCAAAGGACCAAAGAGGAGACATATGTATTATCCAAGGAAAAGGTCAAGGAGACCAGGAAACTTTCCTACCTTTGAGATAAGATATGAAGAGCATGAACTAGAAGCACTCCTAGATTTGGAGAAACCCAAAAAGAAGAGGGATAAAAGTCAAGTGCAATGTTGTCATTGCAAAGAAATGGGACACTATGCCAATGAATGTCCAGGGAATAAGAAGAAGTATAAGGAAATTAACCAAGTATGGTGCAACAACTGCAAAGAGATAGGCCATTATGTGTCAACTTGTCCACAGAAGATACATGAAGAACTCAATCTTATCACATGTTACAGTTGTGGTAATAAAGGACATTATGCAAGCAACTGTCCAGAAAAGATGAAGCACAAGATAAAGCCTATGAAGGATCTCAGCCTTGTCACATGTTTCAAGTGTGGAAACAAAGGACACTACGCAGATGTTTGCCCAGAGAAGTTTCAACAAGATTCCAAGCAAGCCAAGAAGTAATCTAGTTGGAAATTTTTTAAGGGTGGTGGTACCCTAGTTGTTTTGAGCCAACTTGTAACCCCTAGCCTCCCCAAATCTCGGGACGAGATTTATTTTAAGGGTGGTAGCCTATCACATCCCAAGATTTTCCAAATCTTTTAATGTGAAAAATAAATATACAAAATAAAAAATTATTGTTGAAAATCAAGGTGAAAAGAAACTTTGTTTCTAAAAGGAAACTTAAAATCCCATCTTGAACAACTTTAATCAAAGTTTGAATCCAACAAAATCCAAATCTAGAGAAATGCATTCCTCAATGAATGTATCTGGAAATTTAAGCACTTGGAAAATAAATCCAAACCCTAAGCCCTAATGGAATAAAAATCATTTCCAAGTTATCTCCAAGCCTATGGATTTGAGCCATATTAAAATTTGTCAACAAACATTTACAAAAGATCAAGAAAGACAAATAGAAATATTATAAGACCATAGAAATTGGTTTCACTTAATTTGGAACGATAAATAAAATCTTGTGAATATAATAAGATAAGGAAATTAAATTTCCAAAGCTAATAAAGCACTTATTTATAAATCCATACCAAATGGTGAGAAAATAATCCTAAAGATATTTAAAAGGATAAACAAATATTAAACAAGATTTTACAAATTGGAATCACCAAGTTTGGATATTTAAATAAAAAGTTATGGATTTTACAAGATAAAGACACAAATATTAAATAAAGAATATTTAAAGACCAAATTAAATCTTGGCCAATCCATAAACAAGTGGAATGAATTTAATCCAAATCCAAATAAAATAAGAGGATAAAGAATTCCCAAAATAAAAATAAAATGGCATAAACCAAATCCTATTGGAATAAACATAAATCCAATATTAAATGATTAATAAATCATATTAAAAACTTTTCCAAATAATTCAAGATGAATTATTTGACACCCTATTAAACAAATAAAAACCTACTAAAAAGATTTGGAAGGTTTTAGAAATTAAATGGTGATTTGAAAAATGTTATTAAATCTTATTTGTTTTAAAACAAGGCCTTTTTGAATAATTAAAAAGACCCCAAAAAGAATAAAATTTTTATTCTAAAAATGACTTCAGATTATATTACTAATCAGTATTTAAACCTACACAAATTTCGGCAAAGATTTGAATTCAAATTGATGTTTGAATTAATTAATCAAAATCAAAACAGAATAAAAGAAATGGAAAAAGAAAAAGAAACAGATCAAAAACAAGGGGAATAGAAAGCAGCCCAGCCAGCAACGCCCATCTAAGCCCAGCAGCCCACTCTCACTTCCCAATGGCGTTTTCTATTACTGTACGCACCCAGACACCGATAGATGGACCCCACCGACTCTCTTTCACTCGTGGAGACGACCCCACCACACAAGCTTCTTCCTCATGACTCCTTCTCCCCTCACCTCGTGCGTTTCTACCGCTGATTTCGCGATCAATTTGCCATAATGCTGCGTGTAAACCTCATGCGACCATGCAGTATTAAACGCCTGTCTCTCCTCCTCTTTTCCCCTCACTCGCCTCCCCCTCTCTGCCCCCAGGCTGGACGAATTTCTCCACGCACCCTCACTGCCCCGACGACCTTCCCGAGACAATTTTCGAGCAGACATCCCTCCCCTCGACCACACTCATGCTCCACGGACCCTGGCGCACCTCCCAGTGGCCTCAGCTCGGCCGCGCTTGCCCCAGAGCGTCGGCAAGGACGATCACTGCCCGCCGTCGTCGTCTGCTACCTCTCCACGAAGCTCACGACCCCAAACCGTCGCCCCTCGTGTATGGTGAGTACCTCTACAACCCGAGACCGTCGCATCCTCGATACTTTTCCTCGATTGCTTGCATCCCAGCGCCGTCTTGACCACGACCATGCGCACCCGGCGGCGAGAACTCCGGTGAGTGATTCAAGTCATCCTCGTCGCTTGCCTCCTCGCAGTACCTCGAGCTTCCCCCACGCCACGCGAACTCGGTGAGCACCTCCTTCACTCCTCGCTTCCTAGACTCTCCGAACCGCCACCGACACGCCGCCACTGCCGCCGCCGCCACTAGTTGGCAAGCGTGCTATCTTGCGTCGTATTTTGATCGGATGGTCACGATAGAACATTAGCTCGAAGGGTAAGATAGATCCTGCACGATTTACTTTAAATCCTGCGGTCCACAATGCATGATCGAATGAACGGTACCAGCGAATAGCAACTAGCCACGTGGCTTAGACTTTGTTTTAAAACCAGAAACTTTTCTATTAGATGTGCCAATTTGAAAAATTCATAACTTTCAAACCACACGTCCAAATTTTGCAAATTTTATATCAATGGATTCATCAAAACAAGTACGTTCTGACCATGCACTTTGTTTAGTAAATTGCTTCTGTTAAATTGGTTGTTTTTGCAGAAACTTTTGTTTGCATGTTTAGAATATAAAATTTGTTCTAAAATGATTTTTGAGATAAAATCTTTGGCAAATGGGTTGTTTTGAACCTACTGACCATAGGAATCAATTTGTGGTTTTAAAAATATATTTTGTGAAGCAAAAGAATAAATCTTTGATTTAAACCATTTCTAGTCAAATAAGAATATTGTTTATTTGTTAAACATGCTTTTTGGAGAAAACCTTTGGGAAATGTTTTGATTTAAAACTCTCTGACCCCAAACACCAAGTTTTATGATTTGAAAAAGTATTTGGTGAACCCTATAAAAATTATTACTTTGCTAAAGACATTTTCAACCACATAAAATAATGATTTGTTTTAAAAATGGTTTATAAGTAAAATATTTTGCAAATGGTTTTGCCACTTTATGAAGTGACCCTTAGGTGTTTTCAAATGTTTATAACCCATTAGAAACCACTTTTTCAAATAAAACAAAGTTTGGCATGCTTGCATGCATTATTTTGTTTCTATTATTTTATGTGATGTTGCTTCAATGGGAGATTGAATTTGTGCCTTGCTTGATTGAATTGTAGTGATTTGAAGAGTGTGATCATTGCAAAGACAAGGAGTGAACTATTATTCTCTACCAAAAAGGCAAGTGATGCTTCATACTTTGTCCCATTATTTTCACTATGCATTAGTGATATTTCTAAGTAGGACTTGCATGGAATTTTTGCTAAGTATAAACTATGTCATGGGAAATCCTAGTAGATGAAACCTTAGTAGAAATTTCCTAAGTTAAGATTCCTACTACTATCATGCTTAGCTTAGATAATAGAAAACAAGGGTGGAATTATATTCATACTATGGAATATTTCTAAGTCAAGGACTTATGTTTTGTTAATAAAACAACTAAGTGAATGAATCACCTGGGTGGAATGGAAGGAATGGTTTGTGTTGAGTGGTTCACAAGGCCCGTTTCTATGGTTTACCTTGTGTATCTCACTTGTGGATGGCCACCCAGGAACAAAGAGATTTGAGATGTCAAATGTTGAGAAGCTTCAAGTGCAGCCACTTGGCATGATGGGCTCTGCCTAGATCATATAGGGTGCAATAACTTAGCCAAATGGACAGTTGGTGGTAGGGGATGATAGGTTGGAGCGCGTCCATTCTGGTCTAAGGGAAGGCTTCTGAAACATCTTGTCTTGGGAAACCAAGTCTTGTGGGGAAAGTGCACCACCTCTGCAGAGTGAAAAATCTAAGTACTTAGCCATGTCCCTGGTAAAGGAAAATTTGAGCATCAAGACATGGAAGCTATCAAGAATCTCCTCATCCCAATTTCTAAGTTAAAATCTTGTGGGTGAACAAGGGTTGAAGGATCACCAATTTCTATTGGGAGATGCCTTGGGAATGTTTTTGTCAAGCAAAAACTTAGTGTTTTTTCAAATGATAAGGAAAATCTATTTTGAGCAAAGCAAGCCTAAGCTCCACTTAGCCAAATGCATATAGATGATAGACTCCACTATACTACCATAGTATCACTTGCCAATACAATTCAAATGTATTGACCCTTGTGGCTGTAACTTATTATGTTCTTTGGTTTGTTTGATGTTAGTAAGATGAGATGATTAGGATTACAAGTCTACAACCAACATGTTTGCTGGCACTTTGAAGATGAAGGACCCCATGCTATTTTTATATTCTGCATTGTAATGAGATAGCCAAAATGAGCTATGTAAGATGTAATAAATTATTTTATTCCTGGTTATAAAGTTGTATTATGACCTTTGTTTCTTGATATTACATCTTAACTGTGGATGCTAGCTATTGATCCGAGGACTAGCATTGTAAACACAGGGATCTCTACCTTATTAAAGGTTGGGAACCTTACATCTTCAGGTAGTATTATCCAATTTATTGATTCGACACAAGGGAGACAAAGAATACTTGCAAGCCTTAACAAGCCGGGTTGTTCGGTACCTGCACAAATAGTTCTTGCTCACGAAGTTTATCGGTAGCAATAGTTTATAGTAGCAAAGGCAGATATGACAACGGTGAACAAGATAGCAATAATGCTTGATGGCAGTAGGATTAGAGTGCGGTAGGCATAGGGATGGATGGACAGGCGTTGCATGGACGAGTCTAAACATGTAACTTCAAAGAACTAGGGCATTGCAGATAAATAATAATAAGCATCCAAGTACTAAACAATTCTAGGCATGTGCTCCAAATATAGTCATACGTGCTCGCAATGAGAACTTGCACAACATCTTCTGTCTAGCCAGCCCGTGGCAGTGGGGCCTCTAGGGAACTACTGGCAATTAAGGTGCTCCTTTTAATAGAGCACCGGAGAAAAGCATTAACACTCCGTGAACACATGTGATCCTCACACCACAACCATCCCCTCCGGTTGTCCCAATTTCTGTCACTTTGGGGCCTTTGGATCCAGACAATGATATGTGTACGCAACTTGCAGATAAGATCATAAACAATACTATCATAATGATTCAATAATAAGTTCAGATCTGAGATCATGGCACTCGGGCCCTAGTGACAAGCATTAAGCACAACAAGTTGCACCAAATTCAAATAGCACTAATAGAGATATATACTAGGCACTATGCCCCTAACAAATCTTATTCGATTACATGATAGAACTCATACAATCCCTACCATACCCAAGCCTACAGCGGGGGATTACTCACTCATGGATGAGGGAAACATCGGTGGTTGATGGAGATGCGTTGGTGATGACGATGGCGATGATCCTCTCCAAATACCCCATCCCGACAGGGTGCCAGAACGGAGTTTCTAGATCCAATATTGGTTTCTGGTGGCGGCGGAGGAGCGGAACTCTTTCTGGAAAACTATCGAACCCCCCTCTGTTCTTAGGTCAGAAGGAAACTTATAGGCGCGGAGGGAGGGGTACAGTGGCCAAACCTCCCCAGTGAGGTCGATGGGCCAGCGCTGGGTGGGTCTGGCCCCCAGCCTCTCCTCTCTCCTTAAGCTCGTGGATCTTCAGTGATATATAATTTTTGGCATATTTTTTGGGATTATTCCTAATAGTTCATTTTCTGCACAAAAACAAGACACCAAGGTAATTCTGCTGAAAATAGCGTCAGTCCGTGTTAGTTGTATCCAAATCACACAAGTATAGAGGAAAAATAATAGAAAAGTGTTCAAGAAAGTAGATACGTTTTGGACGTATCAACTCCCCCAAGCTTAGCTTACTTCTTGTCCTCAAGCAATTCAGTTGAAAATTGATTGCGATAAAAGAACTTTCACGAACACTTTGCTTCATATGATGTAAATATTCTCAGACAGGAGTAGATGCTTAGACAATTCATAATAAGAAGTATGCAACTAAGTCTACTCAATAGTCATTGCAAGCTATGAAGATAAACCAACTCAATAATAATAAGTAGCATGAAACATAAACATAAGCAACATTGCAATGCTCATAATAAGGTATGATAGAGTGGTATCTCGCTTGCCTTTGTTTGAAGAGCACAATATGAATGCTGAGACACCTCCGAAGTTCACATGAAGACTAGAGATAAAGATATCAGAGATACAAGCATCAAAGTCATGACATAATTAACCAAGTTTTGGAACAAACACAAGAATGACAACTATGCTCTCAAGAAGGTGCTCATAGAATAAGTGGTGACTCAACAAAGTTTTGAAAATGGTTTTGTGAAGGTTTCAAAGGCTTCCTAATGCTGAAAGGAAGGTACTCGTTAGCTTTGAGCTCTCATTGCCCCTATCATAGGCATCTTCATGTGGTTAAGGTGAAAGTGAGGTCTAGCCTGAATCATATGCTTGACAGACCATAGACTGAAAATCCCAAGTCCCTTGAGTACGAGGGCCGCTCCGCATGCTACTCAACTTCGGTCACCTGAAAGTTCTTGTCATTGTAAATACATGCATATCATCGAGAACCGCCAACGAGGTACCCCTTGCACATGGTACAAGAGCTTTCCCGTAACCAAAATGACAAGGCAAGCAGACAATGAGCATCTCAGCAATCTTTTTATTTACCATATGCATAGATTTTTATTGAGGAAGCTTCATAGGTGCTCATTATAGTGATGCTGCAAGTTTCCACCATGATTGAGCATGGCTTAGGCTAGCGGCCCAGGCTTTTATCTAACACAATGCATAAACTCCATGCACTAACAACTTCCCCT
Source organism: Avena longiglumis (assembly GCA_030063025.1). Classification (NCBI taxonomy): domain Eukaryota; kingdom Viridiplantae; phylum Streptophyta; class Magnoliopsida; order Poales; family Poaceae; genus Avena; species Avena longiglumis. The sequence continues at coordinate 98,945,174 of CP125976.1, read as the reverse complement.
TTTATTTCACATCGTCGACATCCATAAACAAAAGAGCAAAGTATCAACTGGATGAAATATCCAACATGTGTTGAAAGCGTTCCCGTGATATGCAGTTCTGCGACTCGGTATATAATAAGCAAGCATATAACTTTCATGGACTAGTCACAATGGTTCAGAATTATTAAGCGCAAGGAATAAAGTGTGCCATCAAGTTCGTGAGAGCTTTACTAACTAACTTTCTCAAAACAGACAAACATTTTATTTTGGAAGAAAGCACGGCATATGGAATATGCACTAAAATAGCAAATGATGCTAAGAGGTACGTATGGTGGACACAGCTGGCAATATTGGTTTTGGGAATTTGGAAGCATAGGTAGAGAACATACTCAGTGCAAGTGAAGGCTAGCAATAGAGAGGGAGCAACAAACGAGAGAGCGATAGCTGTCATAATCATGCTTGCAACAAAACAGGACTAATTATGACATGAAAGTGATACAAGAACTCTAAGGCAAAATAAATTATCAAGGCTTCTGACTATTGATTAGTCATATGCATGCGTGAGCATGTGCCAAGTCGATTCACATGAGCGATCGGAGGAGGATACCACAATGTCATATCAAAGTATGAATAAAACAATGCAAGCAAACATTCATATGACATGCTACAAACTATTAGAAAGCTGGAGCTAATCATAGACAAGCAAGAACTACTAAGCATCCATAATGACATACAACTTACACAACAGGCTAAGCATGCTCACAATGATGAGTATATGTACAAAAATGAAACAAATAGAGTTCGTTACCAGCCTCTTACCACACCTCAAGTTGTCTTAATCTTCATTATTGCCCTTCACTTGTGTGACTTGAATAATTAACATGAAACCAAAATCCACTGAGGACGGTTGAACCCTGCGAAGAACTCACAAAACCAAAGAAGAACAACATATATTTTTGGTGTTTTCGATTTTTTAGAAACAAGAAACAAAAAAATCAAACAAAGCAAAATATTTTTGGAATTTTCTTTTAAGGCAAACCAAAGAAAAGAAACAAAGAAACAAACCAAGAGAAACAACAAAAATATTTTTGGTATTTTTGGGTTTTTAGAAAGAAGCAGCAAAAACCAAAAAGAAAGCAAAACAAATGGATATATAAAGAACAGATCATGATATATATATATATGAGTGTGACGTCGGTATACCTCCCCCCAAGCTTAGGCTTTTGGCCTAAGTGGGGCTCAATAATGCGGATAGTAACCCCATGCTTTTGGATCATCATAGGAATGATCATAGTCAGGAACCTGTGATGAAGAAGAAGACGCGCCCTAATCAAATGAGGGCTGCTGGTATGAAGACTCTCCCAAGTTGGAGGGCTGAACCGAATTGTCTTCAGCATACTCTTCAACATTCTCTTATTAATGGGAGAGTTCCCCAACATATGTGTTAACCTCCTCCTCCGTAAGTGACCATCCTTGCTTGTTATCAAAGTTAAACAAAACAGGTGCATGCAAATAAACTATTTTCTCACTCCTACCTTTTTTACGACCTTGCTGGACAAAAGATAGTTCATACGGAAAACTTCTCACATTAGCCCCCAAAGAAACAAAACCATGCTGAATCATGGATTCAATATCAAGCCTCTCTATGGAAAACTGAAAATCTGAATAATGAGGCTCTAAACCATGGAAAGCTAGCAACCTAGAAGCAATGAGACCTCCACCAATTCCGCCCTTCTCACGGTTGGTGGTGAGACGGTGAGCTATCAAAGCACCCAAACTATAAGAACTATTCCTACCTAGAGCAGCTGCAATAAAAGCTAGATCAAAAGAAGACAATTTTCTAGCAGTCTTTCTAGCGAGAACACACTTGGTAATGAAATAGGAAAAGTATGTAATAGCTGGGAGCTGGATGTTCAATTTTACCACTTTCCTTTGAGAAGTGAAACCTTGGAAAATCTCAAGACAAATCAACAAGTGACTTGGTCCTCTCCTTGATCTTCTCACAAGATCCCCAGAGGTACTCTAATTGTTGCATAGAAATCAAAAAAAGGTGATTGAGGCATATATTATATATTTTGTAATGGACCATGGGATTATAAGTAGACCAAGTGAAACGAAATTCCTACACAAAAGCCATGGTTAGCTTAACATATTGGATTGATTCACCTTCAACAAAGTGCTCCAACCCTGCATTTGTAACCAAAGTTTGAAAATCTTGGAGAATCCCTGCAGCTCTCATAAATTCATGGCATGGATATATGGAAGGAAAAACTTCCTCCTCATGATGAACCTTCATTGGCTCATGCAACATCAAGTCATATTGATTCAATGAATAAGCACTCATCTTCTTTGCTGAAATTTTTAGACAACCATCAAACCAAGTGATTTCTAAGTTGATAAATGATGAGCAACTACTATAGGAACTTGCCAGAGGACTACACATGCATAAAAACAAAGTTTCTAAGCATAGAACAAGCATGAAAGCTCAAACAACCTGTCACCTACAATAGAAAAATTGTCACATCCCAAGATTTTCCAAATCTTGTAATGTGAAAAATAAAATAAACAAAATAAAGTTTTGTTGAAAATCAGGGTAAAAATAAACTTTTTGTCTCTAAAAGGAAACTTAAAACCGCATCTTGAACAAAATTTGGTAAAATTTTGAATTCAACAAAATCCAAATCTAGGTAAATGCATTCCTCAATGAATGTATCTAGAAATTTAAACACTTGGAAAATAAATCCAAACCCTAAACCCTAATGGAATAAAAAATCATTTCCAAAGTATCTCCAAGCCTATGGATTTGATCCATATAAAAGTTTGTCAACAAACATTCACAACTGATCAAGAAAGACAAATAGAAATATTATAAAACCATATAAATTGGTTTCATTTAATTAGGAACCATAAATAAAATCTTATGAATTTAATAAGATAAGAAATTGAATTCTTAAAGAGTTTGGAGAACCTATCTTTAAATCCAAACCAAATGGTGAGAAATTGTTCTTAAAAGTATTTAAAAGGCTAAACAAAGATAAAACAGGTTTTCACAAATTGGAATTCCCAAGTTTGGATCTCTAAATAAAAAGATATGGATTTTATAAGACAAAGATAAAAATATTAAATAAAGAATATCTAAAGACCAAAACAAAAATTTTCCTAATCCATAAGCAAATGGAATGAATATAATCCAAATCCAAATAAAATAAAAATATAAAGATTTCCCAAAATAAAAGAAATGGCATAAACCAAATCCTATTGGAATAAAAACAAATCCAAATTTTAAATGATTAATAAATCTTATTAAAAGCTTTTCCAAATAATTCAAGATGAATTATTTGACACCCAAATAATCAAATAAAAACCTACTGAAAAGATTTGGGTGGTTTTGGAAAATCAAATAGTGTTTAGAAATATTAATAAATCTTATATGATTAAAACTAAGCCTATTTTGAATAAATAAAAGACCCAAAAAGAATAAAAGTTTTTATTCAAAAATTGACATCAGAATACAATACTAAAAAATATTTAAACCCACACAAATTTGGACAAGGTTTTGAATTCAAATGGGTGTTTGAAATGATTAAACAAAAATCAAACAGATAAATAGAAAAAGAAAAGGAAAAACAAATCTGTACAAAAAAAGAGAACAAGCCCAAATGACCCGGCCCAGCCCAACTAAGCCCTAGCCAGTTCCTCTCCTCCCATGAGAAAACAATTTGAACCTGCGAATCGACCCTACAGACGCTAAACGTTGGACCCCACAAGCGTCCCTCCCTCACCTCAGCCGGGCCCCACCCGGTCATCGTAAATCTTCACCCGCGATGAACTTCGCCTTTCCTCGACTGTTTCTTATGCTTCTTAATTTGAATCAAGGCAGTTATTCTGCAATTAAAATCCCCGCGATCACGCTCATTTAACCACCTCCCCTCCCTTCCTTTCCCCTCGGACACATTGCAATAGAGCCCCAGTGTCTCCAATTTCTTCTGCACCGCCCGTCTCCGGCAGGTTCTTGCCAATTCGGCAGCACCGCCATCGCCTGCCTCCCGAGAACAGGCACATTCCCGGACCAGGCGCACCTCTCGTAGCGCCATTCGCTCAGCAGCCTCTGAGCCTCGACAACAACGACTCCAAGCGCCGCCACCGTCTGTTTCAACTCCGGCGAGTGCCCCAGGTAGCTTCCGTCCGCCCCTTCCCCTCTTGTTGACACACGCAGGTTCTACTCTCCCTCGCGCATCTAACGGACCCCTTATCTCGCTCTCCTGTGCCTTGTATTCCCGCCCCCAACATCGACCAGAGCGTGCCCGACGCCGTGCGAACTCCGGTGAGCAATCCACGGCAACCACAAGCGCCCCTCGACCCAAGAAGACTGCGTTGCGCATCAGCACGAACCAGCGAACCCGGTGAGCTTATCCCCCATCCACCTTGCGTCCTATATCGCCAGAAACCTCGCCGCCAGAGCGCTGCCGCCGCACAACCGCCGCCAGCGCCGCTCATTCTAGGACAAGCTCGCAGCAGCCGTTGGATTTGGATCGCGTGGATAGGATAGAAACTTAAACGAAGGGGTACAAGTGATCCTATGCCGCTTGATCTATTTTAATCCAACGCCTCACATCGCTTGATCCGCGAACGGTATCGCCCGGTAGAATCACGCCACGTGGCGACCTTTTGATTTAAAAAGCGAAACTAATCTATTAGATGTTCCAATTTGTAAAATCCATAACTTTCAAACCACGTCCAAATTTTGCAAATTTTATATCAATGGATTTATAAAACAAGCCCTAGAAAACCATGCCATTTGTTTAGTAAAAAGTTTCTTTTAAATTGTTTGTTTTTGCAGAAACTTGTGTATGCTTGTTTAGGATATAAAAATTGTTTAAAAATTATTTTGGGGATAAAATCTTTTGCAAATGGTGTGTTTTGAACCTACTAACCCTAGGAATCACTTTTGGTTTCAAAATGTATTTGGTGAAGAAAAAGAATGAATCTTGGATTTAAACCAATTCTAGTCAAATAAAAATATGGTTTATTTATTAAAAATGGTTTTGGAAGAAAACCTTTGAGAAATGTTTTGGAAATAAACTTCCTGACCCTAAACACAAAGTGTTTTGGTTTGAAAACATATTTTGTGAAACCTATGGAATATGCCTTATTAAAACATTCCTACACCACATAAAATGATACCTTGTTTTAGGAAATGGTTTATAAAGTGAAACCTTTTGCAAATGACTTTGCCACTTTATAGAATGAACAATAGGTGTTTCCAAATGTTTATAACCTACTAGAAACCACTTTTACAAATAAAACAACCTATTGCATGCTTGCATGCATTACTTTGATTTTATTATTTTATGTGATGAATTGCTTGAATGGTAGATTGAATTATTGTTTGCTTGATTGACTTGTATTTATTTGAAGTGAGTGAACATTGCAAAGATCAAGGAGTGAACTTATACCCTCTACCAAAAAGGCAAGTGATGCTTCATACTTTTTGTCCCATTATTTTTACTATGCATTAGTAATATTTTCTAAGTAGGACTTGCATGGAATTTTGCTAAGTATAAACCATGATATGGGAAATCCTAGTAGATGAAACCTAAGTAGAATTTTCCTAAGATAAGATTCCTACTACTATCATGATTATCTTAGCTAATAGAAACACAGGTGGAATGTATATTCACACTATGGAAAATTTCTAAGTCGAGGACTTGTGTTTTGTTTAATAAAACAACTAAGTGAATGAATCACATGGGTGGAATGGAAGGAATGGTTTATGTTGAGTGGTTACACAAGGCCAGGGGACTGGTGAACCTTGTTTATCTCACTTGTGGATGGCCACCCAGGAACAAAGAGATTTGAGAAGTCAAATGTTGAGAAGCTTCAAGTGCGACCACTTGGCATTATGGGCTCTGCTGGATCATATAGGTTGCAAGAACTTAGCCAAATGGACAGTTGGTGGTAGGGGTTTGATAGGTTGGAGCAACGTCCATTCTGGTCTAAGGAAGGCTTCGAAGATCTTGTCTTGGTGAAACCAAGTCTTGTGGGAAAGTGCACCACCTCTGCAGTGTAAAATCTAAGTACTTAGCCATGTCACAGTAAAGGAAAATTTGAGCATCAAGACATGGAAGCTATCAAGAATCTCATCATCCAAATTTATAAGTTAAAAACTTGTGGTTGAACGAGGATTAAAGGATCTTCAATATTTGATTGGTAGAATGCCTTGGGAAAGATTTTGTCAAAGCAAAAACTTAGAGTTTTCAGATGATAAGGAAAAATCTATTTTGAGAAATGCAAGCCTCAACTCCACTTTGCCAAATGCATATAGATGAGACTCCACTATACTACCATAGTATCACTTGCCAATACAATTCAAATGTATTGACCCTTGTGGCTGTAACTTGTTATGTTGCAGGTTTGTTTGATATTAGTGAAGTTATTGATTAGGATTACAAGTCTACAACCAACATATGCACTGTGGCACTTTGAAGATAAAGGACCCGTGCTATTGTTATATTCTGCTGCATTGTAATGAGATAGCCAAATGAGCTATGTAAGATGTAATAAATTATGTTATTCCTGGTTATAAAGTTGTACTATGACCTTTGTTTCTTGATATTACATCTTAACTGTGGATGCTAGCTATTGATCCAGGGACTAGCATTGTAAACACAGGGATCTCTACCTTATTAAAGGTTGGGAACCTTACAGCTGGTATCAGAGCATTGTGTTGCCTGTAGGATTTGTAAACCTAGGATTGTACAAAACCCCTTAGAAAAATAGGAGTTGTATTTGTTCCAAAACTTATTTAAAAACAATCTTGTAAACTCTTTCCTCAAACATTTTGGTTTTGAATCTACATCTCTTCTATTTCAAACTTGATGGATAAAGCCTACCCCATGGCCAAAGACTTCACCATGAGCAAAGGACATCTCCAACTCTAATGACTTCAACATCTTCAACTCTAATGACTTCAACATCTTCAAGTGGATTCAACCTTATTCTCAACAAGGACTTCAACCTTGGATAACACTAAGGACAACAAGTGAAGACAAGAAAAGTTACTCAAGACTTGAAGAATAAGGAAACATAACTTAGAAGGAACCATGATCACCTTTGAAGTTTTTGTGACCAAGAATTCAAGAAATTCTCTAAGGATACAAACATCTTGTTCAAAAGAATCAACCAAGGAGGATGGAAAGATTTCAAGTGAACCATATAGATGGACCACCATATTTAGTTTAAGTCAAACCCACCAACTTGTGGTGTAACAAAAATATTTTTAGTTGCCTAAAAATATGCTTGAAACTTGTTGTTTGAGTGGAATGTTTGTTTGTGATTTCTTGCACATTGCTTGTGTGAATTGTGATGTGTGTGATTAGAATTATTCCCTTAGAAATATTTTGCCTATTCTAATTCCAATCCAACAGATGACTTCTCCAAGAGACTCCAACATCAAGGATGGTGACAACAACAACAACCAAGAGATGCACATGAGAGAACAACTACTAGCAAACCAAACCCAGTTGAGCCAAGTGACAACTCAGCTTTTAGCCAACAACAATGCTATACAAAGGATTTTGAAACTTCAATCCCAATTGTTGCAAGGGATGGATACTCAAATGACCAACATGGGAGAAAACTCTTCCCAAGGAGTTTATGACAACAAGGATGACAAAGATGCTATTCTAGAAGGAACCCAATCTTGCAATATTTGTGGAGACAAGGATCATACATCCAAGGAGCATGAAGATCAATGCCCCAAGAAGAGAGAAAGATTTCCCACCTTTGAGGTGAGGTATGAAGAGCATGAACTAGAAGAACTCCTAGCTTTGGAGAGACCCAAAAAGAAGAAGAAGGACAAAAGCCAGTTGCAATGTTACAATTGCAAAGAGATGGGACACTATGCCAGTGAATGCCCAGAAAAGAAGAAGAGCCAAGAAGACAAACAAAAGCTAGTGAAACCCAAGATGAGGAAGGATATTAGCCAAGTGATGTGCAACCACTTCAAAAAGTTAGGACATTATGCATCATATTGTCCAGAGAAGCCACCTCAAAACCTCAACCTTATCACATGTTTTAAATGCAAGGAGCTAGGCCACTATGCAAACCTCTGTCTAGGAAAGTTACACCAAGATCCCAAGTAAGACAAGATGTAATCTAGTTGGAAATTTTTAAGGGTGGTAGTACCCTAGTTGCTTTGAGCCAATTTGTAACCCTAGCCTCCCCAAATCTCGGGACGAGATTTATTTTAAGGGTGGTAGCCTGTCACATCCCAAGATTTTCCAAATCTTGTAATGTGAAAAATAAAATAAACAAAATAAAGTTTTGTTGAAAATCAGGGTAAAAAGAAACTTTTTGTCTCTAAAAGGAAACTTAAAACCCCATCTTGAACAAACTTTGGTAAAAGTTTGAATTCAACAAAATCCAAATCTAGGTAAATGCATTCTTCAATGAATGTATCTAGAAATTTAAACACTTGGAAAATAAATCCAAACCCTAAACCCTAATGGAATAAAAAAATCATTTCCAAAGTATCTCCAAGCCTATGGATTTGATCCATATAAAAGTTTGTCAACAAACATTCACAAATGGTCAAGAAAAACAAATAGAAATATTATAAAACCATATAAATTGGTTTCATTTAATTAGGAACAATAAATAAAATCTTATGAATTTAATGTAAGGTTCCCAACCTTTAATAAGGTAGAGTCCCCTGTGTTTACAATGCTAGTCCCTGGATCAATAGCTAGCATCCACAGTTAAGATGTAATATCAAGAAACAAAGGTCATCATACAACTTTATAACGAGGAATAACATAATTTATTACATCTTACATAGCTCATTTGGCTATTACATTACATTGCAGCAGAATATCTATAAGCATGGGGTCCTTCATCTTCAAAGTGCCACAGGCAAACATGTTGGTTGTAGACTTTGTAATCCTAATCATCAAACTTTTCTAGCATCAATCAAACCTGCAACATACAAGTTACAGCCACAAGGGTCAATACATTTGAATTGTATTGGCAAGTGATACTATGGTAGCATAGTGGAGTCTATCATCTATATGTATTTGGCTAAGTGGAGCTTAGGCTTGCATTGCTCAAAAATATATTTTTCCTTATCATTTGAAAACACTAAGTTTTTGCTTGACAAAATAATCTTTCCCAAGGCATCTCCCAATCAAAGATTGAAGATCCTTTAACCCTTGTTCAACCACAAGTTTTTAACTTAGAAATTTGGATGATGAGATTCTTGATAGCTTCCATGTCTTGATGCTCAAATTGTCCTTTGCCAGGGACATGGCTAAATACTTAGATTTTACACTCTGCAGAGGTGGTGCACTTTCCCACAAGACTTGGTTTCCCAAGACAAGATCTTTCAGAAGCCTTCCCTTAGACCAAATGGACGCGTTCCAACCTATCATCCCACTACCACCAACTGTCCAAATGGCTAAGTTCTATCAACCTATGTGATCCAGGCAGAGCCCATAATGCCAAGTGGTTGCACTTGAAGCTTCTCAACATTTGACATCTCAAATCTCTTTATTCCTGGGTGGCCATCCACAAGTGTGATACACAAGGTAAACCATAGCCATGGGCCTTGTGTAACCACTCAACCAAAAACCACCAAGCAATTACCATTCCACCGAGGTGATTCATTAACTTAGTTGTTTTATTAAACAAAATACAAGTCCTCAGACTTAGAAATTTTTCCATAGTGTGAATATATATTCCACCCTTGTTTTCTATTAGCTAAGATAAGTATGATAGTAGTATGAATCTTATCTTAGTAAATTCTACTAAGGTTTCATCTACTAGGTTTTCCGATAGCAAGGTTTATACTTAGCAAAATTCCATGCAAGTTTTACTTAGAGAAATCACTAATGCATAGTGAAAGTAATGGGACAAAAGTATGAAGCATCACTTGCCTTTTGGTAGAGTATAAGTTCACTCCTTGTCCTTGCTACAATTACACTCTTCAAGTCACTACAATTCATTCAAGCAAGGCACAAGTTCAATCTACCAATCAAGCAAAACATCTCATAAAATGATAAAGTCAAAGTAATGCATGCAAGCATGCCAAGCTTTATTTTGTTTGAAAAGTGGTTCCTAATGGGTCATAAACATTTGAAAACACCTAATGGTCATTTTATAAAGTGGCAAAGTCATTTGCAAAAGGTTTCATTTCATAAACCATTTTCAAAACAAGGTATCATTTTATGTGGTGTAGAAATGTTTTTACTAAGGCATTAATCTATAGGATTCACAAAATATGTTTTCAAAACATAAAACTTGGTGTTTGGGGTCAGAGAGTTTAAAACAAAACATTTCCCAAAGGTTTTCTTCCAAAACCATTTTTAATAAATAAACTATATTTTTATTTGACTAGAATTGGTTTTAAATCAAAGAATCATTCTTTTCCTTCACCAAATATATTTTTGAAACCACAAAGTGTTTCCTAGGGTCAGTAGGTTCAAATCACTCCATTTTCAAAATATTTTATCCCCAAAATCATTTTTGAACAATTTTTACAATCTAAACAAGCATACAAATGTTTCTGCAAAAACAAACATTTTAACAGAAGCTTTTTGCTAAACAAATTGCAGAGTTGGCTAGGGCTTGTCTTGCTGATTCCATTGATATAAAGTTTGCAAAATTTGGACGTGTGGAACAAAAGTTATGGAATTTACAAAATGGACATCTAATAGAAATTTTTCCGCTTTTAAATCAAGCAGAGGCCACGTGGAATGTTTTGATTGGCGGAAGCGTTTACGAGATTGAGCTCGTGGGCGTCGGATTAAAACAGATTGAGCGGCACAAAACGCTCCATACCGATTTGCTAAATGAAACTATCGCAGCGCTTGGATCAAGATCCTACGGTGCGCAACACGCTTGCCAACTAGTGGCGGCCAGGCGGCCTTTCGGCGGCCTTTCAAGGTCGTCGCTGGTGATACAGGACGCAAGGGAGAGGAGGGAAGGCTCACCGTGTTCGCCGAAGCTTGGGAAAGCTCAAGGTGGCACTGGCTGGCGAAGGGGCGCACGTGACTGTCCTTAATCGCTCGCCGGAGATGAGCTGGGCCTCGGGCGCGGTCAGACGTCGACGGGGGCGAGGCTACGGGTCCTGCGCGAGTGGATGGCGAGCACCTGGATGTTCACAAGTCACGGGCGAACAAAATGATATGAGGCTCTGGTCGAGGCGCGCACGGGTTCAGGCGATGAGGCTTACGGAGTTACTGCACGCAGGCGCTATCGATTGATGTCGCTTGCCTTTGTGAGGCACGCAGCTGAGCCGGGATGTAGAGATGCGAGGCTTGGGGAGTATGTGATCTTGGTCGGGAGGCGATGTGGTGCTGCCGGAATTGGCCAAGAACCTCGTCGGAGACGGCGGCGGTGCAGAAGAAATTGGAGACAACCTGGTGGCTCTCGAGGCGTGGTGCTTGGGGGGAATGGAAGAGGAGAAACGGGCGTTTTAGTGAGTGTGGTCAGGGGGCGTTGATCACGCGGCATTGAAGCGAATTGACGACGTGAATCAATCGTCAGTAACAGGAGGAAGAACAGGTCGCGTGGGGAAGAAGCTGACGTGGTCGTGGGGTCCTCTTGTCAGCGATAGAGGGGAAAGGAAAGTGGGGTCCAGTTGTCATTCGCTGCACGGGTTCTTTCTGCGGTAAGGAAAACGTTTCGGGGGCGAGGGTATAGGTGGGCTGGACTGGGCTGTTTGGGCTGGCCGGCTGGGCTGGCTTGTTTCTCTTTTTTTTAAACAGTATCCTTTTTATTTTTCTAATTGATTTTCTGTTTTGAATTTCAAACAACAATTCAAACAACCAAATCAAATCAAACTTCTACCAAACTTTGCCTTGAGTTTTTGGTTCTGTTTAACAACATAAACCAAAGTCCCAAAATAAAATAATATTTTTATTTTAGGATCTATTTAATAATTATTTAAAATAGACCTTAGTTAATAATTCAAATAGGATTTGTTTTATTTAAAAACTCCATTTGAAATAGTACAAAAACCAAATCAGTAGGTTTTATTTGAAAATATAAAATACTTGGAAAACTTGTTTAAAATAAAATAATAAGTTTTGATGTTTAATTAAAATAGTAAAACCTTTATTTTAATAAACTTGGATATTAAATCCTTATTATTTTATTTAAATAAACCTTTACTATTTTTATCAAATAGAAATATTTTATTTCAAAGGCTTGGCCAAGGTTTAATTTGGCTCTATAAAAATAGTCTTTATTTATAAATCTACCTTTTCTTTTGAAAACCAAATCTTTTTATCTAAAGATCAAAAATAGTAATTCCCAATATTTTTGACTTTATTGTTTATTTATCTTTTTAAATCCCTTTAGGATTTTACTTGATCCAAATAGGTTTTGAAAGTTTCCAACTGGATTCAAAAAGTTTCTTCTCACCCTGAAAATCAACAAAGTTTTATTTTATTCATTTATTTTTCACATTACAAGATTTAGAAAATCTTGGGATGTGACATTTAATAAGATAAGAAATTGAATTCTTAAAGAGTTTGGAGAACCTATCTTTAAATCCAAACCAAATGGTGAGAAATTGTTCTTAAAAGGATTTAAAAGGCTAAACAAAGATAAAACAGGTTTTCACAAATTGGAATTCCCAAGTTTGGATCTCTAAATAAAAAGATATGGATTTTATAAGAAAAAGATAAAAATATTAAATAAAGAATATCTAAAGACGAAAACAAATCTTGGCCTAATCCATAAGCAAATGGAATGAATATAATCCAAATCCAAATAAAATAAAAGGATAAAGATTTCCCAAAATAAAATAAATGGCATAAACCAAATCCTATTGGAATAAAAACTAATCCAAATTTTAAATGATTAATAAATCTTATTAAAAGCTTTTCCAAATAATTCAAGATGAATTATTTGACACCCAAATAATCAAATAAAAACCTACTGAAAAGATTTGGGTGGTTTTGGAAAATCAAATGGTGTTTAGAAATATTAATAAATCTTATATGATTTAAAACTAAGCCTATTTTGAATAAATAAAAGACCCAAAAAGAATAAAAGTTTTTATTCAAAAATTGACATCAGAATACAATACTAAACAATATTTAAACCCAGACAAATTTGGACAAGGTTTTGAATTCAAATGGGTGTTTGAAATGATTAAACAAAAATCAAACAGATAAATAGAAAAATAAAAGGAAAAACAATTCTGTACAAAAAAAAAGAGAACAAGCCAGCCCAGCCTGCCATCTCAACTAAGCCCAACCTAGCCCAGTTCCTCTCCTCCCCGCAGAAAACGATTTGAACCTGCGAATCCACCCACACAGACGCTGACCGTTGGACCCCACCTGAAACGTCCCTCCCTCACTGACGCTGGGTCCCACAGCCAGGTCATCGTCGTCTTCACCCCGCGATGAACTCGCCTTTCCTCTGACTGTTTCTTTTGCGTCTTAATTTGAATCAATACGAGTTATTATGCGAATTAAAATCCCCATGATCACGCCGTTTAACCACCTCCCTCCCCTTCCTTTCCCTCGACACACCGCAAGAGAGCCCCAGTGTCTCCAATTTCTTATGCACCGCCGCCGTCTCCGACGAGGTTCTTGGCCAATTTCGGCAGCACCGCATCGCCCCTTGCCTCCTCGAGCACACAGGAACATTCCCCAGACCCAGGCGCACCTCTCCGTAGCTCCAGCTCGCTCGCGCGCGCCTTTGAGCTTCGACAACGACGACTCCAAACGCTGCCACCGTCTGTTTCAACTCCGGCGAGTGCCCCAGGTAGCTTCCGTCCGCCCCTTCCCCTCTCGTTGACACACGCAGGTTCTACTCTCCCTCGCGCGTCTAACGGACCCCTTATCTCGCTCTCCTGTGCCTTGTAGCCCCGCCCCCAACGTCGACCAGAGCGTGCCCGACGCCGTGCGAACTCCGGTGAGCAATCCACGGCAACCACGAGCGCCCCTCGACCCAAGAAGACTGCGTTGAGCATCAGCACGAACCAGCGAACCCGGTGAGCTTATTCCCCATCCACCTTGCTTCATGTATCGCCGGCAACCTCGCCGCCAGAGCGCCGCTGCCGCACAGCCGCCGCCAGCGCCGCTCATTCTATGACAAGCTCGCAGCAGCCGTTGGATTTGGATCGCGTGGATAGGATAGAAACTTAAACGAAGGGGTACGAATGATCCTGTGTCGCTCGATCTATTTTAATCCAACGCCTCACATCGCTTGATCCGCATGAACCGGTATCGCCCAGTAGAATCACGCCACGTGGCCAGCCTTTTGATTTAAAAACAGAAACTAATCTATTAATGTTCCAATTTGTAAAATCCATAACTTTCAAACCACACGTCCAAAGTTTGCAAATTTTATATCAATGGATTCAGAAAAACAAGCCCTATCCAACCATGCCATTTGTTTAGTAAAAAGTTTCTATTAAATTGTTTGTTTTTGCAGAAACTTGTGTATGCTTGTTTAGGATATAAAAATTGTTCAAAAATTATTTTGGGGATAAAATCTTTTGCAAATGGTGTGTTTTGAACCTACTGACCCTAGGAATCACTTTGTGGTTTCAAAAATGTATTTGGTGAAGAAAAAGAATGAATCTTGGATTTAAACCAATTCTAGTCAAATAAAAATATGGTTTATTTATTAAAAATGGTTTTGGAAGAAAACCTTTGAGAAATGTTTTGCAAATAAACTTCCTGACCCTAAACACAAAGTTTTTTGGTTTGAAAACATATTTTGTGAAACCTATGGAATATGCCTTATTAAAAACATTCCTACACCACATAAAATGATACCTTGTTTTATGAAATGGTTTATAAAGTGAAACCTTTTGCAAATGACTTTGCCACTCTATAGAATGACCAATAGGTGTTTCCAAATGTTTATAACCTACTAGAAACCACTTTTACAAATAAAACAACCTATTGCATGCTTGTATGCATTACTTTGATTTAATTATTTTATGTGATGAATTGCTTGAATGGTAGATTGAATTATTGTTTGCTTGATTGACTTGTAGTTATTTGAAGTGAGTGAACATTGCAAAGATAAAGGAGTGAACTTATACCCTCTACCAAAAAGGCAAGTGATGCTTCATACTTTTTGTCCCATTATTTTTACTATGCATTAGTAATATTTTCTAAGTAGGACTTGCATGGAATTTTGCTAAGTATAAACCATGCTATGGGAAATCCTAGTAGATTAAACCTTAGTCGAATTTTCCTAAGTTAAGATTCCTACTACTATCACGCTTAGCTTAGCTAATAGAAAACAAAGGTGGAATGTATATTCACACTATGGAAAATTTCTAAGTCCGAGGACTTGTGTTTTGTTTAATAAAACAACTAAGTGAATGAATCACCTGGGTGGAATGGAAGGAATGGTTTATGTTGAGTGGTTACACAAGGCCAGGGGACTGGTGAACCTTGTGTATCTCACTTATGGATGGCCACCCAGGAACAAAGAGATTTGAGAAGTCAAATGTTGAGAAGCTTCAAGGGTAGCCACTTGGCATTATGGGCTCTGCCTGGATCATATAGGTTGCAAGAACTTAGCCAAATGGACAGTTGGTGGTAGGGGTTTGATAGGTTGGAACGCGTCCATTCTGGTCTAAGGGAAGGCTTCTGAAAGATCTTGTCTTGGTGAAACCAAGTCTTGTGGGGAAAGTGCACCACCTCTGAAGAGTGTAAAATCTAAGTACTTAGCCATGTCCCTGGTAAAGGACAATTTGAGCATCAAGACATGGAAGCTATCAAGAATCTCATCATCCAAATTTCTAAGTTAAAAACTTGTGGTTGAACAAGGGTTAAAGGATCGTCAATCTTTGATTGGAAGAATGCCTTGGGAAAGTTTTTTGTCAAAGCAAAAACTTAGAGTTTTCAAATGATAAGGAAAAATCTATTTTGAGCAATGCAAGCCTCAACTCCACTTTTCCAAATGCATATAGATGATAGACTCCACTATACTACCATAGTATCACTTGCCAATACAATTCAAATTATTGACCCTTGTGGTTGTAACTTGTTATGTTGCAGGTTTGTTTGATATAGTGAAGTTATTGTTTTGGATTACAAGTCTACAACCAACATGTCTGCCTGTGGCACTTTGAAGATAAAGGACCCCATGCTATTGTTATATTCTGCTGCATTGTAATGAGATAGCCAAATGAGCTATGTAAGATGTAATAAATTATGTTATTCCTGGTTATAAAGTTGCACTATGACCTTTGTTTCTTGATATTACATCTTAACTTTGGATGCTAGCTGTTGATCCAGGGACTAGCATTGTAAACAAAGGGATCTCTACCTTATTAAAGGTTGGGAACCTTACAAAAATACTCAAGATACAATCTACTAATCACAAATCTAATTGGACAAGTGGAGGAGGCACATACCACTGAGCAATCCCTCAAAAAATCAGCACTTGAGATGGGCTGAACAAGGAGATCAAAAATCGTGAGCAAGAACAGCAAGAACTCGAGCTTGAGCAAGTTTTCCGGTGTTTTTCGAGAGAGAGAAAGAAGGTGGCTTTGAGGAGGCAGCCTAGAGGGGCCCAGGTGGGCCAGAACCTCCTAGGCGCCACCAGTGGTGGGCCCGCGCCTACCTCAGGTGTGGGGCCTACGGGTGCCCCCCTGGGTCACCTTTGGTACCTCTCTGCCCCTTTTCGAGGAAAAATTAATTTTGAATTTTCTGGTATTTTTGGGAAACTTTATTTTTGGCCAATTTTCAGGGTATGAAAATTGATTTTCTCGCAGAAACAGTTTTTTCAGAAGAAGCAAAGAAAACCAAAAGCCAAACTACAGGAGCTCTAAGAAACTCAAACAAGCAAACAACTAGCAAAACTAAAGCTAAAGCAAAGACTAGGAAGGAGAAAGGAAAAAGAAAGCAAGTATAACCACACTGGAAACATTATTTTGTTCATTAAAATCCTTTTGCTAACAAGGTTGATCAAGTCTTGTTACTAATACAATATTATATGAAACAAAACTTTGCATTCCGCAAGGTGATTATGTTACCTCATACTTGATAGCAATGGTATCAATCATAATAGTTTCAATATTTTCTTGTGGAATGGGACAATATATTTCTCCAACCTTGATGCCTTCAATATTTTCAATAGAATTCAGGCAATAGATTCTAACAACCTTCTTGGGGAAATAGACAGTGTGATTTTTGTCATTAATATTGAATGCTACTTTTCCTTGATTGCAATTGATGACAGCAATTGCAGTATTAAGAAAAGGTCTCCCAAGAATAATAGACATATTATCATCTTCGGGCATTTCAAAACAACAAAATCAGGTAAGGCCATGAAATTATGAGCAACTTGAACAGGAACATCCTCACATATACCAACAGGAACAATAGTTGAGTTATCAGCCATTTTCAAAGAAATATCAGTTGGTATCAACTTTTCTAGCTGGAGTCTCTTATAGAGAGAAAAAGGCATAACACTAACTCTAGCTCCCAAATCACATAAAGCAGTTCTAACATAATTATTCTTAATGGATCAAGGAATAGTTGGTATACCTGGATCACCAAGTTTCTTTGGAACCTTACCATTGAAGGAGTAATTAGCAAGTAGAATAGAAATCTCCTCATTAGGAATCTTCCTTTTATTAGAGACAATATCCTTCATATACTTTGAATAAGGAGGCAATTTAATAGCATCAGTCAAAAGAATTTTCAGAAATAAAGGCTTCATCCACTCACAAAACTTGTTGTAGTTTTCTTCCTCTTTTGACTTGTGTTTCTTACCTGGAAAAGGCATAGGTTTCTGCACCCAAGGTTCTCTCTCTTTACCATGTTTATTAGCAATAAAATCTTACTTTGTGTACCTAGTGTTCTTAGTGTCTTTCTCAGGTTCTTCCTCACCTTCATCCTTATCAGGAGCATCATTATTATTACCACTCTCGGTTTTAGCATCAGAGACAGATATACTATTAGGATCTACAGTAGGTTAAAGTGGTTCCTCAACTTTCTTATGTTTCTTTTTCACCTCTTACGAGGACTACCACTATCCTCACCTTGTTGGGAATCCTGCTCTATTATTTTAGGGTGTCCTTCAAGATATAAAGGTGTTGGAATTATGCCCTAGAGGCAATAATAAAGATGTTATTATTATAATTCTTGTTCATGATAATGTTTATATTCCATGCTAGAATTGTATTAAGTGGAAACTTTAATACTTGTGTGGTTTGTGAACAACACCGTGTCCCTAGTACGCCTCTATGGACTAGCTCATTGATTAATGATGGTTAAGGTTTCCTAACCATAGACATGAGTTGTCAATTAATAATGAGATCATATCATTGGGAGAATGATATGGTGGACAGACCCAAACTAAGCGAAGCAATTAGATCGTGTCATCGTGTTCGTCTTTGCGAAGCTTTTCTTATGTCAAATATTGTATTCCTTAGACCATGAGATAATACAACTCCCTGGTATCGGAAGAAAGCTTTGAGGTCATCAAACGTCATCCTACGAGAGGGTGATCATAAAGGTGTCTCTTAGGTGATCGGAAAGTATCTGTTGGGTTGTATGTATCGAGATGGGATTTATCCCTCCCAAGTCGGAGAGATATACTTCAGGCCCACTCGGTAATCGATATCAACACCGCTTGCAAGCATGTGGTTAAGGAGTTAATCACAAAGTGATATCAGATTACGGAACGAGTAAAGTACTTGATGTGAAAGAGATTGAACTAGGTATGACGGTACCAACGATCGAATCTCGGGCAAGTAAAATATCGTGAGACGAAGGGAATATATATATATATATATGGGATTGATTGAATCCTGGAATCGTGGTTCATCCGATATGATCATCGATGAATGTGTGGGAGTCAATATGGGTGTCCAGACCCCGCTATTGATTATTGATAGAAGATCATGTCTGCATATTCTCGAACCCGCAGGGTCACACACTTAACGTGTCTCGACGCTAGGATAGATTGGATAATTGGTTTATGAGTTTTTGTTCGGAGTCTCGGATGGGATCCGGGAAATCACGAGAGGTTCCGGAGTGGTCCGGAGAATAAGATTCATATAAGGCAGTTTTGGAGTTCGAATTGTTCCGGTTAATCGGTATACCGAAGCTTCTAGAACCTTCCGGAAGGGACCAACGTGGCCCCACCTTCCGGGAGGGGCATGGGCCTATGAGGGAGTTCCTGGCCGCATTGGGCCAGGGGCACAAGGACCCATAGGGCCCAAATTGCCCTAGAGGTTTAAACTCGAGATAGACCTTCTAGAAGGGGGTTTCCTTGCCCCCACTCCTTATCCTTTGGGGCCGCCGGCTTGGGGAGGGCTAGGCTGCCCCTCTATATAAATAGGGGGGCGCACCAACCCCTCACACCTTCCTCCAACCCTAGCCGCCTGCCCTCCTCTCTCTCCTCCCGATCGCTTGTAGGCGAAGCCACCTTTCTGAAATTATCCACCAATTGCACCACGCCGTCGTGTTGTAGATCCAATCCGTCTCTCCACCATACTTGTTGGTCCGAGGAAGGAGGAGACGTCGAGGTGCTGCACGTGTGCATCTCACGGAGGCACCGCCACTTGTGGTGTTAGATCGGATCGGATCGCGAGGAGGAGAAGCGAGTACGACTACATCACCCACGTTCCGACGAACGTTCCACTGTGCGAATCTTCAAGGGTATGAATATCTAATCCAATCTCTCTCTTTGTTTGCATCTCCTAGATTAGATCTTGGCTTTCCCTCTGTTCGCATCCGTAGAAAATTTTGATTTACTATGCCGCGAAACCCTTCAGTGGTATCAGAGCTAGATCTATGCGTAGATGTGTTTCACGAGTAGAACGCAACATGGTTGTTGCGGGCGTTGATGTTTTCTGTTGCAAGCCTCTTTTTTTGTTCTTCTTATGATGCGGGATAGTGAGATTTAAGCGGTCCAGGCCAACCTTACGACGCCGTCATGAGACCGGCTGCACTTGACGTGTGGCTTGTTCCACATGCCCAGTGGATGCCGTTCTCTCACTATAGTTGTCATGGGATTAACACCGGAGTTTGGCAACCATAATATCACCTTTGTGGCTTTCCGTAGGTAAGAATCGTTCTTAGCATCTACTCCCATAAGCCACGTAAAACATGCAACAACAAAGTAGAGGCGTCTAACTTGTTTTTGTAGGGAGTGTTTTCTGTGATATGGTATGGCCCAAGATGTGATGTGTATATTGTACGCGATGATCATGTTTTGTAATGTTTCACGACTTGCATGTCGATGAGTACACAACCGGCAGGAGCCATATGGTTGTCTTTATAATTGTGTATGACCTGCGAGTCAACTTCTTATACGCCATGTAATAGCTTTACTTTATCGCTAAGTAGTTAGCAATAGTTGTAGTTGCTATTCGTGGTGGAGGCAATCATGGTGTATTGATGGAGATCATGCCGGAACGCACAAGATGGATATCATTGCGCGAAGATTGGCTATACCATGTCACATAAAGTTATATGCATGTGATGTTTATCCTTTTATGTATCTTATTATGCTTAGATCGCGACGGTAGCATTATAAGATGATTCCTCACTTAAATATCAAGTTAAAAATTGTGTTCTCCCCAAGTATGCACCATTGCGAAAGTTCGTCGTGTCCAAGCATCACGTGATGATCGGGCTCTATAGAATCTACGCTCACATACAACGGGTGCAAGCCAGTTTTGCACACGCGGAAATACTTGGGTCTAACTTGACGAGCCTAGCATGTACAGACATGGCCTTGGAACAGAAGAACCGAAAGGTTAAGCATGAGTCATATGAATGATATGATCGACACTTCGTTGTCCACCATTGAAACCACATCTCTTCTCGTGAAGATCGGATTAGGTGTGGTGAATTTGGATCATGTTCACTAAACAGCTTGAGGGATGTTGAATTTAGTGGGATTTCATCTAGTAATTTGATTAAGTTGAACTAGTTATCATGAACATAGTCTAATTTGTACTTGCAAATTCTGTAGATCACATGGCCAAGTCCAACTTCAACTTCAACGTTTTTGATGAGAAAGAAAAGCTTAGAAACAATGGGTCTAACTTCACCAATTGGTTCCGCAATCTAAGAATCATTCTCTCTGGCGGTCAAAAGGACTATGTCCTTGGGAAAGCGTTAGGTGACCCCCCTGCTGCAACTGCGTCGGCTGATGAGAAAGCTGTCTATGAGTAGCGCAAAGATGATTATGGTGTGATTAAGAGCACCATGTTGTTTGCTATGGAACCAGAACTTCAAAATCATTTTGAAGACTATCCCGGGCCCTTTGAGATTCTCGAAGAGCTGAAAACCATGTTTCAGACTCAGGCCCATTCTGAGAGATATGAGATCTCGGAGAAGTTCTTTAACTGCAAGATGGAGGAAGGGAGTTCCGTTAGTGAGCACGCCATTAAGATGACGGGCTACACTCAACGCCTTGAGCAACTGGAATGCACGATTCCAGAGGAGCTCAAGATTGACAGGGTTCTGCAATCACTCCCTCCCAGCTACAAAAGTTTTGTAGTGACTCATAATAAGATTGGTTCCACTGATACGATCACCGAGCTCTTCGCAAATCTGAAGGCCGCGGAAGTGGACATCAAAAAGGATAATCATGTGTTGATGGTCAACAAGCCCACCTTTAAGAAAGGTAAGGGATCAAAGAATCCCTTCAAGAAGGGCGGCGGAAAGCGCACTACCCCTGCTGAGAAGAAGCTCAAGTATGGTCCTAAGCCGGACACTGAGTGCTTCTATTGCAAGGACAAGGGTCACTGGAAGCGCAACTGTCCGAAGTACTTAGCGGACAAGAAGGCTGGCACCATCAAAG
Organism: Avena longiglumis; assembly: GCA_030063025.1. Taxonomy (NCBI): domain Eukaryota; kingdom Viridiplantae; phylum Streptophyta; class Magnoliopsida; order Poales; family Poaceae; genus Avena; species Avena longiglumis. The sequence continues at coordinate 98,923,391 of CP125976.1, read as the reverse complement.
GTATATTTGATATACATGTTATTGATGTTTTCCTTACTAGCCCTCGTTGTAGTGCCTGGGTATTTGATACCGGTTCAGTTGCTAATATTTGTAACTCGAAACAGGAGCTACGTAATAGACGGCGGCTTGCAAGGGATGAGGTGACGATGCGCGTTGGCAACGGATCAAGAATTGATGTGATGGCCGTCGGCACGCTCTCCTTAGTTTTACCTTCGGGATTAGTTTTAAACCTTAATAAATGTTATTATGTCCCTGCGTTGAGAATGAACATTATTTCTGGATCTTGTTTATTGCAAAACGGTTATTCATTTAAATCGGAGAATAATGGTTGTTCTATTTATATGAGTAACATCTTTTATGGTCATGCACCTGTTGTGAATGGTTTATTTCTTCTAAATCTCGAAAGGGATGAAACACACATCCATAACATTGAGGCTAAGAGATGCAAATTAGATAGTGATAATACTACTTATTTGTGGCACTGTCGTCTAGGTCATATTGGTGTAAAGCGCATGAAGAAACTCCATTCTGATGGACTTTTGGAGTCTCTTGATTTTGAATCATTTGACACATGAGAACCATGCCTCATGGGCAAGATGATCAAACTCCGTTCTCCGGTATGATGGAGCGAGCAACAGACTTGTTGGAAATCATACATACCGATGTATGCGGACCGATGAGTGTTTCGACGCGCGGTGGATATCGCTATTTTCACACTTTTACCGATGACTTAAGTAGATATGGGTATATCTATTTAATGAAACATAAATCTGAAACATTTGAAAAGTTCAAGGAATTTCAGAATGAAGTGGAGAACCATCGTAACAGAAAGATTAAGTTTCTACGATCCGATCGTGGAGGCGAATATTTGAGTTATGATTTTCTCACGCATCTTAAAGCAAGCGGAATTGTTTCGCAACTCACGCTACCCGGAACACCACAGCGCAATGGTGTGTCTGAACGCCGGAATCGAACCCTATTAGATATGGTCCGATCAATAATGTCTCCTACTGATTTGCCGTTATCATTTTGGGGTTATGCATTAGAAACCGGTGCATTCACTTTAAATAGGGCTCCATCTAAATCCGTTGAGACGACACCGTATGAACTGTGGTTTGGTGCTAAACCTAAGTTGTCGTTTCTTAAAGTTTGGGGATGCGAAGCTTAGGTCAAGAAATTGATGCCGGATAAGCTCGAACCCAAAGCGGAGAAATGCGTCTTCATAGGATACCCTAAGGAAACTATTGGGTATACCTTCTATCACGTAACAAGGCAAAGTGTTTGTCGAAAGAACGGTTCCTTTATTGAGAAGGAGTTTCTCGAAAGAAGTGAGTGGGAGGAAAGTAGAGCTAGACGAGGTTATTGAACCTTCTCTTGAATTGGAGAGTAGCGCAGACTGAAATTGTTCCAAGGTCACTTTGCACCAACAATAGAGGAAGCTAATGACAAGGATCATGAAGCTTTGGATGATGTCACATCGAGCGTCGCAGGTCGACAAGGTCGCGTGCCCCTCCAGAGTGGTACGGCAACCCTGTCTTGACTGTCTTGCTAGTAGAAGACAGTGAACCTACGAACTATGAGGAAGCGATGATGAGCCCAGACTCTGAGAAATGGCTAGAAACCATGAAATCTGAATTGGGATCCATGAGCGAAAACCAAGTATGGACTTTGGTGGACCCTCCTACCGACTGAAAGGCCGTTGAGTGCTAGTGGATCTTCAAGAAGAAAACGGACGCGGATGGTAATGTTACCGTCTATAAGGCACAGCTTGTCGCGAAAGGTTTTCGACAAGTTCAAGGTGTTGACTACGATGAGACTTTCTCTCCCGTAGCGATGTTTAAGTCCATTCGGATTTTATTAGCAATTGCTGCCTTTCATGATTATGAAATATGGCAGATGGATGTCAAAACTGCGTTTCTCAATGGAAACATTGATGAAGAGTTGTATATGATGCAACCCGAAGGTTTTGTCGATCCTAAGGATGCTGATAAAGTATGCAAACTTCAGCGTTCCATTTATGGACTGAAGCAAGCATCTCAGAGTTGGAACCTTCGTTTTGATCAAGTGATCAAGAGCTTTGGATTTGTTCCAAATTGCTACGAAGCTTGCATCTACAAGAAAGTGAGTGGGAGCTCGGTGACGTTTCTGGTACTATATGTGGATGACATATTGATTATTGGATATGACATCAACATGCTTAACGATGTGAAGAGTTATTTGAACAAGTATTTTTCAATGAAAGACCTAGGTGAAGCTGCTTATATATTGGGCATCAAGATCTATAGAGATAGACAAAGACGCCTGATAGCTTTAAGCCAGAGTACATACCTAGACAAAGTTCTGAAAAGGTTCAGAATGGATAAGGCAAAGAAAGGTTCAAAGGCCTATGTTGTCGTAAGATATTGAGCAAGGCTCGTCTAGCTACTGTAAATGATAGGGAAGCTATGAGCAAAGTGCCTTATGCCTCGGCCATAGGTTCCATCATGTATGCCATCTTGTGTACTAGACCGGATGTGTCCAATGCTCTTAGTTTGTGAGGTATTAAAGTGATCCGAGTGGAACCTTTGGACACCGTGAAGAACATCCTAAAGTACCGAATAGGACTAAAGAAATGTTCTTAGTCTATGGGGTGATGAACATTGTCGTAAAAAGGTTACGTCGATGCTAGTTTTGACACCGACAAGGATGATTCTAAATCTCGACGGGATACGTTTATATTTTGAATGGAGGAGTCAGAGTGGAGAAGCTAAGCAAAGCGTGATCGCGGGATCTACATGAGAAGCGGAATACATGGCGGTATGCAGAAGCGTCAAGTGAAGGAGTTTGGATCGAAACTTCATCATCGAGCTTGGCGTTCCAAGTGCATTGGACCCACCGGAGATATTGTGTGACAACATCGGCGCCATAGCACTCGCTAAGGAACCAAGATATCATCCAAAGACCAAGCATATCAACTGCAAGTTTCATATAATCCGAGATTATATAGCGATGGAGATCAAGATTAGCAAAGTACATACAGATCTGAATGTCGCAGATCCATTGACTAAACCTCTTCCACGTGTAAAACATGATCAGCACCTCAGTGCCATGGGTGTGAGATTGTTGCCAAATGTTAACTAGATTATTGACTCTAGTGCAAGTGGGAGACTGTTGGAATTATGCCCTAGAGGCAATAATAAAGATGTTATTATTATAATTCTTGTTCATGATAATGTTTATATTCCATGCTAGAATTGTATTAAGCGGAAACTTTAATACTTGTGTGGTTTGTGAACAACACCGTGTCCCTAGTACGCCTCTATGGACTAGCTCATTGATTAATGATGGTTAAGGTTTCCTAACCATAGACATGAGTTGTCAATTAATAATGAGATCATATCATTGGGAGAATGATATGGTGGGCAGACCCAAACTAAGCGAAGCAATTAGATCGTGTCATCGTGTTCGTCTTTGCGAAGCTTTTCTTATGTCAAATATTGTATTCCTTAGACCATGAGATAATACAACTCCCTGGTATCGGAAGAAAGCTTTGAGGTCATCAAACGTCATCCTATGAGAGGGCGATCATAAAGGTGTCTCTCAGGTGATCGGAAAGTATCTGTTGGGTTGTATGTATCGAGATGGGATTTGTCCCTCCCAAGCCGGAGATATACTTGGGCCCACTCGTGTCGATATCAACACCGCTTGCAAGCATGTGGTTAAGGAGTTAATCACAAAGTGATATCGGATTACGGAACGAGTAAAGTACTTGCTGTGAACGAGATTGAACTAGGTATGACGGTACCGACGATCGAATCTCGGGCAAGTAAAATATCGCGAGACGAAGGGAATATATATATATATATATATATATATATATATGGGATTGATTGAATCCTGGCATCGTGGTTCATCCGATATGATCATCGATGAATGTGTGGGAGTCAATATGGGTGTCCAGACTCCGCTGTTGATTATTGATAGAAGATCATGTCTGCATATTCTCGAACCCGCAGGGTCACACACTTAACGTGTCTCGACGCTAGGATAGATTGGATAATTGGTTTATGAGTTTTTGTTCGGAGTCTCGGATGGGATCCGGGGCATCATGAGAGGTTCCGGAGTGGTCCGGAGAATAAGATTCATATAAGTCAATACAGTTTTTGGAGTTCGGAATTGTTCCGGGTTAATCGGTATTGTACCGGAAGCTTCTAGAACCTTCCGGAAGGGGACCAACGTGGCCCCACCTTCCGGGAGGGGGCATGGGCCTATGAGGGAGTGACATGGCCGCACTGGGCCAGGGGAACAAGGCCCCATAGGGCCCAGCCGGCCTAGAGAGGTTTAAACTCGAGATAGACCTTCTAGAAGGGGGGGTTTCCTTGCCCCCCACTCCTTATCCTTTGGGGCCGCCGGTTTGGGCTTGGGGGAGGGGCTAGGGCTGCACCCCCTCTATATAAAGAGGGTGGGAGCACCAACCTCACACCTTCCTCCAACCTAGCCGCCTGCTGCCCTCCTCTCTCCGATCGCTTGTAGGCGAAGCCTCTGCAGAAATTCTCCACCATATATACCACGCCGTGTTGTAGATCCAATCCATCTCTCTCCACCATACTTGCTGGTCCGAGGAAGGAGGAGACGTCGAGGTGCTGCCCGTGTGCATCTCACGGAGGCACCGCCACTTGTGGTGCTAGATCGGATCGGATCGCGAGGAGGAGAAGCGAGTACGACTACATCACCCACGCTCCGATTTAACGCTCCGTGCGAATCTTCAAGGGTATGAAGATCTAATCCAATCTCTCTCGTTGTTTGCATATCCTAGATTAGATCTTGGCTTTCCCTCTGTTCGCATCCGTAGAAAATTTTGATTTACTATGCCGCGAAACCCTTCAAAAGGATCTTGAGTAGCTGCATTACTCCTAGTTCTAATTCCATAAGCATGTTTATTTCCTGAAGCATTAACTAGCATATCCTTTTGTACTTTAGCAAGTTAATAAAGTTGGGTTTGAACCATTTGAAAGTGTTTACAAAGCATTTTAATATCATTAGAAGTTCTTTCAACTCATGAATAGCTCTAGTGTTTTCCAATAAATGATTCTGAACTTGTTTATTAAAATGACCTTGTTTAACAATAAAAATGTCAAGTTCCTCTAAGCATTGATCAGGAGCCTTACCATAAGGAATATCACCTTCATCAAAGTGTTGGAGATAGTGTACCTCAATACAAGATGAGTGGGGAATTGGCTTACATAATTCTTCTATAGGAGGTAGATTCTCCACATCTTCAGCTCTAATACCTTTCTCCTTTAGACACTTTTTAGCTTCCTTCATCACTTCATCATTTAATGCAATAACTCCCCTCTTCTTTGTTATTGATGTTGGAATTGGTTCAGGAACAACTGGTTCAGGAGTAATAGGCTCAGGTGTATTCAACTCAGTTGAAGTCCAATCATCATAATTCTTTCTTATCTTGTTCATTAATTCTTCAGCATCTGTAGGAGTCATTTTCCTGAAAACACAATCAGCAAAGCTATCTAGGTAGGTCCTAGATCATAAGTTACTCCATTATAATAAATATCAAGAAGCTCATTCTTAGGTAATGGACATCCAGGATATGCATGAATCAAGGAACGGAATCTTTTCCATGACTCAGGCAATTTGTCTTCTTCTTCCTGTTTAAAATCAAAAAGTCTCTGCAAAGCAGCATGTCTATAATGTCTCCTCTTAAGGTTTGGTTGGTAGCCTCCAACTCTTGGGGTATGTTTCTTCTCTTCCTTTAGGTCATTCTGGATGTTGAGCATTCTGCACTTGACTCTATCACCAAGTTCTTTGATGGCCTTCCACGCTGCATCCCTTGCTGAATCAAAGAATGTAGTGTGTACCACTGAATTGGTGAACATGCAGAATCCCGATTCTTTGTGGTTGTCTTCCTTGTTTTTATACAAGTGAAGTTGCACCCACCAGTACTCAACTCCTTCATCCATCACAGGAAAACCTTTGTACACAGCTACACCATGTATTCCCATTGCAACCATGAGGTCCTTCAGAGCCTTGGGAAATTCTGTCTCACATTCCAAAGTCATTGTCATGAGTGGTCCCTTCCTTACAGCTTCGTTGATGGAGTTCATCTACAATTTGAGATGAGAAAGAAGATTAAAAAAGTTTACGAGAAGAATAGACAAGTATGGAAGTTGTTGAAAAAATTTCCTTAGTGGTTTCCAATCCTAGGGTCATAATCCTCAGCACACAAAGGCTCGATACCATCTGTAAGATCCCTCCTTTATAAAGGAAAAAGGATCCCTGTGATTGCAATGCTAGTCACTGGATCAATGCTAGCATCCACAGTTTAAGATGAAGTACACAGAAACAAGGGTCATTATTACAGTCATTCCAGAGACAACATAGTCTTTACAACTCCATGGCCACAAGCCTAGTACAAGAGTTTAAATAAGTAAATAGATAAAAGTCTTCATCTTCATGTGCCACAGGCAAACATGTTGAGTGTAGACTCATGACTCCTAATCCTCATCAGAGTAACCCGCAACATCACAAGTTACAGCCACAGTGGGTCAATACATTGGAATAGTATTGTCAAGTGATATCTTAGTATAATAATTGGTGGACTAAATACTATATGCAATTTGGCCAAGTGTAGCTTAGGCTTGCTTTGCTCAAAATAGGTTTTGCCTATTAGTTGAAATCACTAAGTTTTTCTTTGTCAAAATCTTTTCCTAAGGAACCACCAATAGACATCGGGGTCCTTCACCCTTGTTCACCCACAAGTTTTACTTAGAAATTGGGATGAGGAGATTCTTGATAGCTTCCATGTCTTGATGCTCAAATTGTCCAATACCAGGGCTAAGTACTCAGATTCTTCCATCTGCAAAGGTTGTGCACTTTCCCCACAAGACTTGATTTTCACTAAGACAGGACCTTTCATAAGCCTTCCCTTAGACCAAATGGACACGTTCCAACCTATCATCCCACTAGCACCAACTGTCCAAATGGCTAAGTTTTTGCAACCTATATGATCCAGGCAGAGCCCATACTGCCAAGTGGATGCACTAGAAGCTTCTTAACATTTGGCCTCTCAAATCCCTTTGTTCCTGGGTGGCTTTACACAAGTGTGATACACAAGGTAAACCATAGAAATGGGCCTTGTGTAACCACTCAACATAAACCATTCCTTCCATTCCACCCAGGTGTTTCATTCATTTAGTTGTTTTATTAAGTAAAAACACAAGTCCAAAGACTTAGAAATAATTTTCTCATAGCATGAGTATATCACCACCCTTGGTTGCTACTAGCTAGGCTAAGCATGACATAGATAAGCATCTTAACTTAGAAATTTCTAGCAATTCTACAACTACTAGGATTTCCCAACTTAGCATATAAGCAAAATATAACCATGCAAGACTAGCAAAATACATCTAATGCATAGTAAAAAAAACATAGCGATAAAAATATCATGAAGCACCACTTGCCTTGGTAGTTTGGAGAATAGCTACACTCCTCACAATCACAATCACTATTGGCACCAAAATCTACACATAAAATCATATCAACAAATCACATACAAAATAAATACAAGCAAAAATATATGGATGCATGCAATATGATATGTGATGATTTTCTAAACTCAACAAGACAAATTCACAGTACTGGTTCATAAACAAGTTCAAAACTTGCCAAACAACATTTATTTAAACACTAAAACATTTCTCAAATAATTTATATACACAAAATAGGCCTACACATGTTTCTGTAAATAAAACCATTTTAACAGAAACAAAACATTAAACACATTGCATAATTGGAAAGGGCTTGCTCTCCTGATTCCATTGATATAAAATTTGTCAAATTTGAACGTGGGAATCAAAAGTTATGGCTAAAACAAAATCAAACAACTAATAGATTCAAATTCTGTTTTTAAATCTAATCCCTAGCCACGCGTCATGTTCTGATTGGTGCGTACCGGTTCGCTCAGGATCACGCACACAAACCGTTAGATCTAACTTAATCTGTATGGCCCAGATCTACTCGTACCCCTTCATTTAAGTGTTCTATCTAGCCCGTCAGATCCTGATCCAACGGTTCGCGAGCAAGCAACCAAACTTTGGCGGCGTATGACTCTGTCTATGGCGGCTGCTACTGGGTTCTAGGGTCGTCGGAGGTTACCAGACTCGCGGCGTGGCGGCAACTTGACAAAGGCATGCGGACACGGCTCGTCGGAGTTGAAGACAGCGTCAGGCGTTCGGTGACGAAGACGTTGGCGGCGCTCCTGGTCACCCTAGCACGAATCAATGGTATCAGGGGGTGCGCAAGGCTACGGCGAACACACTCGTGTGAATCAGAAGCGAAGGGGAACATGGATCTCACCGAATTTAATCGCTGGAGTTGAAGACGTCGCCGGGACCTTGATGTGCTTGACGGAGTCGACGACCTGGGGCAGTATAGGATGAACCAATGGTGTCAGAACGTGCGCAAGGAAGTTGTGAGGCTATCTGCATTAACTAGGGGGGAAGGGGCGCACGGGTCTCACCGGGATTGGTCGCCGGAGAGGGTTCTGCCTGCGGCGGTGCAAGAGCGATTGCGGGCAGCCTGGGGGCGCTCGGTGCTCGAAGTCTGGGGGGGAATGGAGAGGGGGCAGAGGGGGTTTAAGTAGGCGAGACGGGGGCGTGATTTACTCCTGCAATCAACGGGAATTGACGATGCGATATTAAACAGGAAACGCTCGCTTGATTTGGGGAAGAACACGTCGCCGGGGTGGAGACGATGACGTCGTGTGGGCCGCGGTTGTCAGCGAGTGAACGAGAGAGAAGGTGGGGCCCTTCGCCGACTCTTGTGAGTGCGGTGTGAGTAAATAAACGCATCTGGGGTTACTGGGCTAGTTCGGCTGGTTGGGCCAGATTCGACTGTTTGCTTATTTTTTTTCTCTTTTAAACTTTTTATTTTTCTGTTTGCTTTTCTAAAAAGGATTTTTAAACTCCAATTCAAATCTGTTTGATTTCAAAACTTTTCTGGATTTTTGGATAATAAATCTTGTACTTAAATAAGTGTCAAACCTATCTGTTTACAAAAACCAACTTGAGTTATTTGAAAATTAGAAATAAAACCAAGCCATTAGGTGATATAATAATAGACATAAACTTGGTTTTATCTCAAACTTTGTTTGGAACTTTATTCAAACTTTTGTAACCAATTATATTTGAATTTAAAACCCTACTGAATGATTATTTGCATCTCACTCAATAGCAAGTAGCCAAAAGGCTAGAGTGTTCATACATAAAATAATGAGCCATATATGCTCCTGTTTTTTAAATGAATTTTGTAATGAAACCCTAGATGATCATGAATGCATGGATGATATGCATGAGTTTGAAACATGATTTTAGGGATGTTACAGCTAACAGGTGTAACAGTGTCTTCACTAGGAGTTTCGGTATTTCCTAGACTAGCCATAGTAGCATCTAGAAAAGGACCTAATGAACCACTCGCATCAGGCAAAGTAGAAGTAACATCATGAGTATCAAAAGCAGTTTCAGATTTAGCAGTAGTAGCAGTGTGTGTAACATGAGTATGTGTTGGTGGTGTGACAAGCTTACTTATAACAGATGGTGAATCAAGATCAACTGAGGTGTTTAGGACTGTACCTCTTCTTGTAGTGGATGGTAAAATAGGGAACTTTCCATCACGAGACTTCCCCATGATGAAAGGAGTTGCAGTGAACAATAATAGATCCAAGTGAACTTACAAATAAAGCTATGCTCCCTGGCAATGGCGCTAGAAAATAGTCTTGATGACCCACAAGTGTAGGGGATCGCAACAGTCTTCGCGGGTAGTATTACCCAATTTATTGATTCGACACAAGGGGAGACAAAGAATACTTGCAAGCCTTAACAACTGAGTTGTCAGTTCAGCTGCACCTGGAAATAGTTCTTGCTCACAGAAGTTTATCAGTAGAAATAGTTTATAGTAGCAACAATGAAGAATATGACAAGGAAACAAGAGCAATAGTAATGCAAGATATGAGAAGTAGGATTAAAAGTAGGCATAGGGATGGATGGACGGGCGTTGCATGGATGAGTCTAAACATGTAACTTCAAAGAACTAGGGCATTGAAGATAAATAATAATAAGCATCCAAGTACTAAACAATCCTACGCATGTGCTCCAAATATAGTCATATGTGCTCGCAATGAGAACTTGCACAACATCTTCTGTCTAGCCAGCCTGGCGGCAAGGGCCTCTAGGAACTATCGAAATTAAGGTGCTCCTTTTAATAGAGCACCGGAGAAAGCATTAACACTCCGTGAACACATGTGATCCTCACACCATAGCCATCCCCTCCGGTTGTCCCAATTTCTGTCACTTTAGGGCCTTTGGATCCGGACAATGATATGTGTACACAACTTGCAGATAAGATCATAAACAATACTATCATAATGATTCAATAATAAGTTCAGATCTGAGATCATGGCACTCGGGCCCTAGTGACAAGCATTAAGCACAACAACTTGCAACAAATTCAAATAGCACTAATAGAGATACTAGGCACTATGCCCCTAACAGATCTTATTCGATTACATGATAAAACTTATCCAATCCCTACCATCCCCAAGCCTACAGCGGGGGATTACTCACTCATGGATGAGGGAAACATCAGTGGTTGATGGAGATGCTTTGGTGATGACGATGGCGATGATCCTCTCCAAATTCCCCGTCCCGGCAGGGTGCCAGAACGGAGTTTCTGGATCCGAATCTTGGTTTCTGGTGGCGGCGGTGGAGCGGAACTCTTTCTGGAAAACAATTGAATCCCCCTCTGTTTTTAGGTCAGAAGGCAACTTATAGGCGCGGAGGGAGGCCGAGGATCTGCCTGGGGTGGCCAAACCTCCCCAGGCGCAGGGTCAGTGTTAGACCCCTCCTTTATAAAGGAAAGGATCCCTGTGATTGCAATGCTAGTCCCTGGATCAATGCTAGCATCCACAATTTAAGATGAAGTACACGGATACAATGGTCGTTTATTACATTCATTCCAGAGATAAAACATAGTCTTTTACAACTCATGGCCAAGGGCCTAATACAAGAGTTTAAGGAATAAGCAAATAAACACAAGTCTTCATCTTCATGTGCCACAGGCAAGCATGTTGAGTGTAGACTCATGACTCCTATTCATCATCGGAGTAACCTGCAACATCACAAGTTACAGCCACAGAGGGTCAATACTTTGGAATAGTATTGGCAAGTGATACCTTAGTATTTTTAAGTGGACTATATTACTACATGCATTTTGGCTAAGTGTAGCTTGGCTTGCTTTGCTTGAAAATAGGTTTTACCTATTAGTTGAAATCACTAAGTATTCTTTGTCAAAACATTCCCAAAGAACCACCAATAGACATTGGGGTCCTTCACCCTTGTTCACCCACAAATTTTTACTTAGAAGTTGGAGTGATGAGATTCTTGTAGCTTTCATGTCTTGATGCTCAAAAGTGTCCATTGCCTTGGACTAGGCTAAGTACTTAGGTTTTCCATCTGCAGAGGTTGTGCACTTTCCCCACCAGACTTGGTTTCACAAGACAAGACCTTTCAGAAGCCTTTCCTTAGTCAAATGGACGCGTTCCAACCTAACATCCCATCTACCACCAACTGTCCAAATGACTAAGTTCTAGCAACCTATATGATCAAGGCAGAGCCCATATTGCCAAGTGGTTGCACTGTAAGCTTTCTCAACACTTGGCCTCCAAATCCCTTTGTGCCTGGGTGGCTTACCACAAGTGAGATACACAACCCAAGTCCATGGCCTTGTGTAACCACTCAACATAACCCATTCTTTCCATTCCACCCAGGAGGTTCATTTGACTTAGTGGTTTTATTAGGAAAGTATAAGTCTCATGACTTAGAAATATTTTCATCATAGTAAGTGTAGATTTTCACCAACCCTTGTTTGCTATATAGCTAGGCTAAGCAAGGCATGGAAACTTATTGTAGGGAAAATTCCTTAGCAATTCTACTATTCTAAACTACATAGGATTTCCCAATTTTAGCATTAGACAAAATAACATGCAAACAAAATATCTAATGCTAGTTCAAAACATAGGTTAGAAATATTCATGAAAATATCACTTGCCTTGGTAGTGGGGAGAGTAGCACTCTTCACAATCACAATCACTAGCAAAATCTACAAAAAAAATTAAATCATCCAATTACACACAATATATTCAATCAAAAATAATATGAATGCATGCATGCAAGAATTTTACTAAGTGGTGATTTTGAAAATTCTACCAAGCATGTGCATGATACTGAAAACATAACAGAACCAAATTTGCCCAAAACAAACTTATTTAATCATTAAAACTAATTACCAAAACAAATCTATATTCAAAATAGCTTTAAATATGATTCCACAAATAAAGTCATTTTAATGGTTACTATCTGTTAAACAAATTGGATATTCAGAAAGGTTTTGTTTCACTGAATCCAACGGTATAAAGTTTGTAAAATTCTAACGTGGCATTCAAAAGTTATAGTAGTTTGAAGTTTGGATCTAAATCATGTTTTAAATTCTGTTTTTGAATTTAACCTTGCCACGTGTCACAACCTCACTGGCGCTGCATCGTTCGTCGGATCGAGCTCATGGACCGCACGATCTAAATGAAATCTGCTCGGCTCGCCACGTACCTCTTCGCTCAGGATCTATCCTAGCCCTACGATGCAGATCCAACGGACCTAACCACTAAGCCACAATCTGGCGGCGCTGGCGGCGCTAACTGGCGGCGGCGCGTCTGACTACGGCAGCGTCGGCGTTCTACATCATCCGCGAGAGGGAGTGGGGTCTTACCAGGTTTGCCGGAGGCTGCTGAAGCTCGTCGTGGTACTGTCTTGCGGAGGGGCGCTCGGAGATGGGCTCTAGATCTCGTCGGAGTTGCGTCTGGCGTCGGGTGGGTGTTGTCGGAGTCGTTGCCGAGGTTCTGCGTCGCCCTAACACGAACCAATGGGTTTAGGAGATGCGCAGGACAATTGCGAACACGCTCGGGTGAATAAGAAAGCAAGGGGCGCTCGGGACTTACTGAGATTGATCGCCGGAGTTGGGGTGGTCGTCAGGTGCTTACGGTGTCAAGCGAACATGGCGACCTGGGGCAGTATAGGATGCTCCGTTGTGGTTAGGAGGTGCGCAAGAGAATTACTAAGTGTCTTGAACAATCCAGAGGAAAAGGGGCGCACGGGGCTCACCTGAATCGATCGCCGGAGTTGGCTCTGTCTGCGGAGGTCTCGAGCGAGTCGTGGGCAGCCTGGTGGCGTGAGTGTGGAATTGACCAAAATGACCAGGAGGTGGGGATCTTATAGCGGTGCCTCGGCAGAAAAACGCATGTGTTTAATGTGTTTTTGCCCAATTAAGCAGCGCCATCACCGGCGATCGTAATTGCGTGGTCATGGCGGGGTTTGGGAAGAAAACGACAGCGAGATAGGCCCGTCGGCGATGTGTGCGAAATGGGGTGGGGTCTCATTGTGTCAGGTGGTTGTGTGCGTTCAGCGTGAGAAAAGAAAAAATCCCGGGTGGGCTAGTTGGGCTCGATCCTCTGCTGGGCGGCCTCATTTCGACCCTTTTTCTTTGTTTAGTCTTTTTCTTTTTCTCATTCGATTTTCTGATTAGGTTTTCAAATAGTTTCAAAATAAATTTGAATTCAAATCTTTCTGAGGTTTTGCAGGGGTGACTTGGTCTCAGAAATGAGTCAAAGCTCATGTGGTTGCCTTGCAAAGGCTTGTTCAGACTTGGATTTCAAACAACCAGAGACTTAGTACCAATTTCCAAAAGTTTGAAAATAGAGGTTTTGAAACTATTTCTAAATTGAAAATTTTGGTTAAACTTTTACACCTGATCTTTCCAATAGTGCGGCAAGCAAACAAGTTCCTTAACATTTAAGTTTCAAAAGGTGATGGCCTAATGAGTGAAATTCTACTCACATGAAATCATAGCACAAGCTTCTGTTTTTGAGAAGAACCCTAAATTATGATGAATGCTTAGATGATATGAATGAGTTTTGGAATATGAATTTAGGGATGTTACAAATCTAACCCACTTAAGATGAATCTCGCCCTCGAGATTCGGATTGGCTAGCAAATAGGTGAGGGTGGTCTTTCCGAAGATCATCTTCTCTTTCCCATGTTGCTTCCTCTTCGGAATGATGGTTCCATTGTACTTTGCAAAACTTGATAGTATTTGTCCTTGTGACTCTTTCTGCGGTCTCAAGAATCTTGACAGGCTTTTCTTCATAGGTGAGATCACTTTCTAGTTGGACTTCTTCCAAAGGTATGGTATCCTTCAGAGAAGTTTCCTCCATTTCTGGGTGACATTTCTTAAGCTGACTCACATGAAATACATTATGGACAGCTGACAGGGATTCAGGCAATTCAACTTCATATGCAACTTCTCCCTTGCGACTTAGAATCTTGAATGGACCAATATATCTTGGTGCTAACTTTCCTTTGACTCCAAATCTTTTCACTCCACGGAGTGGTGATACCCTGAGATAAGCTCTATCCCCAACTTCGTAGGTGACTTCTCTACGCTTAGAATCTGCGTAGCTTTTCTGTCGGGACTGTGCTACCTTCAACCTGTCCTTAACCAATTTGACCTTCTCTTCGGCGTCTTTGATAAGATCAGGTCCAAATAAACTTCTCTCTCCCACACCATTCCATAGCAATGGGGTGGTACATTTCCTTCCGTAGAGTAACTCAAATGGTGCCATTCCAATACTAACTTGATGAATATTCTTGTAAGAGAACTCTACGTAAGGCAAGCTTTCATCCCAACTTGCTCCATAGTCCAAAGCACAGGCTCTCAACATGTCTTCAAGAATTTGATTAGTCCTTTCCGTTTGTCCATCAGTTTGGGGATGAAAGGCAGTACTGAATTCCAACCTCGTTCCCAAAGATTCATGAAGCTGTCTCCAAAAGTGAGAAGTGAACTGTGTTCCTCTATCTGACACAATACTCTTAGGCACACGGTGAAGGCATACAATTCTGCTCATGTAGATTTTTGCTAACTTGGAACTTGTATAAGTTGTCTTCACGGGTATAAAATGAGCCACTTTAGTTAAGCGATCCACTACCACCCATATGGAATCATACCCTGACCTGGTCCTTGGTAATCCGGTAATGAAATCCATACCAATATTTTCCCACTTCCATTCAGGAATAGGCAGTGGTTGAAGCAAACCTTTGGTTTTACGATGCTCCGCTTTTACTCTGCTACACACATCACACAAAGCAATATGTTCGGCGATGTCCCTTTTGAGTTTGTTCCACCAAAATCTTTCTTTCATGTCCATGTACATCTTGGTGTTTCCCGGGTGAATAGAATACGGAGAGTTGTGAGCCTCTTGTAGAATCAGTTTCCGCAACTCCGGATCTTGTGGAACACAAATACGTTTCCCGTGCCATAAGGTACCTTGTTCGTCTATATGGAAACTCTTAGCTTTCCCTAGACTTGTATTTTCCTTAATATTTGCAATTTCCTTATCAGTCTTCTGAACTTCTCGGATCTTGTCCAATAAAGTGGGTTGAACATCTAAGGACATGAGATGTCCTTCTGGCACAATCTCCAATCTGAGTTCTTTGAATTGCTTACACAAGTCATCTGGCAATTCCCCTTTGGTAAGGCCATTTACAAACGTCTTACGACTTAGAGCATCGGCTACTACATTCGCTTTACCGGGGTGGTATTGCAAACTTAAGTCGTAATCCTTAATAAGTTCTAGCCATCTCCTTTGTCTCATGTTGATTTCTTTCTGGGTGAAGATATACTTCAAGCTCTTATGATCGGTGAACAATTCACACGCTTACCCCAAAAGGTAATGTCTCCATGTTTTGAGTGCATGGACGTGAGGCTAACTCAAATCATGAGTAGGATAGTTCACTTCATGAGTTTTGAGTTGTCTCGAAGCATAGGCTACGACTTTACCGTCTTGCATAAGTACGGCACCCAAACCTTGATGAGAAGAATCACAATATACTTGGAAATCCTTTTCCAAATCTGGCACACATAGCACTGGTGCTGTTACAAGTCTTTTCTTCAATTCTTGGAAGCTGACTTCGCAACCTTCAGACCAAGCAAATTTCTTGTCCTTCTTTAACAATTCTGTCATTGGCTTAGCAACCTTCGAGAAATTTTCAATGAACCTTCTGTAGTAACCTGCTAAGCCGAGGAAACTACGAACTTCTTTCACATTCTTGGGAGATTCCCATTCATCACAATTGAAACTTTGGCGGGATCCATCCACACCATCCTTTGTCATAACATGACCAAGAAAACCAACTTGCTCTAACCAAAACTCACACTTGCTGAATTTGGCATAAAGTTTATGCTCTCTTAACTTTTCAAGTATCAAGCGTAAGTGTCTTTCGTGTTCTTCCTTGCTCTTGGAGTAGACTAAGATGTCATCGATGAAAACAACCACAAACTTGTCAAGGAATTCCATGAACACCTTGTTCATCATATTCATGAAGTATCTTTGGGCGTTGGTTAATCCAAAAGGCATCACAGTACTCATACAATCCATACCTTGTGGTGAATGCTGTCTTAGGTATGTCTTGCTCTCTTATCTTGAGTTGAAAATAGCCTGACCGAAGATCAATCTTCGAGAACACACATGCTCCTTCTAACTGATCAAACAAGTCGTTGATTCTTGGCAAAGGATATTTGTTCTTGATGGTCACCTCGTTGAGAGAACGGTAGTCAATACACAATCTTTGTGTTCTATCCTTCTTCTCCACAAACAATACTGGGGCTCCCCAAGATGAAGAACTTGGTTGAATAAACCCTTTCTGCAACTGTTCTCCTAGCTGTTTCTTGAGTTCTTTCAGTTCATCAACTGACATTTTGTACGGTCTCTTAGCTATTGGTCCAGAACCTGGTACCAAATCTATCAGAAACTCCACATCTCTATCTGGTGGCATTCCTGGTAACTCCTCCGGAAATACATCCGGATACTCACACAATTGGCACACTGTCCATGCTAACCCCCTTAAGAGAATTCAGTTTACTTCCCTTGGATTCAAAGTTAGATCTGAATTTTATTCTTTTCCTTCAGGGTTGTGAGTGTAACTGTACGATTGGCACAATCTAATACTCCCTCATACTTAGCCATCCAATCCATTCCCAAAATCACATCCAATCCTTGGGAATTCAGAATTATTAGGTTCACTAGAAATTTATGTTTCCCAAATTCTATGACTAAGTCATGACATCCTGAGTTTACTATCATTTCTCCACCCGGAGAACTTACTCTTATAGGACACCCAATGGTCTCTACCAGTAGTTCATTTCTTTCAACGAATGCTTTTGATATGAATGAATGAGATGCACCGGTATCAAAGAGGGCAAATGCTGAAATTGAATTGAGTCTGAACTTACCAAAGAACGCATCAGCTCCTCATAGACCTCCTCCACAATGATGTGGTTAACCTGTCCTTTCTGGAAAGGATTGGGCTTGACAGGTCCTTCAACTTTCTTTTTGGGGCACTCATTTGCATAGTGTCCCATCTTCTTGCATTTGAAGCATTCAACCTGACTGATGTCCCTTTTAGCAGGCTGACTTCCACTTCCACTACCATTTCCACTGTGGTGGTTCTTATGTCCACTCTTGTGGTTCTGATACTTGTCATTGTCATGACTGCGATGATGCTTGTTGTCATGACGGTTGTGGTTGTGGTGCTTGTTGAATTTCCCATGTTTATGGGATCCTGAGCTACCACTGTCATCATAGTGAGATCGTTTGTGAGACGATCCCGAGTTGTGCTTGTCGGAGTGTTTCCTCTTCCTACTCTCGACTTGCTTCATTTTACTTTCCAAAATAGCAGCCTTGTCACACAAAGACTGATAAGTTGGAACATATGCCACAGACAATTGTAGGTTCAGCTCATCATTCAAACCCTCCAAGAACTTTTCTTTTCTTTTGGCATCTGTATCAACTTCATCCGGTGCATAGCGCGCCAGATTGTTGAACTCTTCTATGTACTCAGCCACGCTATGGGCGCCGCTCAGTTGTGAATCTCCTTCTTTTTCAGACTCATCATTCCTGATGAGATATGAGCAGTGAGAAAGCCATCTTCAAAGATAGCCCAAGTCACCTCATCAATAGGAGTGGTGATTTGGAAGTTGTCCCACCATGTGGCGGCTGGTCCTTCCAACAGATGGGCTGCGAACCTGACTTTTTCAGCATCCGTGCAACCCACGGTCACTAAGTCCTTGTTCACAAAACGTAGCCATCATTGGCTACCATGGGATCGATTGTTCAAAACTTTGCTGGCCTCAGACGCAGAAATCTGGTGAGCATATCAAAACCCGGAGGGTTGTTGTTGTTGTTGGGGTTGTTGTTGTTGTTGTTGTTGTTGTTATTATGGTTTTGGATGAATGTTGTCATCATTTGCATAAGCTGTGTTTGCGCATTCATCATTTGTTGCATTTCCGGGGTGATGTTGTTGGGGTTGGGGTTTGCGACGGGAGGCATCTGTGGTTTGTTCAAATAGATAAGAATGAGATACCCATAGATGTTTCATGCACAATACATCATAAGCAAACACATAACAAGCAACATAAGAATAAAAGTTCAACAACCACATAACAAGCTCATGAAGTAAAACACACCAGTGGCAAGCCATCCACATGTCGGATGGTCCAATAATAAGTTCACAATAACAAATATGAATATGAAAGATAAACGAGTAGTCAAATCTACTCATCAGCATCAATCTCCTCCTCGACGAAGGTAAGACCTGCGTTCTCCATCGCGGTCTTGTTCTCCTCAATCGTAGTGGTCAAGGAATCGACTTTGGCCTTGAGAGCCCTCTTCTGGGAGCGAAGCCTCTCAATAACCATCTGCTGCTGCTCAAGCTCGAAATCCTTGGACTTCAGTTCCTCGGTCATGTCCCGGATCTTCTTGTTCCTATCCTGGACGCGTTTCTCTTGACTCTTGAACTTGCGGTCCTGCGCTTCGAACTTTGTCTCCATTTCCTTGATCATCTCATCCTTTTGTGCGGAAAGCTTGTCCTTCTCGCGTAGCTGCACCTGAAGCTCGTCATTGCCAAGCATGACGTTCGTCCTATCCGTGTCCACATGCCTGAGGAGAGTCTCTAATTCCTGGAGATAGAGACGTATCGGCTCTGTCGTGTCCCTCGAGTCGTCCTCAAAGTCGATGGACTCTCCATCAACATCACGCCTTCCGAAGACGTGGAAGTGAGTGCCCCTAACCTGTCAGGAGTGACGGCCTAACAAGCGTCCTATCAGGTCCTGCATGAATACCTCCATGCCTCTCTCCCGCCGTGCATCGTTGAAGACGGC
This sequence comes from Avena longiglumis, assembly GCA_030063025.1. Classification (NCBI taxonomy): domain Eukaryota; kingdom Viridiplantae; phylum Streptophyta; class Magnoliopsida; order Poales; family Poaceae; genus Avena; species Avena longiglumis. The sequence goes on along the minus strand of CP125976.1, from coordinate 98,904,077 downwards.
GATGGCCTGTAGTAGGCTCAATCGGCCCCGGCTGGTTCACCTTGAAGCCCCAGAGGTCCTTCCTCTCGAACTTGGTGAGTGGGTACACCGTGATGGTGGGAAGAGGGAGATCGAGCAAAGTGGTAAGCTCAATGATAGGGGGTCCGAAACGAGTAACATGGAACTCCTCAACAGTGCTGATGGCAATAGGCATCTATTTATAAAATTGAAAAGTTAGAACAACACTATTTAAGATGAATACAAAACAACCATCTCATACATAACCATGGAACACAATTATCACACAAGTCATGCATACATAAATCCATTACATCAAACAAGGTCCAACTTATTTAAGGTATCATTTTGGAAAATAAGGTGATAGATGGTGGTCCACTAACAAAGTGTGCTTATAGGCCTATCTCACTGGATCTGGTGGCTATCACAATGTTCCTAGAGGAAATCCACCTATCTTGCTCACATGATTTCATCAATAAGTCTATTATATCTCCCCTTAACTCTTGGTTGGTGGCTTCCAACTCTTGGGTAAGTTCCTTCTCTTTCTCTAAGTCTTTTTGGAGGTTGAGCATTCTGCACCTGACTCTAGCACTTAGTTCTTTGATAGTCCTCCAAGCTGCATCTCTGGCTGACTCAAAGAATGTGGTGTGCATTTTAGTGTTGGTGTACATGCAGAATCCCCTTTCTTTGTGGTTGTCTTCCTTGTTTTTGTACAAGTGAAGTTGCACCCACCAATACTCCACTCCCTCATCCATCACCGGAAAGCCCTTGTACACAGCTGCACCATGTGCTTCCATTGCCACCATGAGGTCCTTGAGTATATTGGGAAACTCAGTTTCACACTCCAAGGTCATGGTCATGAGTGGTCCTTTCTTCACGGCTTCGTTGATGGAGTTCATCTACAAATGGAGTTGAGAATGGAAAGATTAGAAAAGTTTTACGAGAAGAATAGACAAGTGTAGAAGTAGTTGAAAAAATTTCCTTAATGGTTTTCAATCCTAGGGTCATAATCCTACAGGAAACACAGTGCTCTGATACCATCTGTTAGACCCCTCCTTTATAAAGGAAAGGATCCCTGTGATTGCAATGCTAGTCCCTGGATCAATGCTAGCATCCACAGTTTAAGATGAAGTACACAGATACAATGGTCGTTTATTACATTCATTCCAGAGATAAAACATAGTCTTTTACAACTCATGGCCAAGGGCCTAATACAAGAGTTTAAGGAATAAGCAAATAAACACAAGTCTTCATCTTCATGTGCCACAGGCAAGCATGTTGAGTGTAGACTCATGACTCCTATTCATCATTGGAGTAACCTGCAACATCACAAGTTACAGCCATAGAGGGTCAATACTTTGGAATAGTATTGGCAAGTGATACCTTAGTATTTTTAAGTGGACTATATTACTACATGCATTTTGGCTAAGTGTAGCTTGTCTTGCTTTGCTTGAAAATAGGTTTTACCTATTAGTTGAAATCACTAAGTATTCTTTGTCAAAACATTCCCAAAGAACCACCAATAGACATTGGGGTCCTTCACCCTTGTTCACCCACAAATTTTTACTTAGAAGTTGGAGTGATGAGATTCTTGTAGCTTTCATGTCTTGATTCTCAAAAGTGTCCATTGCCTTGGACTAGGCTAAGTACTTAGGTTTTCCATCTGCAGAGGTTGTGCACTTTCCCCACCAGACTTGGCTTCCCAAGACAGGACCTTTCAGAAGCCTTTCCTTAGTCAAATGGACGCGTTCCAACCTAACATCCCATCTACCACCAACTGTCCAAATGACTAAGTTCTAGCAACCTATATGATCAAGGCAGAGCCCATATTGCCAAGTGGTTGCACTGTAAGCTTTCTCAACACTTGGCCTCCAAATCCCTTTGTGCCTGGGTGGCTTACCACAAGTGAGATACACAACCCAAGTCCATGGCCGTGTGTAACCACTCAACATAACCCATTCTTTCCATTCCACCCAGGAGGTTCATTTGACTTAGTGGTTTTATTAGGAAAGTATAAGTCTCATGACTTAGAAATATTTTCATCATAGTAAGTGTAGATTTTCACCAACCCTTGTTTGCTATATAGCTAGGCTATGCAAGGCATGGCAACTTATCATAGGGAAAATTCCTTAGCAATTCTACTATTCTAAACTACATAGGATTTCCCAATTTTAGCATTAGACAAAATAACATGCAAACAAAATATCTAATGCTAGTTCAAAACATAGGTTAGAAATATTCATGAAAATATCACTTGCCTTGGTAGTGGGGAGAGTAGCACTCTTCACAATCACAATCACTAGCAAAATCTACAAAAAAATTATATCATCCAATTACACACAATATATTCAGTCAAAAATAATATGAATGCATGCATGCAAGAATTTTACTAAGTGGTGATTTTGAAAATTCTACCAAGCATGTGCATGATACTGAAAACATAACAGAACCAAATTTGCCCAAAACAAACTTATTTAATCATTAAAACTAATTACCAAAACAAATCTATATTCAAAATAGCTTTAAATATGATTCCACAAATAAAGTCATTTTAATGGTTACTATCTGTTAAACAAATTGGATATTCAGAAAGGTTTTGTTTCACTGAATCCAACGGTATAAAGTTTGTAAAATTCTAACGTGGCATTCAAAAGTTATAGTAGTTTGAAGTTTGGATCTAAATCAGGTTTTAAATTGTTTTGAATTTAACCTTGCCACGCGTCACAACCTCACCGGGCGTTGGTTCGTTCGCGGATCGGCGCGGACCGCACGATCTAAATGAAATCTGGCGGCTCAGACACGCGCGTACCTCTTCGTTCAGGATCTATCCTAGCCCTACGATGCAGATCCAATGGACCTAACCACTAAGCCACAATCTGGCGGCGCTGGCGGCGCGTCTGACTACGGCGGCGCCGGCGTTCTACATCGTCCGCGAGAGGGAGAGGGGTCTTACCAGGTTTGCCGGAGGCTGCTGAAGCTCGTCGTGGTACTGGCTTGCGGAGGGGCGCTCAGAGATGGGCTCTAGATCTCGTCGGAGTTGCGTCTGGCGTCGGGTGGGTGTTGTCGGAGTCGTTGCCGAGGTTCTGCGTCGCCCTAACACGAACCAATGGGTTTAGGAGATGCGCAGGACAATTGCGAACACGCTCGGGTGAATAAGAAAGCAAGGGGCGCTCGGGACTTACTGAGATTGATCGCCGGAGTTGGGGTGGTCGTCAGGTGCTTACGGCGTCAAGCGAACACGGCGACCTGGGGCAGTATAGGATGCTCCGTTGTGGTTAGGAGATGCGCAAGAGAATTACTAAGTGTCTCGAACAATCCAGAGGAAAAGGGGCGCACGGGGCTCACCTGAATCGATCGCCGGAGTTGGCTCTGTCTGCGGCGGTCTCGAGCGAGTCGTGGGCAGCCTGGTGGCGTGAGTGTGGAATTGACTGGGGGAAATGACTGCGAGGAGGTGGGGATCTTATAGCCGGTGCCTCGACAGGAAACGCCTGTGTTTTAATGCTCCAATTAAGCCGCTCCATCACCGGGCGATCACTGCTGCGACGTGGTCGGGCGGGTTTGGGAAAACGATGACAGCAGCGTGGGCCCGCTCGTCGTGATGTGTGCGAAAATGGGGTGGGTCTGTTGTCGTTCAGCGTGAAAACAGAAAAAGAAATCCCCGGGTGGGCTAGTTGGGCTCGATCCTCTGCTGGGCCAGTTTCATGGCACTCGGCCCTTTTTCTTTGTTTAGTCTTTTTCTTTTTCTCATTCGATTTTCTGATTAGGTTTTCAAATAGTTTCAAAATAAATTTGAATTCAAATCTTTCTGAGGTTTTGCAGGGGTGACTTGGTCTCAGAAATGAGTCAAAGCTCATGTGGTTGCCTTGCAAAGGCTTGTTCAGACTTGGATTTCAAACAACCAGAGACTTAGTACCAATTTGCAAAAGTTTGAAAATAGAGGTTTTGAAACTATTTCTAATTTGAAAATTTTGGTTAAACTTTTACACCTGATCTTTCCAATAGTGGGACAAGCAAACAAGTTCCTTAACATTTAAGTTTCAAAAGGTGATGGCCTAATGAGTGAAATTCTACTCACATGAAATCATAGCACAAGCTTCTGTTTTTGAGAAGAACCCTAAATTATGATGAATGCTTAGATGATATGAATGAGTTTTGGAATATGAATTTAGGGATGTTACAGTCAGTGGGCCCACGCCTGGGGTGGGTCTAGGCCCCCCAGGCCTCCCCTCTATCTCCCCTTCTGGTTACGTGGATCTTCTGGTGAAATATAATTTTTGGCATATTTGTCGGGATTTTTCCTGATAGTTCATTTTCTGCACAAAAACAAGACACCAAGGTAATTCTGCTGAAAACAGCGTCAGTCCATGTTAGTTGTATCCAAATCACACAAGTATAGAGGAAAACAATAGCAAAGTGTTCGAGAAAGTAGATACGTTTTGGACGTATCAACTACTCAACTTCTGTCACATCCCAAGATTTTCCAAATCTTGTAATGTGAAAAATAAATAATTGTTGAAAATTAGGGTGAAAAGAAACTTTTGTTTCTAAATGGAAACTTAAAATCCCATCTTGAACAAACTTTGGTTAACATTTGAAACCAACTAAATTCAAATCAAGTGGAATGCATTCTTCTTAAATGCATTTGGAAATTTAAACATTTGGAGAATAAACCAAAACCCTAAAAACCCTAATGGAGGAAAATCATTTCCAAGTTATCTCCAACCTACGGATTTGAATCCATATAAAATTGGTCAAACAAACTTTTCAAAATGATCAAGAATGACAAACAAAAATATTATAAAACCATGAGAATTGGATTCACTTAATTTGGAGCCATGAATAAACTCCTATGAATTTAATAAGATAAGGAAATTGAATTTCCAAAGCTAATAAAGCACCTATCAAAAATTGATACCAAATGGTGAGCAAATAGTCCTAAAAGATATTTAAAAGGATAAACAAATATTAAATAAGATTTTACAAATTGGAGTCACCAAGTTTGGATCTATAAACAAAAAGATATGGATTCTATAAGATAAAGAAAGAAATATTAAATGAGGAATATTTAAAGACCAAATTATACCTTGACCTAACTCATAAGCAAATGGAATGAATATAATCCAAATCCAAATAAAATAATGGATAAAAAAATTTCAAATTAATTAAGAGAGGCATTAACCAAATTCTACTTTTATTTTGAATAAAGATAAGATCACCATTAAGAAATGATTAATTAAATTTTGGGAAAAATAGAATTTGGAATTTACCCAAGTGGGAATAAAAGTTATTTAATTAACTTAAATAAGATCAAAGAAAACTTCCAAATAAAATTTATGGAATTAAAACTATATTTAATTTCATGAGAATAAAGGACAAGTACCCAAATTAAAAATGATTAATAAATCATTTTCCAAATAAGTCAAGGTGAATTATTTGACACCATATTAAATAAATAAACCTACTGAAAAGGTTTTGTGAGAATTGGAATTAAATAAGAGTTTAAAATATATTTGTTATTAATTGAATTTAAATGCATGGACCTATTTTAAATAAATAAAAGACCTTAAAAAGAATAAATAAATTATTCTAAATTTGACTTTGGAATGTGTTATTAATTAGTATATGAATCTACACAAATTTTTGTTGAGGTTTGAATTGATTTGTTGTTTGAATTGTTTGAATGAAAATCAAATCAGATTATTCAAAACAGAAAAGAAAAAGGTTTAGTATAAAAAATGGAAAACAAACCCAACCCATCTGGCAGTCCACTCCCTCTCACCCCCGAACCGTTTTCTTCTTACTCGGAAGCTCACCCGCATAGCGAATGACAGTTGGACCCCACTTCCTTTTTCTCTCTCTCTCGCTGCCAGGCGACCCCACTGCCACCTCATCATCGTTTTCACCCGCACGTAGACCACGCTATCCTCCCCGGCCGTTCTGCCGACGATTTCTTCGATTGATTGCATGGTAATGGCGCAATAACCCAGCCCCACGACCTCGCCTACTTAACCGCCTCTCTCCCCTCTCTGTTTCCCCCTCAGTTCCCCACCCTAGTGCGCCCCCAGGCTACTCAATTTCACCCTACACCGCCACGAACTCCGGCGAGCTCACCGAGCAATCCCGGCAGCTCCTCGCCTCCCCTCGTTTCCTCGACCACTCGAGCATGCTCACAGGAACCAGACGCACATCCCAGCAGCTCCAGTTCGCCTGCGCACGCTCCGGACACTCGCCTTCGTCTTAGACAGAGCACCACGTCGACTACCACCTCTCCGGTGAAGTCTCTAGTGAGAATCTGACCGCCCTAACAGCTCTCATTCACACGCACATGCTCGTCGTGACCCCGCGCATCTAACGACACTTCCTTTTCTCTCTAGCATGCACCGTACATTCGCCATCGTCTTCAACAGGACGAACCCGACGCGGACACGAACTCCGGCGAGCGATTCGAGCTAACTCCGTGCGCCCCTGACCATACAGCGGCCACCTTGAGCACCACCGCGACCCTGCGAACCTGGTGATCTTATCCCCACCCTCTCTCGCTTCCTGCATTGCCAGCAACGCCACCGCCAGGCCGCTCCGCCGCCAGTCGTCGCCGCCAGCGCCGCCAACCTTTGGTCAACTCGCCGCAGTCGTTTGATCCAGATCCGAGGCACACGATAGATTCACTTAAAAACGAAGGGGTATGCGATCTGTGCCGTGCGATCAAGTCAGATCCTGCGGTCTGTGTCTGTCGATCCACACGAAACGTTTTCAACCAATAGAATCACGACGCGTGGCCAGTGTGTGGTTTTAAAACCAGATTTTGATCTATTAGTTTTGCAAACTTGTAAATTTCATAACTTGCAAACCACACGTCCAAATTTTGCAAATTTTATATCAATGGATTCATAAAAACAACTACTTTCTGACCATGCACTTTGTTTAGTAAAATGCTTCTGTTAAATTGATTGTTTTTGCAGAAACTTGTGTATGCATGTTTAGAATATAAAAATTGTTCTAAAATGATTTTTGAGATAAAATATTTGGAAAATGGTTTGTTTTGAACCTACTGACCATAGAAATCAATTAGTAGTTTCAAAAATATATTTGGTGAGTCAAAAGAATAAATCTTTGATTTAAACCATTTCTAGTCAAATAAAAATAATGTTTGTTTATTAAAAATGCTTTTGGAGGAAAACCTTTGGGAAATGTTTTGACTTAAACTCTCTGACACCAAGGACCAAGTTTTATGATTTAAAAATGTATTTGGTAAACCCTATAAAGATTGCTACTTTGATAAAGGCATTTTCAACCACATAAAATAATGATTTGGTTAGAAAATGGTTTATAGGTAAAATATTTTGCAAATAATTTTGCCACTTTATAAAATGACCAATGAGTGTTTTAGAATGTTTATAACCTATTATAAACCACTTTTGTAAAAAAACAAAGTTTGGAATGCTTGCATGCATTGTTTTGTTTCTATTATTTTATGTGATGTTGCTTGAATGGTAGATTGAAATATTGCTTGCTTGCTTGAATTGTAGTGATTTGAAGAGTGTGAATATTGCAAAGATCAAGGAGTGAACTTATACTCTCTACCAAAAAGTCTAGTGATGTTTCATACTTTTGTCCCATTATTTTCACTATGCATTAGTGATATTTCTAAGTCCAGTATGTTGGGGAAAACTTGGGCATCACCAAGTCCAGTATACTGGGGAAAACTTGATATCTCACTTGTGGATGGCCACCCAGGAACAAAGAGATTTGAGATGTCAAATGTTGAGAAGCTTCAAGTGCAGCCACTTGTCATTATGGGCTCTGCCTGGATCATATAGGTTGCAATAACTTAGCCAAATGGACAGTTGGTGGTAGGGGATGATAGGTTAGAACGCGTCCATTCTGGTCTAAGGGAAGGCTTCTGAAAGATCTTGTCTTGGTGAAACCAAGTCTTGTGGGGAAAGTGCACCACCTCTGCAGAGCGAAAAATCTAAGTACTTAGCCATGTCCCTGGAAAAGGACAATTTGAGCATCAAGACATGGAAGCTATCAAGAATCTCCTCATCCCAATTTCTAAGTTAAAAACTTATGGTTGAACAAGGGTTGAAGGATCACCAATTTCTATTGGGAGATGCCTTGGGAATGATTTTGTCAAGCAAAAACTTAGTGTTTACAAATGATAAGGAAAATCTATTTTGAGCAATGCAAGCCTAAGCTCCACTTAGCCAAATGCATATAGATGATAGACTCCACTATACTACCATAGTATCACTTGCCAATACAATTCAAATGTATTGACCCTTGTGGTTTTAACTTATTATGTTGCAGGTTTGTTTGATGTTAGTAAGATGACATGATTAGGATTACAAGTCTACAACCAACATGTTTGCATGTGGCACTTTGAAGATGAAGGACCCCATGCTATTGTTATACTCTGCTGCATTGTAATGAGATAGCCAAATGAGCTATGTAAGATGTAATAAATTATTTTATTCCTGGTTATAAAGTTGTATTATGACCTTTGTTTCTTGATATTACATCTTAACTGTGGATGCTAGCTATTGATACAGGGACTAGCATTGTAAACACATGGATCTCTACCTTATTAAAGGTTGGGAACCTTACAACTTCAGTCACCTATAAGTTCTTGTCATTGTAAGTACATGCATATCATAGAGAACCGCCAACGGGGTACCCCTTGCACATGGTACAGGAGCTATCCCATAACCAAAATGACAAGGCAAGAAGACAATGAGCATTTCAGTGATATTTTTATTTACTATATGCATAGCTTTTTATTGAGGATGCTTCATAGATAGCTCACTATGGTGATGCTGCAAGTTTCCACCATGATTAGGCATGGCTTAGGCTAGCGGCTCAGGCGTTTCTCTAACACAAAATACAAACTCCATGGACTTACAAGATCCCTTTTTATTTCACACCGGTGACATCCATAGACAAAATAGCATGATATCAACTGAGTACAAAGTACAAGTGCAATGTTGAAAACGCTCCCCCTGACAGCACGGTTATGCTAATTCGATATGTGCCTAGAAGTGAAATCTTAGCTATATTTATTATTGAATTTAAATATAGCTTGATAGCCAAATCAATGATGTTGTTCTGAGTTTTGGTTGGATCCTTGTACTTTGCTGTTTTCTTTTAGAGTTTAAAACCTCAGTGATGGATTCACCCCACTTGGGTGCTTTCTAAGAGTTTGAATATGATACAGATCAGGTATGCTTGTCTAATCTTAGACAGATAGATCACATGATGGTCTATGTACTCACCACTGTCACTTGATGTTGTGGTTGTTAGTGGTGGATCTTGTGGTAGCTTGATCTTGTGGTTGATCTTGTGCTCCCCTGGTATATCTAGATCCTGGCTTGTCCTTGATCTAGCCCATCATCTTATGATCATGATGGCTTGACCTTGGTCTTGCTATCCACCTGATCTTTCCCCTCATTATGTTACCATCCTAGTGATGTGATTCTAGGCTTTGGTTGGTTTGGCTGCTGGCTGATGTGCTTGGTTTAGCTGTTGGCTGCTATGCTTGATGTGTAGAAACAAGGGAATGATGTGGGGGTTTGGTTTCCCATGGTTGTGTTTGACAGTTTTGTTTGGTCTTGCTGCTGCTGTGGTGTTGACAGCACACACCATGTAGTTTGGTGTGTGTACTGCTTGTGTGCTTGCTGCACAGATGTGGATATGTTCAGAATTTTGAAAGTTACTTTCATCTGATTACTTTTACTTGGCTGGTGAAACTTGCCCCTCCTTGCTGTCATTTGACTTCTGGCTTAAAATTATGAAAGATTCATCCTTTCTTAATGGTGAAACTTGCCCCTTTTTATAATATTACTCAATGATAACCTTGATCAGTGCATTTCACTGACAAGTCTGAGAGTAATACAATTAAACCTTAACTTCCTTTATTTTCGTGTTTGTGTTTATTTTGCAGGTACAGATTTGAAGATGAAGATTTTTTTTATTTTTTTATTTAAAGAATAGTACAATGTAATCTTATTTATGCTTTTGTAATTTTAGTTTTATTCTTTTGTAATCTTCATTTTATTACTTTGTAATAAAGATTATACTATTATCAATAAAGAAATATTCTTATTCTTTATTTATTGGCTATGGTGAATATTGTGGATGATTTTAATAAGTTACATTTTTGTAACTTATTTATTGAATGAAAATATGAAACAATTATTAATATTCTTAATTGCTTTCTTTAAATAAAGTTTGAGTTAAATTGGTTAACTCTTAATTAAATCAAGATTTAAACATTATTCAAAAATCATTTGAATTATAATTCAAACACTCAAGTTTTAAATTCAAAATTTCATTTCCCAAAACACATATTTCCACAAAGATCATATCAAAGTCTATAGCAATCATTCTTTAAGACTAAATCTAATATCAAAGTATGAAAGAAACCTTGATCACTTTAGGTTTTTATTTGGCGAATTTTTTTCCCACATTTTCGCAGATGAATGCATGCAACATTTCAATTTCCTAAATCTACCCTTCGTTAGTTCCTAAATGCTGGGATGTTACATTATGCCTCGTTTTCTTCCAAATAAAATGTTCGCTTGTTATGTGAAAGTTAGTTAGTAAAGCTATCACGAACTTGATGGCACACTTTATTTTCTTGCATTTACTAAATCTGAACCATTGTGACTGTCCATGAAATTTATATGCTTGCAAATTATAGGCTGGGAGTTAGCAGAATTGTGCTGTCATGGGGAACACTTTCAACACATGTAAATATAAATCCAGTTGATATCATGCTCTTTTGTTTATGGATGTCGTTGGTGTGAAATAAAAGGGGAGCTTGTAAGTCCATGGAGTTATGTATATGTGTTAGAGAAACGCCTGGGCCGCTAGCCTAAACCATGCTTAATCATGGTGGAAACTTGCAGTGTAACCATATTGAGCAATCTATGCAGATTTCTTCTTATAAAAAAGAGAGAGACACAGAAAAGAGGAAAGAGAGAAAAGGCACCATTTTCCCATGGTAAATAAGAAGATTGCTGATATGCTCACTGTATGCTTGCCTTGTCATTTTGATATGGGATAGATCCTGTAGCATTGGGCAAGGTGTAACCCGTTGGCGGTTCTCTATGATACACATGTATTTACTATGACAAGAACTTACTGGTAACTAAAGTTTAGTAGCATGAGGAGTGGCCCTCGTACTCAAGGGACATGAGATTTCCAGTTTATGGTCTGTCTAGCATATAAGTCATATTGGACCTCACTTTCACCTTAACCATCTAAAGATGCCTATGATAGGGGCAATGAGAGCTCAAAGCTAATGCGTACCATACTTTCAGTATTTGGAAGCCTTTCAAACTTTTCAAAACCTTTTCACTTCCTTGTTGAGTCACCACTTATTCTATAAGCACCTTCTTGAGAGCATAGTTGTCATTCTTAGTGTAATATGCTTGTCTCAAAACTTGGTTAATTATGTCATGACTTGATGCTTGTATCTTTGATATCTTTACTTCTATTCTTCACTTGAACTTCAGAGGTTCCTTGGCATTTATGTTTTGCTCCACAATAAAAGGAAAGCGAGATACCACTCTATCATGCCTTCTTATGAGCATTGCATTGTTGCTAATGTTTATGTTTCATGCTACTTATTATTATTGTGTTGGAATCTCTTCATAGCTTGCAATGACTATTGAGTAGACTTAGCTGCATACTCCTTATTATGAATTGTCTAAGTATTGATCATATGTTGAGAATATATACATTACATGAAGCAAATGTGTTCATGAAAGTTTCTTTTATCGCACTCAGTTTTCAACTTAATTGCTTGAGGACAAGCAATAAGCTAAGCTTGCGGGAGTTGATACGTCCAAAACATATCTACTTTCCCGAACACTTTTGCTATTATTTCTCCTCTAAATTTGTGTGATTTGGATACAACTAACACAGACTGGTGCTGTTTTCAGCAGAATTGCTTTGCTGTCTAGTTTTTGTGCAAAAAATCAACTTTGAAGAAAAATCCCGGAAAATATGCCAAAACTCCTATTTTACCAGAAGATTCACGGAGCCATAAGATGATACGAAGGAGGGACACAAGGGGCCCACACCCCCTGGCCACGCGGGCCAGCCCAGGCCGCGCCTGGGAGGGGTATGACCACCTCGGGCACCCCCTCGGCCTCCCTCTTCGCCTACAAAAAACCACCAGACCTAAAAACTCCGGGGAGGTCGACGTTTTTCCAGAGAGATTTCCGCTGCGCCGCCACCACCAGAAACCATGATTTGGAACCAGAAACTTTGTTCTGGCACACTGCCGGGACGGGGAATTGGAGGAGATCATCGCCATCATCATCACCGATGCCTCTCCATCAACCATCCATGTTTCCCCATCCATGAGTGAGTAATCCTCCGCTGTAGTCTATGGGGATGGTAGGGATTGGATGAGATCTATCATGTAATCGAATAAGATTGTTAGGGCATGGTGCCTGGTATCTTTATTAGTGTTATTTGACTATGTTGCAACTTGTTGTGCTTAATGCTTGTCACTAGGGCCCGAGTGCCATGATCTCAGATCTGAACATGTTATTGATTCATGATGATAATATTGTTTGTGATCTTATCTGCAGGTTGTGTACACATATCATTGTCCGGAACCAAAGGACCCAAAGTGACAGAAATTGGGACAACCGGAGGGGATGGCTATGATATGAGGATCACATGTGTTCACGGAGTGTTAATGCTTTGCTCCGGTGCTCTATTAAAAGGAGCACCTTAATTTCCAGTAGATTCCCTTGAGGCCCCGCTGCAACGGGCTGGCTGGATAAAATATGTTGTGCAAGTTCTCATTTCGAGCACGTATGACTATATATGGAACGCATGCCTATGATTGTTTAGTACTTGGATGCTTTATCTTATTTATATCCAAATGCCATAGATCTTGAAGTTATATGAATAGTCCCGTCCATGCAACGCCCGTCCATCCATCCCTATGCCTACCGCACTCATATCCTACTATTTGCTACTATTGTTACTACTATCTTTAGGTGCATCGGAATTGACAACTCGGTTGTTAAGGCTTATAAGTATTCTTTGTCTCCCCTTGTGTCGAATCAATAAATTGGGTTATACTACCCTCGAAGACTGTTGCGATCCCCTATACTTGTGGTTCATAAAGACTCTCCATCGACTTCAACTACCTCGTGAAGCATGCCGAGGACGTGAAGACATGTGGCCCGTCCCTAAACGCCAATGGCTTTATAACAAAGCACCTGGCGCTCGGTTTTCACCTCCGCAACCTCTAGAAGGTGGCCATTGAGGAGGGTCACATGCCCCCGATCAAGCCCAAGGCGCCCAAGGTCAAGGGACTGGGCAGCAAGAAGTGCAGGAAGTGCCAGAGGGAGGAGGCGGAGGCCCTCCTAGAGTATGCCATGAGGGGCCACTGATCTTGTAATAATGGTGTTGTAAAGCAGCTTCGTTTGTATTGTTGTATGTGTTGAACTTGTCTGTTGCTGCTGCTGAGCAGCCTAATTGTTGAATCATTTAAGTACTATACTATATATCCTATATTAGTTGCTTTATCTACATATGCTTTGTTTATATATTCTATATTAGCTACTTTATCTACACCTGCTATGTTTACTGAATGTATTTATGGTGCTGGTTAGATTTACTGCTCTAGATTTGCTACCAGATTGGAAAAAACGAGGGCCAAAAGAAACCATGAATGAAGAGAGAAACTTCACATATAACCGTAGAAATATGTGGGAGCCTTATGAATTTCCAGATTCCTCTATTGGTTATTGATCGGAGAAGTGTCTTGGTCATGTCCGTATAATTCACGAACCGTAGGGAGACACACTTAAGGATTCGATGTTGTTTAGTAGATATGGAATGTTAGTAGGGATACCGAATGTTGTTCGGATTCTCGGATGGGATCCAGGATATCACGAGAAGATCTGAAATGGTCTGGAGAATAAGATTCATATAAGGAAACTCCGATTCCGGAGTTCGGGAAAGATTCGAATGTTTTCATCGGAGAGGTTCTAGAAGGTTCTAGAAGGTTCACCAATCCGGAAGGAGAATGGTCCATGAATGTGTCATGGGTAAGTGGAATGATTGTATCATATCCTAGGTCACCTGGTGTGGGCATTTGCAAGAGAGAATTAAAGCTCTAAATTGAAAGTCAAACGCGAAGTTTGAAAAGTCAAACTGGAACAATGGTTTCCTAGTGGGAGAAGAAACAAGTCCTTCTCTCAATCCAACTTGGGTTTGGGTTTGGATTCAAACCCACCGCTCCCAAGGCTGCCCCTCTCATAAATAGAGGGGAAGGGCTGCCCCAACAACACAATACCTAGCCCCTCTCCACCCGAGCCGCCGCCGCCGACCCGCCGCCGCGCCGCCACCTTGCGCCGCCACCGGCTCGTCGCCGTCTCCCTAGCTGCCGCCGACACCTCCTCATCCTCCCGGTCTTCTAAACCCTAGATCACTGGGAAACCCTAGATCCACCATAACTCGCACCGGCTTAGGCGAAGCCCTGCGGGATCTACCCTCTACTTCCGACACCATGTCGTCGTGCTACCGGATTTGCGAGGGGATAACTACAACCTCCACTACCTGCTGGAACAAGGGAGAGGAAGGTCTTCATCGAGTACCGAACGTGTGACCGACTACGGAAGCGCTGCCAGAACGCAGCGCCGGAAGGATCGTCTACGCGATCTTGAGATCGGCAAGTGTACGACTACATCACCGACGAGAATCTGCTCTCTTTAGCTGCTTTGGAATCTTCGAGGGTGAGTGCTTCTATCGACTCGTTGCTACAATCTAGTAGATAGATCTTGGCTTGTTTGTGTGCATGCGGTAAAAAAATATTGTTTTCCATGATACGAACGCCTATAGTGGTATCAGAGTCGTGTCTATATGTAGATCATTGTGGGTGGTGGTGATTTTATTATCAATTGCTTTTTGTGTACTTTGCATATTGCGGTATGATGGGATGAATCGGCCCGGACTAACCTTACATGACATCGTTCATGAGACTTGCTCCACGCTCAACATGCAACTTGTATTGCATAAGTGGATTTGCGTGTAACATCCCAAAAATACCAAACTTATATCATCAAACACTAATCATCAAGATTAGGGTTAACAAAAACTTTTCTAAATAAACTCATGAATGCATGCATATGTGTATGCATGGATTTTGAATTTCTTCAAAACCACCTTGTTTGTGTGATCCATTGCTCGTAAAATGTTTCTTAGGTGAAATGAACATCATCTAAAACATTTCCCACACTTTCCTTAAAGACAAGTAAATCAAAACAAATATATTAAGTGAATGATCATTTTGGCCAATTTAACTCCCATGCCTACTTTGGCTGTCTCAAACTTTCAGAACCTAACAGAAACTTTTCTGGATCTTTGCACACCTTGAATGTACTCATAACAGAGTATCAAGGCCCACTTTGTGATCATCCAGAAACTTTCAAATGCATAGTTTAAATGACAATTCAAAATTGAATCTTCTTCATATGGGAAGATCCCACTTTTTCAAAACTCACTCAAACAAGCTCAACGTTCAAAACCCAAGCATCTGCAGACTCACCAGCACCAATCTAGCAAACCCACCAAAAATCATTTCAAACTTCAAAACTTGATTTCATGCGGCCATTTCATCAAACAGGTTGCAGACACAAATCAAACAAAACATCAAACACTATAGTGTGCAGTGATTCTTGCCTAACTTGTTCCCTAGTTAGATCACACACAACTCAGTAGATCATCTAGAAAGATTAGCCCAACACTAGCACCCCTTTGAGCATGCCATTGCCATTAATGGTGAACAGCCGAGCACCCCAATGTCACCCCATTGTGGACAGCAAGCTAAAGGAAGAACTAGCCATGCCAACCTTGTCTAGGAGGCAGCCCACCGTCCACCGCCACTCACTGTCCCAGCCGCAAGCGTTGCCAAGCCCTGGACCACGCGGACAAGCCGCGCCCAGACCATGCCGAGCGTGCGCCAGAGCGCCATCCTCGACCCGCATCCACAGACCGCCCTACTTGGCGTGCATACACGATCGCCATCAACCCAGAGACCGCCAGACATCCTCGTTTGCCGCCATGTGCGCACAAGCCACCGCCGTCGAAGACGCCGCCTACAGAGCACCGCCGTTCCACCAAACCACACCGCCCATGCCTCGCGACCATGTCGTTGAGCATCGCCAGAGACACAGACCGTCCCTACCCTTACCCATGCCATTAGCCGCAGAAGCGTCGCCCGACGAGCTCACCGGCGCCCGACGGTCCCTCGCCGACTATAAATAGAGGCCACCGCTCGATTTCTTCACACCATCTCACTCCCTCTCACCGATCGTGCCACACCATTCCAGAGCAAGGCGAGCACCACCGCCGGATTTTTACCGAGCTCGCCGGAGAAGAAAGGAGCCAGCGATTGATCCGCCCAGAGCCGCGACCACCCCTAAGTTCGCTGCCGACTTCCATTCGCCTCGCCACGACCCTTGCCAAGACTCGGTGAGCCCCAGCGACCCTCACCGGGCGCTAGGTTTCATTCTCGCCGAGTTGTCTCGGCCGACGATGACTCACACCGTTAGATTAGAACTAGATCGAACGATCCACGTTGCCCCATACCGCCCGCCCAGCCCCATGTCACTTACGGTGGGGACACCCACTTAAGCAGCTCGCAGAGCATCAAGGCTTAGCAGTGACCCGTTAAATTTCCCGCAGCCCAGCTTATTCAAATTAAACCTTTTCTATTTCAATTCAAACACACTGCACCAACTTCAAAAATCAACCCAGATCGATTCAGAGCACCAATTTGAATGAAACCATTTTTTGGAAAGGCCTGTGAATGCTAAATCCAAGCCCGTTGGATTCAAGTCATTTGGATCTATCGATCACCCCTAGTAAAAATAACAAGGCAGAAGCTTTTCTACATTCAAACATTTTTCAAATTTAAACCATAATAGCTTTTGAGTTGATTCCAACTCTCAAAAATCACATTTAACCATACCTTTCAGAATATATAAAAACATATAGGTTTACTTGCAGAAATATTGTTCAAGTAATAAAAGAATGCTCCATAAGCATTTCTAGCCACTTTAATTAATTAAAATAAAAGGGTAAAACCTTATTAAATTGTGACACCACTTTAAATCACATTCCCATGGACTACAATATGTGGTGATGACATGTGTCAACATGATCCCATGTTTAGTTTGGAGAATATTAAATCTTAAGTAGTTTTTCAATGAGTAGAAATTACTTTTCTAAAAATAAAAAGATTTAAACCAAGCCTTAACCTTGTAATGTTAGAGATGATGCTAGATCATCTATAGGACCCTTGTGTGTGATGATTGCAAGTAGTTAAGTATTGTTTGGTGATTGTGTACCTCGTATTTATTCATAGACGCTAGTACCGACCAAGGATACGAGGAGGAAGGAGGATACTACGAAGAGGAAGCCGAGGAGAACTTCAACCACTGCTCTGCACAAGGAAAGCTGATACTATACCAATGCAAGTTAACACTTTCACTTTAGCAAGCTTATACTGATATTGATGCAAGCTAACCCTTGCAAGATACCCTACTGATGCCACAAACCCATACTTGTGATATGACTACTATATGCCTTAAGCATATGTGATCATACCCACTTGATAAACCAAATCCTAGTTTTATGTGCAAGCTTCTTACTTTATTTCTTTATCAAAGCTTACTTAGAGTCTACCTAAGAGTTTGGTAGATACTAGACAGTTGTGCTGAAGGTTGCATAAAGAGCATAAAATTTGGCCTAAGCTAGATACCCCTGATGTCATCCTAAGGCATGAGGTTGTACTTAGTTGAAACCCCCCTAGTTACCACCCCTCATCAGTGCTTACCCCCACTTGTAGATGCTAGTGCTAAGCCTAAAACTTGATCAACCTTAGATGGGAATACTTGGTGGAAAAATGGTTATGAAAACCTTGGAATGATGGATCATTCTATTGAAATGTTTTGGACATGTGTTTCCAAACACTTGATGATTTTGGTGATGAAAATGTTGAGGAATGAGCCTTAGCCCTTTATAAAACTGATGGTTGTCTGGATGCGATACCATTCCAATTTTATCGTACAACCACAATACCCGAAGATTGGGTAGGGCTTGACTGGAAACTTATATACCTTAGTATTAGTTCCCTCACGGCCAAGGTCTGAGCTGAGGCTACCTTGTGAAGATTGTCCACCTGTGTAGTACCCAAGATGACAGTTGGTCATGGTTGGGAGGCCATACTCACAGGAGAGGTGCTTATACTAGGGCGTGTAATTGAAAGGTTAGGATTGATTATCCGCATACTGAGTATGGTGAATTCAGGATTTGTTCCTGACGGATGTATAGAATGTTGTGGTGAAAGTGTACAATCTCTACAGAGTGTCAAACTATTGAATAGTCAGCGTCATGTTATGGACGATTGAGTGGCCATACTGTTCCCCCGTCAGACTTTTCAAAATGACTTGTGAAACGAATTGAGACTTTGAATTGACCACAACAGAGTTGTGACCTGAATTATGAGATCCCACTTAGGAGTTATAAAATTGTGACTAGCTTTGGAACTGAGTAGAGATAAACCTGGCTTTTTGCAAAACAACCTTAGAGCCTAGTGTCCTATTATCCAAAAACCCCTTACCTGTTAGTATTAGTTTGCGAGTACTTAAAGAGTACTCATGGCTTTGTCCCTGGCTATTCCCATGGCCAGACTATGAAGAGGAGTACCTGGAAGATGGACCCCAGGAAGGTTACGACAACTAGGATCATCTCCCATCATCAGCATTATCGTTATTATTACGTATTCCGCTGCTTGAAGTTGTATTAAGAACTGGATCATGAGATCCCTATTTGTGTAAGAACTTATGTATCGTTGTAACGGATGATGTACTATGGTATCCAATTCTGTTATGTCTCGCAAAAATGGTAATCCTGGGATTGCGATGTATGGCATAACAGGCATCTAGGATTGAAAAATCCGGGTGTTGACAAGTTGGTATCAGAGCCATCCTAACCATAGGAGACCCTAGTTAGACTGGACGTTGAACCAAAAACTTAGTTTCAAAACCAAAGAAAAAACAAATATTTACATAAACTTATTCTCATTCTTATCTCTTTGATTCTTTCATAAAAAATCATGTTCCTCAAAAACTCTTGCAAAATACATAAAAATTTGACACACTTGATCACTCTACTAATCTACTCATCCTCTATTTTTATAGATGGACGTGAAGTACAACAAGTTTTATCAGTTGGGGAATGGAGGAGACCTTATATTTGAGAGGGATCTGGATCAGCTTTCGGAACTTCTGGAGCGTCCACACCCCAAGTTCTTTGGAGATCAACTCAATGATCAAGGAGGAGAAGATCTGCAGTGGCTAATTGTTTCAAGTCTCCGAGGAAAGATTGAACCTCCCACTGCGGAAGGAATTCAGTTTACCTTAAGAGAGAACAACTGGCTCGATGGACTTGCCAGAGCAATGCAGGAATCTCTCTCCCGTCTGTGTGGGTAGAGCATCAATCGGATCAAGGGTACTCGCTTTGAGTTTTTCCCAAGGCGTGATGCAAATGGACAACCACTGGAATCCCCATACCACCCCGAGATGAAGACTCAATTGGACCACCTTAGCTTCATGATGTATGATCGTCAGCAGGAGTTGGACAACTGCGGTGACTATTGCAACCACAAGTCTGCCATCATCAAGACGAAGGATCAGACCATAGCCATGCTAGCAAAGGATCGCAAGTCTTGCCGCCGTCAGCTCGACAAAAAGGAGCGCATTATTGCCCGTCTTCGCCACCGCATCTCATCTCTGGAGGAGACCATCCACGAGAGAGACATGTAGTTGGAGGAAAGGGAGAATGCCGAAGAGGATCTTCGTGGAGACCCTTACTCTTATCTAAGTGATGACGA
Organism: Avena longiglumis; assembly: GCA_030063025.1. Taxonomy (NCBI): domain Eukaryota; kingdom Viridiplantae; phylum Streptophyta; class Magnoliopsida; order Poales; family Poaceae; genus Avena; species Avena longiglumis. Next base: position 98,884,156 of record CP125976.1, on the reverse strand, counting down.
TGATTTTCTGGAGGATCAGGCCATGGACTTCTTCACCGATGAAGATGATTTCGCCTTCATCGATGATGATGAAGATGATGAAGCCACAGACTCCGAGGAGTATTAGCACTTGAGCACTAGCGTAGTGAGTAGTATTCGGTCCCACTGTATCGTAGATTCCAGAATGGTTCTTAAAACCATCTGTTTTCCTTGTTGTGGTGTGTGTTGTACCGTGTGCTATGAATGAATGAATTAAAAAGCAAGTTGCTAGAAAAATCTGAGTCAAACCTTTAAAACTTTTAAAAGACCCCAAACCTTAGAAATTTCCCTCTTTTCTCATGATTTATCTAAATCTTCAGATGCCACATGGAGGAAGTGGTTCAGCCCCAGATCCGATGTTGCAGATTCTGCAAATGTTGACCTCTGACCGCGAAGCTGAAAGAGCAGAACGTCAAGCAAACCTAGCCACTCTGCAACAGATAGCCCAGCTAGCCCACAACAACCAAGGCCATGGAAATCAGGACAACCATGGATCTAAGCTCAAGAATTTTCAGAATACCAACCCACCTGTTTTCACTAAGTCAGAAGAACCCCTAGACGCCGATGATTGGCTGCAAACCATGGAAAATAACTTAGAAGTAGCAGGAGTCGAAGCCAACGAGAAAGTTCTATTTGCCACCCACTATCTAGCCGGAGATGCCAGGGCATGGTGGAACAGTGTTCGTGCCATGACCGGAGGCCAGATGATGACCTGGGAGGAATTCAAGGTCAAGTTTAGCAGAACCCATGTGCAACTGGTTTGATCAAGAGAATGAGAGACGAGTTCAGAGCTGAAGCAAGGGAGGATGATCGTAGTGGAATACCGTGACAAATTTTTGTCATTAGCTAGGTATGCCGGACGAGATAGACACCGAAGCCAAGAAGAAAGAAAGATTCTGAATGGTACGCATGACGAGATGCAGACGTGTTAGTCAATATCCCTTTGCGATATTGAAGCCCTTGTCGATTCAGCCATCCAGATGGAAGGAAAGATCAACCAAGCCAATGAGAACCGCAAGCGTCGTATGATGCATCAACCAGGAACCCATCAGACCCCAAAGTATCGCCCCAACCCATCTCCAGGATTTTCCCCAAGAACCAATAGACCCCCTATGACCCGTCCAACCTATCCCAACCGTGGAAACCCTAGACCCGGAGGAAATCACAACAACCCCGACAACTCTAGCAATTTCACCCGTGCCCCACCCAAGTTCAACACCAACAATGCTACCGCCAATCCCAACATTGCCCCGAGGACTGGAAGCAATGTTGTGCCTGTCGCAGCCAAGGACAAGTCACAAGTGACATGTTATGACTATGGAAATAAAGGCCACTATTCCAATGAGTGCCCCAACAAGAAGAATGCTACAACCCCTAATGCCAATTCCCCAGCTCAGCAACAGCGTCGTGTCCAGCCAGGAAGAAGATTTGCCCCAGGGAATTCATTTAACTGCAATGGTCGTCTTTTTCTGATGCATGCTGAAGAAGCTCAGGAAGCGCCAGACGTCGTGCTGGGTATGTTTTCTGTTAATTCAGTACTTGCAAGAGTGTTGTTTGATTCTGGTGCATCGCATTCATTTGTCACCGAAGAATTTGCCTGCACTAGTAAAATTCAACCAACCAAACTGAAGCATGTTATGATTGTGCAAATCCCCGGATCAACCACCAAGGCTAGGCAAATTTGCAAAGCCGTCCCTATCCGAATCCATGGCATAGATTTTTATGCTAATCTAATAGTACTCGGAACTAAAGGTTTGGAAGTAGTACTAGGAATGGATTGGATGTCCAAACATAAGGGATTGATTGACTGTGCTAAGAAAGCCATCACCATGACCAGTACCACTAGAATAACAGTCGAGCATATATCTGAAACCTTACCTCGCCAATTCAAGTGTAACAAGAGTCTAGCCCAACCTACCATTGACCAAGTCCGGATAGTCTGTGAATACCCCGATGTATTTCCAGATGTTTTGCCCGGTATGCCCCCAGATCGGGATATCGAGTTTATCTTTGAACTAATCCCCGGAACAGGAGCCATAGTCCAGAGACCCTATAGTATGAACCCATCGGAGTTAGAAGAACTGAAGAAGCAACTGGACTCCATGTTGGAAATCGGATTGATTCAACCAAGTGTGTCACCATGGAGATCACCTGTCTTGTTTGTAGACAAGAAAGATGGAGGTAACCGTTTGTGTACGGATTATCGGAAGCTGAATGATGTCACCATCAAGAAAAAGTACCCCTTGCCCAAGATAGAAGATTTGTTTGATCAGTTGACCGGTGCCCAGGTGTTTTCTAAGATTGATATTAGAACTGGCTATCATCAACTCAAGATTCGTGCAGAGGATATTCCAAAGACTACCTTTACCACCAGATATGGATTGTACGAGTATACAGTCATGTCTTTTGGATTAACCAATGCCCCCGCTTATTTCATGAATCTCATGAATAAGATTTTTATGGACTTCCTGGATAAGTTTGTCATTGTTTTCATCGATGACATTCGATTTATTCCAAATCGAAGAAGAACATGAGCTACACCTAAGGACCATTGTTGGAACCCTTAGAGAGCATCATTTGTATGCAAAATTTAGCAAATGTGAATTCTGTTACAGAGGTAGGATTCCTCGGTCACATTGTATTCACGGAGGAATTGCGTTGACCCCAAAGTGAAAGATGTAGAAGATTGGCAAGCCCGACCACTCAAACCCAAGTTCGTGCTTTTCTCGGATTGGCGGATATTACCGCAAATTGTGAGAAGGATTCTAGTATCGCCGACCCATGACCCAATTGCTGAAGAAGGACAAGAAGTTTGAATGGACAGACAAGTGTGAAGCGAGTTTTCAAGAACTCAAGAGGAGATTGATATCAGCCCCAATCTTAATCATGCCGGATATCACGAAGCCCTTCGATGTGTATTGTGACGCATCCAAGATTGGTCTCGGATGTGTGCTAATGCAAGAAGGCAAAGCTATATCTTATCTATCTCGACAATTGAAGAACCATGAGCAAAACTACCCAACCCATGACCTCGAACTCGCAGACGTAGTTCTAGCCCTGAAGAGATGGATACATTACCTGATGGGAAATCGTTGTGAGATTTACTCGGATCACAAGAGCCTAAAGTATATATTCACTCAGAAAGAGTTGAATATGAGGAAGAGAAGATGGATTGAGCTAATCAAGGATTACGACCTGGACATTCACTATCACCCTGGTAAAGCCAATGTGGTAGCCGATGCCCTTAGCAGATTGCCATGCCGCTTGAACTCCATGATTTTGGAGGAGCAACCAAGTCTGCACAAGGAGATGGAAGATTTTCGAATAGAATTAGTAAGTGAAGGATTTTTGGCTAGCATAGAACTTCAGCCCACTTTGATCAGTCAGATTAAAGAAGCGCAGAAGGGAAATGCTAGTATCGACGGAATCAAGCGTCGTATCGGTACAGGCAAAGTACCCGGATTCACCGAGGACGAAGAAGGAGTTCTATGGTTTCACATCCCAAGATTTTCCAAATCTTGTAATGTGAAAATAAATAAATAAAATAAAACTTTGGTTGATTTTCAGAACCAGAAGAAACTTTTGAATTCAATTGGAACTTCAAACCCATTTGAATTAAATAAAACCTAAAGGGATCTAAAAATATAAACATTTAATAAAAGGAAAAATAAAAACATTGGGAAATATTATTTTGAAACAATTAAATGAAAAGATTGTTATCAAATGGAATAGAAGTTTATAAATAAAGACTATTTTGTAAGCCAAATTAAACCTTGGCCAAGCTTTGGAATTAAAACAATTTATTTAAAATAAAATTGGCAAAAGTTTATTTAAATAAAATAATAAGGAATTTATATCCAAACTGTATTTAAGTAAAAGATTTTACCAATTGAAACATCAAAACTTATTAAATTATTTAAAATAAGTTTTCCCAAATATTTGATATTTACAAATAAAACCTACTAAATCGATTTTGAAAACATTTAGTTTTCAAATAAAAATTTTATTAATAAAAATCAAATTCTATTTGAATTAATAACTAAGGTCCATTTTATTTAATTAAATGGATCCTAAAATAAAAATCAAGTTTCCAAATATTCTTTATTTCTAAATGAGCTTACTTATTTGGTTTTGAAAGTATTTGGTTTTCAAATGGAGATTTTATTAATTAAATCAAACCCTATTTTATTAAATAACTAAAGAACCATTTTATTTAATTAAAGAATGGATCATAAAAAAAAAGAATAGAAATTTTTATTATTCTATTTTGGATTTTGAGTTATGTTTCTGAACAGAACCAAAATTCATAATTACAAAGTTTGGGTGTTGTTTGAATTGATTTGAACATTGTTTGATTTGTTTGAATGTTTGAATAATTTATTTGAATTTCAAAAACAGAAATGGTTTTGAAAAATGGAAAAGTGTTTAGACAGAAAAAATAGTGCAATGACCCCATTCCACTAAGGCCCAAAAAACCAGCCGCTTTTCTCCTCGAATAAAACAATTGGCACCAACTTTCTTACCCACTCAGTCACAGACAAACGAGGCCCATTTCTCCCTCTCACTCACTCGCTGACAACAGGCCCCACCTCCTCTTAATTTTCCCCGAACCGTTTTTCCTCACTGCCGAATCAGCCCACAGAGACACTGACCAGTGGACCTCCTCCTCTCTCCTTTTCCCACTGACTCGTAGGCCCGCTATCACTGTTCATCGTCTCCTTCACCCATCCCGCAGCGACCAGTTCTTCTCCCCCGTTCTTCCGTTGATTTCTCCAGCTTAATTCGCTTTAACGCGACGCGTTACCAGCCTTGATCACGCAGATGGAAACGCCAGGCATCCTCTATATTTCCTCGACACCTCGCCACACGCCTGCACGCCTCCAATTTCTTCCCGAGCACCCTCTGCTCCGACGAGGTCCAGTACCGATTCCGACCAAGTCACACCGCCTCCTGCCTCCCCGAACACACGATCTCGCTCACCGCATCCTAGCATCTTCTGCCATTCATTCACCCGGGCACTCGAGCCTCGACGACGACCACAACATCACACCTCCGTCGCTTTTCTCCGTGAACTTTCCAGAACTCCGACCGCCCAGACCCCTATTGATGCTCACATCACCCCAGATCATCCTGCGTTTAACGGTACTTATTTTGCTTCGGCAAAAATCGCAGCCTCGCCTTCGACCGTGGACAGAGCCGTCCGACGCCAGCCCTAACTCCGGCGAGCAATCTAGGACAGCCCCGTGCGCCCCTTCAACCGAAGCGAGCAGGTTAAGCATCCCCGTGCCTCGGCGATCACTGTGAGCCACCCTCCTCTTTCGCTCTGTGTTAGCGAACTCCACCGCCAGCCGCCTATCTGCTTGTGACCAGCGGTAGTAGCCGTTAGATCTGGATCGAACGAATCGGATAGATTACTTAAACACCGAAGGGGTATGTTCCCTGGACCACTCGATCTAACTAGATCCAACGCCCCGCAGCCGCGATCCAACCGAACCGGTACCTCCCAGTTAAAACACGACGCGTGTCACTGGATCTGTTTAAAAGAAATTTGAAAAACATATTTATTTGCAAACTTCAAACCCTTGTAACTTTCAAACCACACGTCAAAAAATTACAAATTTTATATCAATGGATTCAGTGGAGCAAGCCCTAGACAACTGTGGAATTAGTTTATCCAATAGTATCTGTTAGTTTGCTTGATTTTGCAGATTCTTATGTGAGCTTGTTTAGAGTATAAAAATTGTTTAAAATTGAATTTAGGGTTAAAACCTTTGCAAAATGGATTTATGTGACCTTACTGACCCTAGGAACCAACCCTTGGTGTTAACAATTATTTTGGTAAAATTTAGGTTGAATTATTTGACTTAGCCATTTTCTAGCCAAATAAAATTACTAATTTTATTAAGGAAATGATTTTTGCAAAGAAAACTTTGGGAAATGTCTTGGACCAAAACCTACTGACCCAAAACACCAAGCTATGAAAATGGCAACTCACTTGGTGAAAAACATAAAAGTTTTGTCTTGATAAGAATATTTTTCACCACATGAAATGATGGTTGGATGTTAAAAATGGTTTATAGACTAAGGCCTTTTGCAAATGACTTTGCCATTTTGGTAAATGACCAATGTGGACCTTACAAGATTATAAGCCTAGTGGAGACCTCCCTTGTGAATAAAACCATCCTAAGCATGATCCCATGCATGACTTAGAATCCATTGCTTTGTGTGGGTGAAATGTTGTTTGAATAATGGTTTGGAATGCTACTTGATACTATGCTTGTTTGATTGATTGTAGTGAAATTAGCAAAGTGTGAGACTAGCAAGATCAAGGAGTAAACCCTCATTCCCTACCAAAAAGGCAAGTTACACTATCATTCAAAAATCCTACTATTTTCATTATACTTAGTGGATTATGAAAACATGCATGAAAAGACATCTTTATACTTATGCTATGCTAAATCCTAATAGGATTCCCTATACACTCCTTAGTGAAAATATTGTAGTTGTACATGCTTAGCCATGCTTTAATTTGAAAAGAGATACATGTTGAGATTTTACAAAGGTTGAGAAAAGGACTTATGTTTTACATAATAAAACAAGGACTCAATGAACCACCTAGGTGGTGGATACTTTAAGTTTTGGAGAAGGTGGCAACAAAAGGAACCATGTCTATGGGAATCACTTTGTGTTGTGCTCCAAAAGAAAACCACCTAGGAAACTTAGAGATTGAACATGTTTCTCCAATTGTGGCTTTCGTGTGCAACAACATGCTATTATGGCTCTGGCTTAGTCAACTACATTAGGAAGACCCATACATTGTCTTTAGTTACCGGACATGGGGATCTGGAATGCTTCATGGGAGCTGAAGACAAGCTAGCAATGATGTATGGGAGGACCTCTTGGAAAGACTTCGTCACACTCTCAATCTGTCGGTACTCCATCTTGGTGAGCACTAATCCAGAGGGCCACCGGTGGCAACAAGATGGGATTGTGTCATGTGGGTAAAGTGTACTCCTTCTGCAGAAGTTAATAAAATCTAAGTACTTAGCCGTGTCCCCGGTTATGGACAATACTGAGCAACTAAAGTTTGAACTATGGGAGATCTCGACATTCCAATTTCTAATATAAAAACTTGATGCACTTGGGGGTACCAAGGAATTCAAAGAGATTTTGTTAAGCTTGTTGCACTTGGGGTTACCAAGGTGCTCAAGGGCATGATGTACTTGGGGGTTACCAAGGAACTCATGAGATTTTAAAACTTGTTGCACTTGGGGTTACCAAGTGGCTCAAGAGATTTTGACAAGAACTTGAACACTTGAGTTTCTACCAAGGAGTTCAAGGGATTCTTGTAGGGGCTCGTAGCATGGAAAACAAAAATTTTCTATCGCATACAAACAAACAAGCCAAGATCTATCTACTAGATTGTAGCAACGAGTCGATGGAATAACTTACCCTCGAAGATTCCAAAGTGTTTAACGAGAGCGGATTCTCGTGGGTGATGTAGTCGTACTCTTTCCGATCTCAAGATCGTGTAGACGATCCTTCCGGCCATGCTCCTAGCAGCGCTCAATGGTCACACGTTCGGTACTCAACGAAGACCTTCCTCTCCTTGGTCCAAAGAAAATGGAGGTTGTAGCACTCTCCTCGCGATTCCAAAAGACAACGGCATGGTACCTAAGTAGAGGGAGATCCCGCAGTCTTCGCCTTAAGCGGGCGAGTATGGTGGAGTATGAGAGATATCTATTAGTGGTCTAGGGATTAGACACACCAATTAGAAGGCTCTAAACCAGGCTAGAGCAATTAGAAGCTCTAAACCAAAACGGCTCTAAACCGAGATTAGAGGATAAGAACTTGTGTGTCTAGAGTAGGAGGCCCCGCCTCCTTTTATAGGTGGAGGGGCGGCCAAGGGAGGAGTCCCTCCCAAGTCGGCCTTTGGTTGGCGCCTCTTGGAGGGACTCCTCCCAAGTCGGTTCCAACCACCTCTTGCTTGTTTCCAGCTTCTGTTTTAGCCGTTTGACTTTCAAACTGGCGGTTTGACTTTTCATTTTGGAACAGCAAGAACACTTAGTACATGATGCAATCATTCAATATGTAATGACACATTCATGTACCTCCCGAGTGCGGACAATCCGAACCTTCTAGAACATTCCCGATGAAAACACTAATCATTCCCGAACTCCAAACGGACTTTCCTTAATTGAATCTTATTCTCGGACCATTCCGGATCACCTCGTGATATCACGGATCCCATCCGAGACTCAACAACATTCGGTCTCTTTCTCATAATACCATAACTACTCAAACAACGTCAATCCTTAAGTGTGTCTCCGTCACGGTTCGTGAATTATGCGGACATGATCGAGACACTTCTCCGATCAATAACCAATAGAGGAATCTGGAAATTCATATGGCTCCCACATATTTCTACGATTACTTTGCGATCGAATGAACCACTTACATACGATACCAATTTCCCTTTTTCTCACGATAGTTTACTTATTCGAGGTTATGATCGTCAGATCTCAAGATACCTAGTTCAACCTCGTTACCGATAAGTACTCTTTTCTCGTTCCCGTGATATGTGATCCCTTGTGAGCCAGTCACATGCTTGCAAGCTAATTGGATGACATTCCACCGACAGGGCCCAGAGTATATATATCCGTCATATGGATGGACAAATCCCACTCTTGATCCATGTGTTTCAACCAATACTTTCTGAACACTCAATGCCACCTTTATAGCCACCCTGTTACGGTGTGGTGTTTGATGACATGAAAGCATCCATCCGGAAAAGGTGATATGCATGATCTCATGGTCGAAGGAATTAGGTTACTATGTATCAGAAAGCATATAGCAATTGAACTATTGAAATGACTTGATCTTTATGCTACACTTATCTATAGGAGTATGTCCATCACATCATTCTCCCAATGATATGATCCTGTTGTTAATAACATCTCTATGTTCATGATCAGGAAACCATGATCATATATTAACCAACAAGCTAGTTTAACAAGAGGCTTTACTAGGGACTCTTATTTTAGTTTACAAATCACACAAGTATTAATGTTTCCGGTTAATACAATTATAGCATGGTATGTAAACATTTATCATAAGTGTGAAGATATGATAATAACCACTTTATTATTGCCTCTTGGGCATATCTCCAACAGTCTCCCACTTGCACTAGAGTCAATAATCTAGTTTCAAACCTTGTGTATTCAACACCTATGGCTTTCCTGTTGTATGTACACGATTGCTAGTGGTCAATCGATCTCGGATCCGACACTTCCAGTCCGTGTGTAATTGCATGTCTTTGCCTCTACGCATCACTCATTCTCTAATGAGATGGCTTTGTATAAATTTGGTCTTTCGGTGACCTTTAGCTCTTTGGGGTTAAAACATGTTGATAATATTGTCGCACAATATATCTTTATAGTATTATCCCACGTGAACTACACCTAGTTTGATAACAAACTACTTGACACAAATGCCCTCTTTGCTGCTAAAATAGCAAATATACTTAGCCTTTTGTTGTAGTATCTGTCACAATGTCTTAACTTTGGAACTCATCCAAATCCATTATGGAACTTACTTTCCTTTATATTGTGCCACCTTTAGTTTAGATTGAGATAAACTTAATTTGTACTTTGTGACAAAACTAGTATCAATGTAGTACTTTTACAATGAACTAACCAACTATTTGTCACTTCTACAAATATTATACTCTTAGTTCTTCCAAAATATCATAAGAATATCCTTACTATTGTCCAATGATCATCTTACGAATCATTCTGGTATATGCTCACAACATTTAGAGCATAGGACATATCTGGATTTGTACATATCACAATATGATTGATATAAATACTCTTTGTGATTTCATACATCAAGTATCAAACTATACTTGATTATTTGTTTCACTTTACCAAATGTCAATACACTTGAATATATCATCAACATTGAACTCATTCAATCCTTTCTGTGCGACAAGAACCTCTCTTGTAGTTTCCATATTGAACTCATTCAATATCTTGTCTATGTACTTCTGGCACAACCATATTAGCGTCTATTGATGCCAAATATTTGGGTTTTGCCTAAGTCTTTCATCGGGATGAAATTCTTAATATGTGTTAATAAAAGATACATTATTTCCAATCAACAATATGTCTTCCACATAATGTATTAGAAACATGTCTTAGCGCTCCCACTTAATTTCTTGCAAATGCAAGCATCTTCATCGTCTCTAATGAACTTTTAAACTCCTTTAACAGTTTCATCACAGTGAAGATTCCAACTCCGCGATGCTCACTTTAACCATTGAAGTTTGCATATGCTTTTAGCATCCTTTGAATTAACAAAACCCTATGTACCGTGTTATGCACACGTCCTAGGTAACCCTTCTATTAGAAGAATTTGTTTTGTTTATCCAACTATCATATAACAAAATTATATGTAGTGGTTGCTACATTAATCCGTCTAGACTAAATATCACTATGAAAGATCAAATCTTGTCATAATCAATCTTTGAACATTGTTGTGAACTCTTTCCCAATATGTCGATTATAGATGTGAAACATCCATGTCTATTTCTTTATAGATCCAGACACAACTGTAAGGTCTTACACCTTTCTCGAGGGTCCTTCAAGTTCAAAACTTGATTTCTCATGAATGGAACTATCACGGATTTTATGGCTTCAAGCCATTTGACGAGTCGGCCCATCATCGCTTCTTTGCATGTAGTCGGTTCATTATTCTCAAATAATGATTCAACCCTCAAACCTTGGTATTTGATTGTTCATCCGACCTACTTGTTTCAATAGGAACTTGGATCTACGTGACCACAACCTTTGAGGTACGTGAGCCATGAGCTTTGTTGCTTCCTCCTAACACTTTTCTGCAAGCAACTCTGCACATACAGCTAAGGTTCTTTTAACCTTATCAAAGTTCTATTGTCCTCCCACTTAACTTTTCACGAAAAATTCCTTCTCAAAGAAACTTGACGTTTTAAGTGACAAACACTTTTGTCTCCGATGTTATGGAGGATTACTTAATAGTTATTCAAAATAACATACAAAGACAGGTTCATCCGACTTTGGTTGCAAACATCTTTCTTATGCATAGCATACCAATGTTTTAAGAAAGGACAACTTGGGTTTTATCCCAAACCATAACTTTATATGGTGTCATTTCAACGGATTATGATGGAGCTCTTTTCAGTGGAAAAACGGTAATCTCTAAAGCTTTTAATCTTTAAAATATAATGGCAGTTTTATGAATTATACCTTTGATCTTACCATGTCAAACAAGGTTTAATTACATATCTTGAATGTTCCATACTCTTATGGTGTTTCGGGAAATGCAAATCCACGGAACGATTCCTTAAATCTTAGGTATTATGCTAAACTTGTAACTCAAATATCTTCCTTTATGATCTTATCATAAACTATTTATATTCTTGTTACAATGATTTTGCACTTCATCTTGAAAGTCTTTGAACTTTTCAAATATTTCACACTTCATCCTTATTAAGTAAATATTCATATATTCACTCAAATTTTCGGAGAAAGCATATGAAGTTGAAATCCATCGCTCTTGACTACTCATAATGGACTTCGTACAACAATATGTACAAGTTCCAATAAGCTAGTCATTCGTTCCCTTTTGGCCTATGAACGAAGTTTTAATTATCTCTAGGAAAGTTTCACAAGCGTCATTTGATCAAAATCAAATAGACTCCAAAATTCCATCCATATGGATTTTCTTCATGTTTTCTTTCCAATATAATTTAAACGGCGATGTCACTTCCTAAGTGATCTTTCAATCAATTTGTCTTTCGACATTTTTAGCACTAGTTTTATGGATGTGATTTCTCCAACGAGATTTGTGAATCATCCATCTTTTATGGATTACGGCAATTATTTGAACAACCCTTTTGTTCTCATAATACCTGATAAAACAAATCTTGAAGGCAAGCTTTGATGTTTAACAAGCAGCACAATAACCCTTTATTTGTTCTCGATGAACATCATCATATATTCTTTGCTAATTACTTAGGCCATTGTAGTTCATGAATTACATTGTTTCGTATGATGATTCATACCAACAAATTCAGTATTAAATACTTAAGAACCACATTGTTTAATAAGCAAAGAATATAGCCATAACATGTATATCATCTATATACTTAAACTGAACAATTCTAGTCTTTTCTTTTCTGCCATGTATTTATGAGATTCTCTTCAAGATTTCCTTTCTGTTTGAAAGAATCTATCAACATCAATAGTGGAGTCATACATATGACATATAGTCCAAAGCGTGTATAGTTAAATACCAATGTCTTTGGACTTGCACTTTGAAGTAGATTACCATCATCAAATGTTTGGTGTTCTTTCAAATTCCTTTCTTTAGTAATCTCTTGGTGTAGTAAACATTTTACCTACATCAAATATTCACCCTTATCATGGAATTGTCCATGATCAAGCTACTTTTAGCTTATAACGATGAATTATGAGTATAATGTTGCTATCCAAAACCTTTTGGAGGATTAGGACAACAAGTGTCTCCAACCTTTTGCAAATTCTCATCAAAATATGAGAACATGAACTTTGCCATATTATACTCTATCATGTTGTAACCAAAACTTCGTTTCAGATATCACAATATCTTCCACACATCATGGTTTCTGAAACAACTCTTTCAGATCCTAGATAACCTTGATATTAAGAGAATCCTTTGAATATCAAGAATCGTGGAGACAAACATGATACTTATATACTAACATTGGAATTGTTACTCTTGTTTTAATACCAATTATTAAACTTCATGGAGTAACCGGAACTCACTGAAAGTTTGCAATAGGACTTTTAAACTTTAGATTAACACTTCAAAACAATACGATACTAGTTCGTAAAGTAACTAACCAGAATTCTATAGCTCTATCATCTCAATTATAACTAAGCGCAAGGTGGTAAACGGATGCCAATGACTACAACAACTATGCAAATTCACTTTGATTTAGTTTATGATAAATTGAGTTCTAATTAATAATTAAATTAATCTAGGTGAACTCCCACCAAAACAATATCCTCACATTGTTTTAGTGATCACACGAACCAAATCCACCACATCAAAACCGATCATCACGAGAGTTGACATAGTTTCAATGGCGAACAATCGTCATGTTCATCATATCTACTATATGATTCATGCTTTACCTTTCGTAATCCGTGTTCCGAGGCCATGTCCGTACATGCTAGGCTCGTCAAGATCAAACCTTAGTTTCGCATGAGCAAATCGGCTTGCTCACGTTGTATACACTTGCGTAATCTAGCACACCCGATCATCACGTGGTGTTTCAAACAACAAGCTTTAGCAACGGTGCTAACTAAGGGTGAACACTTTATGATTTGAAATTCATGTGCATGAGGGATCATCTTATAATGCTACCGTCGCTACTAAGCAATACAAGATGCATAAAGGATTAACATCACATGCAATTCATAATATGTGATATGATATGGCCTTTTCTTCTTTGTGCTTCCGATCTCCATCTTCTAGCACGAACATGATCTCCATCATCACCGCATTGCATCAAGGTCAATGACGCTACTCCATGGTTGTCGCCCACGCTTCAACTATTACAACTACTTTGAATAGACACGCGGGTCTTAACATAAATTAAAGACAACCATATGGCTCTCGCCGTTGTCGACTTACAATAAGGAACATTGCATACATCAAATACAATCACAATCATGGCCATATCACATCATCAGCACACCGCAAAACAAAGTTAGACGCCTACTTTCTTTGCATATTTTACGTGGTTTGGGGCTTTCAATAAGTGTCGTTCTAACTTACGAACAAGAACCACAACATTGATACTAGTATTGTTAATCACCCGTTGTAAATTGGATCTTAACTATTCTAGGAGAAACAGCACCGCAAAGCCACTTATGCAATACAAGTTGCATGTCAAGCGTGGAGCAAGTCTCATGAACGATGTCATGTAAGGTTAGCCCGGCCGCTTCATCCCAACATACCGCAAGATGCAAAGTACACAAGAAGCAATCGACAATAAAAGCATCAACGCCCACAATGACCATTGTGTTCTACTCGCAACAGATCTACATATAGACACGGCTCGATACCTTTGTAGGGGTTCGTAGCATGGAAAACAAAAATTTCTATCGCATACAAACAAACAAGCCAATATCTATCTACTAGATTGTAGCAACGAGTCGATGGAATAACTTACCTCGAAGATTCCAAAGTGTTTAACGAGCGGATTCTCGTGGGTGATGTAGTCGACTCTTCCGATCTCAAGATCGTGTAGATGATCCTTCCGCCAGGTTTGTTTCCAGCTCCGCAATCGGTCACACGTTCGTACCGACTAAGACCTTCCTCTCCCTTGTTCCAAAGAAAGCGGAGGTTGTAGCACTCTCCTCGCGATTCCGGCACAGAATCGGCATGGTACCTAAGTAGAGGGAGATCCCGCAGGCTTCGCCTTGCCGAGCGAGTATGGTGGAGTATTTGAGAGAGCTATTAGTGGTCTAGGTATTAGACACACCAATTAGAAGGCTCTAAACCGCAGGCTAGAGCAATTAGAAGCTCTAAACCAAAACGGCTCTAAACCGGAGATTAGAGGATAGGAACTTGTGTCTAGAGGAGGAGGCCCCCCTCCTTTTATAGGTGGGAGGGCGGCCAAGGGAGGAGTCCTCCCCAAGTCGGCCTTCGTTGGCCACGGCTTGGAGGACTCCTCCCCAAGTCGGTTCCAACCACCTCTTGCTTGTTTCCCATAGCCTGCTTCCCACAGTTTCTGTTTCCACACCATCGTTTTAGCGTTTGACTTTCAAACCGCGGTTTGACTTTTCAGTTTTGGAACAGCAAGAACACTTAGTACATGATGCAATCATTCAATATGTAATGACACATTCATGTACCCTCGCCCCTCCGGAGTGCCGGACAATCCGGAACCTTCTAGAACATTCTCGATGAAAACACCAGAATCATTCCCGAACTCAGACGGGACTTTCCTTATATGAATCTTATTCTCCGGACCATTCCGGATCACCTCGTGATATCACGGATCCCATCCGAGACTCGAACAACATTCGCTCTTTCTCATAATACCATAACTACTCAAACAACGTCAATCCTTAAGTGTGTCTCCCTACGGTTCGTGAATTATGCGGACATGATCGAGACACTTCTCCTAACAATAACCAATAGAGGAATCTGAAATTCATATGGCCCACATATTTCTAAGATTACTTTGTGATCGAATGAACCACTTACATACGATACCAATTTCCCTTTGTCTCACGATAGTTTACTTATTCGAGGTTATGATCGCTTGATCTCTCGCATACCTAGTTCAACCTCGTTACCGATAAGTACTCTTTTCGTTCCTGATATGTGATCCCTTGTGAGCCAGTCACATGCTTGCAAGCTAATTGGATGACATTCCACAGAGGCCCAGAGTATATCTATCCGCATATGGATGGACAAATCCCACTCTTGATCCATGTGTTTCAACCAATACTTTCCGAACACTCAATGCCACCTTTATAGCCACCTGTACGGTGGTGTTTGATGACATGAAAGCATCCATCCTAAAAGGTGATATGCATGATCTCATGGTCGAAGGAATTAGGTTACTATGTATCAGAAAGCATATAGCAATTGAACTATTGAAATGACTTGATCTTTATGCTACACTTATCTATAGGAGTATGTCCATCACATCATTCTCCCCATGATATGATCCTATTGTTAATAACATCTCTATGTTCATGATCAGGAAACCATGATCATATATTAACCAACAAGCTAGTTTAACAAGAGGCTTTACTAGGGACTCTTATTTTAGTTTACAAATCACACAAGTATTAATGTTTCCGGTTAATACAATTATAGCATGGTATGTAAACATTTATCATAAGTGTGAAGATATGATAATAACCACTTTATTATTGCCTCTTGGGCATATCTCCAACAATTCTTGGAAAAGAGATTTGACAAAGGACTTAAAACCCTTTTTGAGAAGATAGGATAAAATAATGCTTTATGAAAATAAGCCTTAAACTCTACTTAGCCAAATATGCATATAATGATAGGATCCACTCTTATTATACATAAAAGTGAAGCTTGCCAATACAATTCAAAATGTATTGACCCTTATGGCTGTAACTTGTAATGTTGCAGGTTGATTGTTTTTAAATGAATATTGTTTGATTGACTAGGACTACAAAGTCTACAACCAACATCTTCCTGTGGCACTTTGAAGATGAAGGACCCATGACTATAGTTATTCCGCTGCAATGTATTGTAATAGCCAAATGAGCTATGTTTGATGTAATAAACTTATGTTATTCCTGGTTATAAATTTATATTATGACCTTTGTATCTTGATATTACATCTTAACTGTGGATGCTAGCTAATGATCCAGGGACTAGCATTGTAAAACACAGGAGGAATCTACCTTATTAGGTTGGGACCTCTACATGTGGTACAAAGGACGCCTTTGTGTACCAGCAGATTCAGAGTTGAAAGAAGTTATCTTGAAGGAGGCTCATGATACTCTTTATTCTATCCATCCCGAAGGAACAAAGATGTATCAAGATTTGAAAGAGCAATTTTGGTGGCATAAGATGAAGAGAGAAATCGGAAGCTATATCGCTAAATGTGATATATGCCAGCGAGTCAAGGCAGGACATCACAGACCCGCTGGATTGTTGCAACCTTTGCAAATTCTGAAATGGAAATGGGATTCTGTAGGAATGGACTTTATCACTGGACTACCTACTTCTAGTAGGGGAAATGACTCTATTTGGGTCATAGTGGACAGATTGTCCAAAGTCGCCCATTTCTTGCCCGTCAAGACCACATATCAGAGTTCGAAGCTAGCGGAGTTGTACATCGCTAGAATCGTTAGTTTGCACGGAGTCCCCAAGAACATAGTGTCGGATCGAGGAACTCAGTTTACCTCGAGATTCTGGAAGAAAGTCCAAGAAGGTTTAGGAACCCGCCTAGATTTCAAAGATCGTATCACCCTCGTAATCAAGGACAAACGGAGCGAGTAAACCAAATACTCAAGATATGCTTAGAGCATGTGTGCTAGAATATGGATCCAAGTGGAAGACTGCTCATTGCTTTGAATTTTCTTATAACAATAGTTACCAAGCCAGTTTGAAAATGGCCCCATTTGAATTCATGTCGGAAGAAAGTGTCGCACTTTGAACTGGTCGGAAGTAGGAGAGAGTCGATCTTGGACTGACATCCTACTGAAGCGTAAGAGAAGGTTCACAAGATTCGTGAGCACCTCAAGACCGCCCAATCCCGACAGAAGAGTTATGCCGACAAGAGACGTCGAGACCTCACCTTCAACATCGGAGATTTTGTTTATCTGAAAGTGTCGCCATTGAAGGGAATGCAGCGTTTCCAACTCAAAGGAAAGTAAGCCCCCAGATATATCAGACCTTTCAAAATTCTGAACCGTCGAGGAGAAGTATCTTATCAACTGGAACTACCTGAAGAGATGTCAGCGGTGCACAATGTGTTCCATATCTCGTTACTTCGCAAGTGTCTCGAAGTCCCCGAGAAGACCGAAGTGTTCAAGAATATCGACAATCAGACCATAGAGATCAACAATGACCTGACCTATCCCGAAGTGCCCATCCGTATTTTGGAAGAAGATTTTCGAACTACCCGAACACGAAGCATCAAGTTTCTCAAGATTTAGTGGAGCAACCACACAGAAGAGGAAGCTACCTGGGAATGCGAAGATCACATCAGGACGGAGTTTCCCGATCTCTTCAAATCCTAGGTAATCTTTTCGTCCTTTTTCAAATCTCGGGACGAGATTTTTTTTAAGGGGGGAAGGTTTGTAACATCCCAAAAATACCAAACTTAGATCATCAAAAACTAATCATCAAGATTAGGGTTAACAAAAACTTTTCTAAATAAACTCATGAATGCATGCATATGTGTATGCATGGATTTTGAATTTCTTTAAAACCACCTTGTTTGTGTGATCCATTGCTTGTAAAATGTTTCTTAGGTGAAATGAACATCATCTAAAAAATTTCCCACACTTTCCTTAAAGACAAGTAAATCAAAACAAATATATTAAGTGAATGGTCATTTTGGCCAATTTAACTCCCATGCCTACTTTGGCTGTCTCAAACTTTCAGAACCTAATAGAAACTTTTCTGGATCTTTTGTGGAATCCCGCAAAACCACTACTAGAAAATCGCGTTGAATTTGTGCATTGCATCGTCATCATCATGCATTGTTTGCCAAAACTATTTCGCAAAGCCCGTTTTGTTTTCTAAAACGCCCCATCTTTATTCAAACGCCAAACCCCCGGATCTTCCGGATATTTTGTTTGTTCAAAACTATTTACAAAGTTAACGTCAATCAAATAAAAATATTAAATTATTTTGGGCGCAGTGAACGGGCGATTGACCAACGACCGCCCCAGACTTCAAACAGTCCAACCAGTCCCACCCCTTATTTCCTAGAGCTACCAGCTAACCTACCCCAACCTTCCCTCCACATCACCCCATCCTATCACAGGCTGCCACCTCACCCTCTCCTCTCCCTCTACCCTATCCCACTCTGCCACATAGGCAACCCTCCCACACAACCCCCACAGCCACACACGCCACCCACTCACCTATCTAGCCCCACCCCTGACCCCTGGATCTGGCCCACCTCTGCCCCACCTGTCGGCCCCCCACGCGCCCACGCACCCCGCGTGACCCCCCTGGTCCCACCACGCCCACGCGACCCGCCTCCCCTGGAACCGCCTCCCCCGCACGCGTCCTCTCCCCCTCCCCAGCTCCTTCCATCCCCTCTCCTCTCACCGGCGGTCTTCCTCGCCGCCTCTACCCAATCATGACGCCCTGCGCCCCCGCCCAAGACTGCGCCAAGGCCCGCCACTCGGTTCCCACGCCGCCTCCACCTCCCAGGCCCCGGCGCTCACCCTCGCCTCCGCGCCTTCACCACCGTCGCTCGCCCCACCTTCGCTGCCATGGCCGCTCGCTCACACGCCCCCGACCGCCACTGCCGTCGTCCCCTCACGCTGGCCTCCTCTGAAGGCCGCCTCGCAGCTTCCGCGCTGCGCACCCTCTCCCTCACTGCCGCCGGCCGCTCCCTCCGTCTGCCAGCCAGCTCCATCCGCCGACGCCTGACTCAACCGCCGCTGCCTCGGCCTCGCCTCCAGCCCCACAGGCCTTGCAGCGTCGCCGACCCGAGCTCACCCGCGGGCCCCAAGGCCGACCTGTCCCTGCCTTGAGCTCACCTCGGGTCCTCGTCCCAAGCTCGTCGTAGACACTCCTGCGGTCTCGACTTTGACCAGATGGTTGTCCGCTAGGTGTTCGGCAGATGCCCAAGTGGGCCGGCCCGGTTGCGGTGTAGCAGCGCTGATCGACGAGTTCGCCTTCATGGGTTCGCCAAGATCCACCGGCGCCAATCCCAAGACCGACATCGCCACCCGAAGAACATGACCGTCTCGTCACAAGAGACCCGATGCGTTTTGTCACCAAGATCTGCATCGTTCCGTCGACCAATGTGCAAGGTGGAACCCGATGACGCCGGTACCCCCAAGATCTACCTCAGGGACCGATGACCTCGGACCAAGAACGTCGTCACGGAACGCCAAGGTCCCCTTCACGGACACCAAGTTCTTCGACCCTGGATCTGAAGCCCGATCCCGGCACGCCGGACCCCTTCAAACACCAAGACCCTCGTAGCACCAAGATCGCCTCACGGATTCCGAAGCCCGATCCCGACAAGATCGTCGCAACGACAAGATCGGCATCGACGCAGAACGCCAAGTGCTCCACTAACGCCACGACCGTACACGGACCAAGACCACGAATGCGACATGATCGGCACCACTGGCGGATCCGGCGCCTAACGCCCAACCAAGTCCTCCTTCCCGGATGACAAGACCTACCTCGCTAACCGAGAACGTTCGCCGAACCAACCCTGACCACTGGACCACCGAACCCCGAACCCCGGAGACCCAAGATCGTCGAGACCCTAATGTGTGACCCTTTTCCTCGATACCCTATTTTATAAATGATATCAAATTGTTGCATAATTAATTGACATCTCGCATGCATATCATGTGGTTTGGGGCCTTATGCCGATTCACCTCTAATTAAATATGGGGCCCATATGCGGGCAAATCTAGTCTCATGTTGGCCTCATTTAAACTTGTGTAGCGAACCGGTATCTTATCTTGCCTTGTTAAAACAACATTTAAATTGCGGGGTAAATAAACAACATGAACCTATTAATTAATTGTCGGGACCCCGGTTCCGCTTAATATGACCTAATTGCACCGCACCTTGCCATGTCATTCATCATGCATGCATCATGCCGATCTTTTGCCGCTGTATTAAATAGTGTATCCTGTTTATTCTAGCGTTTTTGCTTCTTCATGGATAAGGCCGTTGAGTGGTTGTGAGCTTAGCGATCTTGGAGGAACCCCTCGACAATGTTTTCAGGCGAGCATCTCCCCCTTTCTACCTATCCTACTTTTATAGTATTTACTTCCCTCCTGTTGATCTATTGCTATCTGTGTTGCGATGCTTTAGTTTCCATACCTGTGATATACCGTGCAGCCCTATATTGCCTTGGACACATCCTATTACCTGTTGTTTGGTAGATAGTTGGACTCGCGTGTCGCAGTCGCTGGCTCAAGTGCTGTTGCGTGTTGTCAATGCCACAGCTGTTGATGTCTTGCCGCATGTTGACGTTGGAGATGATCCTAGTTTTACTTATCGTTCACTTTAAATTCCTGTTTAACAACTAAAATTGAATAAGCAGAGGCATCGGTGGGTGATAGATAACATTTGGTTTCCGAACGCCCACTTGTGTCCCGTAAGACCGAGTACTTGATACATTGCCTTGATTTATCGCTATCCACATCCGGAGGTATATGGGACCCCGAGCGAGCTTGATTCATCTTATTTCTTGGGGCCACAAACTAGTTTGAGGTTTTATTTACGATCTTGTACTTATGCCATGCTACTTTCAGTATTTAAATTGCGAGGAGCACACCTTCTTTGTTTAGGTAAGGATTGATTACGCGGTATCGACAAGCCCAGCCACACTTTCGGGTTCCCGAACTTCATACCATTGTCGAAACCTTGAGTCCGCCTCGAGCTTGCTTACTCTATGGGATCTACTCAATGGGTGGCCTCAAATATTTCTGAATCCTGTGATTGTTCAATGAAAGCCTCGTTGGTTTTGATTTGGTTCCGAGGTTGATCGAGCGTGTGTTGCTATTGGTGCACCCCTACCGGGTAAAACTTTCTCAAAGCCGTCCATGGATATGGACGACTTGGAGCAGTATCTCGATCATAGACAAGCATAACTAAAGTTTATGCTATAAATTTGACTTATAATGACTAGTAATCAGCTTCACTATAATGGAATGGCTAATTAATCGCCCACAATTGCTTGTTGGTTGTCGCTTGCGACAATTGTATCGACTAGTAAGTACCGCAACTACAACGGAATGGCTGAATAAAAGTACCAACAACTGCTGGGTTTGGGTTTATATCATGCTATCAGATTTGATTAGTAATTGCCGCAACTATAACGGAATGGTCGACTAAAGTGCCCACTGTTTACTTTATCGTGACGATTATCTAAACTGACTAGTAAAGTGCCGCAACTATAACTGAATAAATAAAACCAACCGTGTGAGTTCCTCGGTTGACTTCCTCGTTTGGTCTCGAGGGAAACGCCAGATGGGTTTGTTTGATGATAGAATCAGGTTGGTTCGAATAGGTCCTTCTTACCCTCTGTTTGGCCTTGATGTATCGAGTCTCTATAGGTTGTTTAGTGCATCTGCCGCTGCCGCCTCGATCCACCATACCTATGTAGGCGAGGACCGCCATTCTAGCCTCGCTGCATCGCCTCGATCGACGCTCCTTCTTTTTCCTTTGCCCTTTGTCGGCACCCCTTTTGTTTAAGCAAGTTTTGAGATCGACGTCGTTAGCAGGGTTACCCTTCCGGCTTGGCCTGGGCAGGGTTATGGACGCCATTGGTTATTCTTCAGGGCTCTTAGCCCCATTTGCATCTTGTCCGTAGCTGGACGCTCTAACGTTTTCAAGGTGATTTGGATCTTTGTATATTATATCTGTATTCTTGACTCTTTGAGTCGCTGTATATATATCTGTTCTGTGGGTCCCATCGAGGACTGTTGTGTAATGTTATTACTTCGTTTTCCACCGCACGAAAGTGCTGGGCACCTTTGAATCGTTTCTATGCGGGTTTGGCGATTTTGCTCAAACTTGCATAGGTCCGATTCGAGGGTGTTACTGAGTGGTATCGAGCTCAGGTTCGATACCCCACAAGTCCACCGTAGGATAACCTAGCTAACGGCCGAAGTAGAGTGTCAAAACTATTTTTGCAAAATCGGTTGGATAGTTCTGATTAGGTCTGATTTTACTCCTTACCCCTCTGCTGTTCCCCTCTTACCCCTACGTGTTTTGAATCCGCTCTCGTCTCTTTCTTCGAGTCCAGGAATTGTCGTGGTTGGGTTTCCGTCGTACCTTCAGGGTTTCGCTTCCTTCTTCGATAACGGTGTTGCTACATCTGGTCTTCATGCTATCCGAGGAATCCTTCGTCTGCGGTAACATTCTTTGTTCCTTGTTTGTGCTATCCGGTGTTTTCCGACGCGACGACATCATCTACGCCAGATCCGATGCAGAGTCTGCATCACCCCTTTTGTTTCCGAACCTCGATTGTCGAGATCTTCAGTCTAATTCCGAGAATGGTTGCACTCTTTTCTACTGATTGTGCGGAGTAATAGTTTGGGTGCGTGATGGATTGGCCCCCATGCCGACTACCCCTTCTATTCGCTGTTGTACATTGAAGTGGACGAGAATGCATCGATTCCCTCTTCCTACCGAAGTTAGAGGTGGCTTTATTTGTTGATGCCTCTACCTTCGACCTTTTGTTTCCGGAGTGTTCCCTCGACGATCACGGACAACGACCTCTTGTTAGTGGTGTCGCGAGGACCTACACGAAGCGCAACGGATCAGATCGCCGACCTTCCTTCCGGTACCATGAGGCGGATCTCGAGGGCGAGATCCATTGTTAGTGGTGTCGAATTGTGGCATCCCGCAAAACCACTACTAGAAAATCGCGTTGAATTTGTGCATTGCATCGTCATCATCATGCATTGTTTGCCAAAACTATTTCGCAAAGCCCGTTTTGTTTTCTAAAACGCCCCATCTTTATTCAAACGCCAAACCCCCGGATCTTCCGGATATTTTGTTTGTTCAAAACTATTTACAAAGTTCGTCGCAATCAAATAAAAATATTAAATTATTTTGGGCGGGGCAGTCGAACGGGCCGATTGACCCGAACGACCGCCCTAGAATTTCAAAACGGTCCAACCAGTCCCACCCCTTATTTCCTAGAGCTACCAGCTAACCTACCCCAACCTTCCCTCCACATCACCCCATCCTATCACAGGCTGCCCCCTCACCCCTCTCTCTCCTCTACCCTATCCCACTCGCCACATAGGCAACCTCCCACACAACCCCCACACCACACACGCCACCCACTCACCTATCTAGCCCCACCCCACCCCTGGATCTGGCCCACCTCACCCCACCTGCCATTGCCCCCACGCCCACCCGCGTGACCCCTGGTCCCACCACGCCCACGACCCGCCTCCCCTGAACCGCCTCCCAAGACGCTGTCCTCTCCCCTCCCAGCTCCTTCCGTCCCTCTCCTCTCACCGGTCTTCTCGCCTACCCAACCATGACGGCCCCTCACCGACCGCCAACCCGCCCTCCGGCCAAGACTCGCTGCCAGCCTGCCACCGGGTTCCCCACGCCCGCCGCCTCCACCTCCCAGGCCCAGCGCCACCCTCGCGCCACCACTGCCGCTCCCACCTTCTGCCGCCGCCCTGCGCCTTGCAGCCGAAGCCTCCGCCAGCTCCGCCCAGCCTTCCCGTGACCCGCCTCACCGCCGCGCCCCTCACGCCAAGGCCTCTCTCAGCGCCTCCGTGCCTGTCGCGTCTGCCAGCCGCTGCCACCTCCCCGCCGCCCGGCTGCTTCCCTCCGCCAGCCGGCCCATCCGCTCGACGCCACGGTCACCTTGCCTCGGCCCTCCGCCTTCCAGCCTTGCAGCGTCGCCGACCCGAGCTCACCCCGCGGGCCCCCAAGGCCGACCCGTGTCCCTGCCTTGAGCTCACCTCGGGTCCTTGCCGTCCAAGCTCGTCGTGTAGACACTCCTGTGCCGGTCTCGACTTTGACCAGATGGTTGTCCCGCTAGGTGTTCGGGCAGATGCCCAAGTGGGGCCGGCCCCGGTTTGCGGTGTAAGCAGGCGCTGTCCTGATCGAGTTCGCCTTCATGGGTTCGCCAAGATCCACCGGCGCCAATCCCAAGACCGACATCGCCACCCGAAGAACATGACCGTCTCGTCACAAGAGCCCCGATGCGTTTTGTCACCAAGATCTGCATCGTTCCGTCGACCAATGTGCAAGGTGGAACCCGATGACGCCGGTACCCCCAAGATCTACCTCAGGGACCGATGACCTCGGACCAAGAACGTCGTCACGGAACGCCAAGGTCCCCTTCACGGACACCAAGTTCTTCGACCCTGGATCTGAAGCCCGATCCCGGCACGCCGGACCCCTTCAAACACCAAGACCCTCGGAGCACCAAGATCGCCTCACGGATTCCGAAGCCCGATCCCGACAAGATCGTCGCAACGACAAGATCGGCATCGACGCAGAACGCCAAGTGCTCCACCTCGAACGCCACGACCGTCTACACGGACCCGAAGACCACGAATGCGACATGATCGGCACCGACCAGGGCGGATCCGAAGCGCCCCGACACCGAACCAAGTCCTCCTTCCCAGATGCGACAAGACCTACCCCGCTAACCGAGAACGTTCTGTCGAACCCCGAACCCCAGACCCTGGACCCTGTCGAACCCCGAACCCCGGAGACCCAAGATCGTCGAGACCCTAATGTGTGACCCTTTTCCTCGATACCCTATTTTATAAATGATATCAAATTGTTGCATAATTAATTGACATCTCGCATGCATATCATGTGGTTTGGGGCCTTATGCCGATTCACCTCTAATTAAATATGGGGCCCATATGCGGGCAAATCTAGTCTCATGTTGGCCTCATTTAAACTTGCGTAGCGAACGGTATCTTATCTTGCCTTGTTAAAACAACATTTAAATTGCGGGGTAAATAAACAACATGAACCTATTAATTAATTGTCGGGACCCCGGTTCCGCTTAATATGACCTAATTGCACCGCACCTTGCCATGTCATTCATCATGCATGCATCATGCCGATCTTTTGCCGCTGTATTAAATAGTGTATCTGGTGTTTATTCTAGCGTTTTGCTTCTTCGCGGATAAGGCCGTTGAGTGGTTGTGAGCTTCGCCCCGATCTTCGGAGGAACCCCTCGACAATGTTTTCAGGCGAGCATCTCCCTCTTTCTACCTATCCTACTTTTATAGTATTTACTTCCCTCCTGTTGATCTATTGCTATCTGTGTTGCGATGCTTTAGTTTCCGTACCTGTGATATACCGTGCAGCCCTATATTGCCTTGGACACATCCTATTACCTGTTGTTTGGTAGATAGTTGGACTCGCGTGTCGCAGTCGCTGGCTCAAGTGCTGTTGCGTGTTGTCAATGCCACAGCTGTTGATGTCTTGCCGCATGTTGACGTTGGATATGATCCTAGTTTTACTTATCGTTCACTTTAAATTCCTGTTTAACAACTAAAATTGAATAAGCAGAGGCATCGGTGGGTGATAGATAACATTTGGTTCGAACGCCCACTTGTGTCCCGTGAAGACCCCGAGTACTTGATACATGTTCCTTGATTTATCGCGCTATCCACATCCGGAGGTATATGGGACCCCCGAGCGAGCTTGATTCATCTTATTTCTTGGGGCCACAAACTAGTTTGAGGTTTTATTTACGATCCTGTACTTATGCCATGCTACTTCAGATTTAAATTGTGCGAGAGCACACCGCACTGTTTAGGTAAGCGGATTGATTACGCGGTATCGACAAGCCCAGCCACACTTTCGGGTTCCCAGTCCCTTATGACCATTGTCGCAAACCTTGAGTCCGCCGAGCTTGCTTACTCCGCTAGGATCTACTCCATGGGTGGCCCCTGAAATATTTCAATCCGTGATTGTTCACCGTGAAAGCCTCGGGTTTTGATTTGGTTTTTCCGAGGTTGATCGAGCGTGTGTTGCTATTGGTGCACCCCGGCCGGGTAAAACTTTCTGAAAGCCGTGTCCGCGGATATGGACGACTTGGAGCACAGTATCTCGATCATAGACAAGCATAACTAAAGTTTACTGCTATAAATTTGACTTATAATGACTAGTAATCAGCTTCACTATAATGGAATGGCTAATTAATACTGCCCACAATTGCTTGTTGGTTGTCGCTTGCGACAATTGTATCTGACTAGTAAGTACTGCAACTACAACGGAATGGCTGAATAAAAGTACCAACAACTGCTGGGTTTCGGGTTTATATCATGCTATCTGTATTTGATTAGTAATTGCCGCAACTATAACGGAATGGTCGACTAAAAGTGCCCACTGTTTACTTTATCAGGACGATTATCTAAACCTGACTAGTAAAGTGCCGCAACTATAACTGAATAAATAAAACGGCCAACTGTGTGAGTTCCTCGGTTGACTTCCTCGTTTGGTCTCGAGGGGGAAACGCCAGGATGGGTTTGTTTGATGATAGAATCAGGTTGGTTCCGAATAGGTCCTTCTTACCCCTCTCTGTTTGACGCCAGTGTATCGAGTCTCTATAGGTTGTTTAGTGCATGCCGCTGCCGCCCCTCACCACCATACCTATGTAGGAGGACCGCCAATTCTAGCCTCGCTGCACCGCCTCGATCGACGCTCCTTCTTTTCCTTTGCCCTTTGTCGGCACCCCTTTTGTTTAAGCAGGTTTTGAGATCGACGTCGTTAGCAGGGTTACCCTTCCGGCTTGGCCTGGGCAGGGTTATGGACGCCATTGGTTATTCTTCAGGGCTCTTAGCCCCATTTCCATCTTGTCCGTAGCTGGACGCTCTAACGTTTTCAAGGTGATTTGGATATTTGTATATTATATCTGTATTCTTGACTCTTTGAGTCGCCAGATATATATCTGCTCAGGTCCCATCGAGGACTGTTGTGTAATGTTATTACTTCGTTTTCCACCCGCACGAAAGTGCCTGGTGGGCACCTTTGAATCGTTTCTATGGGGGTTTGGCGAATTTTGCTCAAACTTGCATAGGTCCGATTCTGAGGGTGTTACATCTTTGCACCCCTTGAATGTACTCATAACAGAGTATCAAGGCCCACTTTGTGATCATCCAGAAACTTTCAAATGCATAGTTTAAATGACAATTCAAAATTGAATCTTCTTCATATGGGAAGATCCCACTTTTTCAAAACTCACTCAAACAAGCTCAACTTTCAAAACCCAAGCATCTGCAGACTCACCAGCACCAATCTAGAAAACCCACCAAAAATCATTTCAAAATTCAAAACTTGATTTCATGCGGCCATTTCATCAAACAGATTGAAGACACAAATCAAACACTATAGTGTGCAGTGATTCTTGCCTAACTTGTTCCCTAGTTAGCTCACACACAACTCAGTAGATCATGTAGAAAGATTAGCCCAACACTAGCACCCCTTTGAGCATGCCATTGCCATTAATGGTGAACAGCCGAGCACCCCAATGTCACCCCATTGTGGACAGCAAGCTAGAGGAAGAACTAGCCGTGCCAACCTTGTCTAGGAGGCAGCCCACCGTCCACCGCCACTCACTGTCCCAGCCGCAGCGCTAAGCCTCGACCACGCGCAAGCCGCGCCGACCATGCCGAGCGCGGCGCCAGCGCCATCCTCGACCAGCATCCACACGCGCGCCGCCCTGGCATACACGATCGCCATCAACCTGTGAGACCGCCAGACATCCCGCTTGCCGCCTGTTCGCAAGCCACCGCCCGCCTTGAAGACGCCGCCGCCGCGCAGAGCACCGCCGCTCCAGACCAAAACCACACCGCCCATGCCTCGTGACCATGTTGTTGAGCATCGCCAGAGACACAAGACCGCCCCTACCCTTGCCCATGCCATTAGTCATCAGAACGCCGCCGACGAGCTCACCGTGCGCCCCGACGGTCCCCTCGCTCGACTATAAATAGAGGCCACCCCCGCTCGATTTCTTCAAACCATCTCACTCCCCTCTCCTCACTAATCATGCCACACCATTCCCAGATCAAGGCGAGCACCACCTCGCCGGATTTTCACTGGAGTCTGCCGCTGACGGAGAAGAAAGGAGCCAGCGATTGGAGCCGCCCAGAGCGACCACCCTCGAGTTCACTGCCGCCGACTTCGCTGCTCGCCTCGCCGACCCTCGCTAGTACCCGGTGAGCCCCCAACGACCCTCACCGCCGCTAGGTTTCATTCTCGCCGAGTTGTCTCGGCCGACGATGACTCACCGTTAGATTAGAACTAGATCGAACGATCCACGTTGCCCCATACCGCCGCCCAGCCCTGTCACCGACGGTGGGGACACCCACTTAAGCAGCCCGCGGGAGCACTGCGCTTAGCAGGCCGGCCCGTTAGAATTTCCCGCGCAGCCCAGTTATTCAAATTAAACCTTTTTCTATTTCAATTCAAACACACTTCTGTACCCAACTTCAAAAATCAACCCAGATCGATTCAGAGCACCAATTTGAATGAAACCATTTTTTGGAAAGGCCTGTGAATGCTAAATCCAAGCCCGTTGGATTCAAGTCATTTGGATCTATAGATCACCCCTGGTAAAAATAACAATGCAGAAGCTTTTCTGCATTCAAACATTTTTCAAATTTAAACCATAATAGCTTTTGAGTTGATTCCAACTCTAAAAAACCACATTTAACCATACCTTTCAGAATATATAAAAACATATAGGTTTACTTGCAGAAATATTGTTCAAGTAATAAAAGAATGCTCCATAAGCATTTCTAGCCACTTTAATTAATTAAAATAAAAGGGTAAAACCTTATTAAATTGTGACACCACTTTAAATCACATTCCCATGGACTACAATATGTGGTGATGACATGTGTCAACATGATCCCATGTTTAGTTTGGAGAATATTAAATCTTAAGTAGTTTTTCAATGAGTAGAAATTACTTTTCTAAAAATAAAAAGATTTAAACCAAGCCTTAACCTTGTAATGTTAGAGATGATGCTCGATCATCTATAGGACCCTTGTGCGTGATGATTGCAAGTATTTAAGTATTGTTTGGTGATTGTGTACCTCGTATTTATTCATAGACGCTAGTACCGACCAAGGATACGAGGAGGAAGGAGGATACTACGAAGAGGAAGCCGAGGAGAACTTCAACCACTTCTCTGCACAAGGCAAGCTGATACTATACCAATGCAAGCTAACACTTGCACTTTAGCAAGCTTATACTGATATTGATACAAGCTAACCCTGGCAAGATACCCTACTGATG
This sequence comes from Avena longiglumis, assembly GCA_030063025.1. Lineage (NCBI taxonomy): Eukaryota > Viridiplantae > Streptophyta > Magnoliopsida > Poales > Poaceae > Avena > Avena longiglumis. The sequence goes on along the minus strand of CP125976.1, from coordinate 98,854,591 downwards.
CCACAAACCCATACTTGTGATATGACTACTATATGCCTTAAGCATATGTGATCATACCCACTTGATAAACCAAATCCTAGTTTTATGTGCAAGCTTCTTACTTTATTTCTTTATCAAAGATTACTTAGAGTCTACCTAAGAGTTTGGTAGATACTAGACAGTTGTGCTGAAGGTTGCATAAAGAGCATAAAATTTGGCCTAAGCTAGATACCCTTGATGTCATCCTAAGGCATGAGGTTGTACTTAGTTGAAACCCCCCTAGTTACCACCCCTCATCAGTGCTTACCCCCACTTGTAGATGCTAGTGCTAAGACTAAAACTTGATCAACCTTAGATGGGAATACTTGGTGGAAAAATGGTTATGAAAACCTTGGAATGATGGATCATTCTATTGAAATGTTTTGGACATGTGTTTCCAAACACTTGATGATTTTGATGATGAAAATGTTGAGGCATGAGCCTTAGCCCTTTATAAAACTGATGGTTGTCTGGATGCGATACCATTCCAATTTTATCGTACAACCACAATACCCGAAGATTGGGTAGGGCTTGACTGGAAACTTATATACCTTAGTATTAGTTCCCTCACGGCCAAGGTCTGAGCTGAGGCTACCTTGTGAAGATTGTCCACCTGTGCAGTACCCAAGATGACAGTTGGTCATGGTGGGAGGCCATACTCACAGGAGAGGTGCTTATACTAGGGAGTGTAATCGAAAGGTTAGGATTGATTATCCGTATACTGAGTATGGTGAATTCAGGATTTGTTCCTGACGGATGTATCGAATGTTGTGGTGAAAGTGTACAATCTCTACAGAGTGTCAAACTATTCGAATAGCGCGTCATGATTATGGACAGCTGAGGGCCATACTGTTCTCAGACTTTTCAAAATGACTTGTGAAACGAATTGAGACTTTGACTTGACCACAACAGAGTTGTGACCTGAATTATAAGATCCCACTTAGGAGTTATAAAATTGTGACTAGCTTTGGAACTGAGTAGAGATAAACCTGGCTTTTTGCAAAACAACCTTAGAGCCTAGTGTCATATTATCCAAAAAACCCTTACCTGTTAGTATTAGTTTGCGAGTACTTAAAGATTACTCATGGCTTTGTCCCTGGCTATTCCCATGGCCAGACTATGAAGAGGAGTACCTGGAAGATGGACCCCAGGAAGGTTACGACAACTAGGATCATCTCCCATCGCCAAGATTGCTGTGACGAAGATGGAGCTTCACGCTACGCTATTATTACGTATTCCGCTGCTTGAAGTTGTATTAAGAACTGGATCATGAGATCCCTATTTGTGTAAGAACTTAAGTATCGTTGTAACGGATGATGTACTATGGTATCCAATTCTGTTATGTCTCGCAAAAATGGTAATCCTGGGATTGCGATGTATGGCATAACAGGCATCTAGGATTGAAAAATCCGGGTGTTGACATTGCGGGTGTTTGTCTCTCCCATCATAGTATAGATTCAATTTACAACGGGCACTTGATAGTTCAAACATCAACGTTGTGGTCCTTGTTCGTAAGTTAGAACGACACTTATTGAAAGCCCCAAACCACGTAAAACATGCAAAGAAAATTAGAGGCGTCTAACTTTGTTTTGTAGGGGTGTGTTGTGATGTGATATGGCCATGATTGTTATTATATATGATGTATGCAATGTTCCTTATTGTAAGTTGGCAACCGGCAGGAGCCATATGGTTGTCTTTTAAATTCCGTTAATACATGCATGTCAATTCAAAGTAATTGTAATAGTTGATGCTGGTGGACGACAACCATGAAGCGACGCCATTGACCTTGACGTCATACCAGTGATGATGGAGATCATGTTCGTGCTTGAAGATGGAAATCGGAAGCACAAGAAGAAAGGCCATATCATATCACATATTATGAATTGCATGTGATGTTAATCCTTTTATGCATCTTGTATTGCTTAGTTCACGACGGTAGCATTATAAGATGATCCCTAAAGCACACAATTTCAAGTTTTAAAGTGTTCATCCTTAGTAAGCATCGTTTATAAAGCTCGTTGTTTCGAAGCACCACGTGATGATCGGGTGTGTTAGATTCTGCGAGTGTATACAACGTGAGCAAGCCAGATTTGCTCATACGGAAGCTAAGGTTTGATATTGACGAGCCTAGCATGTACAGACATGGTCTCGGAACACGGATCACCGAAAGTTAAAGCATGAGTCATATAGTATATATGATGAACATGTTGATTGTTCGCCATTGAAGCTACATCAATTCTCGTGATGATAGGTTTTGGTATGGTGGATTTGGTTCGTGTGATCACTAAAACAATGTGAGGGATATTGTTTTGAGTGGGAGTTCACCTAGATTAATTTAACTATTAATTAGAACTCAATTTGTCATAAACTTAGTCTAAACTATTGCAAATATGTTGTAGATCAATGTCGGCCCTTACCATCAATTTTAATGCGTTCCTAGAGAAAGAAAAGTTGAAAAACAATGGAAGCAACTTCGCGGATTGGTTCCGCAATTTGAGGATTGTCCTCAATGCTGGTAATTTTACCTATGTATTGGATGCACCACTAGGTAACCCGCATGCAGCTGATGCTACCGATGAGGTAAAGAATGTTTTCCTCACTCGAAAGAATCAGTACTCCACAGTTTAGTGTGCTATCTTGTATGGTTTGGAATCGGAGCTTTAGAAAAGGTTTGAGAACCATGACCCACGTGATATTGTCCGTGAACTCAAAATGATATTTGAGGCTCACGCGGCAGTTGAGAGTTATGAGGCTTCTGAAAAGTTCTTTAACTGCAAGATGGAAGAGGGCAGCTCCGTCAGTGAGCACGTGCTTAAGATGTTTGGGAACGCAAGAAAGCTTCAAAGCTTGGGTATAGTGATTCCTAATGCTTTCGGGATTCACCCTGTCCTCCAACACTACCACCAAGTTACAAGAACTTTGTGATGAACTACAATATGCAAAACAGGGACAAGTCGTTACCCAAACTCTTCTCCATGTTAAAGTCTGCAGAAGTGGAGATCAAGAAAGAGCACCAAGTGTTGTTGGTCAATAATACCACAAAATTCAAGAAGCAAGGCAAGTCTAAGAAAAAGGGAAACTTCAAGAAGGGCGGTAAGAAAGTTACCGCGCCGGCGAAGAAGACCAAGGCTGGGCCTAAGCCTGATACTGAGTGCTTTTACTGCAAGGGAGAGGGTCATTGGAAGCAGAATTTCCCAAAGTACTTGGCGGATTTGAAGATTGGCAACATCAAGAAGAAAGGTATATCTGATATACATGTTATTGATGTGTATCTCACTAGTACTCGTAGTAGTGCCTGGGTATATGATACTGGTTCGGTTGCTCATATTTGTAACTCGAAACAGGTGCTGCAGAATAAATGGAAGCTAGCGAAGAACGAGGTGACGATGCGCGTTGGAAATGGATCAAAGGTTGATGTGATCGCGGTCGGCACGATGCCTCTTCATCTACCATCGGGATTAGTTTTATACTTAAATAATTGTTATTTGGTGCCTGCGTTGAGCATGAACATTATATCAGGATCATGTTTATTGCGATACGGTTACTTGTTTAAGTCCGAGAATAATGGTTGTTCGATTTATATGAGTAATATGTTTTATGCACATGCACCTTTGATAGATTGTCTATTTTTATTGAATCTCGATTGTGGTAATACACACTTTAATAACATTGAAGCTAAATGTTTGAAATTGAGTGATAACTCGACCTATATGTGGCACTGTCGTCTTGGTCATATTGGAGTGAAGCATATGAAGAAACTCCATTCCGATGGACTTCTTGAATCACTTGATTTCGAATCACTTGAAAGATGCGAAGCATGTCTGATGGGTAAAATGACTAAGACTCCATTTTCTGGTATGATGGAGCGGGCTACGGACTTATTAGAAATCATACATACTGATGTATGTGGTCCAATGAGTATAGCATCGCGCGGTGGTTATTGCTATGTCCTTACCTTCACGGCTGACTTGAGTAGATATGGGTATATCTATTTAATGAAACATAAGTCCAAAACTTTCGAGAAGTTTAAGGAATTTCAAAGTGAGGTAGAGAATCAACGTAACAAGAAGTTTAAATTTCTACGATCTGATCGTGGAGGTGAATATCTAAGTTACGAGTTTGGCGAGCATTTGAAGAAATGTGGAATACTTTCACAATTGGCACTGCCGGGAACACCACAACGTAATGGTGTGTCCGAACGTCGTAATCGAACTCTCTTAGATATGGTTCTTTCTATGATGTCACTTACATATTTACCGCTGTCATTTTGGGGTTGTGCATTAGAAACAGCCGCATTCACTTTAAATAGGGCACCATCTAAATCCGTTGAAACGACACCGTAAGAATCATGGTTTGGGAAAAAACCTAAATTGCCGTTCCTTAAAGTTTGGGCTTGTGAAGCTTATGTAAAGAAGTTACAGCCCAACAAGCTTGAACCTAAAGCGGAAAATTGCGTCTTCATAGGATACCCGAAGGAAACTATTCGTATACCTTCTATCATAGATCCGAGGGCAAAATCTTCGTTGCCAAGAATGGATCCTTTCTAGAGAAGGAGTTTCTCTCGAAATAAGTGACTGGAAGGAAAGTAGAACTCGACGAGGTTGTTGAACCTTCTCTCGAACTTGCGAGTAGCGCAGCACCGGAAGTAGTTCATGTGGCGCCTACACCAATAAGAGAGGAAGCTAATGATGGTGATCATGAAACTTCGGTTGAAGTTACTACAGAACCTCGCATGTCAACAAGAACTCGTACCACTCCTGATTGGTATGATCCCGTTATGAATGTCATGTTGGTGGATAACACCGATGACCCTGCGACATATGAGGAAGCAATGATGAGCCCAGATTCCAATAAATGGCAAGAAGCCATGAAATCCGAGATTGGATCCATGTACGAAAACTAAGTATGGACTTTGGTGGACTTACCGGATGGCCGGAAGTCTGTCGAGAACAAATGGATTTTCAAGAAGAAAAAAGATGGTGATGGTAATGTTACTGTCTATAAAGATCGACTTGTCGCAAAAGGGTTTCGACAAATTCAAGGAGTTGACTACGATGAGACTTTCTCACCAGTAGCGAAGCTAAAGTCTGTGAGGATTATGTTAGCAATCGCTGCATACTATGATTATGAGCTATGGCAGATGGATGTCAAAACGGCATTCCTCAATGGAGACATTGATGACGAGTTGTATATGATGCAACCCAAAGGTTTTTTCGATCCTAAAGATGCTAACAAGGTATGCAAACTTCAACGGTCCATTTATGGATTGAATCAAGCATCCCGGAGTTGGAATCAACATTTTGATAAGGTGATCAAAAGCTTTGGTTTTATACAAACTTATGGAGAAGCTTGTATTTACAAGAAAGTGAGTGGGAGCTCTGTAGCATTCTTAATACTATATGTAGATGACATATTGTTGATTGGGAATGATGTAGACCTTCTTAATAGTGTCAAGGATTATTTGAATAATAGTTTTTCAATGAAAGATCTTGGCGAAGCAGCTTACATATTAGGCATAAAGATTTATAGAGATAGATCGAGACGCCTAATATCATTATCACAGAGTACATATTTGGACAAAGTTCTAAAGAGTTTTGGAATGGAAGATAGCAAGAAAGGGTTCTTGCCCATGTTGCCCAATACGACCTTGAGTAAAACTCAAAGTCCTGCAATGGATGAAGATAGAGAAAGGATGAGTAAGACTCCCTATGCCTCAGCCATAGGATCTCTTATGTATGCCATGCTATGTACTAGACCTGACATTGCATATGCTGTTAGTTTGACTAGCAGATATCAAAGTGATCCAGGAGTGGATCATTGGAAAGCGGTCAAAAACATCCTTAAGTACTTGAGAAGAACTAAGGATATGGTTCTTTCTTATGGAGGTGATGAACAACTCGTGATTGGAATGATTGGATCATATCCTAGGTCACTTGGTGTGGGCATTTGCAAGAGAGAATTAAAACTCTAAATTGAAATTCAGACGGGAAGTTTGAAAATTCAAACTGGAACAATGGTTTCCTAATGGGAGAAGAAACAAGTCCTTCTCTCAATCCAACTTGGGTTTGGGTTTGGATTCAAACCCACCCCTCCCAAGGCTGCCCCCTCTCATAAATAGAGGGGAAGGGCTGCCCCAACAACACAAGCCCTAGCCCCTCTCCACCCGAGCCGCCCCCGCCGACCCCCCGCCACCTTGCGCCGCCTACGGCTCGTCATCGTCGCCCTAGCCGCCGACGACACCTCCTCCTCCTCCTGGTCTTCTAAACCCTAGATCACCGGGAAACCCTAGATCCACCATAACTCGCACCGGCTTAGGCGAAGCCCTGCGGGATACCACGCTGTCGTGCTGTCGGATTCGCGAGGGGAGAACTACAACCTCCGCTGCCTGCTGGAACAAGGGAGAGGAAGGTCTTCATCGAGTACCGAACGTGTGACCGACTGCGGAAGCGCTGCCGGAACACAGCGCCGGAAGGATCGTCTACGCGATCTTGAGATCGGCAAGTGTACAACTACATCACCCACGAGAATCTACTCTCGTTAACTGCTTTGGAATCTTCGAAGGTGAGTGCTTCTATCGACTCGTTGATACAATCTAGTAGATAGATCTTGGCTTGTTTGTGTGCATGCGGTAGAAATTTTTTGTTTTCCATGCTACGAACCTCTACATTATATGTGAATGTTTGTCATCAAAGTAATTGACAAAATTCTGAATAAATAAAAGGAATTTAGTTAATGAGAGTTTGCATTAAATTTGGTGGAAATTTAATGGGAATTTGAGTGGGTTTTTTAGTGGAGAAAATTGAGGGGGCATTTTGTGAGTGGAGTGTCCACCCACATGAATGTGGAAGAGGTGGGTGAAGCTACCATGGCTGGGCGCCATGCCCCTTGGGGTGCGCCCCCTCTCCCTATAAAAGTAGCCCCCTCCCTCTCTCTCACACACACCTCCTCGTGAAGGATCTCTCTCCCCCTCCGGTATTTATTCCCCATGGTCTCGGACTAGCGAGATACATGTTCCCGGTGGATTTTAGGCAAGAAAGAGTTGTGCTTCCGCTGCATCGCTGGAGCATGGAGGCGGAGGTTGCTCGGTGCCTCAGACGTGTGTGCGAGCACGGATGTGCCGCTGATTTGCGGCGCTAGGACTTCCTCTTGATCTTGAGATCGGCAAGAGATCGTCTAAATCAACCACGAGTTCAACCTCATTAAGCTTTGTTGATCTTCAAGGGTATGTTCTCTACGGATGTATATCCGCTCGTTGCTTGTATCTAGTAGATAGATCTTGATACATAGTTGTTCCCATTGTAGGAAAATTTTTGTTTTCTATGCTGCGAACCCTACAGTGGTATCAGAGCCGGATCTATGCGTAGATGCTCTGCACGGGTAGTACACATATGAGTATGTGGGCGATGACGATCATTTTATTGCTTCTTAGTTGTACTTTGTATATTGGTGGCATAGTGGGATGAAGCGGCCCGGACAAACTTTACATGTCCTCGCACATGAGACCTGTTCCACGCTTGACATGCAACTAGTTTTGCATAATTGGCTAGCGGGTGTCTGTCTCTCCTACTATAGGCAATATCTAATTTGCAACGAGTTGTCAACAATTTGGTTATCCTCGTTGTGGTTCACGTTCGTAGGTAAGAACGGTTCTGTCTTCGAAAGCCCTAAGCCACGTAAAACTTGTAATGGATAAATTAGAGGCGTCTAGTTTAGATTGTTGCTGGGCTAGTGTCATGATATGGTGATGTTGTAAGTAGAAGTATAAGCCGATACTCTTACAACACAAATAACGTGTAAGTTCCATAGACCTTGGCCTTACACATAGAGGTATGATGGCGGTCATAACATGATTCACATGATGGAGATCAAGTGAAAGAACCATATCATTTCACTTATTAACATGTGATGTTTTTTGCATTTTATATTGCTTGTTTGGCATTTTTATTAGCATAATAAGATGATCCCTCATTTAGATATCAAGATAAAAATGTGTTCACCCTTAAGTATGCATCGATTATGTTTTGTCGCTCCAAGAACTCACATGATGATCGGGTGTTCTTGGATCCACGATCATATTTCGGGTGTAAGATGCTTACACACGCCAATACTAAGGTTCTTACTTGGCGAGCCTAGCATGTACAGATATGGCCTCTAACACGGACCAAAAGGTTAAGCATGAGTCATATGGAAGGTATGATGCCCATTTGATGCTCGCCTTTGAAGCTACACCGACTCACGTGATGATCGGACTTGGTGTAGTGGATTTGGTTCATGTAATCACCAAAAGGGTACGAGGGGTGTCGTTTTTGAGTGGGAGTTCATTTCTAATTTGGATTAGAAGAACTCAATTTATCATAAATTAAATCAAAGTGAATTTTCATAATTTGTTGTAGTCATTGGCATTTGTTCACCACCTTATGCATAGTTGTAATTGAGATAATAGAACTATAGAATTCCGAATATGTACTTTACGAACTGGTAGCGTATTGGGTTGAGTGTCAATCTAAAGTTTAAAGTCCTATTGCAAACTTTCAGCAAACTCTATTTACTCCGTGAAATTTAATAGTTAGTATTAAATCGAGAGTAACAATTCTAGTGTTAGTATCTTAAGTATCATGTTTGCCTCCATGATTCTTGATTGTTTTTCAATATCAAGGTTATCTAGGAGCTGAAATAATTGTTTTAGAAACCATCATGTGTGGCAGATATAACGATATCTGAAACAATGTTTTGGTTGCAATATGATAGAGTATAATGTATGTTCTCATATTGGATGAGAATTTGCGAAGGTTGGAGATGCTAGACATCCTAATCATCCAAAAAGGGTTTTGGAAAGTGACGTTATACTCACGCTTTGCCTTTATAAGCTAAATTAGCTTGATCATGAAAGTCTTCATGGTAAGGATGAATAGAAGATGTATGTAAAGTGTTTACTACACTAAAAGATTACTAAAGAGTGGATTTTGAAAGAACACTGTTCATTTGATGATGGTGATCTACTTCAAAGTGCAAGTCCAAAGGTATTTGTATTTGAATATACACGCTTTGGACTATGTGTCATGTATATGGCGCCACTGTTAATGTTGATAGATTCTTTTAAAAAGGAAAAGGAAATCCTAAAAGAGAATCTATAAAATATATTTGGCAGAAAAGAAAAGATTGGAAATATCCAATTTAGGTATATGGATGATATACATGTTATGGTTGTATTCTTTGCTTGTTAAACAATGTGGTTCTTGGGTATTGAATACCGAATTGGTTGGTATGAAATTTCATACAGAACGACGCAATTCATGAACCACAATGGCCTAAGTAACTAGCAAGAGAATATGTGATGATGTTCATCGAAAACAAACAAACCGTTGTTTGTATTTCTTGTTGACATCAAAGCTTGCCTTCAAGATTTGTTTTAATAATAGTTATATAAATCAGGTATTATGAGAACAAAGTTTGTTCAAATAATTATCGTATTCCATATAAGATGGATGATTTACAAATCTAGTTGGAGAAATCACATCCATAAAAACTAATGCTAAAATGTCGCAAGACAAATGATAGAAAGATTACTTACAAAGTGACATCGCCGTTTAAATTATATTGGAAAGAAAACATGAAGAATCTCCATCTTCATGGATTTTTGGAGTCTTTGATTTGATCAAGTGACGCTTGTGATACTTTCCTCAGGATAATTAAAACTTTGTTCAAAGGCCAAAGAAGAACGAACGCCTAAAATATTGGAATCTATACATATCGATGTATGTAGTCCATTATGTATAGTCATAAGCGATGGATTTAAACTTCATATGCTTTCTCCGGAAATTTGAGTGAATGTTCACTTAATGAGAAAGAAGTATGAAATATTTGAAAACGTTCAAAGACTTTCAAGATGAAGTGGAAAATCATTGTAACAAGAAAATAAATGATTTATGATTTTATCATAAAGGGATTTATTTGAGTTGCAAGTGTAACAAGAAAATAAATAATTTATGATTTTATCATAAAGGGATTTATTCGAGTTGCAAGTTTAGCAAAACACCTAGATTTGCATCTCCCAAAACACCATAGGAATATGGAGTGTTTGAGATTTGTAATGAAACCTTGTTTGACATGGTTGGATCAAAGGTGTTATTTATAAAACTGCCATTATGTTTTAAAAGATGAAAAGCTTTAGTGTCACATCCCAAGATTTTCCAAATCTTGTAATGTGAAAAATAAATGAATAAAATAAAACTTTGTTGATTTTCAGGGTGAGAAGAAACTTTTGGAATCCAATTGGAAACTTTCAAAACCTATTTGGATCAAATAAAATCCTAAAGGTATTTAAAAAGATAAATAAACAATAAAGTTAAAAATATTTAAAATTACTATTTTTGGATCTTTTAATAAAAGATTTGGTTTTCAAAAGAAAAGGTAGATTTATAAATAAGGATTATTTTATAGAGCCAAATTAAACCTTGGCCAAGCTTTTGAAATAAAATGTTTTGCTTTGATTAAAAGAGTAAAGGTTTATTTAAATAAAATAATAAGGATTTATTAATATCCAATTTTATTAAAAATAAAGGTTTTACCTTTTTAATTAAACATCAAAACTTGTTAAATTATTTTAAATAAGTTTTCCAAGTATTTTATATTTTCAAATAAAACTTACTGATTTGGTTTTGATAATATTTAGATTTCAAATGGAGTTTTTATTAAATAAATCAAAACCTATTTGAATTAATAATTAAGGTCTATTTTATTTAATTATTAAATAGATCCTAAAAAGAATAAAATTATTATTATTTTATTTTGGACTTTAGTTTTGTGTTGTTAAACAGAACTAAAATTCAATACAAAGTGTGGTAGAAATTTGATTGATTTGAATGTTTGAATTGGTTGATTGAATTTCAAAAACAGAAAAAGAATTGGAAAAAGAAAAAGATTCAGGAGAGAAAAAAAATAGAGCAAGGACGGCCCAACCCAACCTGGCCCACTAAGCCACCCCACTTGCCTCTCTCCAGAAAACGATTCACACCACAGATGAACCCACGAGGCCACCGACCGATGGACCCAACTCCCTCTCTCTCACGACCAACCGACCCCACCCTCCTTTCATCGTCTTCACCGCGGTGACCACGCCCCCTCTCGCCCGTTTCGCAGGATTCAATACGCTGATTCCGACCATTACTCGCCGTGACTATGCCCTATTAACCGCCTGGCCTCCTCTCCATTTCCCCTCACGCCTCTCTCGCCTCAGCCGGACGAATTCTCTCGCACCCTCACTGCCCCGACGACCATTCCTAGACGATTCCGGCGAAACCAGACTTCCCCTCGCCTCCTCGATCAAGCTCACACACTCCCCAGACCCAGGCGCACCCCCTCGTAGCGCCAGCTCACTCGCGCGCGCCCCTGAGCCTCGGCAACGACAACTCCAAGCGCCGCCACCGTCTGTTCCTACTCCGGCGACATCCCCTGGTAATCCCTGACCGCCCCCTCCTCTCTGGTTGACACTAGCATACTCTCTCGCCGCTAACGCACTCTGCTTTATGTTGGCGCCTTGTAGCCTCGTCCCCAACAACGGCCGAGCGTGCCCGACGTAAGCAGGGACTCCGGCGATCAATTGACGACACCCCCGTGCGCCCCTGTCCCTGTGGCAACCATGTCGAGAATCAGTGCAGCCCTACGATCACGGTGAGCATCTCCACTTCTTTCCTTGCTTCCTATAGCTGCTGTAGCGCCACCGCCTGACCGTGCGCCGCCGCCAGCCACCGTCGGCGCCGCTCGTGTTTGGTCAAGTCAACCCGCACCGTTAGATTTCCGTCTGGCGGCCCCGGTAGATTCATTAAACAAAGAGGTATGGGCTAATCTGAACCGCACCGTCTCACTTAGATCCAACGGCTGTAGTTGCGCGATCCGTGCGAACCGGTACCGCCCAATAAGAATACGTCGCGTGGCACTGGTTGATTTAAAACAGAATTTGAAATCAGATTTAGATGCAAATTTGTAAACCTCATAACTTTTGATCCACATGTCCAAAAATTACAAACTTTATATCAATAGAATCAGTGGAACAATCCCTAGCCAACCATGCAATTTGTTTAGTAAAAAGCTTATGTTAAATTGTTTGTTTTTGCAGAATCATTTGTATGCTTGTTTAGATTATAAAAATTATTCCAAAATGATTTTGGGGTTAAAATCTTTTGAAAATGGAATGTTTTGAACCTACTGACCATAGGAAACACTTTGTGGATTCAAAAATGTATTTGGAGAAACAAAAGAATGATTCTTTGATTTAAAACCAATTCTAGCCAAATAAAAATATGGTTTATTTATTAAAAATGGTTTTGGAAGAAAACCTTTGGGAAATGTTTTGTTTCAAACTCTCTGACCCTAAACACAAAGTTTTATGGTTTGAAAACATATTTTGTGAACCCTATAGATTAATTCCTTAGTAAAAACATTTCTACACCACATAAAATGATACCTTGTTTTGAAAATGGTTTATAAATTGAAATCTTTTTCAAATGACTTTGCCACTTTATAAAATGACCATTAGGTGTTTTCAAATGTTTAAGACCCATTAGGAACCACTTTTCCAAATAAAACAATCCTTGGCATGCTTGCATGCATTATCTTGTTTATATGATTTTATGTGATGTTTTGCTTGATTGGTAGATTGATATTGTGCCTTGCTTGATTGAATTGTAGTGATTTGAAGAGTGTGATTGTTGCAAGGACAAGGAGTGAACTTATACCCTCTACCAAAAAGGCAAGTTATGCTTCATACTTTTGTCCCATTACTTTCACTATGCATTAGTGATTTTTCTAAGTAAAACTTGCATGGAATTTTTGCTAAGTATAAACCATGCTATGGGAAAACCTAGTAGATGAAACCTTAACAGAAATTTTCCTAAGTTAAGATTCCTACTACTATCATGCTTAGCTTAGCTAATAGAAAACAAGGGTGGAATATATATTCACACTATGGAAAAATTTCTAAGTCTGAGGACTTGTGTTTTTGTTTAATAAAACAACTAAGTTAATGAATCACCTGGGTGGAATGGTAATTGCTTGGTGGTTTTTGGTTGAGTGGTTACACAAGGCCCATGGCTATGGTTTACCTTGTGTATCTCACTTGTGGATGGCCACCCAGGAACAAAGAGATTTGAGATGTCAAATGTTGAGAAGCTTCAAGTGCAACCACTTGGCATTATGGGCTCTCACGGATCATATAGGTTGCTAGAACTTAGCCATTTGGACAGTTGGTGGTAGTGGGAATGATAGGTTGGAACGCGTCCACCTGGTCTAAGGAAAGGCTTCTGAAAGATCTTGTCTTAGTGAAACCAAGTCTTGTGGGGAAAGTGCACCACCTCTGCAGAGTGTAAAATCTAAGTACTTAGCCATGTCCCTGGCAAAGGACAATTTGAGCATCAAGACATGGAAGCAATCAAGAATCTCATCATCCAAATTTCTAAGTTAAAAACTTGTGGTTGAACAAGGGTTAAAGGATCTTAAATCTTTGATTGGGAGATGCCTTGGGAAAGATTTTTGTCAAGCAAAAACTTAGTGTTTTCAAATGATAAGGAAAATCTATTTTGAGCAATGCAAGCCTAAGCTCCACTTAGCCAAATGCATATAGATGATAGACTCCACTATTCTACCATAGTATCACTTGCCAATACAATTCAAATGTATTGACCCTTTGTGGCCGTAACTTGTTATGTTGCAGGTTTGTTTGATATTAGTGAAGTTGATTGATTAGGATTACAAGTCTACAACCAACATGTCTGCCTGTGGCACTTTTAAGATGAAGGACCCCATGCTTATAGATATTCTGCTGCAATGTAATGTAATAGCCAAATGAGCTATGCAAGATGTAATAAAATTATGTTATTCTTGGTTATAAAGTTGTATTATGACCTTTGTTTCTTGATATTACATCTTAACTGTGGATGCTAGCTATTGATCCAGGGACTAGCATTGCAATCACAGGGATCCTTTTCCTTTACAAAGGAGGGATCTTACAGATGGTATCAGAGCATTGTGTTGCCTGTAGGATTTGTAAACCTAGGATTGGACAAAAATCCTTAGAAAAATAGGAGTTGTATTTGTTCCAAAAACTTATTTACAAACAATCTTGTAAACTCTTTCCTCAACCATTTTGGTTTCAACTCTACATCTCTTCTACTTCAACTTGATGGACAAACCTACCCCATGGACAAAGACTTCACCATGAGCTAAGGATATCTACAACTCTAATGACTTCAACATCTTCAACTCTAATGAGTTCAACATCTTCAGCATTTTCACCAAGGACCTCAACCTTGGATATCACTGAGGACTACAAGTGAGACAAGGAATCTTGCTCAAGATTTGGAAACTAAGGAAACACAACTTAGAAGGAGCCATCATCACCTTTGAAGTTTTGTGACCAAAAGTTTTTCCCCAGGGAAACCATGATCTCATGGAAGGAGAATCAACCAAGAAAGATGGAAAGATCTCAAGAGAACCATATAGATGGACCACCATATTTTGTTTAAGTCAAACCCACCAACTTATGTGGTGTAACAAAAATATTTTTGGTTGCCTAAAAATGTGCTTGAACTTTGTTGTTTGAGTGGAATGTTTGTTTGTGATTGCTTGCACATTGCTTGAGTGAATTGTGATGTGTGTGATTAGAATTATTTCCATAGAAATATCTTGCCTATTCTAATCCCAATCCAACCCACACAAATGAATTCTCCAAGAAACTCCAACATCAAGGTTGATGACATCAACAACAACCAAGAGGACAACATGAGAGAACTCATAGTAACCCAAACCCAGTTGAGCCAAGAGACAACTCAGCTTTTAGCCAACAACAATGGACTAGACCCAGCCATACAAAGGATTTTGAAACTTCAATCCCAATTGTTGCAAGGATTGATTACTCAAATGATCAACATGGGAGAAAACTTTTCCCAAAGAGCTAATGACAACAAGGATGACAAAGATGTTATTTTAGAAGGAACCAAAACTTACAATATTTGTGGAGACAAGGATCATACATCCAAGGAGCATGAAGATCAATTCCCTAATTGTGAAGAATAAAGTCATATCTCTAGTAACTGCCCCAAGAAGAGAGAAATATTTCCCACCTCTGAGGTGAGGTATGAAGAACATGAACTAGAAGAACTCCTAGCTTTGGAGAGACCCAAGAGGAAGAAGAAATGCCCCAACCCTAACAAGAAGGATATTACTCAAGTGCAATGTTACAATTGCAAAGAGATGGGACACTATGCCAATGAATGCCCAGAAAAGAAGAAGAACCAAAGAAACAAACAAGAGGCAATGATACCAAAGGAAAAGAAAGATATCAGCCAAGTGATGTGTTTCAAATGCAAGGAACTAGGCCACTATGCAAACTTCTGTCTAGAAAAGATGAAGCACAATAAAAACCAGCCTATGAAGGATCTCAGCCTTGTCACATGTTTCAAGTATGAAAACAAAGGACACTATGCAGATGTTTGCCCAGAGAAGTTTCCCCAGGATCCCAAGAAGGCCAATATGTAATTTAGTTGGAATATTTTTAAGGGTGGTAGTACCCTAGATGCTTTTGAGCCAACTTGTAACCCTAGCCTTCCCAAATCTCGGGACGAGATTTATTTTAAGGGTGGTAGCCTGTCACATCCCAAGATTTTCCAAATCTTGTAATGTGAAAAATAAATGAATAAAATAAAACTTTGTTGATTTTCAGGGTGAGAAGAAACTTTTGGAATCCAATTGGAAACTTTCAAAACCTATTTGGATCAAATAAAATCCTAAAGGGATTTAAAAAGATAAATAAACAATAAAGTTAAAAATATTTAAAATTACTATTTTTGGATCTTTTAATAAAAGATTTGGTTTTCAAAAGAAAAGGTAGATTTATAAATAAGGATTATTTTATAGAGCCAAATTAAACCTTGGCCAAACTTTTGAAATAAAATGTTTTGCTTTGATTAAAAGAGTAAAGGTTTATTTAAATAAAATAATAAGGATTTATTAATATCCAATTTTATTAAAAATAAAGGTTTTACCTTTTTAATTAAACATCAAAACTTGTTAAATTATTTTAAATAAGTTTTCCAAGTATTTTATATTTTCAAATAAAACTTACTGATTTGGTTTTGATAATATTTAGATTTCAAATGGAGTTTTTATTAAATAAATCAAAACCTATTTGAATTAATAATTAAGGTCTATTTTATTTAATTATTAAATAGATCCTAAAAAGAATAAAATTATTATTATTTTATTTTGGACTTTAGTTTTGTGTTGTTAAACAGAACTAAAATTCAATACAAAGTGTGGTAGAAATTTGATTGATTTGAATGTTTGAATTGGTTGATTGAATTTCAAAAACAGAAAAAGAATTGGAAAAAGAAAAAGATTCAGGAGAGAAAAAAAATAGAGCAAGGACGGCCCAACCCAACCTGGCCCACTAAGCCCAGCCAGCCCACTGCCCCTCTCCCGCAGAAAACGATTCACACCCGCGTATGAACCCACGAGGCCACTGACCGGTGGACCCAACTCCCCTCTCCTCTCTCTCGCTGACCAACCGACCCCACCCCTCCTATTCATCGTCTTCACCCGCGGGGACCACGTCCCCCTCTCGCCGGCCGTTTCTGCATGATTCAATACGCTTTGATTCCGCGACCATTACTCCGTGATCGCGCCTATTAACCGCCTCCTCTCCATTTCCCCTCACGCCTCCCTTTCTCGCCTGTGCCGGAATTTCTCCGCACCTCACTACCCGACCATTCCTAGACGATTCCCAAAACAGACTTCCCTCGCCTCGATCAAGCTCACACACTCCCCAGACCAGCGCACCCCCAGAAGCGCCAACACTCACTGCGCGCCCGAGCCTCGGCAACGACAACCCAAGCGCCGCCACCGCTCCTACTCCGCGACATCCCCGGTAATCCCGACCGCCCTCCTCTCTGGTTGACACTAGCATACTCTCTCAAGATCTAACGCACCCTCTGTTTTATGCTGGCGTGCCTTGTAGCCTCGTCCCCAACAACGGCCGAGCGTGCCCGACGGAAGTAGGGACTCCAGCGAGCAATTGACGACACCCCCGTGTGCCCCTGTCCCTGTGGCGACCACGTCGAGAATCAGTGTAGCCCTGCGATCACGGTGAGCATCTCCACTTCTTTCCTTGCTTCCTGTAGCTGACGTAGCGCCACCGCCTGACCGTTCACCGCTGCCAGCCACTGTCGGCGCCGCTCGTGTTTGGTCAAGTCAACCCGCACCGTTAGATTTCCATCTGGCGGCCCCGATAGATTCATTAAACGAAGAGGTATGGGCTAATCTGAAGCGCACCATCTCACTTAGATCCAACGGCTGTAGTTGCGCGATCCGTGCGAACCGGTACCGCCCAATAAGAATACGCCGTGTGGCACTTGTTGATTTAAAACAGAATTTGAAATCAGATTTTGATGCAAATTTGTAAACCTCATAACTTCTGATCCACACGTCCAAAAATTACAAACTTTATATCAATAGAATCAGTGGAACAAGCCCTAGCCAACCATGCAATTTGTTTAGTAAAAAGCTTCTGTTAAATTTTTTGTTTTTGCACAATCATTTGTATGCTTGTTTAGATTATAAAAATTATTCCAAAATGATTTTGGGGTTAAAATCTTTTGCAAATGGAATGTTTTGAACCTACTGACCATAGGAAACACTTTGTGGATTCAAAAATGTATTTGGAGAAACAAAAGAATGATTCTTTGATTTAAAACCAATTCTAGCCAAATAAAAATATGGTTTATTTATTAAAAATGGTTTTGGAAGAAAACCTTTGGGAAATGTTTTGTTTCAAACTCTCTGACCCTAAACACAAAGTTTTATGGTTTGAAAACATATTTTGTGAACCCTATAGATTAATGCCTTAGTAAAAACATTTCTACACCACATAAAATGATACCTTGTTATGAAAATGGTTTATAAATTGAAATCTTTTGCAAATGACTTTGCCACTTTATAAAATGACCATTTGGTGTTTTCAAATGTTTAAGACCCATTAGGAACCACTTTTCCAAATAAAACAATCCTTGGCATGCTTGCATGCATTATCTTGTTTATATGATTTTATGTGATGTTTTGCTTGATTGGTAGATTGAGATTGTGCCTTGCTTGATTGAATTGTAGTGATTTGAAGAGTGTGATTGTTGCAAGGACAAGGAGTGAACTTATACCCTCTACCAAAAAGTCAAGTGATGCTTCATACTTTTGTCCCATTACTTTCACTATGCATTAGTGATTTTTCTAAGTAAAACTTGCATGGAATTTTTGCTAAGTATAAACCACGCTATGGGAAAACCTAGTAGATGAAACCTTAGTAGAAATTTTCCTAAGTTAAGATTCCTACTACTATCATGCTTAGCTTAGCTAATAGAAAACAAGGGTGGAATATATATTCACACTATGGAAAAATTTCTAAGTCTGAGGACTTGTGTTTTTGTTTAATAAAACAACTAAGTTAATGAATCACCTGGGTGGAATGGTAATTGATTTGTGGTTTTTGGTTGAGTGGTTACACAAGGCCCATGGCTATGGTTTACATTGTGTATCTCACTTGTGGATGGCCACCCGGGAACAAAGATATTTGAGATGTCAAATGTTGAGAAGCTTCAAGTGCAACCACTTGGCATTATGGGCTTTGCCTGGATCATATAGGTTGCTAGAACTTAGCCATTTGGACAGTTGGTGGTAGTGGGAATGATAGGTTGGAACGCGTCCACTTGGTCTAAGGAAAGGCTTCTGAAAGATCTTGTCTTAGTGAAACCAAGTCTTGTGGGGAAAGTGCACCACCTCTGCAGAGTGTAAAATCTAAGTACTTAGCCATGTCCCTAGCAAAGGACAATTTGAGCATCAAGACATGGAAGCAATCAAGAATCTCATCATCCAAATTTCTAAGTTAAAAACTTGTGGTTGAACAAGGGTTAAAGGATCTTCAATCTTTGATTGGGAGATGCCTTGGGAAAGATTTTTGTCAAACAAAAACTTAGTGTTTTCAAATGATAAGGAAAATCTATTTTGAGCAATGCAAGCCTAAGCTCCACTTAGCCAAATGCATATGGATGATAGACTCCACTATTCTACCATAGTATCACTTGCCAACACAATTCAAATGTATTGACCCTTTGTGGTTGTAACTTGTTATGTTGCAGGTTTGTTTGATATTAGTGAAGTTGATTGATTAGGATTACAAGTCTACAACCAACATGTCTGCCTGTGGCACTTTGAAGATGAAGGACCCCATGCTTATAGATATTCTACTGCAATGTAATGTAATAGCCAAATGAGCTATGCAAGATGTAATAAAATTATGTTATTCCTGGTTATAAAGTTGTATTATGACCTTTGTTTCTTGATATTACATCTTAAATATGGATGCTAGATATTGATCCAGGGACTAGCATTGCAATCACAGGGATCCTTTTCCTTTACAAAGGAGGGATCTTATATTTAGGGACCACCGCTTTTATACTGAAAAGATCTCCATCTTGATCCGTTAAAATAACATGTAAGTTATGGTTTGGGATAAAACCCAAGTTGTCCTTTCTTAAATTTTGGTATGCTAAGCATAAGTAAGATGTTTACAACCAAAGTCGGATGAGCATGTCTTTGTAGGTTATTTCGAATAACAATTGGTTATTCCTCACCGAGTACAAAAGGGTTTGTCGCTTGAAATGTGAAGTTTCTTGAAAAAAGGAATTTTTCGTAAAAGTTAAGTGGGAGTATAATAGAACTTTGATAAGGTTAACGAACCTTAGCTAAATGTGTTGAGTTGCGCAGCGCCGGAAATCATTCCGAAGGCAGCCATAATGCTCATAGCTTATGTGCCTAAAAGGTTGTGGTCACGAAGATCTAAGTTCCTATTGAACCAAGTAAGTCGGATAAACAATCAAATGCTGAGATTTGAGAATAAATCATTATTGTTTGACAATGATGAACCAACTACATGCAAAGAAGCGATGATGGGCCCTGACTCCGTCAAATGGCTTGAAGCCATAAAATCTATGATAGTTCCATACACGAGAAATCAAGTTTTTTGAACTTAGAAGACCCTCCGGAAAGGTGTAAAAACCTATCGGTCGTGTTTGGATCTATAAAGTAACAGACATGGATGTTTCACATCTATAAAATAGTCGACATGTCGTAAAGTATTTTATGACAATGTTCAAGGAGTTGACTATGACAAGATTTGATCTTTCATAGCGATATTTAGTCTGGACGGATTAATGTAGCAACCACTACATATAATTTTGGTATATGGTAGATGAAACAAAACAAAGTTCTTATAATAGAATGGTTACCTAGGACGTGTGCAAGACACGGTCCAAAGGGTTTTGTTAAATTCAAAGGATGCTAAAAGGGCATGCAAACTTCAATGGTTGAAGTAAGCATCGCGGAGTTGGAATCTTCACCGTGATGAAAAAGGAGTTTTTCATCAGGAGACGATGAAGATGCTTGCATTTGCAAGAAATTAAGTGGGAGCGCTGAGACATATTTCTAATACATTATGTGGAGGACATCTTGTTGATTGGAAATGCAGTATCATTTATTAACAAAGGTTAAGAATTTCATTTCGATGAAAGACTTAGGCAAAACCCGAATATTTAGCATGAATGTCTACATGGATAGACAGTGACGCTAATATGGTCGTGCCAAATGTACATATATGAGATATTGAAGGGGTTCAATATAGAAACAACGAGAAAATGATCTTGTCGCATGGAAAAGAATTGAATCAAGATTCAAGTGTATCGACACTTGATAAGTGAAACAAGATTCAAGTGCTTTGACACTTGATGAGTGAAATCACAAGAATGTTTTGATCAATCATACCATGATATGTACACATCCAGATATGTCCTATGCTCTAAGTGTTATGAGCATATACCAGAATGAATCATAAAATAATCATTGGACGATAGTAAGGATATTATTGTAATCTTTTGGAAGAATTAAGAATACATTCCATTTGTATAAGAGACAAATAGTTCATTGAGAAATGATACTAGTTTTATCACAAGATACAAATTACGTTTATCTGAATTTAAACTATGGGTGGCACAGTGAAATGGAAAGAAAGTTTCCATGATGGATTTGGATGAATTCCAAAGTTAAGACATTGTGATGGATACTACAACAAAAGACTAAGTATATGACTGCTATAGTAGCAGCAAAGGAGGGAATTTGTGTCAAGTAGCTTGTTATCAAACTAAGGTGTTGTTCGCTACAGGCTAACACTAAATATATATTGTACGACAATAGTATCGACATAATTTAACCCCAAGGAACTAAATGTCTTACCAAAAGACCAAATTTATACAGTGCCATCTCACTGGAGAATGAGTGATGCGTGAAGACACAAAAACATGCAAATACACACGAACCAGAAAGCGTCAGATCTGTAGATTATGTTAACCACTTGCAATCGCGTATATGGAACACCAGACATAGGTGTTCAATACGCAAAGTTTTTAAACTAGATTATTGTCTCTAGTACAAGTGGGAGACTGAAGGGAATATGCCCGAGAGGCAATAATAAAGTGGTTATTATCGTATTCCTTGTTTATGATAAATGTTTATTTTGCATGCTATAATTGTATTAATATGGAAACGTTAATACATGTGTGTTTAATAAACAAATAGAAAGTTCCTAGTTATGCCTCTCTTATAAACTAGCTCGTTGATTAACAAGATGATCAACGGATTCCTGATCATGGACATTGGATGTTGTTAATAAAGAGGTCACAACATTATTGGAATGGTGTGATTAACATTCATCCGAAGTAAAGCATTACAATCAAAGTCATTGAGTTTATATTGCTATAACATCATACGAAGTAATCCTAATCCTTAGACCATGAGATCATGTCAATCACTAACACCGGAAGAGTATCTTGATAACATAAAATGTCACACCATAACAGGGTGATTATAAAGATGGATTCAGTACTACTAAAGTGTTATGTTGAGGCCCATGGATCGAGAATGGAATTTTTTCATCCCAATGATGGATAGATATGCTCTAGATCCTCTCGGTGATATCACATTGATTAGCTTGCAAGCAAGTGATTTGATCACTAGAATGTTATATCATGGGAACGAGAAAATAGTACATGTCAATAACGAGATAAAACTAGGTATGGAGATACCGATGACCGAATCTCGTACATGTAATATATTGCGAGACAAAGGGATTAATATACTAGCGTACAAGGTTCTCACGATCACAAGAAAGTCATCATTGAATGTGTGGGAGTCAGTATGGATCTCCAGGTCCCGCTTCTGATTATTGATCTGAGAGGGGTCTCGATCATGTCCGCATTATTCGTGAACCGTAGGGTGACACACTTAAGAGACACCGACACCATTTGGATCAAAAGTTTCATGCTGAAAAGAATAACAAGCGCAAGAATTTATTTCACTAGATACCAAAACTGGTTTTTGGCTGAAATTGCAGAAAGTGTTTCTGCATGTGAAATGAAATACTAGCAAGGGGATATATGTGAATGTTTGTCATTAAAGTAATTGACAAAATTCTGAATAAATAAAAGGAGTTTTATTTAATGAGAGTTTGCATTAAATTTGGTGGAAATTTAATGGGAATTTGAGTGTGTTTTTTAGTGGAGAAAATTGAAGGGGCATTTTGTGAGTGGAGTGTCCACCCACATGAATGTGGAAGAGGTGGGGGCAGCCACCATGGTTGGACGCCATGCCCCTTTGGGTGCCCCCCTCTCCCTATAAAAGGAGCCTCCTCCCTCTCTCTCACACACACCTCCTCGTGAAGGATATCTCTCCCCCTCTAGTATTTATTCCCATGGTCTCGGACTAGCGAGATACATGTTCCCGGTGGATTTTTGGCAAGAAAGAGTTGTGTTTTCGCTGCATCGCTGGAGCCAGGAGGCGGAGGTTGCTCGATGCCTCGGACGTGTGTGAGAGCACGGATGTGCCGCTGATTTGCGGCGCTAGGACTTCCTCTCGACCTTGAGATCGGCAAGAGATCGTCTACATCAACCACGAGTTCAACCTCGTTAAGCTTTGTCGATCTTTAAGGGTATGTTCTCTACGGATGTATATCCGCCCGTTGCTTGTATCTAGTAGATAGATCTTGGTACATAGTTGTTCCCATCGTAGAAAAAAATTTGTTTTCTATGCTGCGAACCCTACAGCTTCCTACCAAGTTCCTAAACCATATGAGTACTACAGAAAAAATTCTCCATGTCAAACCGAATTATGAATCTCTTCGTGTGTTTGGATGTGCGTGTGTTGGCCAAATCTTCGTCCATATAATAAAAGAAAACTCTCGTCCAGTCTAAACGATGTGTTTTCTTAGTCTATATCCCTCGTCATAAAGGGGTTAAATTCCTTGACATAACAAGTGGTCGTGTTTACATATCATGTGATGTTGTGTTCAATGAGCATAATTTCCCTTTTGCACATATTCATCCTAATGCCGGTTTTCGTCTTCGCGGAGAAATCCTTATAATACCACACAACACGCCATCTCTTTCATCCAAAAATGAGGGGTTGCAAACTAATAATGATCACATGTTTATTGTTCCTACTGTTTCTAACTCTCCACATGTCACAATATTGAAGTCGTCAGCTGACATTAATATTGAAGATATCAGTCAAGAAAACACAGCAAATAGTCAAGAATATTCAAAAACAGATAAAGGAGTGGTTACATCTAGCAATTGGCAATCAAATGGAGATCCCTATGCAGATTTTGGACAGCAATCTTCCTCGGATTGGGAGAAAACATTCTCCCAGCAGCGAGCGGACGAGTCCCGCATCGCCACGTTTGAGTCCGCTGAGCAGATAGCGCCCTTCCCACCCGAGAGGGAATCCACACGTGACTCCAGCTCCACCATGTCGCCAGGTGGGCCTTCACCTGGGTCAACCATGATCGGATCCTCTACACCACGCTCCACTGGATCTTCTAGGCCACACAAGGGCCACATTGCCTCACAGGGATCTTCTGCAGAAAGCGGTACAGACAGGCATGAAAGCAGCAGTTCTTCTAGATATTCTGCGCCTATGCATCCGGTTTTATCTCATGTTGCTGTACAAAATGTCCCTATTGCTACTCGCATTCGTCTACAAAAGGTATACGCAACCCAAAAACTGATGGTACAATTAGGTATGGCATGCTCACAATTACAAGAGAACGACAAAATCTTAATGAGTCTATTCTTGATAAAACTGGCGACATGCTATGGAAGAAGAATATAAAGCACTTGTGCATAACAAGACTTGGCATCTTGTATCCCCTATCTCAAACAAAAATTTGATTGACTGTAAATGGGTCTATCGCATCAAGAAAAATTCAGATGGTATTGTTGATAGGTATAAAGCCCGTCTCGTTGCAAAAGGCTTCAAAATAACGGTATGGTATTGATTACGATGATACATTTAGTCTTGTTGTCAAAGAAGCTACTATTCATCTCGCATTGGCTATCTCGGTCTCTCATGGTTGGAGCCTACGACAGATAGACGTTAAGAACGCGTATCTATATAGCGTTCTGGAAGAGAAAGTTTACATGAAACAACCTCCTGGATTCGAAAATCCTCATTATCCACATCATATCTGCAAGCTTGACAAAGCCCTCTATGACTTGAAAACCCCTCATGCATGAATTCTCAACTTAGCTCTAAACTTCATGACTTTGGCTTCATATCATTCAAAGCAGATACATTCTTATTTATCTACAACAAGTCTGGCATCACTATCTTTATGTTGATCTATGTGGATGATATCATTATGACTAGCTCCTCGGACGAAGAGATCTCTACTTTATTATAAGATTTAAGTCCAGATTTTGCACTTAAAGACCTAGGTGACCTTCACTTCTTTTTGGGCATGGAGGTTAAGAAAGTAAATGGTGTATTGGTCTTAAAACAAGAAAAATATACAACTGATTTGTTTACTAGAGTGGGCATGAATAACTGTACACCATGTCTTATACCATTATCTTCTATGGAAAATTGTCACTTATAGAAGGCACAACTCTTGATCCTGATGACAGTACACCTTACATGAGTATTATTGGTGCTTTGAAATATTTAACCCTCACACTGTCAGCCTATATTTTTCAGTCAACAAAGTCAGTCAATTTTTTCATGCACCTACAACAGCTCATTGGAGAGTAGCCAAAAGATTTTGAGGTATATTAAGGGTACCTTATCAGTTGGCCTCACATTTCAGAAAGCTCCTTCTACCCTTTTTAGTGCCTTCTCTAACGTGGATTGGACAGGATGTCTTGATGACCGACGTTCTACAGGGGGCTTTGATATATTTTTTGGTCCCAATCTTATTTCTTGGAGTGCTCGCAAGCAAGCTACAGTATCTCGTTCTAGCACTGAGGCGGAGTACAAAGCCCTAGCAAATGCTACTGCTGAGCTAATTTGGGTTGAGGCCTTACTCAAAGAACTTAGTGTTCATGTCAAATAAAGACCTTGTCTCTGGTGCGACAATCTTGATGCTACATACTTGTATGCAAATCCTATATTTCATGCTCGCACCAAACACATCGAGATTGATTTTTATTTTGTCCATGAGAGGGTTTTCAACAAACAACTTGATATTCGTTTTATCTCTAGAAAAGATCAAATTGCCGATGGTTTTACCAAAGCATTACGAGTTCAGCAACTTCAAGAATTTAGGCGTAATCTAAATCTTTTCAAGGTTTAGATTAAGGGGGTGTTAAACATTAACTCTAGATAAATAATGTTTTGTATTCTGTTGTAATTCTCCAGATCTCTTCGTATGGTGTAGTACGCCAACGCTCGATCTCCCTAGATGTAAATGCCATGATGGAGGATTTTTCCATCTATAAGTAACACGCAACCAGGCCCTGAGAAGGTGTCACGTTCCCTCAAAACCAATATTCAGGAGCGGGCATGACTCGATGGAATTCGAAGATCAATCACTCCCAAGGAAGACTTCGTGCGGAAGCTGCTTAGTCGAAGAAGTCCACGGGTTCAGTAAAGAAGACGGAAGGGCGCACTATAAACTAAAAAAACGCATTTGATTCAACAGGCAGAAGTTCATGAGAAATTCCACTCCTTTGGTTGCGCTGGTGAACTGTATAGTTCTGATATATTTTGGTTGCGCTAGTGAACTGTCTAGTTCTGATATATAAATAATAAACAAATGCATTCGGTGATTCAGAGACAATGATAAATCATTTGTTGGTTGCGGATCATCTCACTCAACCACACTTTAGTGATTGAACTTGGGTTGGTCCCTATTTGACAAGAGAACTTCATCCATTTCATTGACCTTCGAACCACTCTTGTTCTCCCCTTTCACTTCCATAGTGGTATTCTTTGTCCGTCCCACTCATTTCACTCTCAAGTTGTTTGAGAAGACAGAATAATCCAATTCAAGATATTTTAAATTTAGCATTTCTTTCATGTTCGTGCTTGTCAGTATATAAGAGAATGACTCGTGTTGAAAGCTAGTACTAAACAATGGGCGACGGATAAGAGGGAGAGCAAATATGTCGTCTAGGCAAAAGATTGATCCTTTCTTTCCGTTCTATAGGAAATGACTGATGTTGCTAAGTCACCTTCCGCTGCTATTGCGTCATCCCTTTTCCAATTCTTTTTGCATGGCTCGGTTGCATCGGGCGACGACAAGCACAATAAGCAGATGAGGGATCGAGCGTGGGCGTCAAGCGGCGAGTGGTGCATCGTCAATGGAAAATGACAGGATTCCCTTGGGGATCGCTGCGTTCGATCCCCCGGGTCGCTCGTTTTCCGCGCTCCGCATTAGGCCCACCAAATAACTAAATCGTGTTGCTTATCTTCTTCCTGTTCGCTGCACATCCCGTCAGATCCGTTGTCGTTGCTGCCGCTGCTGCCGCTGCTTCCGCCGCTTATGATACAGGTTGCACCGAGCCAACGCCACGCCCTCCAGCCGCTACAGCCAGTGCCACTGCGCCACACCGCCACGACCCCCAGTCACTGCAACCCGCGCCACCCGTCGCTGCAGCGCCTCAGCTCTCGTCGCCATATCCCCCAGCGGCTCCGGGGAGATGGAGGCCACCCGCCATGGTCGCCGTCCCAGGGAGCTCCGTTGATGCATCTCTATCATGCCGTGCCTCCATGGAAAGCTCGCCCCCGCAGGGTATGTGGTCGTTGCCGTCCACGGTGGCTCTCTTCCCACGTTTTTGCTACATGGGGCCACTAAATTTTCTACCGAAGACCACCGAGGTTGCTACGTATGGCGCTAAGACTTGCTACATACGGTCGACGGCGGTGCTAAGAGCGGCATCGAGGTTTGCTACCAGGGGTCTGTGGCAGTGCTACAAGTGGACCTTGTGTTTTTGCTACAAACGGTTCGAAGCCCTGCTATAGGTGCACAAAAGACTTGCTATAGAGAGGCAACATGACGTCTTCTTCGGCGACATCGTGTTCTATGTCGACAGTCTTTTTGCTACAACTGATTTTTTTGCTACACATGATTTATGATTTTGCTACAACAACGCAATGTTTTTGCTACAAAGTCTCCGACGAGTTCTCGTGGCGTAAGTCTCCGGCGAGTCTCTGGTGAGGTCGGGTTTTGCTAAATTAGCACAACTTTTTTGCTACATAGTCCCGGCAAGGTCTCCGGCGAGATCCAGTTTATTTTGTATTTTTTAGACTAAACCGTTTTTTGCTACATGTAGCAAAGCGGAAGCGTTTGTAGTAAATACGGGACCGTTTGTAGCAAAAGCGAGATGAAAGGACAGAAATCAAATTTGAGCGTTGATCTGCCGGATCGGACGGCCAGGAAGCCGAGGGATGAAAAGTTTGCCTAGCACTGTCCATCGTCAATCGTTTGCTTCGCAGACAAGTGGAACGGCGGAGCATCATCAACTCGTCTTGGGGGAGAGGATTTGGACACATTGAATGCTCGGGGATGGTCGAGCGGAGACGAAGCGAGTCTGCCTCAACGACTTACTCCCAAAATTTTAACCGACCGGATATTTGGTACGCGTGCACGGAGAGAGCTACACGCGAGTTAGGATGTGGGACGGGGTCTTTGCTGCATTGCGTTGGATCCGGATCACGCAGCGACGAGATGTGACCTAGCTGTAGCCTAGAACCAGGTCGATAGATAGATAGGTTTCCTGGTATTGTTATATCTTTTACAACATTATACATAAAATAGTTGTCGCATAATAGACATGTGGTCACTCAAAATTACGAGAAAAAGTACAAGACAGGAGCACATGACTCATGTAAATGAGCTCAACGAAGAAAATATAGATGGTATGCTCGCTGCCGAGCACTACCGTGATATCGAGTATGTCACCCTACGAGTGCGGCGTGTTGTTAGGCCAACTCCAATGGCACCCTGCAAACGGACGCCACGCGTCCGATCTCGCCCTCTCGAACCGAGCCCAAGGCCCAACACCCCACCCCCCACCCCCAAAACTGGATTGGACAGCGCGTTGGGGTCCAATTCGGCGGGCCAAAACCTGCGGCTGGTTTATGGGGGCTTGGACGCCGGCCTCGTCCGAGTCTAGTCATGCTCGGCCCCGCCAGCTAGAGACCGTAGCACCAGTCTCCACCACTCGCACCAGCAATCCCTAGCGCATACTACAATGGACGCACAGTCACCGCCCTCCCCGGCACCTGCCCTCCCTGGTCGTGGCCCGTTCGTGCCTCCAGGAGCTGCTCGGGCTGCCTCTGCTCCTGCCGCCTCTGCTTCGGTCGTTGATCTGCTGCCACCAGCTGTTGATCTACCGCTGGCGGCCGCCGCTGGTCTGTCAAAATCAGTTGGCAAATATGTTGTCGGTGTCAAGGTGAAGAAGGAATTGACGGACGAGCAGAGGAAGGAGGAGTCGAGGAAGAGGGACGACCGTAGAGAGAAGGCCCGGCAGCGCCTTGTCGATGCCCAAGCCGCCCGTGATAGGGCCGCTGCCCTTGAGCACACCGCGTACGTCCAGGCCAAGTTCACCGCCAAGGCCATCGCTGCGCAGGCTGCCATCTTGCTTGTGATAAAGGAGCAACAGCTAGCTGCCCTCACGGGAACGGCGACCTCGTCCGCGTCCGCGAACAAACCAGCTGCTGTCGAAGTGGTGGCCACGGGGGTGGATATCATCGGCGACTCGTCACCAGCACTTGCCCTTGACTTGAAGGCGGCACCTATCGGCGAAGGCTCTTCATGCAGCAGCAAGACCAGGAGGAGCATCACCATCGTCAGCATGCCTGCTCCCCGCAAGCTGTTTCATGAAACGCCGGCCCCAGCTCCTACCCCAACTCCTACGCGGGTAACTTGTCCCTTGTTCTGGCTCCCCTGGTGTACATGATGGAACCATAAGCCCTTGCAGGATCCTAGCCTTAGTATCCAAGAAGGCCTTGGTACTCAAGAAAATGGTATCTCTATCGACCACGAGCCTTTGTTTATGGACGAACTAGTCCGGCAAACTCAAACACAAGGCAGTAGCCGAAGGAGTGGATCGTACTCAACCCTCGAGGACGAGATAATTTGTGAGGCATGGATGGAAATTAGCCAGGATCTAATAACTGGTGCAGAACAAAAGGGATGGGCATTTTGGAACCGAGTATGGAGATACTTTCACGAGCAAAAACATTTCGGTGACCATCCGTTTGCGAGTGATCGCAACGAGAACTCACATACGAAGAAGTGGGCATTCATCTCTGAACAATGCACGAAGTTTTGTGCCTCCTATGACCATGTTAAGTCAAGGCCCGTGAGCGGCATTGGAGTTCGAGACATGGTATGTTCCTATACATATCATATATATATGTTCTTATTCATACGAGTTTTGCATTCAAACATGAACTTAAACTTGTTGGTTTAGGTGTGGCAAGCATTGGAGCACTTCAAGACTTGCCATGAGAAGAAAGCTTTCACGTTGGGTCATTGTTGGACGAAGCTCAAAGATTGCGAGAAGTGGAAATATCTCTACGCGGGAAGTGCAAAGGGAGGAGACGCCAGAATCATCATCGACGAGGAAGGGCCGGCAACCAAGAGGCCGAGAGGGAGGAATAGCTCCAAGCTAGAGCTCAAGCGTGAAGCTTCAGCAGTTGCCAGCCAGGAGACGTTGAAAGAGTTGATCACCGACAAGGAGGTGTCCATCGACAAGAGGGAAGAGAGGAAACGCAAGGAGAGAGAAGATGCGGCGAAGAACTACTACGACATCCAATCGAAGGTCTGGAGATAGAAGAGATCAACGCCCGTGCAAGAAAGGAGAAGGTAGAGCTCCAGTGACTTGCCAAAACCACATCATGACTGCGGATCTCTCCGAGATGGACCCAATTCAACGGAGTTGGTTCGAGAAGAGAAAGATGATCTATGAGTGAGATGCATAGATTCATCCTCTATGTATGTTTGTGTGCATGTATGAACAATGTGTCCTGATTTCGTACTTCGACGGTACTTAAAATTTGCTTCAGTTTCGTACTCTATTAGCCCTCTTTCTGAATTTGATTTAATTGGTCCTTGTAAAGAAAAGACCGGATAAATAGGGAGGTGCCACTATTAGATGCATAGGCCATTCCAGGCCGGACGCTGTTCCGGGACCTGTCCACCCCGCCCCGCAAACAGACCGAATCGGTCAATCTAAAATACAAGGGGCCGTTGGTGATCAAAGCGGAACAGAATCAAAGCTTACCATCAGGTCCAAAGAGCAGGCGGCAGTTCACATCCTCGGATGCCAAAGAGCAGGCGGCAGTTCACATCCTCGGATGCTCCAGGATGGAGGCCAAGTAGCTACAGATGCGTGAAGCGTTGTCTGGTTCTACAATAGAACAAATCCAGCACATTATTCATTTGACAACAGTGGTTATTTGGAGAGTCGATGATGCAATGCGGTATGTGCAACAGGCATAAATAAACAAATAAATAAAAGAGTAATTTCTCCAAGCATAAATACTAGCAGGCCTTCTAGAGGTAGCAAATGTTTGGATAAGGTCACCAGTCATTACATGCAGGCCCTCTAGAGGTAGCAAATGTTTGGATAAGGTCACCAGTCATTACATGCAGGCCCTCTCGGGAAATACAAGTTTTACCACCACCAAAATACAACTAATTGCACCTAACAAGAGTGCCAGTTACAAATCCAGATCCTCCATTCGCTTCCATTAGAGGTGACCAAGTGCATAGAAACTTAGATGTTTCAAATATCACCAAAATACAACTAACTGCACCTATTATATAAAAATAATAGGGCATGCAGCCATCACAAACAAGAGGCCGCAAAGCATGCAGCCATCACAAACAAGAGGGCGAAAAGCAGCAGCTTGGGACAATGGCTTCACTATGATGTATGAAACGCGTGCCACTAGCCACATGGTTGACTCCCACAGGCTTCATTTTGTTGAAGACTGTTCTTCTAGTCTTAACCTTGACAGTGTTGATCCATACACCATGCACGGGCAGAGAAGATCCACCTAACACGCATATATTACAACATTAGAGGTGAAAACTGATCGCAACCATGCATGCATAATTGAGATAACAGAGAGATTCACCTTGCACCACATAAAACAAATTAGCACCAGAGTCCACATCTTTGCCAGCATAATCCAAGCACATGTCTTCACCCACACAATCTATGTGCCATGAGAATGGCAAAAAGATCGGGTTGCTGAGGTACACAGAATGACCTTCACCAAGCAGTTCATAAGCAGCAAGCCCCCCATTTCTGCATGTGTATATAAAGCCATCGACAAATACACATCTACCAGTTAAAAGGTATTTTGTTTGGATAGCCGCTGGCAGATTCTCTTTGAATGCAGCCCGAGGCATGACAACACGCCATAGTTTGGCACCCAGGTCAAACAGAAGGCAAGAGCATGTGATGGCATCACAAACTATGAAGGAATCCTCATTCACTGTTACATATCCAGATAGTGTAATCCTCCTACGGGCAACATCAGAATCATCTGTGGTGTAACGCAACCATGTGGTGGATCCATCATTTAGCTGTGCCTGATGGAAAACTTGCAGAGTATCAGTAAGAGCAATGGTCACTTGACCAACTCTGATAACCATAACGAAAGGATCAGCAGTAGGCCGCCGTACAGGTCGCTTGAAAGACAGCCAGGCTTGTTCAGAGTAAATTCAAGCATGCCGTCTCCTATGGACGAGACCGCGTGTATTTTTGAGCCACTCTGAGAAAAGTGGCAATAATGATCGCCATCATCTGCAACATAACACGTTTGGAGAGGCTTGCCATCGCCATCCATGGGGACTGTCTGGTAGATGACTGACCGTAAGCCAGCTTGACAAATGATAAACAGATCTTTCTTGACAGTTGCTGTAGCAGGCTGATCTTTCTTGATAGTTGCTGTAGCAGGCGCAACAGGACATGAAGAAGGGTCAACCGGAATGCTGCGACTCGGTCCAGGGCACCTCTGGCTGGAGAGAGCACTCGACGGCAACGTGACCGTCACGGCCACATACAAAGCAGCAGGGTTTCAATAAGCAGCTTTCCCGCATGAACCTGCATGCACAAAGAGAAACTTATTTAGATGTAAGCTAGGCTAAACATGAAGCTATACAGATCAATCAAGACCTGCAACAACTAAGTTTCTTGGATGTTTCATTGACGTGCTTGGAGCTGTCTTCTTGCTCTTCTTCGTGTCGCAGCAGCACCAGAGAGCCCTCATCCTTGAACTCCCTAATCGATCAATAAAATCTGTAAGCACTCTAGCTAGGTGACCACCAAAATGCATGCATGATCAAAAGAAAAAACTAGGTAGCAATCATGCATGTATGCTTACTGTAGATTGATTAGTTTAAAGACAAGAAAAAAATCTGTTACTAGCAATCCGATGTGACCAACATGAATGCATGCATGATAAAAACAAGTTGATAAAAATATCCCTCCATTCCATATTAATTGTGGAAGATTTGTCTAGACACGCATGTATCTATTACGCATTTTAGTGTGTCTAGATACATGCGAATCTAGACAAATCTGTGTTAGTTAATATGAAACAGAGGTAGTACCTAGTATGCTTACTGTAGATTGTTAGACAAAAAATCTGTAACTAGCGATCAAGGTGACCAACATGAATGCATGCATGATAAAAAGAAGTTAATAAAACTAGCTAGTATGCTTACTGTAGATTGATTAGTTGAGAGAAATAAAAAATCTGTAACTAGCAATCAACGTGACCAACATGAATGCATGATCAATCAAATTAAAAAACTAGCTAACTAGTATGCTTACTGCAGAAAGCAGAACTTCTGGTCTGGTGGATTGGGCACCATGTCTAGCCAGCGGTGAGCGGAGTGCAGCACCGTGATTCCTCCCTGAGCGAGGTCGTTGAGGTGGAAGGTGGTGACGATGGCATGCAGGTTGCGGCACGGGCATGGGTCGCGCCACGCCAGACTGATCCAGACGGAGCACATGAGGCGGTCGTGGAGGTGGGTGAGGAAGCCATACCCTTTCTCAGGTATGAAAGGGCAGACAAAGTCGATCTCGACAGGCGGATCCAGCTTGAGCAGCCTCGTCTTCTGATCATCCTGTTGGTAGGTGAGCTTGTAGGCATAGATGGTGTTGTCATGGAGCATGCAGACGGCTTGGTGCTGCTCGACGAATATGCCGCGTCCAAATATTGGGAGGTAGTCTTGCGACCTTGTTTCGTCGGTGTCTGTGAGAACCGGGGTCCAGCGGCCAGAGCAAGGGGCGAAGGTGAGGAAGAGGCCGTGTTGTTCGAAGGAGACGAGGATCAGGTTAGTGTCGGGGAGCACGGCGTAGCCCTGGAGGAAGCTGCCGCGCCAATGGGGGAAACTGGAGAATATGTGTTGGCTGGTGAAGGGGTCGCCGGCGTGCTCCCACCGCTTGCCACAGCCGCCAGGTTCGAGCACAAGGCGTCGCGCCACGACGCTGAATGAGTCGATGTCATCATCTAGCAGGGTGGCGGACAGGGCCCAAATTTTGTCGTGAGCGGAGATGGGTATGCAAGGACTAGTCCCTTCAATTTCCGGCAGAGGCAACTCCTTGTTGTCGGTATCGAGTAGAAGGCTTAGCTGTTGCTCATGGGCGTCCTTGCCCAGGACGCAGAGCGAGCGGCCGTCGGGAGCCAGGGCGGCGCCGGCTTCGAAGGTGTACCCAGGCGGCTTCTCGAGGACGATTTTGTGGAAGAGCTCGAGCGCGTCATCGGGTCGGCCGAGGATACGCCCGGATCGCGCGACACGGAGGCGGCTGACCTGTAGGGAGGAGACGCCGTCGCTGACACCGACGAGCAGCGACCAGTCGGGGCTGTGGTCGGCGGCGTCGGCGGCAGGGATGCAGACGTAGTCTTTCCCGGGGGCGATGCGGTGGATCCGGGGAAAATACTCCCAGCAGCACACGCAATGGCGGAAACAGCACCTCCGCTCCCGCTGCCCCGACGCCGAGCTACCACCCAGGGTCCCCCTCCCCTCCTCTGCCAGCATCGACTCGTCCTCGGCGTCCGTGTCCGACCCCGACTCCGACTCAGACTCCGACTCCGCCTCAGCAGCAGAAGCCGCCAGGATCGACTCTCCCTCCGCCGCCGACGCCGACGCCAGCATCGACTCTCCCTCCGCCGCCGGGTTTCACTGGGGATCCTACTTGGGGGTGGGCTAGGGTTTCACTGGGGATCCAACTTGGGGTGAGGTAGGGAACGATAGGCAAAACAGCACGCCGCAAAAGCAAAAGCCTTATGTTCCTGCCTTCCTGGGGGCTGGGGCATGGCCTAAACCCGATGGTGGGCCGGTTTGTAGCTTAGCGCTCAGGCCATTCACCGCTTACTAATCGCTCCGTTGGTCCAGAGAGACTGAGAACCCGTTAACGGCGGGACCGCGCTCATGTACACAGCCCGCAGCCGCAAACTATATCCTCCGCTCATAGCGGAAGGGCATGCACGAGCGGATGAACTGGGCTGCGGCCCGTGACGTCGCAGTTTTCTTCCGGTTTTCTATTTCTTGTTTCCCAGGTTATTTCTGTTTTGGTTTTTTGACTTTTTTTCTGTTATTTCGCTTTTTTCAAATCCAAACATTTTTATATTCGAAATTTTTCAATACCAAACATTTTTCAATCCGAATAAATTTCAAATTTGAACTTTTTAGAATTTGAACAATTTTCAAAATTGAATATTTTCAATCTAAATAACTTTCAGATCTGAAAAAAAATGTAAATCTGAAACTTTTTCAAAACATTTTTCTAACTAGCTGACTACTTGTGCTTTGCAATGGAGATTAAATAGATATATATTAAATCATCATCTTCGTACACCGTTTTCTCCTCTATTTGGCTAGATCTTGTTGCTCGCCTCGTGAGAGTGATTCAAAAAAAAAGCTATCGTTATAATATCATTCTCACTTTTTTTTGCCAATTGAACTTTCTCATAACTTCACTTACACTATCGTGTTGCTCCAAAGTGTCTAGCAGCACAACGATTGCGAAAGTAGATCTCTTGGCTGGAATCTCAGCAGCACAATGGTGTGTCGCAGATACGATGACTTTGTGCGTATAATCTTTTTTTGGGGACCGTGCCACAACGAAGTAAACTAGAGAGAGATGGGAAGGAAACTGTCTTAAAAATATCTTATTTGGTGTGTTTTAATTCTCCTATGGACACACTTTTATATAGGCGGAGGGAGGTGTGTCCTCTCCTTTAGGTGCCCCATGTGGCATTAAATCTGATAAAGAGAAGGCAAAATAGGTTCTGCTGGACGGCTGGGCCAATGGGGGTCCGGATGGGCCACCCCGCCGGGCCCATCCCAGCACAGCAGGAGCAGCAGTCAACAACAGTGGCGGCCAGGTAGCCAGACAGGCCGACCTCGTGGCCTCGTTGAGAGGCGCATCGGCCTATGTGGGTCGGCCAGCGCCTGCCGCCTGCCAGGCATGCGCGGCAGCAGGCAGACCGGGTGGGTCGGACCGGCTCGCCCACGACCCAGCTCACCCCCGCACGCAGCGGCAATGGTGCCCGGCCGGGGTGCTCCGACTTTCCCGCGTGGCTTGCTAGCGGCGCAGCAGCAACGGCAGTTGTAGACCGCCCTATGCGGCGGCAACTATCTGTCGGCCGCGTGGGTTGTTTTTCCTGTCTTTTTTTGTAGCTTTCTCCTAGGCCAATTTTCCTACGGGGCGTTGGCCTAAATATAAAGTTGTTTCATAAATTTTAATATTATTTAGAATGTATTAGTTCACAATTATAGATAATAAATATATATTATAAATTTCCATTTATCTGAAACCCCTTTCCTTTCTTTCCTCTCCGGAACAATTCCGATTTCTCTCTCTTTCATGATTCCTTCTTACACAAAGATCTCTAAGCGTCGTAATGCCCTTAAGCGTGCGTCTCTACGGTTCGAGAATGGCATAGACATGATCTCTATCAATGATCAACTGCGGGACTGAGATGCCCATGTTGACCCCTATGCACTGCACAAGTCACCATCGTGTCGAACCTTAAACGATATGTCCTATTTCTTTTGTATTTGTGATACTTGCATTGACCGATATTTGATCAACGACATCATTATGTCGGGTTCAACCTCGTTACCGATAAATGCTACTTTACTCGTACCGATAAGTGATATCCCATGATCTAGTCACATGTTGCACAACATATTAGATATAACTTATCCGAGTGAGCCCAAAGTATATTCCATCACGCGGATATACAAATTCCACTCTTGACACATAAGCCTCAACCTGCCCCTTTGAGTACTTGGTGACACCTTTATGATCAACATTCTACCGAGTGACGTTTGATGCTCTCAAGGCACTCTAGGGTGATAGTGATTAAATATGGTCTCACGGTCTGAGAAACAAGTCACTACATTTCTGACAATTACAACTATGAACTTTATATGATCGTAATGCAACAATCATCTGTGGAAACTGTCCACAATCGCATTCTCCAATAAGATGGCTCCATTGTCAATTGGCGCTGACGCACCAACATGATCAGGAAACCTTGATCATTTGTTGACCAATGAACTAGTTGAATAGAGGCTAATAGGGATATGGGTTTGTTTACATATCACACTTGTATCAATGTTTCCTCTAGATACAATTATAGTATGATATATAACTATTATGAACTAATGAAATATGATAATAAACTCCTTTATTATTTGTCTCTGGAGCATATTTCTTTTAGATCATTGGTCCGAGAGGGGTATCGACCATGTCTAGAGTGTTCCCGAACCGTTGGGTAGCACGCTTAAGGGTTTGACGAAGCTCGGAGATCATTTCAAGATTTTCGGAATCACCGAAGAAAAGAGAGGGATAAACCGGAAGGGTTCCGGGAAGGTTCAAGATGTCTGGAGTAGATGGAAGGTGTTCCGTAGCCACAGGAATTGAATAATATTTAATTAAATGTTAAATAATGATTTAATCATTTATTTATATTTATTTAATAAAATAAAATAATTAAAATTCCTATTAGGTCAATTTCCATAAGGAAAAAGGCCCATGGGAAAAAGAGGCATAAAAGAGAAAGGGAGGAGGTGGGGTGGCCGCGGGGCCATGGGGGGGCCTTGGCCGGCCGGCCGGCCCCTTCCCCTCTCGTTTAGTCCCACATATCTTATGGAATAAAATATCTCTATATATATATATATATATATATGTCTATATATTCCTCTTGTAAGTGCAATTTAAAACTAATTCAATAGAAAAATCTAAACTACACGTGCAACAAGAAGTATCATCGTAATAGTTACTCGAATAAAAAAATTCAATAAGATTTCTTGCTCCTTCCATTTTTCCTAAATTTGTTGGTACTATTTCCATTGTTTTCCTAACTACTTAGTTGTCTTCTCCACCATCACGTGATTTTCAGCATTGGGGTACGGGTATGCAGGGTGTGCTGCGTGTGTGGTTAGCTAGGGTTTTGGGGAGTGGCCTGCTAGGCCTGTTGGGGTAGTAGGTGGCCTGGTGTACGGGTCGGGCTACCTACTCAGTAAAAAACATTTTATTTTTAAAATTCTTTTGCAAATAGTTTTAGACAAATAAAAGATCTGGAGTCCGGGGTTTTTAATTTGAAATTAAAGGAGAGTGAAAGGTTTGACTTTGATTGACTAGAGGGGTGATTAGCCGACTACCAATTTTCATCTTCTTAATCAAGTTTAGGCTTTGCAAGGGATAAAATTCTCATCTTAATCAAGCTGGGGGATGCAAATTTTAACATCAACTAACTTATGCAAGGGATAAAGTTCTTTAGATATGCAACTTTGACTGATGTATCTCCGATAATTTTATGTATGCCGCTGATCTTCTAAACTGCCGTCACAAATCAAAAGCCCCAACCATCGTCATCAAGCTAGAATTCAAAAAAGCTTTCGGCTCTATTACGTGGGACTCCTGCAATACCTCAGACACTACGCTCTAAGCAACAAGCCAAGAATGAACCCAAAGTGCATAAGGTGTTCTACCGGTCGCGCCTGAGCGGAACAGGGCATGGTATCGGCCAACCATCCTATCCAATTTGTTGTTGGAGATATGCCCAAGAGGCAATAATAAAGTGGTTATTATCATATCTTCATGCTTATGATAAATGTTTACATACCATGTTATAATTGTATTAACCGGAAACTGAAGGGTTCGCAGCATAGAAAACAAAAATTTTCCTACGATGTGAACTATATACCAAGATCTATTTATACTAGATACAAACAACGGGCGGATGTATATCCGTAGAGAACATACCCTTGAAGACCGACAAAGTTTAACGAGTCCAAACTCGTGGTTGATGTAGACGATCTCTTGCCGATCTCAAGATCGAGAGGAAGTCCTAGCGCCGCAAATCAGCCAAGATCCGTGCTCGCACACACGCTCGAGGCACCGAGCAACCTCCGCCTCCTCGCTCCAGCGATGCGGAAGCACAACTCTTTTGCCGAAAGCCACCGAACATGTATCTCGCTAGTCCGAGACCATGGGGGATAAATTCTAGAGGGAGAGAGATCCTTCACGAGGAGGTGTGAGTGAGAAGTGAGAGGAGGGGCCTTTTATAGGAGGGGGAACCCCAAGGGGTGGCAGGCGCATGGGGGCTGCCCCTGCCCTCCCTCATCATGTGGGTGGACACTCCACTCACAAAATGACCCTTCAAAAGTCCACTCAAAATCCCACTCAAAATCCCATTAAATTTCCACCAAATTTAATGCAAACTCTCATTAAATAAAACTCTTTATTTTATTCAGAATTTTGTCAATTACTTTAATGACAAACATTCACAAATAACCCCTTGCTAGAATTCTATTTCACATGCATAACCACTTTATGCAATTTCACCCAAAACCTTGTTTAGATTCTAGTGAAATAAATTCGCGCTTGTTTATTCTTTCGCATGAAACTTTTGCTCCAATTGGATGTCGGTGTCTCTTAAGTGTGTCACCCTACGGTTCGTGAATAATGCGGACATGATCGAGACCCCTCTCGATCAATAATCGAAGCGGATCTGGAGACCCATACTGACTCCCACACATTCAACGATGACTTTCTTGTGATCGCCGGAACCTTTTACGCTAGTATCTTAATCCCTTTGTCTCACGATATATTACATGTCCGAGATTCGATCATCGGTATCTCCATACCTAGTTTGATCTCACACGACATGCACTCTTTCGCTCCGTGATATAACATTCTAGTGATCAAATCACTTGCTTGCAAGCTAATCAATGTGATATCACCGAGAGGGCCCAGAGTATATCTATCCGTCATCGGGATGAACAAATTCCACTCTTGATCCATGAGCCTCAACATAACACTTTATTAGTTCGAACCCATCTTTATAATCACCTGTTACGGTGTGACGCTTGATGTTATCAAGAAACTCTTCCGTGTTAGTGATTGACATGATCTCATGGTCTAAGGATTAGGATCACTGTAAGTTGTTATAGCAATATAAACTCAATGACTTTGATCGTAATGCTATACTTGGATGAATGTTCATCACATCATTACACTAATGTTGTGATCCCGTTATTAACAACATCCAATGTCCATGATCGTGAAACCTTGATCATCTTGTTAATCAACGAGCTAGTTTATGAGAGAGGCTTAACTAGGAACTTTCTGTTTGTTTATTAAACACACATGTATTAACGCTTCCGTATTAATACAATTATAGCATGCAAAATAAACATCTATCATATACTTGGAATACACATAATAAACAATTTATTATTGCCTCTCGGGGCATATTCCTTCGCCTCCCACTTGCACTAGAGACAATAATCTAGTTACATAGTGATATATCTAACACCCATTGAGTTCGTGTTGATCATGTTTTGCTCTAGGGAGAGTTTTAGTCAACGGATCTGCTACATTGAGATCCGTATGTACTTTACAAATCTTTATATCTCCATCCTTGACATGCTCATGGATGGAGTGAAACCGCGCTTAATATGCTTGGAATGCTTGTGAGACCTTGGCTCTATGGCATTGGCAATGGCACCATTGTTGTCACAATAGATCACCATTGGGTCCAACGCTTGCACAACTCCTAGTTCGGATATGAACTCCTTCATCCAAAGCGCTTCGAGCCGCTCAAGCGAGAACATATTCGCCTCCGTTGTTGATCCCGCTACCACAGGTTGTTTGGAGCTCCTCCAACTAACCGCTCGCCATTCATGAGAAATACGTATCCGGATTGAGACTTAGAGTCATCCGGATCGGTGTCAAAGCTAGCGTCGACATAACACTTAGCGACGAGCTCTTCTTCACCTCAGATACAAGAAACATATCCTTAGTTCTTCAAGTACTTAAGGATATTCTTGACCGCTATCCAGATGTTCAACTGGATCCGATTGGTACCTACTAGTCAAACTAATAGCGTGTGCCACATCCGTCTTGTACATAGCATGGCGTACATTATAGAGCCTATGGTCAAGCATAGGGACTTTGTCCATTATCTCTTTCTTCCATTGCCGGACTTTGAGTCTTACTCAATGTCTTGCCTTGCAACATAGGTAAGAACCCCTTCTTTCCGGTCCATTTTAAACTTCTTTAAAATCTTATCAAGGTATGTACTGCGATAGCCCTATTAGGCGCCTAGATCTATCTCTATAGATCTTTATGCCTAATATGTAAGATGCTTCACCTAGGTCCTTCATTGAAAATTTGTCGTTTAGATAACTTTTAACACTGTTTAAAGTTCTATATCATTTCGATCAATAATATGTCATCCACATATAGTATCGAAATGCCACATTGCTCCCA
This sequence comes from Avena longiglumis, assembly GCA_030063025.1. Lineage (NCBI taxonomy): Eukaryota > Viridiplantae > Streptophyta > Magnoliopsida > Poales > Poaceae > Avena > Avena longiglumis. The sequence goes on along the minus strand of CP125976.1, from coordinate 98,813,393 downwards.
CTCACTTTCTTGTAAATACAAGCTTCTCCATAAGTTTGGACAAATCCAAACTCTTTGATCACCTCATCAAAGCGGAGATTCCAACTTGATGCTTGCTTCAATCCATAGATGGATCGCAAGCTTGCACACCTTGTTAGCATCCTTAGGATCGACAAAACCCTTTGGTTGTATCATATACAACTCTTCTTCAATATTACCATTGAGAAGCGGTTTTGACATCCATCCGCCATATTTCATAATCGAAATATGCAGCAATTGCTAACATAATCCTAATCGACTTTAGCATCGCTACGGAGAGAAAGTCTCATCGTAGTCAACTCCTTGAATTTGTCGAAACCCCTTTGCGACAAGTCGAGCTTTATAGATGGTCACATTACCATCAAGACGCTTTCCTTTGAAAATCCATTTGTTCTCCACGGCCTTTCTCGTGAGGTAATTCCACCAAGTTCCAAACTTGATTTTCATACATGGATTCCATCTCGATTTCATGGCTTCTAACCATTTGTTGGAATGGCTCATCATCGCTTCTTCATCGTCATTAGGTCATTATTTTCATCAACCATGAAATTTATGACAGATTTCCGTCTGACTCGGAGCCGCAGCGTCTGCTTGACCTGCGAGGTTCGGAGTACTCTCTTCGGAGTTTCATGATCATTATCATTAGTTCCTTCTTCAACAGGTGGAGCCAACTCCGAACGACTTCCTGGCTGCGCTATCGCCATACTTTGAAGAGAAGGTTCCATAACCTCTTGAGTTCTACCTTCCGACTACTCACACCTTTCGCGAGAAACTCTTTCTCTAGAAAGGATCCATTCTTGGCAACAAAAACCTTGCCCTCGGATCTGTGATAGAAGGAATACCCAATAGTTTCTTTAGGGTATCCTATGAAGACGCATTTTTCCGCTTTGGGTTCGAGTTTATCCGGTTGAAGTTTCTTCACATAAACATCGCAACCCCAAACTTTAAGAAATGACTTAGGTTTGTTTCCAAACCACAATTCATACGGTGTCGTTTCAACGGATTTAGATGGTGCCCGATTTAAAGTGAATGCAGCTTCTAGTGCATAACCCCAAAATGACAACGGCAAGTCCGAGAGACATCATAGATCGAACCATATCTAATAAAGCACGATTCTGACGTTCCGACACACCATTTCATGTGGTGTTCGGCAGGTGTGAGTTGTGAAACAATTCCACACTCTTTCATGTGAGTGCTAAACTCGTAACTTAGATACTCACCTCCACGGTCGCATCGTAGAGATTTGATCTTTCTATTACGATGATTTTCCACTTCATTCTGAAATTCCTTGAACTTTTCAAAGGTTTCAGACTTGTGTTTCATCAAGTAGATATAACCGTATCTACTCAAATCATCCGTGAAAGTAACAAAATAACGATATCCACCTCACCGACACACTCATTGGACCACATACATCGAATGTATGATTTCCAATAAATCACGCCTGCTCCATTGAACCGAAAACGGCGTTCTAGTCATCTTGCCCATAAGGCATGGCTCACATGTATCAAATGATTCATAATCAAGTGATTCTAAAAGTCCATCCGAATGGAGCTTCTTCATGCGTTTAATGCCAATGTGACCTAGACGGCAGTGCCACATATATGCGGATATATCATCACTAAGTTTAATCCTTTTAGCATCAATATTATGAATATGTGTAACATTATCATCGAGATCCAACAGAAATAAACCATTCAACATTGGTGCATGACCATAAAAGATTTCATTCATATAAATGGAACAACCATTGTTCTCAGATTTGAATGAAAAACCACTTTGCATCAAACATGATCCAGATACAATGTTCATGCTCAGTGCAGGCACCAAATAACATTATTTAAGTTTATAACTAATCCCGACGGTAAGTGGAGAGGTAGCGTTCGATGGCGATCACATCAACGTTTGATCCATTGCCGACACGCATCTTGACCTCACCCTTGCTAGCGGTCGCTGTTCGCAGCCGATTCGAGTTACAAATATTAGCAATCGAACCGGTATCAAATACCTGGTTACCTGCGAGCACTAGTCAAGTACACATCAATAACATGTATATCATATATACCTTTGTTTGCCTTGCCGGCCTTCTTGTCCGCCAGATACTTGGGGCAGCGCTTCGATGGGTCCCCTTACAATAGTAGCACTTTCGATCGACTTAGGTCCAACTCGGGGTTTTTTTCAAAGGCTGCAACAGGCTTGCCGCCTTACTTCCTTCCGCTTTTCCCTTCTTGTCTTTCTTGAAACTAGTGTTCTTATTGATCATCAACACTTGATGTTCCTTCTTGATCTCCACTTCTGCAGTTTTAAGCATTGACAGAAGCTCGGGGAGAGACTTCTTCATGCCTTGCATATTATAGCTCATCACGAAGCTCTTATAGCTAGGTGGCATAGACTGCAGAACACGATGGATGCCTAAGTCAATGGGAATCGATATTCCCAAGGACACAAGCTTATCGGCGTATCCCAACATCTTGAGTACATGCTCACTAACGAGCTGTTCTTCCATCATGCAGCTAAAGAACTTTTCAAGCATTGTAGCTCTCACAGACATGTGTGTCGAAAATCATTTTCAACTCACCCATTGTATCAAAAGCGTTGCCGTTTTAAACGCTTTCAAGTTCGCTCTAGCCCATACAATATGCCGCAATGAACTAAGTTGTGGTCCTCCGACGAGTCGATAGACATTCTTCTCCTCGTCAGGCATCGTCAAAGGTGGGGCCTAACGGCGCTTCTAGCACATATTGCTTTTGTGCAGAGAGGAGAATCCTCAAATTCATGGCCCATTCAAGAAAGTTGCTACCGTTCGTTGCTAGTTTCTCTTCTCCATGAACGCATTGAAATTAAAAGCGGTGGTGCCATCTACAACAGAATTTGTAAAGTTTAGACTAAGTGTATGATAGATTGAGTTCAACTAATCTATATTACGAATGAACTCCCACTCAAAAGCGACATCCCTCGTGTCCTTTTGGTGATTACATGAACCAAATCCACTACACCAAGTCCGATCATCACGTGAGCTCAAGATAGCTTCAAAGGCGAGCATCAAATGGGCATCATATCAACTATATGACTCATGCTTAACCTTTCGGTCTCAGGTTCCGAGGCCATGTCCATACATGCTAGGCTCGCCAAGTTAGAACCTTAGTATTTGCGTGTAATCGCTCTTACACCAAGTATGGTCGAGGATCCAAGTACACCCGATCATCACGTGATGTCTTGGAGCCATAAAACATAATCGGTGCATACTAAAGGAGAACACATTCTTATCTTGATATTTAAAATGAGGATCATCTTATTATGCTTAACAAAGCGCTAAACAAGCAATATAAGATGCAATCAAACATCATATGTTTAATAGTGAAATTATATGGTTCCCGCAGATGATCTCTATCATGTGCATCGTGGTATGATCACTATCATACCTATATGTGTAAATCCACAATCTATGGGTTTTACACGCTATGTGTGTTGTAAGAGTATCATCTCATACTTCTACTTACAACACTACCATATCATAACACTAGCCCAAAGAACAATCTAAACTAGACGCCTAATTTATCCATTGCAAGTTTTACGTGGTGAGGGCTTTCGAGATAGAACCGTTTACCTACGAACATGAACCACAACGAGGATAATCAAATTGTCGACAACTCGCTTGCAAAATAGATATTGACTATAGTAGGAGACAGACACCGCTAGCCACTTATGCAAACTAGTTGCATGTCAAGCGTGGAACAGGTCTCATGTGCGAGGACATGTAAAGTTTGTCCGCCGCTTCATCCCACTATGCCACCAATATCCAAAATCACAAGAGGAGCAACAACATGATCATCATCGCCCACATACTCATATGTGTACTACCCGTAAAGTATCTACGCATAGATCCGCTCGATACCATCAAGGGTTCGCAAGATAGAAAACAAAAATTTTCCTACGATGTGAACTATATACCAAGATCTATTTATACTAGATACAAACAACGGCGGATGTATATCCGTAGAGAACATACCCTTGAAGACCGACAAAGTTTAACGAGTCCAAACTCGTGGTTGATGTAGACGATCTCTTGCCGATCTCAAGATCGAGAGGAAGTCCTAGCGCGCAAATCAGCCGCATCCGTGCTCGCACACACGCTCGAGGCACCGAGCAACCTCCGCCCAGCGATGCAGCGAAGCACAACTCTTTCTTGCCGAAAGCCACTGGGAACATGTATCTCGCTAGTCCGAGACCATGGGGATAAATTCTAGAGGGGAGAGAGATCCTTCACGAGGAGGTGTGAGGAGAAGTGAGAGGAGGGCTCCTTTATAGGAGGAGGGGAACCCAAGGGGTGGCACGCATGGGGCTGCCCCTTGCCCTCCCCTCATCATGTGGGTGGACACTCCACTCACAAAATGACCCTTCAAAAGTCCACTCAAAATCCCACTCAAAATCCCATTAAATTTCCACCAAATTTAATGCAAACTCTCATTAAATAAAACTCTTTTATTTTATTCAGAATTTTGTCAATTACTTTAATGACAAACATTCACAATAACCCTTGCTAGAATTCTATTTCACATGCATAACCACTTTATGCAATTTCACCAAAACTTTGTTGGTATCTAGTGAAATAAATTCGCGCTTTGTTTATTCTTTCGGCATGAAACTTTTGCTCCAATTGGATGTCGGTGTCTCTTAAGTGTCACCCTACGGTTCGTGAATAATGCGGACACGCGATACGATCGAGACCCTCTCGCATCAATAATCGAAGCGGGATCCGAGACCCATCGACTCCACACATTCAACGATGACTTTCTTGTGATCGTCAACCTTTACGCTAGTATCTTAATCCCTTTGTCTCACGATATATTACATGTCCGAGATTCGATCATCGGTATCTCCATACCTAGTTTGATCTCGTCGACATGCACTTTTTCTCGTTCCGTGATATAACATTCTAGTGATCAAATCACTTGCTTGCAAGCTAATCAATGTGATATCAGAGAGGGCCAGTATATCTATCCGTCATCGGGATGAACAAATTCCACTCTTGATCCATGAGCCTCAACATAACACTTTATTAGTTCTCAACCCATCTTTATAATCACGTTACGGTGTGACGCTTGATGTTATCAAGAAACTCTTCCGGTGTTAGTGATTGACATGATCTCATGGTCTAAGGATTAGGATCACTTCGTAAGTTGTTATAGCAATATAAACTCAATGACTTTGATCGTAATGCTATACTTCGGATGAATGTTCATCACATCATTACACTAATGTTGTGATCCCGTTATTAACAACATCCAATGTCCATGATCAGGAAACCTTGATCATCTTGTTAATCAACGAGCTAGTTTATGAGAGAGGCTTAACTAGGAACTTTCTGTTTGTTTATTAAACACACATGTATTAACGTTTCCGTATTAATACAATTATAGCATGCAAAATAAACATCTATCATATACTTGGAATACACATAATAAACAATTTATTATTGCCTCTCAGGGCATATTCCCTTCAGAAACATTAATACTTGTGTGATTTGTAAACATAAAAGAGTCCCTAATAAATCCTCTTGTTAAACTAGCTTGTTGGTTAATATATGATCATGGTTTCCTGATCATGAACATAGAGATGTTATTAACAACAGGGTCATATCATTAGAAGAATGATGTGATGGACATACTCCTATAGTTAAGAGTAGCATAAAGATCAAGTCATTTAATATAGTTCACTTGCTATAAGCTTTCTGATACATAGTAACCTAATTCATTCGACCATGAGATCATGATAATCACCATCACCGGAAGGATGCTTTGATGACATCAAGCACCACACCGTAACTGGGTGGCTATAAAGGTGACATTGAGTGTTCGAAAAGTATGTGTTGAGGCACATGGATCAAGATTGGGATTTGTCCATCCATATGACGAATAGATATACTCTGGGCCCTCTCGGTGGAATGTCATCCAATTAGCTTGCAAGCATGTGACTGGCTCACAAGGGATCACATATCACGGGAACAAGAAAAGAGTACTTATTGGTATCGAGGTTGAACTAGGTATATAGAGATACCGACGATCAAACCTCAGATAAGTAAAGTATCGTGAGACAAAGGGAAATTGGTATCGTATGTAAATGGTTTATTCGATCACGAAGTAATCATAGAAATATGTGGGAGCCATATGAATTTCCAGATTCCTCTATTGGTTATTGATCGGATAAGAGTCTTGATCATGTCTGCATAATTCATGAACCGTAGGGAGACACACTTAAGGATTCGATGTTGTTTAGTAGATATGGAATGTGAGTAAAGATACCGAATGTTGTTCGGAGTCTCGGATGGGATCCGAGATATCACGAGGAGATCCAGAATGGTCCGGAGAATAAGATTCATATAAGGAAAGTCCAATTTCGGAGTTCGGGAATGATTCCGGTGTTTTCACTGGAATGTTCTAGAAGGGTCTAGAAGGTTCACCAATCCGGAAGGGGAAGGGTACATGGATGTGTCATGACAAAGTGTAATAGTTGCATGTCCTAGGTCACTTGGCTGGACACTTGGAAGAGTGAAATCAAACTCTAATTTGAAAGTCAAAAAGGCAGTTTGAAAAAGTCAAATCCCAACATGGTTTCCGAGTTAGGGAGGGTTTCCACCTGGGTTGGGAACGCCCTTGGACGCCCCCACCTATATAAGGAGGGATAGGGGCGCACCCCAAGGTATCCCCCTTGCCCTAGGCGCCCAAGAAACCCTAGGTTGGCCGTCGCCCCCCTATCTAGTTGCGACCAATCTAGATCTCCTCTAAACCGCTACCGACTAGCTAAACTCTAGTTGTTATCTACCTCTAAACCTCGGCCCTCTAAACCCTAGATCATCGGGGCTCCCTATACTCCACCATACTCTCTCTGGCTTAGGCGAAGCCCTACGGGATCTCCCCTCTACTTCCGACACCACGTCGTCGTGCTTACGGAATCGTGAGGAGAGAGCTACAACCTCTGCTGCCTGCTGGAACAAGGGAGAGGAAGGTCTTCATCGAGTATCGTACGTGTGACCGACTGCAGGAGCGCTGACGGAACGCAACGCCGGAAGGATCGCCTACATGATCTTAAGATCGGCAAGTGAACGACTACATCACCCACGAGAATCTGCTCTCGTTAACCGCTTTGGCTCTTCGAGGGTTAGTATTCTATTGATTCGTTGCTACAATCTAGTAGATAGATCTTGGCTTGTGTGTGTTCATGCGATAGAATTTTTTTGTTTTCCATGCTACAAACTCCTTCAGTGGTATCAGAGCCGTGTCTATATGTAGATCTGATGCATGAGTAGAACACAATGATCATTGTGGGCGGTGGTGCTTTTATTATCAATTTCTTCTTGTGTACTTTGCATCTTGCGGTATGGTGGGATGAAGCGGCCCGGGCTAACCTTACATGACATCGTTCATGAGACTTGCTCCACGCTCGACATGCAACTTGTATTGCATAAGTGGCTTTGCGGGTGTGTGTCTCTCCCATCATAGTAAAGATTCAATTTACAACGACACTTGATAGTTCAAGCATCAACGTTGTGGTTATTGTTCGTAAGTTAGAACGACACTTATTGAAAGCCCCAAACCACGTAAAACATGCAAAGAAAATTAGAGGCGTCTAACTTTGTTTTGCAGGGGTGTGCTGTGATGTGATATGGCCATGATTGTGATTATATATGATGTATGCAATGTTCCTTATTGTAAGTCGGCAACCGGCAGGAGCCATATGATTGTCTTTAATTTCGTCTAGACCTGCGTGTCTATTATTCAAAGTAATTGTAATTGTTGATGCTGGTGGACGACAACCATGGAGTGGCGCCATTGACATTGACGCCACGCCGGTGATGATGGAGATCATGTTCGTGCTTGAAGATGGAGATCGAAAGCACAAGAAAAAATGCCATATCATATCGCATATTTTGAATTGCATGTGATGTTAATCCTTTTATGCATCTTGTATTGCTTAGTTCGCGACGGTAGCATTATAAGATGATCTCTCTCAAAAAATATCAAGTTATAGAGTGTTCGTCCTTAGTAGGCTCCGTTGCCAAAGCTCGTTGTTTCGAAGCACCACGTGATGATCGGGTGTGTTAGATTCTGCGAGTGTATACAATGGGAGCATGCCAGATTTGCTCATGCGGAAGCTAAGGTTTGATCTTGACGAGCCTAGAATGTATAGACATGGTCTCGGAACACGGAATACCGAAAGGTAAAGCATGAGTCATATACATGATATGATGAACATGATGATTGTTCGCCTTTGAAACTATATCATGTTGTTGGAGATATGCCCAAGAGGCAATAATAAAGTGGTTATTATCATATCTTCACACTTATGATAAATGTTTACATACCATGCTATAATTGTATTAACCGGAAACATTAATACTTGTGTGATTTGTAAACATAAAAGAGTCCCTAGTAAAGCCTCTTGTTAAACTAGCTTGTTGGTTAATATATGATCATGGTTTCCTGATCATGAACATAGAGATGTTATTAACAACAGGATCATATCATTAGGAGAATGATATGGTGGACATACTCTTATAGATAAGCGTAGCATAAAGATCAAGTCATTTCAATAGTTCAATTGCTATATGCTTTCTGATACATAGTAACCTAATTCCTTCGACCATGAGATCATGCATATCACCTTTACCGGATGGATGCTTTGATGACATCAAACACCACACCGTGAATCGGTTGGCTATAAAGGTGGCATTGAGTGTTCGGAAAGTATTGGTTGAAACACATGGATCAAGAGTGGGATTTGTCCATCCATATGACGGATAGATATACTCTGGGCCCTCTCAGTGGAATGTCATCCAATTAGCTTGCAAGCATGTGACTGGCTCACAAGGGATCACATATCATGGGAACGAGAAAAGATTACTTATCAGTAACGAGGTTGAACTAGGTATGCAGAGATACCGACGATCATAACCTCGGATAAGTAAACTATCGTGAGACAAAGGGAAATTGGTATCGTATGTAAGTGGTTCATTCGATCGCAAGGTAATCGTAGAAATATGTGGGAGCCATATAAATTTCCAGATTCCTCTATTGGTTATTGTTCGGAGAAGTGTCTCGATCATGTCCGCATAATTCACGAACCGTAGGGAGACACACTTAAGGATTCGACGTTCTTTGAGTAGTTATGGTATTATGAGAAAGAGACCGAATGTTGTTCGGAGTCTCGGATGGGATCCGGGATATCACGAGGTGATCCGGAATGGTCCGGAGAATAAGATTCATATAAGGAAAGTCCTGTTTGAGTTCGGAAATGATTCCTGTTTTCATCGAATGTTCGAAGGTTCGGAATGTCCTGCACTCGGGGAAGGGTACATGAATGTGTCATTACATATTGGAATGATTGCATCATGTACTAAGTGTTCTGCTGTTCCAAATAAAGGATTAAATTAAATCCTAAAACTGAAAAGTCAAATGGCCAGTTTGAAAGTCAAACGGCTAAAACAGAAGCTATGGAAACAAGCAAGAGGAGGTTGAAACCAACTTGGAGGAGGAGTCCCTCCTCTCAAGCCGGCCAGCCACCCAAGCCGACTTGGGAGGACTCCTCCTGGCCGCCCTCCCACCTATAAAAGGAGGCAGGGCCTCCTCCTCTAGACACACAAGTTCCTATCCTCTAATCTCCGGTTTAGAGCCGTTTTGGTTTAGAGCTTCTAATTGCCCTAGCCTTGGTTTAGAGCCTTCTAATTGGTGTGTCTAATCTCTAGACCACTAATAGCTCTCTCTCATACTCCACCATACTCGCTCCGGCTTAAGGCGAAGCCTGGGATCTCCCTCTACTTGTACCACCGTTGTCTTTGCCGGAATCGCGAGAGAGTGCTACAACCTCCGTCTTTGGAACAAGGAGAGGAAGGTCTTCGTCGAAAATCTTAACGTGTGACCGATCTGGAGCGCTAACGCAGCCGGAAGGATCGTCACGCGATCTTGAGATCGGAAAGAGTACGACTACATCACCCACGAGAATCTGCTCTCGTTAACCGCTTTGGAATCTTTGAGGGTAAGTTATTCCATCGAATCGTTGCTACAATCTAGTAGATAGATCTTGGCTTGTTTGTTTGTATGCGATAGAAAATTTTTGTTTTCCATGCTACGAACCCCTCTGATGGTATCAGAGCCGTGTCTATATGTAGATCTGTTGCACGAGTAGAACACAATGGTCATTGTGGGTGTTGATGCTTTTATTGTCGATTGCTTCTTGTGTACTTTGCATCTTGCGGTATGTTGGGATGAAGCGGCCCGGGCTAACCTTACATGACATCGTTCATGAGACTTGCTCCACGCTTGACATGCAACTTTTATTGCATAAGTGGCTTTATGGTGCCTGTTTCTCCTAGCATAGTTAAGATCCAATTTACAACGGGTGATTGACAATACTAGTATCAATGTTGTGGTTCTTGTTCGTAAGTTAGAACGACACTTATTGAAAGCCCCAAACCACGTAAAACATGCAAAGAAAATTAGAAGCGTCTAACTTTGTTTTGCAGGGGTGTGTAGTGATGTGATATGGCCATGATTGTGATTATATATGATGTATGCAATGTTCCTTATTGTAAGTAGGCAAGCGTGAGCCATATGGTTGTCTTTAATTTCATTAAGACCCGTGTCTATTCAAAGTAGTTGTAATAGTTGAAGCCGGTGGACAACAACCATGGAGAAGCATCATTGACCTTGATGCAATGTCGGTGATGATGGAGATCATGTCCGTGCTTGAAGATGGAGATCGGAAGCACAAAGAAGAAAGGCCATGTCATATCACATATTATGAATTGCATGTGATGTTAATCCTTTATGCATCTTGTATTGCTTAGTAGACGACGGTAGCATTATAAGATGATCCCTCATGCACATGAATTTCAAGTCATAAAGTGTTCACCCTTAGTTAGCACCGTTGCTAAAGCTTGTTGTTTCGAAGCACCACGTGATGATCGGGTGTGTTAGATTCTACAAGTGTATACAACGTGAGCAAGCCAGATTTGCTCATGCGGAAACTAAGGTTTGATCTTGACGAGCCTAGCATGTACAGACATGGCCTCAGGAACACGGATTACCGAAAGGTAGAGCATGAGTCATATAGTAGATATGATGAACATGTTGATTGTTCGCCATTGAAGCTATATTAACTCTCGTGATGATCGGTTTTGATGTGGTGTATTTGGTTCGTGTGATCACTAAAACAATGTGAGGGATATTGTTTTGAGTGGGAGTTCACCTAGATTAATTTAATTATTAATTAGAACTCAATTTATCATAAACTAATTCAAAGTGAATTTGCATAGTTGTTGTAGTCATTGGCATCCGTTTACCACCTTGCGCTTAGTTATAATTGAGATGATAGAACTATAGAATTCTGGTTAGTTACTTTTCTGTCGGTATCGTATTGTTTTGAAGTGTTAATCTAAAGTTTAAAAGTCCTATTGCAAACTTTCAAGAAGTTCCTGTTACTCCATGAAGTTTAATAATTAGTATTAAATCAAGAGTAACAATTCCAAGTGTTAGTATGTAAGTATCATGTTTGTCTCCATGATTCTTGATATTCAAAGGATTCTCTTAATATCAAGGTTATCTAGGATCTGAAAGAGTTGTTTCAGAAACCATGATGTGTGGAAGATATTGTGATATCTGAAACGAAGTTTTGGTTGCAACATGATAGAGTATAATATGGCAAAGTTCATGTTCTCATATTTTGATGAGAATTTGCAAAGGGTTGTAGACACTTGTTGTCCTAATCCTCCAAAAGGTTTTGGATAGCAACATTATACTCATAATTCATCGTTATAAGCTAAAGGTAGTTTGATCATGGACGATTCCATGATAAGGATGAATATTTGATGTAGGTAAAATGTTTACTACACCAAGATATTACTAAATAAAGGAATTTGAAAGAACGCCAAACATTTGATGATGGTGATCTACTTCAAAGTGCAAGTCCAAAGACATTGGTATTTAACTATACATGTTTTGGACTATGTGTCATATGTATGACTCCACTATTGATGTTGATAGATTCTTTCAAACAGAAAAGGAAATACTGAAAGAGAATCTCATAAATATATGGCAGAAAAGAAAAGACTAGAATTGTTCAGTTTAAGTATATAGATTATATACATGTTATGGCTATATTCTTTGCTTATTAAACAATGTGGTTCTTAAGTATTTAATACTGAATTTGTTGGTATGAATCGTCATACAAAACAACACAATTCATGAACTACAATGGCCTAAGTAACTAGCAAAAGAATATGTGATGATGTTCACCGAGAACAAATAAAGGGTTATTGTGTTGCTCGAAGCTTGTCTTCAAGATTTGTTTTATCAGGTATTATGAGAACAAAAGGGTTGCTCAAATAATTGCCGTAATCTATAAAAGATGGATGATTCACAAATCTCGTTGGAGAAATCACATCCATAAAACTTGTGCTAAAAATGTCGAAAGACAAATTGATTGAAAGATCACTTAGGAAGTGACATCGCCGTTTAAATTATATTGGAAAGAAAACATGAAGAAACTCCATGTGGATGGAATTTTATAGTCTTTTTGATTTTGATCAAATGACGCTTGTGAAACTTTCCTAGAGATAATTAAAACTTCGTTCATAGGCCAAAAAGGAACGAATGACTAGCTTATTGGAACTTGTACATATTGTTGTATGAAGTCCATTATATGTAGTCAAGAGCGATGGATTTCAACTTCATATGCTTTCTCCGAAAAATTTGAGTGAATATATGAATATTTACTTAATAAGGATGAAGTGTGAAATATTTGAAAAGTTCAAAGATTTTCAAGATGAAGTGCAAAATCATTGTAACAAGAATATAAATAGTTTATGATAAGATCATAAAGGAAGATATTTGAGTTATAGAGTTTAGTATAATACCTAAGATTTAAGGAATCATTCCGTAGGATTTGCAATTTCCCGAAACACCATAAGAGTATGGAGCGTTCGAGATATGTAATTAAACCTTGTTTGACATGGTAAGATCGAAGGTGTAATTTATAAAACTGCCATTTTATTTTAAAGATTAAAAGCTTTAGAGATTACCGTTTTTCCACTGAAAAGAGCTCCATCATAATCCGTTGAAATGACACCATATGTTATGGTTTGGGATAAAACCCAAGTTGTCCTTTCTTAAACATTGGTATGCTATGCATAAGAAAGATGTTTGCAACCAAAGTCGGATGAACCTGTCTTTTATTCCTCCATAACACCGGAGACAAAAGTGTTTGTCACTTAGAACGTCAAGTTTCTTTTAGAATGAATTTTTCGTGAAAAGTTAAGTGGGAGGACAATAGAACTTTGATAAGGTTAAAAGAACCTTAGCTATATGTGCAGAGTTGCACAAAGACCGAAAAGTGTTAGGAGGCGAATAATGCTCATGGCTCACGTGCCTCAAAGGTTGTGGTCACGGAGATCTAAGTTCCTATTGAAACAAGTAGATCGGGTAAACAATCAAATACCAAGATTTGAGGGTTGAATCATTATTTGAGAATAATGAACCGACTACATGCAAAGAAGCGATGATGGGCCCTGACTCCATCAAATGGCTTGAAGCCATAAAATCCGTGATAGTTTCATATACGAGAGATCAAGATTTGAACTTGAAAGACCCTCTGGGAAGGTACAAGACCTTACAGTCATATTTGGATCTATAAAGAAATAGACATGGATGTTTCACATCTATGAAATAGTCGACATGTTGGGAAAGAGTTCACAACAATGTTCAAAGGTTGTATATGACAAGATTTGATCTTTCATAGCGATATTTAGTCTAGACGGATTAATGTAGCAACCACTACATATAATTTTGTTATATGATAGTTGGATAAACAAAACAAATTCTTCTAATAGAAGGGTTACCTAGGGCGTGTGCACACGGTCCATAGGGTTTGTTAATTCAAAGGATGCTAAAAGCATATGCAAACTTCAATGGTTGAAGTGAGCATCATGAGTTGGAATCTTCACAATGATGAAATTGTTAAAGAGTTTAAATTCATCGAGACGATGAAGATGCTTGCATTTGCAAGAAATTAAGTGGGGCGCTAAGACATGTTTCTAATACATTATGTGGAAGACATATTGTTGATTGGAAATAATGTATCTTTTATTAACACATATTAAGAATTTCATCCCGATGAAAGACTTAGTCAAACCAAATATTTGGCATCAATAGACGCTAATATGGTTGTGCCGTAGTACATAGACAAGATTTTGAATGAGTTCAATATAGAAACTACAAGAAAGGTTCTTGTCACACAGAAAAGATTGAATGAGTTCAATATTGATGATATATTCAAGTGTAATGACACAGGGTAAGTGAAACAAAGATTCAAGTATAGATTGATACTTGATGTATGAAATCACAAAGAGTATTTATATCAATTATGCTGTGATATGTACAAATCCAGATATGTCCTATGCTCTAAATGATGTGAGCATATACCAGAATAATTCATAAGATGATCATTGGACAATAGTAAGGATATTCTTATGATCTTTTGGAAGAACCAAGAGTATAATATTTGTAGAAGTGACAAATAGATGGTTAGTTCATTGTAAAAGTACTACATTGATACTAGTTTTGTCACAAAGTACAAATTAAGTTTATCTCAATCTAAACTAAGGGTGGCACAATATAATTCAAAGTGAAGTTCCATAATGGATTTGGATGAGTTCCAAAGTTAAGACATTGTGACAGATACTACAACAAAAGGCTAAGTATATGACTGCTATTTTAGCAGCAAAAGAGGGCATTTGTGTCAAGTAGTTTGTTATCAAACTAAGTGTAGTTCACAGTGGGATAATACTATGAAGATATATTGTGCGACAATATTATCAACATGTTTTAACCCCAAAGAGCTAAAGGTCACACCGAAGACCAAATTTATACTGAGCCATCTCATTAGAGAATGAGTGATGCGTGAGACGCAAAGACATGCAATTACACACGGACTGGAAGTGTCGATCCGAGATCAGTTGACCACTAGCAAGAGTGTACATACAACACCGGAAAGCCATAGGTGTTGAATACACAAAGGTTTGAAACTAGATTATTGACTCTAGTGCAAGTGGGGGACTGTTGGAGATATGCCCAAGAGGCAATAATAAAGTGGTTATTATCATATCTTCACACTTATGATAAATGTTTACATACCATGCTATAATTGTATTAGCGAAACATTAATACTTGTGTGATTTGTAAACATAAAAGAGTCCCTAGTAAAGCCTCTTGTTAAACTAGCTTGTTGGTTAATATATGATCATGGTTTCACGATCATGAACATAGAGATGTTATTAACAATGTGATCATATCATTAGGAGAATGATATGGTGGACATACTCCTATAGATAAGCGTAGCATAAAGATCAAGTCATTTCAATAGTTCAATTGCTATATGCTTTACGATACATAGTAACCTAATTCCTTCGACCATGAGATCATGCATATCACCTTTACGGATGGATGCTTTGATGACATCAAAAACCACCAGAATCGGGTGGCTATAAAGGTGGCATTGAGTGTTCGGAAAGTATTGGTTGAAACACATGGATCAAGAGTGGGATTTGTCCATCCATATATGACGGATAGATATACTCAGGCCCTCTCGGTGGAATGTCATCCAATTAGCTTGCAAGCATGTGACGGATCACAAGGGATCACATATCACGGAACGAGAAAGAGTACTTATCGAGAACGAGGTTGAACTAGGTATGCGAGATACCGCGATCATAACCTCGGATAAGTAAACTATCGTGAGACAAAGGGAAATTGGTATCGTATAAGTGGTTCATTCGATCGCAAGGTAATCGTGAGAAATATGTAGCCATATAAATTTCCAGATTCCTCTATTGGTTATTGTTCGGAGAAGTGTCTCGATCATGTCCGCATAATTCACGAACCGTAGGGAGACACACTTAAGGATTCGACGTTGTTTGAGTAGTTATGGTATTATGAGAAAGAGACCGAATGTTGTTGAGTCTCGGATGGGATCCGGATATCACGAGGTGATCCGAATGGTCCGGAGAATAAGATTCATATAAGGAAAGTCCCGTTTGAGTTCGGAAATGATTAGGTGTTTTCATCGAATGTTCTCGAAGGTTCCGGAATGTCCCACTCGGGGAGGGGTACATGAATGTGTCATTACATATTGGAATGATTGCATCATGTACTAAGTGTTCTTGCTGTTCCAAATAAAGGATTAAATTGAATCCTAAAACTGAAAAGTCAAATGGCCAGTTTGAAAGTCAAACGGCTAAAACAGGAAACTGTGGGAAACAAGCAAGAGGAGGTTGAAACCAACTTGGAGGAGTCCCTCCTCTCCAAGCCGGCGCGCCACACAAGGCCGACTTGGGGAGGGACTCCCTCCCCTTGGCTGCCCCTCCCACCTATAAAAGGAGGGGCAGGGCCTCCTCCTCTAGACACACAAGTTCCTATCCTCTAATCTCCGGTTTAGAGCCGTTTTGGTTTAGAGCTTCTAATTGCCCTCGCCTTCGGTTTAGAGCCTTCTAATTGGTGTGTCTAATCTCTAGACCACCAATAGCTCTCTCTCATACTCCACCATACTCGCTCCGGCTTAAGCCTGGGATCTCCCTCTACTTAGGTACCACGCCGTTGTCTTTGGAATCGCGAGGAGAGTGCTACAACCTCCGCTTTCTGGAACAAGGGAGAGGAAGGTCTTCGTCAATCTGCGAGCGTGACCATTGCGAGCTGCCGAACGCAGCCGGAAGGATCGCTCTGCGATCTTGAGATCGGAAAGAGTACGACTACATCACCCACGAGAATCTGCTCTCGTTAACCGCTTTGGAATCTTCGAGGGTAAGTTATTCCATCGACTCGTTGCTACAATCTAGTAGATAGATCTTGGCTTGTTTGTTTGTATGCGATAGAAAATTTTTGTTTTCCATGCTACGAACCCCTACACATGTCACGTGATGATCAGACTTGGTGTAGTGAATTTGGTTCGTGTGATCACTAAAACAATGTGAGGGATATTGTTTTGAGTGGGAGTTCAATAGCAATATGATTAAAAGTTGAACACTATTTATCATAAATTAAATCAAAGTAAATTTGCATAGTTGTTGTAGTCATTGGCATCCGTTTACCACCTTGCGCTTAGTTATAATTGAGATAATAGAACTATAGAATTCTGGTTAGTTACTTTACGAAATGGTATCGTATTGTTTTGAAGTGTTAATCTAAAGTTTAAAAGTCCTATTGCAAACTTTTAGAAGTTCAAGTTACTCCGTGAAGTTTAATAATTGGTATTAAATCAAGAGTGACAATTCCAGTGTTAGTGTATAAGTATCATGTTTGTCTCCAAGATTCTTGATATTCAAAAGATTGTTTTAATATCAAGGTTATCTAGGATCTGAAAGAGTTGTTTCAGAAACCATGATGTGTGGAAGATATTGCGATATCTGAAATGATGTTTTGGTTGCAACATGAGAGAGTATAATATGGCAAAGTTTTTGTTCTCATATTTGATGAGAATTTGAAAAAGGTTGGAGACGCTTGTCGTCCTAATCCTCCAAAAGGTTTTGGAGAGCAACATTATACTCGCGATTCACCGCTATAAGCTAAAAGTAGCTTGATCATGAATAGTTCCATGATAAGGGTGAATATTTGATAAAAATTTTACTACACTAAAAGATTACTAAAGAATGGAATTTGAAAGAACACCAAGTATTTGCTGATGGTGATCTACTTCAAACTGCAAGTCCAAAGACATTGATATTTAACTATACATGCTTTGGACTATGTGTCATGTGTATGGATCCACTATTGATGTTGATAGATTCTTTCGAACAGAAAAGGAAATACTAAAAGAGAATGTCAGAAATATATGGCAGAAAAGAAAAGACTAGAATTGTTCAGCTTAGGTATATAGAGGATATACATGTTATGGCTATACTCTTTGCTTATTAAACAATGTGGTTCTTAAGTATTGGATACTGAATTTGTTGGTGTGAATCGTCATACGAAAAAACACAATTCATGAACTACAATGGCCTAAGTAACTAGCAAAAGAATATGTGATGATGTTCATCGAGAACAAATAAAGGGTTGTTGTGTTGCTCGTTAACATTAAAGCTTGCCTTCAAGATTTGTTTTATCAGGTATTATGAGAACAAAAGGGTTGTTTAAATAATTGCCGTCATCCATAAAAGATGGATGATTTACAAATCTCGTCGGATAAATCACATCCATAAAAATATTGCTAAAAATGTCAAAAGACAATTGATAAGAAAGATCACTTAGGAAGTGACATAGCCGTTTAAATTATATTGGAAAGAAAACATGAAGAAACTCCATGTGGATGGAATTTTGGAGTCTTTTGATTTTTGATCAAATGACGCTTGTGAAATTTTCCTAGAGATAATTAAAACTCCGCTCATAGGCCAAAGGGAACGGATGAGTAGCTTATTGGAACTTGTACATATTATTGTATGAAGTCCATTATGTGTAGTCAAGAGCGATAGATTTCAACTTCATATGCTTTCTCCGAAAATTTGAGTGAATATATGAATATTTACTTAATAACGATGAAGTGTGAAACATTTGAAAAGTTTAAAGACTTTGAAGATGAAGTGCAAAATCAATGTAACAAGAAAATAAAGAATTTATGATAGGATCATAAAGGAAGATATTTGAGTTATAAAGTTTAGCATAACACCTAAGATTTGAGGAATCGTTCCATGGATTTGCGTTTCCCGAAACACCATATGAGTATGGAATAATCGAGATATGCAATGAAACCTTGTTTGACATGGTAAGATCAAATGTGTAATTAATAAAACTGCCATTATATTTTAAATATTAAAGCTTTAGAGACTACCGTTTTTCCACTGAAAAGAGCTCCATTATAATCCGTTGAAACTACACCATATAAAGTTATGGTTTGGGATAAAACCCAAGTTGTCCTTTCTTAAACATTGGTATGCTATGCATAAGAAAGATGTTTGCAACCAAAATCGGATGAACATATCTTTGTATGTTATTTTGAATAATCGTTGAGTATTCCTCCATAACACCAAAGACAAAAATGTTTGTCGCTTAGAATGTCAAGTTTCTTTGAGAAAGGAATTTTCCATGAAAAGTTAAGTGGGAGGACAATAGAACTTTGATAAGGTTAAAAGAACCTTAGCTATATGTGCAAAGTTGTGCAGCGCTGAAAAGTGTTCCGGAGGCAGCAACAATGCTCATGGCTCACGTGCCTCAAAGGTTGTGGTCACGGAGGTCTAAGTTCCTATTGAAACAAGTAGGTCCGGTAACCAATCAAATACCAAGATTTGAGAGTTAAATCATTATTTTACAATAATGAACCGACTACATGGAAATAAGCGATGATGGGCCCTAACTCCGTCAAATGGTTTGAAGCCATAAAATCCGTGATAGTTCCATATACGAGAGATCAAGCTTTGAACTTGAAAGACCCTCTGAAAAGGTGCAAGACCTTACAGTCGTATTTGGATATATAAAGAAATAGACATGGATGTTTCATATCTATGAAATTATCGACATGTCGGGAAAGAGTTCACGACAATGTTCAAAGAGTTGACTATGACAAGATCTGATATTTCATTAAGCGATATTTAGTCTAGATGGATTAATGTAGCAACCACAACATATAATTTTGTTATGTGGTAGTTGAATAAACAAAACAAGTTCTTCTAATAGAATGGTTAACTAGGACGTGTGCATGACACGGTACAAAGGGTTTTGTTAATTCAATGGATGCTAAAAGCATATGCAAACTTCAATGGTTGAAGTAAGCATCGCGGAGTTGGAATCTTCACTATGATGAAACTGTTAAAAGAGTTTAATTTCATCGGAGACGATGAAGATGCTTGCATTTGCAAGAAATTAAGTGGGAGCGCTAAGACATGTTTCTAATACATTATGTGGAAGACATATTGTTGATTGGAAATGATGTATCTTTTTATTGACACAGGTTAAGAATTTCATCTCGATGAAAGGCTTAGGCAGAACCCGTATATGTGGCATCAATGTCTATATGAATTCAATATAGAAACTACAAGAAAGGTTCTTGTTGCACAGGAAGGATTGAATAAAGATTCAAGTATTTTTGATACTTGATATATAAAATCACAAAGAGTACTTTATCAATCATGATGTGATGTGTACAAATCCAGATATGTCCTATGCTCTAAATGTTATGATCGTATACCAGAATGATTCATAAGATGATTATTGGATGATAGTAAAGATATTCTTATGATCTTTTAGAAGAACTAAGAATATATTATTTCGTAAAAGTGACAAATAGATGGTTAGTTCATTGTAAAAGTATTACATTGATACTAGTTTTGTCACAAAGTACAAATTAAGTTTATCTCTATCTAAACTAAGGGTGGCACAATATGATGGAAAGTAAGTTCCATAATGGATTTGGATGAGTTCCAAAGTAAAGACATTGTGACAGATACTACAACAAAAGGCTAAGTATATGACTGCTATAATAGCAGCAAAAGAGGGCATTTATGTCAAGTAGTTTGTTATCAAACTAGGTGTGGTTCACAGCGGGATAGTACTATGAAGTATATTGTACGACAATATTATCAACATGTTTTAACCCCAAGGAACTAAAGGTCTCACCAAATGACCAAATTTATACAAAGCCATCTCATTAGAGAATGAGTGATGCGTAGAGACACAAAGACATGCAATTACAGACGGACCTGAAAGTGTCGGATCCGAAGATTAGTTGACCACTAGCAATCGTGTAAATACAACACCGGAAAGCCATAGAGGTTGAATGCACAAAGTTTTGAAACTAGATTATTGACTCTAGTGCAAGTGGGAGACTATTAGAGATATGCCCAAGAGGCAATAATAAAGTGGTTATTATTATATCTTCATGCTTATGATAAATGTTTACATACCATGCTATAATTGTATTAACCGGAAACATTAATACTTATGTGATTTGTAAACATAAAAGAGTCCCTAGTAAAGCCTCTTGTTAAACTAGCTTGTTGGTTAATATATGATCATGGTTTCTTGATCATGAACATAGAGATGTTATTAACAACAGGGTCATATCATTAGGAGAATGATGTGGTGGACATACTCATATAGTTAAGCGTAGCATAAAGATCAAGTCATTTAATATAGTTCACTTGCTATAAGCTTTCTGATACATAGTAACCTAATTCCTTCGACCATGAGATCATGTTAATCACCATCACCGGAAGGATGATTTGATGACATCAAACACCACACCGTAACTAGGTGGCTATAAAGGTGGCATTGAGTGTTCAAAAAGTATGTGTTGAGGCACATGGATCAAGAATGGGATTTGTCCATCCATATGACGGATAGATATACTCTGGGCCCTTTAGGTGGAATGTCATCCAATTAGCTTGCAAGCATATGACTGGCTCACAAGGGAATACATATCACGAGAACGAGAAAAGAGTACTTATTGGTAACGAGGTTGAACTAGGTATATAGAGATACCGATGATCAAACCTCAGATAAGTAAAGTATCGTGAGACAAAGGGAAATTGGTATCGTATAAATGGTTCATTCTATCACAAAGTAATCGTAGAAATATGTGGGAGCCATATGAATTTCCAGATTCCTCTATTGGTTATTGATCGGATAAGAGTCTTGATCATGTCTGCATAATTCATGAACCGTAGGGAGACACACTTAAGGATTCGATGTTGTTTAGTAGATATGGAATGTGAGTAAAGAGACCGAATGTTGTTAGGAGTCTCGGATGGGATCCGAGATATCACGAGGAGATCCAGAATGGTCCGGAGAATAAGATTCATATAAGGAAAGTCCAATTTCGGAGTTCGGGAATGATTCCGGTGTTTTCACTGGAATGTTCTAGAAGGGTCTAGAAGGTTCACCGATCCGGAAGGGTAAGGGTACATGGATGTGTCATGACAAAGTGTAATGGTTGCATCATGTCCTAGGTCACTTGGCTGGACACTTGGAAGAGAGAAATCAAACTCTAATTTGAAAGTCAAAAAGGCAGTTTGAAAAAGTCAAATCCCAACATGGATTCTGAGTTAGGGAGGGTTTTTGAGTTAGGGAGGGTTTCCACCTGGGTTGGGAACACCCTTGGACACCCCCACCTATATAAGGAGGGGTAGGGGCGCACCGCAAGGTATCCCCCTTGCCCTAGGCGCCCAAGAAACCCTAGTTTGGCCGCCGCCCCCTATCTAGTTGTGACCAATCTAGATCTCCTCTAAACCGCTACCGACTAGCTAAACTCTAGTTGCTAGCTACCTCTAAACCTCGGCCCTCTAAACCCTAGATCGTAGGGGCTCCCTCTACTCCACCATACTCGCTTCGGCTTAGGAGAAGCCCTACGGGATCTCCCCTCTACTTCTGACACCACGCCGTCGTGCTGCCGGAATCGCGAGGAGAGAGCTACAACCCCCGCTGCCTGCTGGAACAAGGGAGAGGAAGGTCTTCATCGAGTAATGCGTGTGACCGATCTGGGGCGCTGAACGCTGGCGGAAGGATCGCCTACGCGATCTTGAGATCGGCAAGTGAACGACTACATCACCCACGAGAATCTGCTCTCGTTAACCGCTTTGGCTCTCCGAGGGTTAGTACTCTATTGAATCGTTGCTACAATCTAGTAGATAGATCTTGGCTTGTGTGTGTTCATGCGATAGAATTTTTTTGTTTTCCATGCTACGAACCCCTTCATTTGCAACAACATCATGACAGGTGCGAGCGGCTTAGTCGACGGGCATGAGAACAGACATACATAAGTTTGTATTTCCATGACATACAACAATACACTACTAGGAAAACGATTATAGGTAGATTTTAATCCTATGGCGCATATAGGAAAAATGCTACACTAAAATTTATTCTTTGGCGCATATAGCAAATGCTTCACAGAATTCTTGTAGGGGTTCGTAGCATGGAAAACAAAAAATTTCTATCGCATACAAACAAACAAGCCAAGATCTATCTACTAGATTGTAGCAACGAGTCGATGGAATAACTTACCCTCGAAGATTCCAAAGTGTTTAACGAGAGCGGATTCTCGTGGGTGATGTAGTCGTACTCTTTTCGATCTCAAGATCGTGTAGACGATCCTTCCCAGGCTGCGTTAAAGCGGCGCTCATGATCGGTCACGTTAGACTCGTGAAGACCTTCCTCTCCTTGTTCCAGCAGGCAATGGAGGTTGTAGCACTCTCCTCGCGATTCCGGCAAGACAACAACAGTGGTACCTAAGTAGAGGAAATCCCATGAGGCTTCAAGCCGGAGCGAGTATGGTGGAGTATGAGAGAGGGCTATTAGTGGTCTAGAGATTAGACACACCAATTAGAAGGCTCTAAACCGCAGGCTAAAGCAATTAGAAGCTCTAAACCAAAACGGCTCTAAACCGGAGATTAGAGGATAGGAACTTGTGTGTTTGGAGGAGGAGGCCCTGCCCCTCCTTTTATAGGTGGAGGGGCCGGCGCGCCAGGGGAGGGAGGGGAGTCCCTCCCCAACTCGGCCTAGCTTGGCCGCCGGCTTGGAGGAGAGGGACTCCTCCTCCAAGTTGGTTTCAACCTCCTCTTGCTTGGTTCCCACAGCTTCGCTTCCCACAGCTTCCGCTTTCCACAGCTTCTGTTTTAGTTTGACTTTCAAACTGCAGTTTGACTTTTCAGTTTTGGAACAGCAAGAACACTTAGTACATGATGCAATCATTCAATGACACCTTCATGTACCCTCCCCCGGAGTGCTTGACAATCCGAACCTTCTAGAACATTCCCGATGAAAACACCTAATCATTCCCGAACTCCGAAACGGACTTTCCTTATATGAATCTTATTCTCCTGACCATTCCGGATCACCTCGTGATATCCGGATCCCATCGAGACTCCGAACAACATTCGGTTTGTTTCTCATAATACCATAACTACTCAAAACAACGTCGAATCCTTAAGTGTGTCTCCCTACGGTTCGTGAATTATGCGGACATGATCGAGACACTTCTCTAACAATAACCAATAGAGGAATGGAAATTCATATGGCTCCCACATATTTCTACGATTACTTTGCGATCGAATAAACCACTTACATACGAAACCAATTTCCCTTTGTCTCACGATAGTTTACTTATCCGAGGTTATGATCGTCGGTATCTCTGCATACCTAGTTCAACCTCGTTACCGATAAGTACTCTTTTCTCGTTCCCGTGATATGTGATCCCTTGTGACCCAGTCACATGCTCACCGAGAGGTCCCAAAGTATATCTATCCGTCATATGGATGGACAAATCCCACTCTTGATCCATGTGTTTCAACCAATACTTTCTGAACACTCAATGCCACCTTTATAGCCACCCGATTCGTGTGGTGTTTGATGTCATCAAAGCATCCATCCGTAAAGGTGATATGCATGATCTCATGGTCGAAGGAATTAGGTTACTATGTATCAGAAAGCATATAACAATTGAACTATTGAAATGACTTGATCTTTATGCTATGCTTATCTATAGGAGTATGTCCACCATATCATTCTCCTAACGATATGATCTTGTTGTTGATAACATCTCAATGTTCATGATAGGGAAACCACAATCATTAATCAACCAACAAGCTAGTGAAGTATAGAGGCTATACTAGGGACTTCAATTTAAGTTTACAAATCACACAAGTATTAATGTTTCCTTGTTAATACTATTATAGCATGAATGTAAACATTTATCATAAACACAAATATATAATAATAACTATATTTATTATTGCCTCTAGGGCATATCTCCAGATCTCCACTTGCACTAGAGTCATCTAATCTAGATTACATGGTAATATACCGAACACCCATGGCGGTTTGGTGTTGGTCATGTTTGCCCTCGGAGAGGTTTAGTCAATGGAACCGCCACATTCAGATCTGTGTACTTTGCAAATCTTTATATCCCCATCCCGGATATGTTCTCGAATAGCGTGAAAAGCAGCTTGATATGCTTCTTGTGTGACCTTGGTTCTTGCGCATTGGCTATGGCCCATGTTATCACAAGAGATAGACATTGGGTCCAAGCACTAGGAACCACAGCTCTGTAATGAACTCTTTCATCCATATCGCTTCGGTGAAGCCTCAAGCAGCCATGTATTCGATTCAGTTGAAGATCTCGCCACAACGCTTTGCTTTGCACTCCTCCAGCTAAGCTGCACCATTCAAAATAAATACGTATCAGTTGTGATTTAGAATCATCCGGATCGGTGTTCCAACTAGCATCGGTGTAACCATTAACAACGAGCTGTTCATCACCTCCATAAGAAAGAACCATATCCTTAGTTCTTCTCAAGTACTTAAGGATGTTTTTGACCGCTGTCCAATGATCCACTCCTCGATCACTTTGATATCTGCTAGTTAAACTAACAGCATATGCAATGTCGGGTCTAGTACATAGCATGGCATACATTAGAGATCCTATGGCTGAGGCATAGGGAGTCTTACTCATCCTTTCTATATCTTCTGCCGATGTCGGACTTTGAGTTTTACTCAAGGTCGTATTGGGCAACATGGGCAAGAACCCTTTCTTGCTTTCTTCCATTCCAAACCTCTTTAGAACTTTGTCCAAATATGTACTGTGACAATGATATTTGGCGTTTATCTATCTCTATAAATCTTTATGCCTAATATGTAAGCTGCTTCCTAGATACTTCATTGAAAACTATTATTCAAATATTCCTTGACACTATTAAGAAGGTCTACATCATTCCCAATCAACAATATGTCATCCACATATAGTATTAAGAATGCTACAGAGCTCCCACTCACTTTCTTGTAAATACAAGCTTCTCCATAAGTTTGTATAAAACCAAAACTTTTGATTACCTTATCAAAACGTTGATTCCAACCTGGATGCTTGCTTCAATCCATAGATGGACCGTTGAAGTTTGCATACCTTGTTAGCATCTTTAGGATCGACAAAACCTTTGGGTTGCATCATATACAACTCTTCATCAATATCTCCATTGAGGAATGCTGTTTTGACATCCATCTGCCATATCTCATAATCATAATATGCAGCGATTGCTAACATAATCCTCACAGACTTTAGCTTCGCTACTGGTGAGAAAGTCTCATCGTAGTCAACCCCTTGAATTTGTCGAAACCCTTTTGTGACAAGTCGAGCTTTATAGACAAGAACATTACCATCAAGATCTGCTTTCTTCTTGAAAATCCATTTGTTCTCGACAGCCTTCCGGCCATCCGTTAAGTCCACCAAAGTCCATACTTGGTTTTCGTACATGGATCCAATCTCGAATTTCATGGCTTCTTGCCATTTATTGGAATCTGGACTCATCATCGCTTCCTCATATGTCTCGGGGTCATCGGTGTTGTCTACCAACATGACACTCATAACGGATCATACCAACTGGAGGTACGAGTTCGTTGACCTCCGAGGCTCAGAGCAACTTCAACCAAGTTTCATGATCATCATCATTAGCTTCCTCTCTAATTGGTGCAGCACCACAGAACTTCTTCCGTCTTTGCGCTACTGCAATTTCGAGAGAAGGTTCGACAACCTCGTCGAGTTCTACTTTCCTTCCAGTCACTTCTTTCGAGAGAAATTCCTTCTCTAGAAAGGATCCATTCTTGGCAACGAAGATTTTTCCTTCGGATCTATGATAGAAGGTATACCCAATAGTTTCCTTCGGGTATCCTATGAAGACGCATTTTTCTGCTTTGGGTTCAAGCTTGTCCGGCTGTAACTTCTTTACATAGGCTTCGCATCCCCAAACTTTAAGGAACGACAATTTAGGTTTCTTCCCAAACCATAATTCATACGGTGTCGTTTCAACGGATTTAGACGGTGCCCTATTTAAAGTGAATGCGGCTGTTTCTAATGCATAACCCCAAAATGATAGCGGTAAATCTGTAAGTGACATCATAGAACGAACCATATCTAAGAGAGTTCGATTATGACGTTCGGACACACCATTACGCTGTGGTGTTCCCGGCGGTGTCCACTGTGAAAGTATTCCGCATTTCTTCAAATGCTCGCCAAACTCGTAACTTAGATATTCACCTCCACGATCAGAATGCAGAAATTTAATCTTCTTGTTACGTTGATTCTCTACCTCACTTTGAAACTCCTTAAACTTCTCGAAAGTTTCGTACTTATGTTTCATGAAATAGATATACCCATATCTACTCAATTCATCCGTGAAGGTAAGAACATAACGATAACCACCGCGCGATGCTACACTCATTGGTCCACACACATCGGTATGTATGATTTCCAATAAGTCCGTAGCTCGCTCCATCATACCAGAAAATGGAGTCTTAGTAATTTTTCCCATCAGACATGCTTCGCATCTTTCAAGTGATTCAAAATCAAGTGATTCAAGAAGTCCATCGGAATGGAGTTTCTTCATACGCTTCACTCCAATGTGACCAAGACAGCGATGCCACATATAGGTCGAATTATCGCTGATTTCAAACGTTTAGCCTCAATGTTGTTGATATGTGTATTTCCACCATCGAGATTCAATAAGAATAGACCATCTATCAAAGGTGCATGTGCATAAAACATATTACTCATATAAATCGAACAACCATTATTCTCGATTTAAACAAGTAACCGCCTCGCAATAAACAAGATCCCGATATAATGTTCATGCTTAGCGGGCACTAAATAACAATTATTTAAGTATAAAACTAATCCCGATGGTAGATGAAGGGTAGCGTGTCGACCGCGATCACATCAACCTTTGATCCGCTTCCACGCGCATCGTCACCTCGTTCTTCGCTAGCTTTCGTTTATTCTGCAAAGACCTGTTTGAGTTACAAATATGAGCAACCGAACCAAGATTAAATACCCGTGCACTACTACGAGTACTAGTGAGATAAACATCAATAACATGTATATCGATATACCTTTCTTCTTGATGTTGTCGTTCTTCAGATCCGCCAAGTACTTTGGGCAATTCCGCTCAAAGGACCTTCTCCCTTGCGGTAAAAGCACTCGGTTTAGTGCTTGTCCAGCCTTGGTCTTCTTCACGGTGGTAACTTTCTTACCACCCTTCTTGAAGTGTCCCTTTGCTTAGACTTGCCTTTCTTGAGTTTGGTGGTCTTATTGACCAACAACACTTGGTGCTCTTTCTTGATCTCCACTTCTGCAGATTTTAACATAGCAAACAGTTACGCAACTCTTTGTTCATGTTCGCATGTTTTAGTTCATCACAAAGTTCTGTAACTTGGTGGCGGTGATTGGAGGACACGGTAAATCCCCAAAGCATTAGGAATCACTATACCCAAGCTTTGAAGTTTGTTTTGCGTGCCCAAACATCTTAAGCACATGCTCACCGATTTGAGCTGCCCTCTTCCATCTTGTAGTTAAAGAACTTTTCGAAGCCTCATAGCTTTCAATTGCCGCATGAGTCTCAAAAATCAATTTGAGATCCTCGACAATATCATATGGTCGACTCTTCAAACCTTTTACAAGCTCGATTCTAAACCATACAAGATAGCACATCGAACTATGGAGTACCGATTCTTCCGAGCGAGGTAAACATTCTTTACTTCATCGAGCATCACCGCAGTGGGTCACCCAATGTGCATCCAAAGACATAGGTCAAATTACCAGTGAGGACAATCCTCAAATTGCGGAACCAATCCATGAGTTGCTTCCATTGTTTTTCAACTTTTCTTTCTCTAGGAACATTAAAATTGATGGTAGGGGCTGCCATTGATCTACAACATATTTGCAATAGTTTAGACTAAGTTTATGACAAATTGAGTTCAAATTAATTAATGAAATTAAACTAGGTGAACTCCCACTCAAAACAACATCCCTCACATTGTTTTAGTGATCACACGAACCAAATCCACTACATCAACACCGATCATCACGAGAGTTGATATAGTTTCAATGGCGAACAATCGTCATGTTCATCATATCTACTATACGATTCATGCTTTACCTTTCGGTGATCCATGTTCCGAGACCATGTCTGTACATGCTAGGTTTGTCAAGATCAAACCTTAGTTTCAGCATGAGCAAATCTGGCTTGCTCACGTTGTATACACTTGCAGAATCTAACACACCCGATCATCACGTGGTGCTTCGAAACAACAAGCTTTAGCAACGGTGCTAACTAAGGGTGAACACTTTATGACTTGAAATTGATGTGCATGAGGGATCATCTTATAATGCTACCGTCGTCTACCAAGCAATACAAGATGCATAAAGGATTAACATCACATGCAATTCAATAATATGTGATATGATATGGCCTTTCTTCTTTGTGCTTCCGATCTCCATCTTCAAGCACGAACATGATCTCCATCATCACCTGCATTGCATCAAGGTCAATGACGCTTCACCATGGTTGTCGTCCACCGGCTTCAACTATTACAACTACTTTGAATAGACACGGGTCTTAACATAAATTAAAGACAACCATATGGCTCCCGCGGTTGCCAACTTACAATAAGGAACATTGCATACATCAAATATAATCACAATCATGGCCATATCACATCATCGCACACCTGCAAAACAAAGTTAGACGCCTCTACTTTCTTTGCATATTTTACGTGGTTTGGGGCTTTAAACAAGTGTCGTTCTAACTTACGAACAAGAACCACAACATTGATACTAGCATTGTTGATCACCGTTGTAAATTGGATCTTAACTATGCTAGGAGAAACAGCACCATAAAGCCACTTATGCAATACAAGTTGCATGTTAAGCGTGGAGCAAGTCTCATGAACGATGTCATGTAAGGTTAGCCGCCGCTTCATCCCAACATACCGCAAGATGCAAAGTACACAAAAGCAATCGACAATAAAAGCATCGACGCCCCAATGACCATTGTGTTCTACTCGTCTGCAATGATCTACATATAGACACGGCTCGATACCCTTTGTAGGGGTTCGTAGCATGGAAAACAAAAAATTTCTATCGCATACAAACAAACAAGCCAAGATCTATCTACTAGATTGTAGCAACGAGTCGATGGAATAAATTACCCTCGAAGATTCCCAATTGTTTAACGAGCGGATTCTCGTGGGTGATGTAGTCGTACTCTTCCGATCTCAAGATCGTGTACGATCCTTCCTGCGTTCCTAGCGTGCTCCCGATCGGTCACACGTTCGGTACTCGACGAAGACCTTCCTCCCTTGTTCCAAAGGCGGCGGAGGTTGTAGCACTCTCCTCGCGATTCCCGGCAAGACAACGGCGTGGTACCTAAGTAGAGGGAAATCCCAGAGGCTTCGCCTTAAGCGGAGCAGTATGGTGGAGTATGAGAGAGGGCTATTAGTGGTCTAGAGATTAGACACACCAATTAGAAGGCTCTAAACAGCAGGCTAGAGCAATTAGAAGCTCTAAACCAAAACGGCTCTAAACCGGAGATTAGAGGATAGGAACTTGTGTGTTTTGAGGAGGCCCTGCCCCTCCTTTTTAGGTGGAGGGCCATGCGCCGAGGAGGAGGAGTCCCTCCCAACTCGCCTAGCTTGGCCCGGCTTGGAGGAGGACTCCTCCTCCAAGTTGGTTTCAACCTCCTCTTGCTTGTTTCCCACAGCTTCTGCTTCCCACAGCTCTTTTAGCTGCTTGACTTTCAAACCGGCAGTTTGACTTTTCAGTTTGGAACAGCAAGAACACTTAGTACATGATGCAATCATTCAATGACACATTCATGTACCCTCCCCGAGTGTCGGACAATCCGAACCTTCTAGAACATTCCCGATGAAAACTAATCATTCCCGAACTCAAACGGACTTTCCTTATATGAATCTTATTCTCCGGACCATTCCGGATCACCTCGTGATATCCCGGATCCCATCCGAGACTCCGAACAACATTCGGTCTCTTTCTCATAGTACCATAACTACTCAAAACAACGTCGAATCCTTAAGTGTGTCTCCCTACGGTTCGTGAATTATGCGGACATGATCGAGACACTTCTCCGAACAATAACCAATAGAGGAATCTGGAAATTCATATGGATCCCACATATTTCTACGATTACTTTGCGATCGAATGAACCACTTACATACGATACCAATTTCCCTTTGTCTCACGATAGTTTACTTATTCGAGGTTATGATCATCGGTATCTCTGCATACCTAGTTCAACCTTGTTACCGATAAGTACTCTTTTCTCGTTCCCGTGATATGTGATCCCTTGTGACCCAGTCACATGCTTGCAAGCTAATTGGATGACATTCCACCGAGAGGGCCCAGAGTATATCTATCCGTCATATGGATGGACAAATCCCACTCTTGATCCATGTGTTTCAACCAATACTTTCTGAACACTCAATGCCACCTTTATAGCCACCCAGTTACGGTGTGGTGTTTGATGTCATCAAAGCATCCATCCGGTAAAGGTGATATGCATGACCTCATGGTCGAAGGAATTAGGTTACTATGTATCAGAAAGCATATATCAATTGAACTATTGAAATGACTTGATCTTTATGCTATGCTTATCTATAGGAGTATGTCCACCATATCATTCTCCTAACGATATGATCTTGTTGTTGATAACATCTCAATGTTCATGATAGGGAAACGACAATCATTAATCAACCAACAAGCTAGTGAAGTATAGAGGCTATACTAGGGACTTCAAATTAAGTTTACAAATCACACAAGTATTAATGTTTCCTTGTTAATACTATTATAGCATGAATGTAAACATTTGTCATAAACACAAAGATATAATAATAACTATATTTATTATTGCCTCTAGGGCATATCTCCAACAATTCTTGCAATTCTGTGGCGCATATAGCTATATGCGCCACAGAAAGCGCATATAGCCATATGCGCCACAGAATTCCTATGGGCTCATGTGGGCCTGACCCAGCACATGGGCATGCCAGAATTCTGTGGCGCATATGGCTATATGCGCCACAGAATGTCAAAATTCTATGGCACATATGCTATATGCGCCACAGAATTCTCACTTATATGCGCCACAGAATTTTGAAATTCTGTGGGGCTTTTGCTATATGCGCCACAGATTGTGCGAAACAGATCTAAAAAAAGACAAGCATATAATATAATATATTAATTCTTGTTTTTAATAGGCAAATATATTAGTTCTTGCCTTTAATATATTATTACCATCCTTAAAATATTTTTTAAAAAATAAATTTATTAATTCTTGTTTTTAATAGGCAAATATATTAGTTCTTGCCTTTAATATATTATTACCATACTTAAAATATTTTTTGAAAAATAAATATATTAATTCTTGTTTTTAATAGGCAAATATATTAGTTCTTGCCTTTAATATATTATTACCATCCTTAAAATATTTTTTTAAAAATAAATATATTAATTCTTGTTTATAATAGGCAAATATATTAGTTATTTCCTTTAATATATTATTACCATCCTTAAAATATTTTTTTAAAAATAAACATATATATTCTTGTTTTTAATAGGCAAATATAATAGTTCTTGCCTTTAATATATTATTACCATCCTTAAAATATTTTTTAAAAATAAATATATTAGTTCTTGGTTTTAATAGGAAAATATATTAGTTCTTGCCTTTAATATATTATTACCATCCTTAAAATATTTATTAAAAAATAAATATATTAATTCTTGTTTTTAATAGGCAAATATATTAGTTCTTTCCTTTAATATATTATTACCATTGTTGACAATCGTGAAATGAAAGATTGTCGTGGGAATAGTCACAGCAGATGCTGCAATCGGCAGCGAGTAGTAGAACGAGGGGCAAGGGCGGCCAACCATCTGCGGTGCGAGATGAGGGCAAAGACACAGGGTTTTACCCAGGTTCGCCCCCCCGGAGGGTAAAGACCTACTCCTGCTAGATTGTATTATGGAGGTGTTACAATGGGCGAGCTCGGCGGCTAGGCAACGAGTCGCTTGGGTGTATGATGGAACGTGTCTCTACTCGCCCTATAGGGAGGTTTATATAAGCTCACCTCCCCTAGGGTTTACATATCTCAACCGATTCAGTTAAAGCTTCTAGTCGCTAACCTAATCCGACTGGGCCTATTACTCGGGCCTTCAGCAGTCGCTCGGTGCCTTCTGCTTTAATCCACTGCCAGTTATGCAGGCCCACTCGCCACTCACGGGCGATCGGAACGTCTGCTGGGTATACCCCAGTAGGCACATCCCCATCAGTAGTCCCTGAGGCCTTCGTCGATTAGGCGTAGGTGGCTGCTGGCAGTCGGAGTACGCGGCTTCAGAGTAGGCATCCAGTCGAATCATCGGCGGGCTCCTGTACTAAGGAGAAAACCAGTGATCCAAGTCGCGGCTTTGGCGAGTCGAGCCGGCGAATCACTGTCATAGTGATTGGGTCGGCGAGCCGAGTGGACAGAGTTGGACCGTCAGGCATGGTCAAACTAGCCGTTGGGGTAATCCAACCGTAACTTTTGGCGTAATCATCGCCCGGTAACGGCTTCCTGATTTGGCGGGTAACACCCACTATATAAGGGGAATGGCATGCGATTGCAAAGCCAACTTCTCGCCAGTTCTTTCGACTGCGCGCATTTTCCTTCCCTCGCATCGCGATCCATCCGACCCGAAATCCTCCGACCCCCAACCAACCCCTCGGCCATGGCCCTCTCCACCGAACCGTGGGGTAGATCCAAATGCACGAGGGCGCAGCTGGCCTCTTTCGAGGAGGTCGGGATCCTGCGAGCCGGCTGTTGGCGTATTCCCGCAGCCGGAGAAACGACCCCAAACCCGCGAGAGAGGGAATTCATCTGTTTCACCAGTCATCTCGGCGGGGCTAGGGTTTCTCGTCCCTTCTTCCCGGGCCTGCGCCTACTACGGATCCAGCCTTCGATGGGTCCCCACATCGAGCAGCTCGCCATTTTCGTGGTGTTCGAATGCTACTTGGGCTGCCGCCCTACTTCCCTTGTGGCAAGATCTGCTCCACGACGGATCAGCCCAGCGAAAGTGACCCAATGCTAGCCGCGGCCTCGACATTCCAACTCAAGTCCAAAGACTCATTCTTTGATCTAATGCTGCCCGCAAAGGCAGCGAGCGACTGGAAGAAGTCGTGGTTCTACATGGCCGAGGCGACTCCGGAGGACGAGGCGGCGATCCCGCGGTACTCCGCCAATCGGTCCAAGCCGCGCCATCTCCAAGTCGGCAGCTTCCCAACGACCAGCGGATGGTCGCCGACGATGCTCCGCACCATCCATGGTCTAAAAAGAAGGGCCTCAGACGATATATCGTACAACCGCTGGCTCGGCGGCTCATCCCGCCGCCTGGGCAGACCACTACATGTACCAAGACACGGGCGAGACTCGGCGAATGGAAACGGAGGACTACCTCCGGCTAAAGAAGATTACCCAGCGGTGTACCGGACGCGCAGGCGGTCGCCTATACCGCTGCCGTCAGCTCCAACGGTAACCACCTTACTTTGCTCGCAGTCGCAGTCTATGCGATCATGCGGTAATTCGATTCATTCGTTGCAGCTATTCCAAGTGGTGGAAGGGTGGCTCCCTCCTTCGGACGACGAGAGCTCGGGCTCATCCGCCCAGGACGTGGGCGAGTCGCCGCCCGCCAAGGGCGACGAGGACGACAACGACGAGTCCGAGGAGGAGGTCGCCCCGCTGGTCCGAAAGACCCGCGGACAACGACAGCGCGAGATCGAGGCAAGCAGAAGCCTCGAGCGTCACGATGACGACGACGAGCTCCCAGAGACCACCTCGCGCCGTCAAGCCACTCCGTCGAAGAAGAAGAAGAAGAAGGAAAGGGAGGCGAGGGCTCCCCCGAAGAAGAAGACGAAGCCATCCAAGCCGGCCTCGCCGCCGCACTCGGCGAGCAGCTCCGATGCTCCCAGCCCGGCCGGTGAGGACGCGCCGCCAGTGGCAGCCGAACTGGACGCGGCGACCGAGGAAGTGCCGCTGGCTTCAATGCCTCCGCCATTCGCCCCAGTCTCTGGGCTGGGGGAGGCTCCAGCTGCAGCGGCTTCGCCTCGCAAGGAGGCTCCTCTGACAACTTCGCCAAGGAGGCTCTTGCCGAGATGTCCTGAGGCTCCGGCCGCGGCCTCAACGATGAAGAAGCCGTCTGTCTTGGGCACGACGACGCCCGGAGATGGGGCTCGATCGCCATCGGGCCCCGAATTGGAAAAACCGCCGCCTCGTGCGGGCTACGTTTCATCCTGGATCGCCAAGTGAGTGCACTCACCCTTCCTTGCCTTCCATAACTATCTCGCTTGTTTTTGCTTATTTGATTGATGCACATGATGGAGTGAAGAGGATGGGCCATCCAACCGTGGCTAAGGTGCCACCGTCATTAGCAAGGAGGACCCCTCCCAAGAGGAAGCGGACGAGGTCGCCGCCTCGGCGGATGGCAGCAAGAAGGCCAAGGGTGATGACGTGCCACGATTTCGACGATACGGCGGTCGGCCGGGCCTTGACGGAGGCAGCGTCTCTGAAGGAGGCGCTTCCTTGCGGAACGGCGGAGGCGACCTCCCTTGGGGCGGTGCCTCTATCGCTACCTTCCCACGCCAGTGACCAAAGCGGCCACGGCAGTGGAGCTGCGCCCTCGAGCCACGCCTGGACCACCAATGCTGAAGTTGACCAACACCGTGGACACACGCCGGCGTTACTCGCGTCCGTGGGCTGATATAACCCATGGCATGCTTGGCGCAGCCATCCGGTACATCCAGTCCCGAGGATCAGGTCGGTGCTTTGCGGCCTGATTCTTATAATTTTTCGCATCCGGTCCCGAGTGCGCGCTAAATTTTAGCGGTGGGCACTTAGGAATTTCTTGATCGCCAGTCCCCGAGTGCGCACTCGCTGAATTTCATCGAGTGGGCACTTAGGAATTTCTTGATCGCCAGTCCCCGAGTGTGTACTCGCTGAATTTC
The DNA here is from genome assembly GCA_030063025.1 of Avena longiglumis. Classification (NCBI taxonomy): domain Eukaryota; kingdom Viridiplantae; phylum Streptophyta; class Magnoliopsida; order Poales; family Poaceae; genus Avena; species Avena longiglumis. The sequence goes on along the minus strand of CP125976.1, from coordinate 98,777,530 downwards.
AGCGGGTGGGCACTTAGGAATTTTGCTTTGACTAACTTTTTCGTTGATGTGCAGGATCTGCAGCTTGAGTCGGCGGACCGATTGGCCGCGAAGCAGCGCGCGGAGAAGGAGCTGGCCATCGTCCAGGAAGCGAACAAAGGGCTTCAAGCTTTTGCTGCGAAGGCAGAGGAATCTCGCCAGGGGCTTGTCCCAACTGGTGAATTAGCGGCGGCACAATCGTCCTTGAGTGCCGCTGAACAGCGGATCGCCAACCTCGAGCGCGAGCTGCAGGAAGCGAAGGAAGAAGCGAGCTCGGCTGACGAGCGAGCTAAGGCCGCCATTGCAGCCACTGAGGAGGATCGCAAGGTGTCGGAAGTCCTCATTGCTGGGCTTCAGGACGACCATACAGCGCTTCAATGCTTCATCACGGGACTCGCCCGTCCGCTGCTTGGTGAGTACTCCTTCCTTTCCGATGGTTGTCTCTTTTGTAGTGTCCGTCGTATTCATTGTTGTCTTCTACTCGCAGGTCGCATGATCGAGCAGCGAGGAGAAGCTCGCCGACGCCAGGCGCGTAAGTATGCTCGCCGACTCGGCGACATTGTCGGCGACGTGCATCCGTGCCTATCTCAAGAGATATCGCCACGGAGGTGATTCAGCGACCTCGTTGAGGTGTGGAAATATTTTGAGAAGGCGCGCGATCGTTGAATACATGACGCGGTCGGCGTTTTTGATGGGCGTCGGCCCCGAGCCTTGGACTCGCCCACTTCCCGAAGATTTCGACATCGACAATGTGAGTGGATATCCATCGCCGATCGGTGGAGCTGTCCGAGGTCCTGTTGCGGATCGTGCCGCCACGTACTCAGAACGTGTCTGGGCAATGGGCGACCTCCTTCCGTACCAGGAGACGGTCGTCGCACCGAACGACCCCGAGCCGCCGCATCATGACTTCACGGTCGAGCAGCCTTTTCCCGCGGCGATGGCGGGTGAACTGACGACGTATCCGTCAAAACCGTACACGGCATTCATCCGCAATCGCCAGGATGTTGGCGGTCGTCAAGCTCAGAGTAAGGTAGTTTGCCTTGTGGCGTTAGCGGCTTCCGCCACACGGGCATATTTTGTAACATGAAACAATGCATTACGCGAATGAATGAGACGTTGTGTCTATTTTAGTATTTGTTGTGTGTTTGTGATTGATTTTTGAACGAGTCCCCGAGCGCGTCCGCCCTTTTTGTGGGGTTTACCTCATATATGATGTATGTGTTGTTGTCGTGTTTTGATGTTTTGGTCGACTACCGAGCTCGAAGAGCCATCGCTAGGCGACTCCCTTGAGTGCTCAGACTTTCGTTTTCCCTTGCGAACGAGGTCGGGTGGCCGAGTCCCGGCGTGGTACTTGGTTGTTCTAGGCGCGACTCGAGGGTGGTTGAGGACTTAGCGCGTTGGTTTGGGCGCGTCACTCCTGCCTGGCCCGTGGGGTCAGTCGCGTGGCGAGTCCTGGGCATGCTCTCTTACTTGGCGTTTTCCCTGACCGCTCGCGACGAATTGTTCTTCAGTCCCCGAGCGTGGTACTTAGTTGTTCGAGTCGCAATGCCGGGGATGCGGAGGACCAAGGTCGCTGTGAGAAGCGAGGGCAGTTGTCTTGGCTCAGAGAACCGTCGAGCTAGGCGACTCAATGGGGCTCCGGGTGGGCGTTGTGGACGATGCAAGACCTGAGGTGATTCAGTGCTCTTACACCACACTACTTAGCCGTTCCGATCGCTGTACCAAAGGTTGACTTCTGCAGTTAGCTTAACGCTGTTATTACGAGTGCGAGTGGCACAAGTTATGGAGAGTAGGCGCAATTTGCGGTAACCGTTTCTTTTTATTTCATAGCAACTAGAGAGTACATGTGTGGGGTTCTAGGAGTAGAACTTCCGTGGAGGTTTACATTCCATGGTCGCTGACGCCGAAGTTCGCCGTCCCTCAGACGCCGATGAGGTAGTAGGCGTCGTTGCCGTCTGCGCCGATAGCGAATGGGCCTTCCCATGGAGGGGAGAGCTTGTGCATGCCCTTCTTGTCTGGATGAGGCGTAACACCGTGTCGCCTTCGAAGGTGCGAAGCCACCGCCGGCTGTGGTAGCGGCGAGTCCTTGCGGTAGATGGCGGTGCGTGACCGAGTGAGGTCGCGTGCTTCATCTATTTGGTCGATCCGCCTTGGCGGGCAAGCTCGCTTGCAGCTCCAGATAGTGGACGACCCATGGCGAGTCGTGTTCGAGGTCGGTGGGCATGACCGCTTCGCACCGTAGACCATGAAGAAGGGTGAATCCGTCGATCTGTTGGAGGTACGGATCCCCAGATGACAGAGGGCAGTTTCCGACCCGACCAGGTGCGCTCGAGTGGTACTTGGAGTCGCGGCTTCAGGCCATGGAGGATGCTTTGGTTGGCTCGTTCCGCCTGGCCATTGGATTCCGGGTGGGCGACTGACGCGAGGTCGATCCGGATATGATGCTCTTCGCAGAATTCGGCCATGGCTCCCTTGGCGAGTTGGTGCCGTGGTCCGTGATGATGCTGTTTGGGAACCCGTAGCGATATATGAGCTCGCGTAGGAATTTAGTGGCGGTCTTCCCGTCGCATTTCCGGACTGGCTTGGCCTCCACCCACTTCGTGAATTTGTCGACGGCGACTAGCAGGTGGGTGTAGCCAGAGGGAGACTTCTTGAAGGGGCCTACCATGTCCATGCCCCACACAGCGAATGGCCAAGTGATGGGGATTTTTTTGAGCGCCGAGCTCGGTACGTGCGTCTGATTGGCATACTTCTGGCACCCGGCGCATCGCTGGACGATATCGACAGCGTCGGTGTGGGTGGTGGGCCAGTAGAAGCCATGTCGCATAACCTTGGCGACCAGGGAGCGAGCGGCGGCGTGGTGGCCGCAGTCACCGGAGTGAATGTCGTGGAGGATTTTGCGTCCTTCATCTGGTTGGACGCAGCGTTGGAACACGCCGGTGACGCTGCGCTTGTGGAGCTCGCCGTCGACGATGGTGTAGGACTTGCATCAATGAGCGATCATTCGAGCGTCTGTCTCGTCTGCCGACAGGGTGCCGGCCTCCAGGTAGGCGATGTAGGGCTTGGTCCAGTCGTCTAGCTCGTTGACGAGTGCGACCAAGGCTGCCTCTGGTTGGAGTGGGACTCCGATGTCGATCTCCCTCGGGGGAGAGACTGATGGCTTGGTGATCGTGTCGAGGAAGACTCCGGCTGGTGGTGCGAGTCGAGCCGAGCCGATGCGAGAGAGTGCGTCGGCCTCCTCGTTTTTCCGCCTGTCGATCCACTCGACGGAGTAGCCGGTGAAGTGGCCGCCCAACTTGTCCACCGCTTGGCGGTACGCCGCCATGGTAGGGGAGACGGCGTCGCAGGTGCCGGCGACTTGCCCCGCGACAAGGTAGGAATCTCCGTAGCAGCGGAGGCGATTGACGTTCATCTCCTTGGCGGCTCGCATGTCGTGGAGTAGGGCCTCGTACTCAGCCATGTTGTTGGTGCAGGGCGTGAAGTCGAGGCAGAGGATGTAGCGGAGCTTGTCGCCCTTTGGTGAAGTCAGCACTATCCCTGCACCTGCACCGTCCGCGTTCTTGGAGCCGTCGAAGTGCAGGCTCCAGTAATGGAGGTACTGCAGCTTCTCTGGTTTCTGGGCCTCCTCCCAGTCGGAGATGAAGTCTGCCAGTGCCTGTGACTTGATCGCCTTTCGTGGCTTGTATTTGATGTTGTGGACGCCGATCTCGACGGCCCACTTGGCGACCCGCCCGGTCGCCTCGCGATTGCGGATGATGTCTTGCAGCAGCCGAGAGGAGACGTGATCGGGTGCTCCTGGAAGTAGTGCGCAGCGCGGCTGAGCTCAAGACCGCGTATACTAGCTTTTGGTACTATGGGTACTGGCGCGACTCGGTGAGGACCTCGCTGATGTAGTACACCGGCCATTGGGCGCTCCTTTCCTTCCTCCGTCGCCGATGACCATCACGGCGCCGACGACGCGCTGGACGCCTTGCGACATAAACCAGCATGGGTTCTTTGTCGGCGGGGGCGAGTAGTGGTGCGAGTAGCACCTTTTGAGGTCGTGGAGCGCGTCGTCCTCCTTGTCCCACTAGAAGGTGGGGTTCTTCGCATCAGCGGTATAAGGGCATCGCCGCCTAAGCGGGAATGATGCGATCGAGAGCCGCTATCGCCCGGCCGCTTCGAACGTCGCGCAGCACTCGGGTTTGCCGAGCCGGCGATCGTGTCGATCTTCGTGGGGTTCGCCTCAATCCCCGCTTGGAGACGACGCACCCGAAGAGTTGTCGGCGGTACAATCGAAGGTGCATTTGCCTGGTTGAGCTTTATCTTATACCGCCGCAAGTTGGCGAATGTTTACGCCAGTCGGCGAGTAGGTCGCCTTGGCGAGCGGATTTCACGACCACGTCGTCGATGTAAACGTGGATGTTGCGGCCAATTTGGCTCGCGAGGAATTCTTGCATGCACCGCTGGTAGGTCGCCCCGGAGTTCTTGAGGCCGAAGGTCATGGCGGTGTAGCAGAAAGCTCCGAATGGCGTGGTGAACGCCGTCTTCTCCTCGTCTTCGACAGCCATTTTGATCTGGTTGTATCCAGAGTAGGCGTCGAGGAAACATAGCGACTCCAAGCCCGCGGTTGAATCGATTATCTGGTCGATCCGCGGGAGGACGAATCGCTTTTGGCAAAGCGCTCGTGTTTGTGTAGTCGATACACATTCTCCGGTGGGTGCACCGCCGTGGAATAGTCACGCAGATGCCGCAATCGCCGTCGAGTAGTAGAACGAGGGCAGGGCGGCCAGCCATTCTGCGGCGAGATGAGGGCAAAGACACAGGTTTTACCCAGTTGTTCCCCCGAGGGTAAAGACCTACTCGCTAGATTGTATTATGGAGGTGTTACAATGGGCGAGCTCGGCTGGCAGCGAGTCGCTTGGGTGTATGATGGAACGTGGATCGACTCTGAGAGCCGATCCTTGCGGCGGCGACTTCGCGGATGCGGCGAATCCTCAAGACGATGGCGTCGGTGAGACCGACGAAGAGGCTGATCGTGCCGATCGGCGGATCACGCCGTGCGTGACGGTCGCGCCGCGGGACGTAGCTCGGGATTTGGAGCATCTCGCCGATCGCTATCATGCGGCCGGTGGCGGCCTCGTTGATGGGCAGATTGGATCGCCGCAGAACACCGTCCGGACTGGCCAGGCCACGGTGGGCGCCACATCGTGGAATAGTCACGGCGCAATCTGCAATCGGCAATAGTAGTAGAACGAGGGCAAGGCGGCCACCATCTGCGGTGCGAGATGAGGCAAAGACACGTGGTTTTACCCAGGTTCGGCCCCCCGGAGGGTAAAGACCTACTCCTGCTAGATTGTATTATGGAGGTGTTACAATGGGCGAGCTCGGCGGCTAGGCAGCGAGTCGCTTGGGTGTATGATGGAACGTGTCTCTAATCGCCCTATAGGGAGGTTTATATAAGCTCACCTCCCCTAGGGTTTACATATCTCAACCGATTCAGTTAAAGCTTCGGTAGTCGTTTAACCTAATCCGACTAGGCCTATTACTCGCCTGGCCTTCAGCTTCGATGGCTTTGCCTTGGGCTTTAATCCACTCGTCGTTATGCAGGCCCACTCGCCAGCTCACGGGCCAGTCGGAAACGTCCTGCTGGGTATACCCCAGTAGGCACATCCCCATCAAAGATAGACCCAACGAGGATCGTAAGCGTAAGCGACGTGACCCGGATGATGACTACCCGGAGCTTGATCGGCCATGGAACATAGCACAGCTACGTCCTTTTTACACTTAGCATTTTTATCTAATTGTGTACCTCTTATATGATCAATGAAATAAAGCTCTCTGGTTCACTCATATTTCTGAGTCTTTTAACTCCTTTAGTGTTTATTTTTGGATCATGTAAAACCTTTATGCACAAGTTTGCGATTGCACTTGTGAAAATTCCGCCTACGGGCGTTAGCTTAAGTTTTTTGGTCTACACGTTATTTGTCGTTTTTATGTGGATTCTGTAGTAGTGACTTTCGGCACTTATTGTCGGTGATTTTGTGCTCAGGTTATTGACGGTGCCATTGGGCACCATCACCTAAGCGCATGGTTCCGACAACGAGTCTTCCGACTCACGAAAAGTCAAGCATAAGAACCAAAGTAATGGATAAGCCAGCACTTGCTTAAAATAATATGTACATGCTGGAAATCTAGTTCTTGAGCAGCAGGAAATAACAACAATTGTTTTCTGCATTAAGTTATATCAACAAGTTTTTTCCACATATGCACCAAAGGTGAAACAAATATTACAAAGTTGTTCTTTACTCCTTTGGCGCAGGTGACTTGGAAGCAGCATCATCACCAGCCGGAGAACCACCCTCGAAGTCAGAGTTGTGGTGGGACTCAGAGGAACCTTGGTTGCCGCTGTCAATGGTGTTCATGGGCACGAAGACGTGACGTCTACTAACTCGGCAACTCCGGTGTCATAGCCCGCGAGTGACGACAAGATGGCTTCATGGTCAATCTCTTTGCTATCATCATCTACGTCGGGAATGCCATAGGTCACCGTGTCTATGTCGACATCTTCATAGTGTGCCTTCACCATTGACAACACCATCCTTGCGCCAGCCCGTGCACATGAAGCTTTCCAGCTTGTGATACGCTCGGGGGCTCGGCGCAGAATCTCCGAGTACTTCACCACGAAGTCCGATGCCTTGATGTTTATCTGGAGGGGCTTGGCGATCTCCTTGGCTTGCGTGATGGTGGTGTTGATGAAGTTGCCTACAAGAACCATGCATTCCTTGGCTGGAGGAGGCGATCGGGTTAAACCCATAGGAGCTACAAATTCTGACAAGGAACGCATGAGTTTAACAATTCAAAGTACCCAGACTACAAAAATCAAGACGGATAAAACTTACTGAAGATGCTGGCCTCAGCTTGCCGGAGGGTGTCCTCCAAGGATTCTTTCTCTTGTTGGAGGAGCTTATACGCCTCGCTATGGCGTTGATTTTGCTCATCGACAGCTTGCTTCTAATCTTTTAAGATTGCAATCTCCTCCTTCAAGCGATTGATTTCCTCGGTGGCGGAGTCCTGCAGGGCCTTCATCGATTCCTCATGCATTTTCAGCATATCATTCCTCTCGCTATATCTTGTTCTCGCTATCCAGCTCTTGAATGAGCTTGGATTGCTCGACAATATTCTTGGCCTTGGCGATGGTTTCTGCAAAGTCGGAGAAAGTAAAAGTACACAATGAGTACTCGGAGAATATGGGCACAAAACCAAGTCAGAATGCGAAAAAGAAAACAAACGCTTGCTCTTGGTGATCTGTTCCTTCAAGAAGGCAGTTTTACCCTTTTCGGCTTCTAGTTATGCGCGCATCTTCTGGTACTTGTCATTGGCCATGCCCCTCCGAGCACTCTCGTTCTGTGGAAAAAAGAGCAAAATTTAAACGATGTTTGGTCTACTTGGAGCATCTAGCCGGAAATTTTCCAGCTAGATGCTCGGGGGCTACAGCGAGAGTTTTTTAACTCGGATGTATGCTTAGCTTTTCTTTAAGCATCTAGTCGGAACCAATTCAGTTACAACTAGAGGCTTGGGGGCTACTGTATGCAAAATTATAAACACTGCGTATGCTACTCTTAAAGCATCTAGCCGGAATATTTCATTCCACCTACATGCTTGGGGGCTACAGTGAGAGTTTTTCTAACTTAGTCACTCTTAGAGCATATAGATGTAAAAACCTATGGTTTTTCCGTCTACATCCTCGGGGGCTATAGTGCGATACTCATATGAAATGCAAAAGGCAAATAAAACTTACAAGTGCGATGATCTTAAGGTTTGTAGCACTCTCAGCCAGCAGCTTGCCAAAGGATTCACTGTTTCCTTGCAAGATTTCTGCTTGCCGGCGGAGATCCTCTAGACCGCACGTCGGAGATGTCGGCGCCGCACCAGGGACCAAAGTAGTGCTACCCGGTGTAAGTACCGGATAGACTATCTTTGGATGGGCTATGGTTTTCTTGGGTGCGGGAGCGCCGCCAACGGCAGAGGTACCTGCTTCCACCACCGCCTTACCACCACTGATGGCATCCTTAGCCGGAGTTTCAGCCATTTTATGGGCGGCACTCTCCTGCGTCGCCTGCTCGCCGACGACTGCAACCTCGGTAGAGGCACCTGAGTCCACTTCCATGGCGGAAGGGCCAGATGCCTCCTTAGCTTGTAAGCTTGTCGGGGCAGACGAAGGCTTGGCGGAGGGAGTGGTAGGGGCGATGGCGGGAGATGCGTCGCGATGCAACATGTCTTTGATAGTTCTAGAAGCCCCCAATTTGGAGGTCTTCTTGAGGCTGGTCGTGGCTTTCTTCCTGAAACGTGCAAAATGCATAAGTATAGGAGCAAGACAGATAAATAGACAATGTCGGAGGAAGAGAAGCTTACACAAGCGGGGGGTGCTTTAGCAAAGGGGATCCCGGTAACTTTTCTCTTTTCCACCTCCAGGGCGACGATAGTCTTCTTGGAAGCTCCACCCTCCGTCTTCTTCTTCTTCTTGCCTCCGTCGGCAACGTCAGAGGTGGAGCTCTTCCGCTTTCGCGCCAACGGAGCATCGTCGTCGGACACGACCGTGACTTCCTTCATCTTTGGATCGTAGATTTGGCCAGCCAGGTTTAACTCCTCTAGATCGCTAAGCTGTTAAGTGAGAAGTCACCGTGTTAGATGAGATGACATTTGCAAGACGGAAGAACTGGAGTATATGTCATACACGGAAAATAAATACCTACCTTTGGGCACTTGCCGTCTACGAACATGTCGTAGGTGATGGTGAAGCCACACTTCTTATCCTTCACCTTGAAGAGGTCCTTAAGGCGGAGCTTGACGGAGTCGCTCGAGAAGTTGTCCACGGAGATGCGGAGGCTATCCCTTCTGTCGCTGGTATACTCGTGCATGAGCTTCGCGTGGTGCTGCAGAGGTTTGATTCGCCTGATGAACCAGCACATGGCTAGATCCAAGCCGGTCAAACCCATCTCTATGAACCATTCTATCCGCCTTATGGCGCGGGAAGCTTCGAGGTCGGAGGGAAGGGAGGCCTGGGATCTCCATGACGAGGCTTCAACGGCGGCTCCGTCAACAAAGTCCGGGTACGTGACTTGTCGGCCAGCCAGAGGGATGTCTGGGCCGTAGAAGTACATCCATTGCCAATTTTTGCAGGACTCGTGGCCGACGATGTCGGGGAACCGCCGGCCAGGTCGAATCTTGAAGCTTATGGTGTCGCAGTTCCTAAGTTCTTCCTTGCTAGCTCCGGCTTCGCTTTTGACGGTGAGGAAGTACACAAAGAGGTCTAACCTAGGTTTTATCCCTAAGTATCCCTCGCAGAGTGCCGCGTAGTTCCTAAGCACTAAGATACTATTGGGAGAAAGATTCTGGGGCTGGACTCTATAGTGATTCAAGACGGAGAGGAAGAAGTTGGAGATGGGCAGGGAGACGCCGCGTACCAGTTGGGCTTTGAGGTACACCTTTTCTCCGGCTTGGGGAGAAGGTGTCACCTCGCCAGCCGGCGCCGCCCGCCAGGTGAGCCCCTCCGTCGCAGGGAGGTAGCCCTCGGCGATGAGCTCTTGGATATCACAGTCTGTGATATCCGAGCCGCGCCAGTCACCCTTGTGCGAATCTAGATCCTCCTCCAACGGCTCCAGCGCTGCCAGATTAAGGTCACCACTGGTGGACTCGATCACCACCGATGCAGGGATGACCAGGCCCTCTGGGGGCACGACAATGGAGCTCGCCGGCTTTGCCACGGCTTCGCTCGACGCCGCCATGGAGGGAGAGGTGCTGCTGCTGGCCATGGAGCGAGGTTGAGTGTGACTGGTGCGGATTGGAGGCTAGGGTTTTTTCGCGAGTCAGGCGCGGAGAGCTCGAGGGGGCACGCGCTGGAGGAAGAAGATGATGCGAGGAGAATGAGGTAAAAAGTGGAAATTCCACCACGGTTACTATTTATCGTCTCCAGCGTCAAGATTCGTGCAGCTTGATCGGACGGTTGCCACGTAGACGACGTGTTCGCGAACATGCGTGGAAATTTCGCCACGTCTCCAACCGTCGCCGCCAACGGTTCGTATCGCTTGCGCGGGAAAATAGGACATGATTGCGTTCTCTGCATGTGTGAGTTACGAGGCATCGCTGACCTAAGCCTACGTTGTCCTAGATGGCATAGGCAGATGAGCCATCACATCGGAAGATTTCGTCATGGACGTATCCAGTCCGGCTACGGAAGAGTATGATGGAAGATTCAACATTTCTCCGACTTACATATTGAAGACGGAGAAAGCCTTGCAGGGTTCTTTGGGAGGACTACAAGATATTGCTTGACGATTTTGCTGACATCCATCTAGATGGAGCATTCCACACGAAGAGGAAAGACGACACAAGATCTCGGAGTTCTCCGAGGGCTACTGTTGGGGATATGCTATATGGGTATCCTCATAGCATGCCACACTATCCGGATAACCCGGGTGGCCCACAGTTGGTAGCATGGCTTATGGCCTGCTGGGCGGCCCAGTTAGATGGATCCAGAAGGGAGGCCCATGCCAGATAAAGGAAGGCTACAGTTGGAGTCACCGACGTACCCGGAGCCTTGGAGTGCAAGATACACAAGACTAGTAATAGACGGTGTAGGACTCTGTGACCTCTTCGGCTAGGACTTTTCCCTGTAATCCTAGGACCTTTAGACTATATAAGTCGGGCCTATGGGAGCCTTTAGGGCACAACTTCATATAACCTCGCACAGCGAACCTATCTCTGTAACTCGGCGTATCGCCCTTATAGTGATTTATAGCAGGAGTAGGATTCCGCCACCGTTGTGGGATCTGAACCTGGGTAAGCTGTGTTACCTCGTACCCATCAACCGTTCGCCTTCCCCCACGTCTCTAAACACACACTATGTAACATCCCTAAAATCATGAATTCAAATATTGCATATCATTCATGCATGCATATAGTTTTGAGATCAATTGCAAACCAATTTCAAGAAAACAGAAGCACATAGTGCTATCATTTTATGTGAGCAAACTTAAATCAAATGACCATCCTCATTTGAGAGCTTAAGTGTTTTAAACCAAGTTTGTTTGATTCCTTGTTGATTGGATTAAGTGTGGAGTTTGGACAAAAATATACAAAATAAAAATGGTTTCAAAACCATTTTCAAAACATTTGCAAATCAAGTGCTATAGCACTGTTTATTTTGTTTATTCAAAAGAACCAAGCTTGAATAGAGAGACCATTTGGTTTTATGCCTAGAATTGTGACTGTTGCATCCTACAAAATTCCTGAAAATATTTGAATTCAAATAGAGTTTGAATTCATTTGAAAATCATTCCAGAAAATCAAATTCGAAATAGAAAAGGAATAAAGAAAAGAAAAAGGGCCGGCGCTACTATTTCAGCCCAACAGAGAATCCAGCCCAGCTAGCCCACCCGGGTTCCCTCTCTCTCTCTCACGCGCAGACGTACCCACAGAGCCGCTGACGCCCGGACCCCACTCCCTCTCTGTTTATTTCGCTGACAAGTGGACCCGTCCATGTCGACTCCTTCTTCCCCAAATCTCGCGCGCCTGCGACGCTCACGCCGCCGTTACTCGCCGCAGTCACTGCCGCGTTGATTCCCATTGATTCCGCGAGTAACTCCTCGCCCAGCTCCGGCTATAAGAACCACTCCCTCTCGCGACCATTTCCCCCACTCAATTTTCTCTCCACGCCACCAGGCTGCTCGCAACTCGCCAGACACCGCCGCAGCTCCGACGACCCCCGGCGTGTGATTCTGGTAAACCCCGTGCGCCCCTTCCTCTCTGGTTCATGCGAACAGCTTCGCGACCTCCTTGCGCATCTCCTGATCCCCTTTGATCGTCTGTTTGTGATCCAGAGCTTCGACTTCGACGAGCACCGTGAGCAACCGATGCCGTCTCCAACTCCGATGAGAGATTAAGGTAAAATCCGACTGCCCCGTGCCTTCCCTTTGACGCTGACTTGTTCGCCTGACCTATGCGCACACACAGATGCCCTTCGTTTGCGATAGGGCGGAGCAGAACGTCGCCAACGTCGCCGTCCACCCGAGCCCGACCCTGTCATCCACTCCGACGAGATCCCACGGCCACTACAGCGCGCCCCTTGCCAAGCTACCACCACGTTGAGCTTCAGTGCGTCGCTGCGAGTCTGGTAAGCATTTCCACTGACCCCATCCCTCTCTGTATCCACCGCGACGCTGTAGAATGAGCGCGCTGCCGCTCGCCGTCGCCGCGCGCCGCCAGACCTTGGTCGTTTGATCAAGAGCCGTTGGATCTAGATCCAACGTGTGCGATAGAATCACTTAACGAAACAGTACGTTAGATCTGAGCCGTGCGCGATCACTTAAATCCAACGATCTGCGTTGACCGATCCGTGCGAACCGGTACGCGCCAATAGGATAGCGCCGCGTGGCAGCTGTTAGAATTTAAAAACAGAATTTGAATCAGATTATGGTTTGAATTTGATTTAGCTATAACTTTTGATCCCCACGTTAGAATTTGACAAATTTTATACCGTTGGAATCAGGAGAGCAAGCTCTTTATGATTATGCAATGTGTTTAGTGTTTAGCTTATGTTAAAAAGGTTTTATTTACATAAACATATGTAGTGCTTATTTGAGTATATGAAATGTTTAGGAATTGTTTTTAGTGTTAAATAAATTTGGTTTGGCAATTTTTTGACTTGTTTAGGATTCAGTACTATGCACTTGCTTGGTTGAGTTTTAAAAAAATCATCACCTAGCATTTTGCATGCATGCATATATTTTTGTTTGTTTGTATATGTTGTGTGTAATTTGTTGCTACCATTCTTTGTGTAGACTTTGGTGCTAGTGATTGTGATTGTGAAGAGTGCTACTCTCCCAACTACCAAGGCAAGTGGTACTTCATGAATACTTCTATCCCTATATTTTATACTAAGCATTAGAAATATTTTGCTAAGTCTTGCATGTTAATATTTTGCCTAATGCCATGATGGGAAATCCTAAGTAGTTGTAGAATTGCTAGGAAATTTCTAAGTTAAGTTACTATCTATGCCATGCTTAGCCTAGCTAGTAGCAAACAAGGGTTGGTGAAATATACATGCTATGATGAAAATATTTCTAAGTCTTTGGACTTTTGTTTTGCTTAATAAAACAACTAAGTCAATGAATCACCTGGGTGGAAAGGGACTTGATTGGTGGTTTTGGTTGAGTGGTTACACAAGGCCCATGGCTATGGTTTACCTTGTGTATCTCACTTGTGGAAAGCCACCCAGGAACAAAGGGATTTTAGAGGCCAAGTGTTGAGAAGCTTCTAGTGCAGCCACTTGGCAATATGGGCTCTGCCTGGACCACATAGGTTGCTAGAACTTAGCCATTTGGACAGTTGGTGGTAGTGGGAATGATAGGTTGGAGCGCGTCCATTTGGTCTAAGGGAAGGCTTCTGAAAGGTCCTGTCTTGGTGAAACCAAGTCTGGTGGGGAAAGTGCACAACCTCTGCAAATGGAAAAATCTAAGTACTTCGCCAAGTCCATGGTAATGGACAACTTGAGCATCAAGACATGGAAGCTATCAAGAATCTCATCATTCCAACTTCTAAGTAAAAACTTGTGGGTGAACAAGGGTGAAGGACCTCAATGTCTATTGGTGGTTCCTTGGGTAAAGTTTTGACAAAGAAAAACTTAGTGATTTCAACTAATAGGCAAAACCTATTTTGAGCAAAGCAATCCAAACTACACTTAGCCAAATATGCATATAGTATCTAGTCCACTTAAAATATACTAAGGTATCACTTGCCAATACTATTCCAAAGTATTGACCTGTGGTCAGAACTTGTGATGTTGCAGGTTACTCTGATGAGGATTAGGTGTCATGAGTCTACACTCATCATGTTTGTCTGTGGCACATGAAGATGAAGACTTATATTTATTTACTTATTCAAACTCTTGTAACAGTCCTGTGGCCTTTGAGTTGTAAAGACTATATTTATCTCTGGAATGGATGTAATAATGACCTTTGTATCTGTGTACTTCATCTTAAACTGTGGATGCTAGCAATGATCCAGGGACTAGCATTGCAATCACAGGGATCCTTTTCCTTTACAAAGGAGGGATCTTACAGATGGTATCGAGCATCGTGTTGCAGAGGATTATGACCCTAGGATTGGAAACCACTAAGAAAAAAAATTCCACAACTTCTACACTTGTCTATTCTTCTCGTAAACTTTTATAATCTTCTTTCTCATCTCTATTTGTAGATGAATTCCATCAACGAAGCCGTAAGGAAAGGACCACTCATGACCATGACTTTGGAGTGTGAGACAGAGTTTCCTAAAGCTCTCAAGGACCTCATGGTGGCAATGGAAATACATGGTGCAGCTGTGTACAAAGGCTTTCCTGTGATGGATGAAGGAGTTGAGTAATGGTGGGTGCAACTTCACTTGTACAAAAACAAGGAAGACAACCACAAGGGAACAAGATTCTGCATGTACACCAACACTGTGGTGCACACCACATTCTTTGAGTCATCAAGGGATGTAGCTTGGAGGACTATCAAAGAACTTAGTGCTAGAGTCAAGTGCAGAATGCTCAACCTCCAAAATGATCTAAAGAAAGAGAAGGAACATACCCAAGAGTTGGAAGCTACCAACCAAACCTTAAGAGGAGACATTATAGACTTAGTGATGGAGTCATGTGAGCAAGATAGGCTGATTGCATCTAGAAACATTGTGTTAGCCAACAGATCCAGTGAGATAGGATTGTAAACGTACTTCGTTAGTTGGACCACCACTTATCACCCTATTTTCCAAAAGATGCTTTAAAAATAAGTTGAACCTTGATTGATGTAATGGTTTCATGTATGCATGACTTGTGTGTTTTGCTTTCCAAAGATATGTATGTGATGTTTTGCCTTATGTTCTAACCAAGTCAGAATGCGAAAAAGAAAACAGACGCTTGCTCTTGGTGATCTGTTCCTTCAAGAAGGCAGTTTTACCCTTTTCGGCTTCCAGTTATGCGCGCATCTTCTGGTACTTGTCATTGGCCATGCCCCTCCGAGCACTCTCGTTCTGTGGAAAAAAGATCAAAATTTAAACGATGTTTGGTCTACTTGGAGCATCTAGCCGGAAATTTTCCAGCTAGACGCTCGGGGGCTACAGCGAGAGTTTTTTAACTCGGATGTATGCTTAGCTTTTCTTTAAGCATCTAGTCGGAACCAATTCAGTTACAACTAGAGGCTTGGGGGCTACAGTATGCAAAATTATAAACACTGCGTATGCTACTCTTAAAGCATCTAGCCGGAATATTTCATTCCACCTACATGCTTGGGGGGCTACAGTGAGAGTTTTTATAACTTAGTCACTCTTAGAGCATATAGATGTAAAAACCTATGGTTTTTCCGTCTACATCCTCGGGGGCTATAGTGCGATACTCATATGAAATGCAAAAGGCAAATAAAACTTACAAGTGCGATGATCTTAAGGTTTGTAGCACTCTCAGCCAGCAGCTTGCCAAAGGATTCGCTATTTCCTTGCAAGATTTCTGCTGCATGGAGCTCTCTAGACCGCACGTCGGAGATGTCGGCCAAGACTGGGACCAAAGTAGTGCTACCCGGTGTAAGTACCGGATAGACTATCTTTGGATAGGCTATGGTTTTCTTGGGTGCGGGAGCGCCGCCAACGGCAGAGGTACCTGCTTCCACCACCGCCTTACCGCCACTGATGGCATCCTTAGCCGAAGTTTTAGCCATTTCATGGGCGGCACTCTCCTGCGTCGCCTGCTCGCCGACGACTGCAACCTCGGTAGAGGCACCTGAGTCCACTTCCATGGCGGAAGGGCCAGATGCCTCCTTAGTTTGTAAGCTTATCGGGGCAGACGAAGGCTTGACGGAGGGAGTGGTAGGGGCGATGGCGGGAGATGCGTCGCGATGCAACATGTCTTTGATAGTTCTAGAAGCCCCCAATTTGGAGGTCTTCTTGAGGCTGGTCGTGGCTTTCTTCCTGAAACGTGCAAAATGCATAAGTATAGGAGCAAGACAGATAAATAGACAATGTCGGAGGAAGAGAAGCTTACACAAGCGGGGGGTGCTTTAGCAAAGGGGATCCCGGTAACTTTTCTCTTTTCCGCCTCCAGGGCGGCGATAGTCTTCTTGGAGGCTCCACCCTTCGTCGTCTTCTTCTTCTTGCCTCCGTCGGCAACGTCAGAGGTGGAGCTCTTCCGCTTTCGCGCCAACGGAGCATCGTCGTCGGACACGACCATGACTTCGTTCATCTTTGGATCGTAGATTTGGCCAGCCAGGTTTAACTCCTCTAGATCGCTAAGCTGTTAAGTGAGAAGTCACCGTGTTAGATGAGATGACATTTGCAAGACGGAAGAACTGGAGTTTATGTCATACATGGAAAATAAATACCTACCTTTGGGCACTTGCCGTCTACGAACATGTCGTAGGTGATGGTGAAGCCACACTTCTTATCCTTCACCTTGAAGAGGTCCTTAAGGCGGAGATTGACGGAGTCGCTCGAGAAGTTGTCCACGGAGATGCGGAGGCTATCCCTTCTGTCGCTGGTATACTCGTGCATGAGCTTCGCGCGGTGCTGCAGAGGTTTGATTCGCCTGATGAACCAGCACATGGCTAGATCCAAGCCGGTCAAACCCATCTCTACGAACCATTCTATCTGTCGTGGGAATGACCACGGCAGACGCTGTAATTGGCAGCGAGTAGTAGAACGAGGGGCAAGGGCGGCCAGCCATCTGCGGTGCGAGATGAGGGCAGAGACACGGGTTTTACCTGTGTTTGCCTGAGGGTAAAGACCTACTCCTGCTAGATTGTACTCTGGAGGTGTTTACAATGGGCGAACTCGGCGACTAGGCGGCGAGTTGCTTGGGCGTATGAGGGAACGTGTCTCTACTTACCCCATAGGGAGGTTTATATAGGCTCACCTCCCTAGGGTTTACATATCTCAACCGATTACATGCCTTGAATCGCTTAACCTAGACCGACGGGCCTATCTACCGCTGGGCCTTCAACTTCCTACTGATACCTTTGCTGGGCTTTGATCCACTGCTCACAGCCCACTGCCAGCCCTTGGGCCGGAACGTCCCCCGAGTATACCCCGAGGCGTATCCCCATCGTAGTCCCCGAGGCCGTCGTTGATTAGGCGTGAGTGGCTCGGCAGTGGAGTATACGGCTTCAAGTTGGCATCCAAATAATCGTCGGGCTCCTGTATAAAGGAAAAATCCGGTGAACCGAGTCGCCTTGGGCGAAGTCGAGCCAACGACGCAGTCTCGCGAGTGACTTAACGAGCCGAGTGGCTGGAGTTGGACCGTCAGCGTGGTCAAACTAGCCGTTAAGGTAACTCAACGGTAACTTCGCGTAATCATCGCGTAACGGCCCCCGATTTGGCGGGCAACTCGCTATATAAGAGGAATGGTAGGCTATCGCAGCCAACCGCCCACCATTTCTTCCGAAAGGCAGATCTCCCTTCCTTTGCTCTGCGATCCAATCGACCCGAAATCTTTCGATCCCCAACCAACCTCTTCGGCCATGGCCCTCTCCACCGAACCTTGGGGCAGATCCAAATGCACAAGGGCGCAGCTAGTCTCATTCGAGGAGGCCGGAATCCTGCGAGCCGGCTGTTGGCGTATCCTCGAGAAGACGACCCCAAACCCGCGAGAGAGAGTTTGTCTGCTTCACCACATCTCGAGCGGGGTTAGGGTTTCCACATCTGTTCTTCCGGCGTTTTTGCGCCTACGGATCTAGCCTCGATCTGGGTCCCCACAGATCGAGCAGCTCGCCATCTTCGCGCTCGCGAGTGCTACTTGGCTGCCGCCCTACTTTCCCTTGTGGCAAGATCTGTCCATGGACGGATCAGCCGAGGAGGCGGGCGCTCAATGCTAGCGGCCCGACATTCCAACTCAAATCCAAAGCCTTCTTCGACCGATGCTGCCGCCAAAGCAGCGAGCATCGAAAAGTCATGGTTCTACGTGACCGAGGCGAATCCGGAGGACGAGGCGATCCCGCGGTACTCGCCAACCGCCCGAGCCACGCCATCTCCGTGTCGGCAAGCTTCGACGACCAGCGGATGGTCGTCGATGAGATGCTCCACCATCCGTGGTCTCAAGAAGAAGGGCTCACAATAAACTTGTACAATTGTTGGCTTGGGCGGCGGCGCCCCGCCCTAACGCGATCATTACATGTACCAGTACACGGGCCGGGGAGACTCGACGAAAGCCTGCCTCGACGAGTGGAAGCTAGAGGATTACCTCTCGGCATTGAAGAAGATTACCCAGGCAGTATACGCGGATGCGCAGGCCGGGGTCCCCCCCTACACCGCGAAGCGTCCGGCTCTGACGGTAATTTCTTTGTCTTGTTCGCAATCGCAGCATATGCAGTCGCGGTAATTCTAACTCCGTTTCGTATTCATCGCAGCTGTTCCAAGTGGTGGAAGGGTGGCTCCCACCCGCCGACGACGAGAGCCCGGGGCCATCTGCCCAGGATAGAAGCGAATCGCCACCCGCCAGGGGCAACAAGGACGAGGATGAGTCCGAGGAGAACGCCCATCGTCCGAAGACCCGCGGGCAACGCCGCCAAATCGAAGCGAGCAGAGCCTCGAGCCACGACGACGACGAGCTCCCAGAGACGACTCCGCCGCGCCACCTTCAAGAAGAAGAAGAAGAAGGAGGCGAGGGCCCCCGAGGAGGAAAACGGCCGAAGATGGCCTCGCCACCGCACTCAACGAGCAGTTCGATGCTCACAGCTCGGTGAAGGCGGCCGGCGACAACCGCGCTAGACGCACCATCTCTGGAAGTGCCGCTGGCCTCAATGCCTCCGCCATTTGCGCCGTCTCGGTTAGGAAGGCTCGGCCGAGGCGACCGCCGCAAGGAGGTCCCGAGCGTGGCGGTCTCGCCCCGCACGGAGGCTCCGGCCGCAGCGGCTCCGATTCACGAGGAGGCCCCCGCCGAAGGCGTCCCAGAGGCGCCAGCCGCGACCTCAACGACGAAGAAGCCGTCCGTGTCTTGGGCCCACGACGTCCTGGAACTGGGGCTTAGTCGCCAGCTGGGCCCCGAACTGGAAAAACCGGCCGGCCTTCGTACCGGGCTGCGTTTCATTCCAGTCGCCAAGTGAGTGCATTCAGCCTTCTCTCTTTTCTATAAGTATTTCGATTGTCTTTTATTGATTTGATCTGATATGCAGGACCGGAGTGAAAAAGATGGGCCACCCGACCGTGGGTACTACCCTCCGCATGGCGAGGAAGATCCTTCCCGCAAGAGGAAAGTGGACGAGGTCGCCGCTCGCGAAGGCAGCAAGAAGGCCAAGGGCGTCATCGTTACTATCTTCGACGCGGCGCGGCGTGACCGCCGGACCAGTAGAAGCAACCGCATCTACCAAGGATGGTGTTTCCTTGCCTAGACCGGAGGAAGCGACTTCCTTTGGGGCGGGTGCCTCAATCGCTACCTTCCCCGTAACCAGAAGGCGCCACGGCGGGCTGCGCCGAGCCTCGCTCCGGGGACCACCGACGCTGAAGTCGTCCAACGTCGCGGCACACGCCCGGCTCGCTTCGGTGGACGCAATACAACCCATGGCATGCTTGGTGCTATCCGGTACCTCCGGTCCCGAGGATCAGTCGGTGCTTAGCAATGGCGTGATTCTTATAGTTTTTGTTTGTACTTTCGCATCCAGTCCCCCGAGTGCGCCGCGCTAAATTTTAGCGGTGAGCACCGAGCAATTTTCATGATCGCTACCCGAGCGCACTCGCTAAATTTTAGCGGGTGGGCACCGAAAGTAATTTTCGTTTGCTGACTTTGATGATGTGCGAGTGCATGGAGTCGGCGGGCGATTGGCTGCGAAACAGCGTCTTGAAAATGAGCTAGCCACTATCCGAGAAGCAAACAAGGAGCTTGGGCTGTTGCTGCAAGCGGAGGTGGCTCGCCAGAGCTTGTCCTCGCCGGTGACCGGTGGCGGTGCGATGCGTTAAGTGCTTTGGCGGCGGTCGCCGGCGTCGAGCACTGACTGCGGAGGCAAAGAAGAAGCAAGCTCGCGACAGGCGAGCTAAGGCCGCCATTGCGCCGCGGAGGAAGACCGCAGGTGTCGGAAGCCCTCGTTGTTGGGCTTCGGGCGATTATCGTCGCCGATTGCTTCATCACGGGACTCGCCCGCCCGTTGCTTGGTGAGTGCGTTTTCCCTGTGTTTCAGTTGTATTGTTTGTGGTTTCCATGGTACTCATAATTGTCTCCTTCTCGCAGGTCGTGTTATTGGTAGCCAAGAAGAAGCGAACTCTCTTGCGAGAGTGCGTAAGCATGCTTGTCGACTCGGCGATGTTGTCGGCGTGCATCGCGCCTACCTTCAAGAGATGTCGCCCGGAAGTTATTCCAGTGACCTCGTTGAGGTGTGGGAGTACTTGGAGAAAGCGCCACGGTCGTGAGTTCATGACGCGGTCGGCGTTTGGCGTGGGCGTCGACAGCGAGCCTTGGACTCGCCCACTTCCCGAGGACTTGACCTCGGCGATGCGCAGTGGGTATCCTTCGTCGTGGCGCGGTGGATCTGTCCGAGGTTCTCAAGCTGCAAGAACGTGCCGCTTACTCGGGCGTGTCGGGCGATGGGCGACCTCCTTCCTACCGAGAAGCGGTCGTCGCGCCAAGCGACCCGAGCCGCCGCATCGTGACTTCAAGGTTGAGCAACCTTTCCGCTCGGCGATGGTGGCGACGACGTATCCGTCAAACCCGTACACCGCGTTCATCCGTGGCGGGATTACGGCGTCGTCGTCAGCCTGCGAATAGGGTAGTTTGCCTAGATGTGTTAGCAGTTCTGCCAAGCGGGCATAAGTTGTAACATAAGACAATGCGATATGCGATTGAATGGGACGTTGTGTCCATTTTGCTATTTATTTGTGTGTTTTGGATTGATTTTGACGAGTCCCAGCGCGTCCGCCTTTTGTGGGTTCACCTCGTATGATGTTTTTGTTATCATATGTTTTGTTAGTTTAGTCGACTACGCCCGAGCTCGGAGAGCCGATCGCAAGCGACTCCTTGAGTGCTCAGATTTACCATTTTCCGTCTGTGACGGGGTCGGTGGCCGAGTCCCGAGCGTGGTACTTGGTAGTTCAAGGCGCGACTCGAGGGTGGTTGAGGACTTAGCGCGTTGGTGTGAGCGCGTCACTCCTGCCTGGCCCGGAGGGTCAGTCGCGTGGCGAGTCCTGGGCATGCTCTCTTACTTGGCGTTTTCCCTGACCGCTCGCGACGAACTGGTTTTCAGCCCCCGAGCGTGGTACTTAGCCGTTCGAGTCGCTACGCCGAGGATGCGGAGGACCAAGGTCGCTGTGAGAAGCGAGGGCAGTTGTCTTGGTTCGCAAAACCAGTCGAGCTAGGCGACGCCAATGGGGCTCCGGATTGGCGTTTTTCGTGGACAACACAAGACCTGAGATGACTCAGTGCTCTTACGTCGCACTACTTGGCCGTGCCGGTCGCTGTACCAAAGGTTGACTTCTGCATTTTAGCATGACGCTGTTTATTACGAGTGCGAGTGGCACAAGGCATGGAGAGTAAACGAAATTTGCAGTAACCGTTTTTTTATTTCATAGCGACTGGAGAGTACATGTGTGGGGTTCTAGGAGTAGAACTTCCGTAGGAGATTTACGTTCCATGGCCGCTTGACGTCGAGTTCACCATCCCCGCGGACGTCGATGAGGTAGTAGGCATCGTTGCAGCACGCTACCGATAATGACGGGCCTTCCACGGAGGAGAGCTTGTGCATGCCCTTCTTGTCTGGATGAGGCGTAACACCGTGTCGCCTTCTGGAAGGTGCGGGTTTTCACCGTCGGCTGTGGTAGCGACGGAGTCCTTGCGGTAAATGGCGGTCTGTGATCGGCGGTCGCGTGCTTCGTCGAGTTGGTCGAGCCCATCTTGGCGGGCCAGCTCGTTTGCGGCCTCCGTATAGTGGACGACCCGTGGCGAGTCGTGTTCGAGGTCGGTGGGCATGACTGCTTCGGCGCCGTAGACCATGAAGAAGGGAGTGAATCCCGTCGACCTGTTAACCGAGGTGCGAATTCCCCAGATGACGGAGGGAAGCTCGTCGACCCAGCATCCAGTGGTGCGCTCGAGTGGTACTTGAGTCGCGGCTTGAGCCGTGGAGGATGCTTTGGTTGGCTCGTTCCTGGCCGTTGGATTCGGGTGGGCGATCGACGCGATCGAGCGGATGTGGTGCTCGCAAATTCGGCCATTGCTCCCTTGGCGAAGTTTGTGCCGTTGTCGTGATGATGCTATTGGGGAACCCGTGGCGGTATATGAGCTTCACGTAGGAACTTAGTGGCGGTCTTCCCGTCGCATTTCGGACTGGCTTGGCCTCTACCCACTTTGAATTTGTCGTGGCGACTAGAAAGTGGGTGTAGCGAGGGGCCTTCTTGAAGGGGCCTACCATGTCCATGCCCCACACGAATGGCGGTGATTGGGATTGTTTTGAGCGCCGAGCTCGTGCGTGAGTCGATTGGCGTGCCGGCACCGGCGCATCGCTGGGCGATGTAAACGGCGTCGGCGTGTGCGGTGGGCCAGAGAAGCCGTGTCGCATAGCCTTGGCGACCGAGGAAGCGGCGGCGGCGTGGCCGCAATCGCTGAGTGGATGTCGTGGAGGATTTTGCGTCCTTCACGGTTGGGCCAACGTTGGAACAAGCGGTGACGCTGCGCTTGGTAGCTCGCCGTCGATGACGGTGTAAGACTTGCATCGGCGAGCGATCATTCGAACGTTGTCTCGTCTGCTGGCAGTGCGGTTTCGGGTAGGCAATGTAGGGCTTGGTCCATCGTCGGCTCGGTGATGAGTGCGACCAAGGCTGCCTCTGGTGGAGCGGGACTCATGTCGATCTCCTCGGGGAGACTGATGGTTTGAAGATTGTGTCGAGGAACACGCGGGTGGTGTGAGTCGAGCCGACCCGATGCGAGAGGCGTCGGCCTCCTCGTTTTTCTCCTGTCGATCCACTCGGCGAGTAGCGATGAAGTGGCCGCCCACCTTGTCCACCTCTTGGCGATGCCGCCATGGTGGGGAGATGGCGTCGCAGTGCGGCGACTTGTCCGGCAACGGTCGGAGTCTCCGTAGCATCGGCGATTGACGCTCATCTCCTTGCGGCTCGCATGCCGAGTAGGGCCTCGTATTCAGCCATGTTGTTGGTGCGGGCGTGAATTCGAGGCGGAGGATGTAGCGGAGCTTGTCGCCCTTTGGTGAGGTCGCACTATCCCGCTCTGCGCCGTCCGCGTTCTTGGACCCGTCGAAGTGCAGGCTCGATAATGGAGGCGGCTTCTCAGCTGCTGGGCCTCTTCCGGTCGGCGATGAAATGCGCGGTGCTGCGACTTAATCGCCGTGGCTCGTATTTAATGTTGTGGACGCCAATCTCGGCGGCCCTTGGCGACGCCCGGTCGCCTCGCGATTGCGGATGATGTCTTGTAGTGGTCTTGAGGAGACGACCGTGATCGGGTGCTCACGGAAGTAGTGCGGCGCCGCTGAGCCTCAAGACCGCGTATACCAGCTTTTGATCGTGGGTATCGCTGGCGACTCGGTGAGAACCTCGCTGATGTAGTACACGGCCGTTGGACGGGCGCTCCTTTCCTTCCTCGGTCGCTCGACAACCATTACGGCATCGATGACGCTCGGACGCCGCGACGTAAACCAGCATAGGCTCCTTGTCAGCGGGTGCGGCGAGTAGTGGTGCAGCGAGTAGCACCTTTTTAAGGTCGCGGAGCGCGTCGTCCGCCTCCTTGTCCCACGGAAGGTGGGGTTCTTCGCATCGAGCGGTATAGGGCATCGCCGCCGCCCATGCGGGATGAAGCGGCGAGCCGCTACACGCCCGCCAGCTCGGACGTCGCGCAGCACTCGGGTTTGCCGAGCGGGCGATCGTGTCGATCTTCGTTGGGTTTGCCTCGATCCTCGTTTGGAGACGACGTACCCGATGGTTGCCGGCGGGTACACGAAGGTGCACTTACTGATTGAGTTTTATCTTGTATCTCCAGATTGGCGAAGGTCTCCGCTAGGTCGGCGAGTAGGTCGCCTTGGCGAAGGATTTCACGCACCACGTCGTCGATGTAGACGTGGATGTTGCGGCCAATTTGGCTCGCGAGGCATTCTTGCATGCACCGCTGGTAGGTTGCCCGGCGTTCTTGAGGCCGAAGGTCATGGCGGTGTAGCGTAAGGCTCGAATGGCGTTATGAACGTCGTCTTCTCCTCATCCTCGACAGCCATTTTGATCTGGTTGTACCGGAGTAGGCGTCGAGAAACATAGCGACTCGAACCCGCGGTTGAATCGATTATCGATCGATCCGGGAGGAATGACTGCTCTTTTGGGCGCTGTTCAGGTTGTGTAGTCGATACACATTCTCCGGTCCGTTTTCTTCTCGACCAGGACTGGGTTTGCCGGCCACTTGAGTATTTGATTGGCGGATGAAGCGGCAAAGGCCGCGCACTTCTCGGCGATTGCTCGACGACGTTCTTCATTGAAGGGCGTGGCGGCTTGACGGGTCGCACTTTGGGGTCGGCGTTTAGTTTGTGCTCAGCGAGCTCCCTAGGGACACCGGGCATGTCGGAGGGTTTCCATGCGAAGATGTCCCTATTCTCACGAAGTAACTCGATGAGCGCCTTCCTATGCTGGGCTCATGCTGTCGATCGTCACCGTCTGGGGTCGCTGGGACCAGCTCGACCAGTGCGGGTGTTCGTCGTGGCCTCAAAGGTTGAGGTGTTTGTGCCCTCCGTTGGGCTTCTTGAGTATTGTGGGGTCGTCATTGTTGACCCGCTCGCGTGTTGGCAAGCTCGTCGGCGTGATTAGCTTCTGCCGCGATGACGGCGTCGGCGAGCTCGGCTCCTTTGGCCTCGCATTCGGCGGCCATGTCGGGGTCGCCGTTGATGGTGATGACGCCGCACGGCCCGGGGAGCTTCATCGCGTTGTACGCGTAGTGGGGCGCTGCCATGAATTTGGCGAACGCCTGGCGCCCCAGGACGCAGTGGTAGGGGCTGTCGAAGGGCACCAGCTCGAAGACGATCCGCTCGGTGCGGAAGTTTGCCGGAGTACCGAAGGTGACGGGTAGCGTGACTTTGCCGATCGGGTACGCCTTCCGACCGGGGACGATGCCGTGGAACGTGGTGTGGGTTGTCTCGATCATCGACTGCGGGAGTCGTAACCGCCTGAAGGTGTCGAGGTAGAGGATGTTGATGGAGCTGCCGCCGTCCATCAGTGTCTTGGGGAGCCAGTAGTCGCCAACCTTGGGCTTGACCACCAAGGCGACTCGTCCTGGGTACTCGATGCGAGGCGAGTGGTCTTGCCGGCTCGGTGATGGGTTGTTCCGAGTTGAGGAACCGGGGACGTCTGTTTGGGCCACCGCGTTGACGGCGACGGCGCGGGCGATGACCTTCTTCTCACGCTTCGTGTTGAAGCCTGTGAAGGTGTGGAGCGAGCCGGCTATTTTGCCGAATTTTCCGCCATTTGGCGGGTCGTTGTCGGGGTCCTCCCGTGCGTGCCGTGCCTTCTCGATTTCCCTGAGGGTGTGGCAGTCGGCGGTGGTGTGCGTGGCGGGCTTTCCTTCCCTGCTGTGAAACGCACATGGTTGGTTAAGGAGGGCCGCGGGATCGAACCTTGGCTTGTTCTTGTAGTTGCCGCCATCGCGTCGTTGCCCTCCGTCACGGCGGTAGCTCTTGGGCTCGCGTTGTGCGTGCCCGGCGTTAGCGGCGAAGTCGACTACCGCCTGTTGCGGTGCTTGCTGTGAGGCGGTGCCGCTATAGCGTAGGTCGGTTCGGCGTCCGCCGTCGTTGCCCCGTCTTGGCGTTGCCCTCGACTCGTCGTCGATTTCTTGGTTGGGGTCCTCCTCGGCGTCGTTTGGCGATCTCGAGGAGGTCGGGATGTTGTCGAGTGTGCGGGCGTGTCGCTTGAGCTTGGCGACTAGAGGCTCGTGGCGACACGAGGTCTTGAAGCAATGCATCGCGGTGTCCGGTGGATGCCGACGCGTTGTACCGCAGCTCTTGCCACCGTTGGACCCAGATTCGGTCGACTCGCAGGTCCTGGACGCATCGTTCAGTCCTCGATGGTGGTGACTCGCGAGGGCGCTTCCTCCCGTGGCGCGTTCGCAGATCGCGCTTCGGCTATGCGAGCCGGGTGCTGTCGTCAAAGTTCAGGGCGCTGAACGGTGGGGTTCAGCGTGACCTGATCCCGCTGGTGGTAGCGTGACAGTTCCTGCTGTCACTTGCTCGAGGCGAAATTTTTCGCGCTCGCTTTATGCATCTTGCCTCCGCCTCGCCAATTTCAGGCGGAGTTCCTCGCCCTCCGTTGCCGTGGCGTTAGGCGGGATTGGGGTGGAGAACGGATCCTCTGGCGGATCGGCGCCGGTAGCCATGTAGGTCGCGGCATGGCGACTGGTTCCGTCGTGGAGGTCGTGAGTTTTCGACCGGTCGGTCGAAGATCCCGAGGATGGAGGGTCTCAAATCTCCCGTTGGAGACTGGCGATGGAGCCCGCGGATGAGGCAGCGGTGATGGATCCGGCGAGTGACGCGGGGTCGCCGAGTCGGCGTCGTCGGTGAGGGCATCTTCGCGGCGCCGAGTTCCCGCCACGTTCTTTGTGGGCGAGTTGTACTCGGGCGGGCGGTGGATCATGCGGACCTGGCTCTCGAGAGCCGATCGCGTGGTGGCGACTTCGGATGCGAGCCGAGTCCTCCGAGGTGATGACGTCGGTGAGGCCGACGAAGAGGCTGATCGTGCGATTGGCAGGATTACGCCAGTCGTGACGGGTCGCTGCCGGACGTAGCTGCTCGGCAAGATCTGGAGCATCTCGATCGCTATCATACGCGGTGGCGACTGCCTCGCTGATGGGCGATGGATCTCGCCGCAACACCGGCCGACGGCCAGGCCCCACGGTGGGCGCCAGCATCGTGGGAATGACCACGGCGCTATGTCGGCGGCAGTAGTAGAACGAGGGCAGGCGGCCAGCCATCTGCGGTGCGAGATGAGGGCGAGACACGGTTTTACCAGTTCGGCCCCGGAGGGTAAAGACCTACTCTGCTAGATTGTATTATGGAGGTGTTTACAATGGGCGAACTCGGCTAGGCGGCGAGTTGGGCGTATGAGGAACGTGTCTCTACTTACCCCATAGGAGGTTTATATAGGCTCACCTCCCTAGGGTTTACATATCTCAACCGATTGATTCTGCTTGTGTCGTTTAACCTAGACCATTGGGCCTATCTACTCGCTGGGCCTTCAACTTCGATGCTTTGATACCTTGCTTGGGCTTTGATCCACTCGCTTCTGCAGGGCCCTCATGACCCTTGGGCTCGAACGTCCGAGTATACCCCAGTAGGCGTATCCCCATCACTATCCGCCTTATGGCGCGGGAAGCTTCGAGGTCGGAGGGAAGGGAGGCCTGGGATCTCCATGACGAGGCTTCAACGGAGGCTCCGTCAACAAAGTACGGGTACGTGACTTGTCGGCCAGCCAGAGGGATGTCTGGGCCGTAGAAGTACATCCGTTGCCAATTTTTGCAGGACTCGTGGCCAACGATGTCGGGGAACCGCCGGCCAGGTCGAATCTTGAAGCTTATGGTGTCGCAGTTCCTAAGTTCTTCCTTGCTAGCTCCGGCTTCGCTTTTGACGGTGAAGAAGTACACAAAGAGGTCTAACCTAGGATTTATCCCTAAGTATCCCTCGCAGAGTGCCGCGTAGTTGCTAAGCACTAAGATACTATTGGGAGAAAGATTCTGGGGCTGGACTCTATAGTGATTCAAGACGGAGAGGAAGAAGTTGGAGATGGGCAGGGAGACGCCGCGTACCAGTTGGGCTTTGAGGTACACCTTTTCTCCGGCTTGGGAAGAAGGTGTCACCTCGCCGGTCGGCGCCGCCCGCCAGGTGAGCCCCTCCGTCGCAGGGAGGTATCCCTCGGCGATGAGCTCTTGGATATCACGGTCTGTGATATCCGAGCCACGCCAGTCACCCTTGTGCTAATCTAGATCCTCCTCCAACGGCTCCAGCGCCGCCAGATTAAGGTCACCACTGGTGGACTCGATCACCACTGATGCAGGGATGACCAGGCCCTCTGGGGGCACGACAATGGAGCTCGCCGGCTTTGCCACGGCTTCGCTCGACGCCGCCATGAAGGGAGAGGTGCTGCTGCTGGCCATGGAGCGAGGTTGAGTGTGATTGGTGCGGATTGGAGGCTAGGGTTTTTTCGCGAGTCGGGCGCGGAGAGCTCGAGGGGGCACGCGCTTGAGGAAGAAGATGATGCGAGGAGAATGAGGTAAAAAGTGGAAATTCCACCACGGTTACTATTTATCGTCTCCAGCGTCAAGATTCGTGCAGCTTGATCGGACAGTTGCCACGTAGACGACGTGTTCGCGAACGTGCGTGGAAATTTCGCCACGTCTCCAACCGTCGCCGCCAACGGTTCGTATCGCTCGCGCGGGAAAATCGAACATGATTGTGTTCTCTGCATGTGTGAGTTACGAGGCGTCGCTGACCTAAGCCTCCGTTGTCCTAGCTGGCATAGGCAGATGAGCCATCACATCGGAAGATTCTGGCATGGACGTATCCAGTCCGGCTACGGAAGAGTATGATGGAAGATTCAGCATTTCTCCGACTTACATATTGAAGACGGAGAAAGCCTTGCAGGGTTCTTTGGGAGGACTACAAGATATTGCCTAGAATTGTGACTGTTGCATCCTACAAAATTCCTGCAAATATTTGAATTCAAATAGAAATTGAATTCATTTGAAAATCATTCCAGAAAATCAAATTAGAAATAGAAAAGGAATAAAGAAAATAAAAAGGGCCGGCGCTACTATTTCAGCCCAACAGAGAATCCAGCCCAGCTAGCCCACCTGGGTTCCCTCTCTCTCTCAATCGCAGACGTACCCACAGAGCCGCTGACGCCCGGACCCCACTCCCTCTCTGTTTATTTCGCTGACAAGTGGACCCGTCCATGTCGACTCCTTCTTCCCCAAATCTACCGGCACGCCATTGCCATTTCGCCAGCCGATCCGCTGCGTTGATTCCCATTGATTCCGCGAGTAACTCCTCGCCCAGCTCCGGCTATAAGAACCACTCCCTCTCGCGACCATTTCCCCCCACTCAATTTTCTCTCCACGCCACCAGGCTGCTCGCAACTCGCCAGACACCGCCGCAGCTCCGACGACCTCCGGCGTGCGATTCTGGTAAACCCCGTGCGCCCCTTCCTCTCTGGTGCATGCGAACAGCTTCACGACCTCCTTGCGCATCTCCTGATCCCCTTTGACCGTCTGTTTGTGATCCAGAGCTTCGAATTCGACGAGCACCGTGAGCAACCGACGCCGTCTCCAACTCCGGCGAGAGATTAAGGTAAAATCCGACCGCCCCGTGCCTTCCCTTTGATGCTGACTTGTTCCCCTGACCTATGCGCACACCGATGCCCGTTTCGCTTAGGGCGGAGCATCGCCGCCAACGCCGCCGTCCACGAGCCCCGACCGTATCCACTCCGACGAGATCCCACGACCACTACAAATACGCTTGCCAAGCTACCACCACGTTGAGCTTCAGCGTCGTTCGCGGTCTAAGCATTTCCATCGACCCCAACCCTCTCCGATCCACCGTGGACGCCAGAGACCGAAGCTGCCGCCGCCGCTACCGCTGACCTTGGTCGTTTGATCAAGAGCCATTGGATCTAGATCCAACGCATGCGATAGAATCACTTAACGAAACGGTACATTAGATCTGAGCCGTGCGCGATCACTTAAATCCAACGATCTGCGTCGACCGATCCGTGCGAACCGGTACGCGCCAATAGGATAGCGCCGCGTGGCAGCTGTTAGAATTTAAAAACAGAATTTGAATCAGATTATGGTTTGAATTTGATTTAGCTATAGCTTTTGATCCCCACGTTAGAATTTGACAAATTTTATACCGTTGGAATCAGGAGAGCAAGATCTTTCTGATTATGCAATGTGTTTAGTGTTTAGCTTATGTTAAAAAGGTTTTATTTACAAAAACATATGTAGGGCTTATTTGAGTATATGAAATGTTTAGGAATTGTTTTTAGTGTTAAATAAATTTGGTTTGGCAAGTTTTTGACTTGTTTAGGATTCAGTACTATGCACTTGCTTGGTTGAGTTTTAAAAAAATCATCACCTAGCATTTTGCATGCATGCATATATTTTTGTTTGTTTGTATATGTTGTGTCTAATTTGTTGCTACCATTCTTTGTGTAGACTTTGGTGCTAGTGATTGTGATTGTGAAGAGTGCTACTCTCCCAACTACCAAGGAAAGTGGTACTTCATGAATACTTCTATCCCTATATTTTATACTAAGCATTAGAAATATTTTGCTAAGTCTTGCATGTTAATATTTTGCCTAATGCCATGATGGGAAATCCTAAGTAGTTGTAGAATTGCTAGGAAATTTCTAAGTTAAGTTACTATCTATGCCATGCTTAGCCTAGCTAGTAGCAAACAAGGGTTGGTGAAATATACATGCTATGATGAAAATATTTCTAAGTCTTTGGACTTTTGTTTTGCTTAATAAAACAACTAAGTCAATGAATCACTTGGGTGGAAAGGGAATTGATTGGTGGTTTTGGTTGAGTGGTTACACAAGGCCCATGGCTATGGTTTACCTTGTGTATCTCACTTGTGGAAAGCCACCCAGGAACAAAGGGATTTTAGAGGCCAAGTGTTGAGAAGCTTCTAGTGCAGCCACTTGGCAATATGGGCTCTGCTTGGACCACATAGGTTGCTAGAACTTAGCCATTTGGACAGTTGGTGGTAGTGGGAATGATAGGTTGGAGCGCGTCCATTAGGTCTAAGGGAAGGCTTCTGAAAGGTCCTGTCTTGGTGAAACCAAGTCTGGTGGGGAAAGTGCACAACCTTTGCAGATGGAAAAATCTAAGTACTTAGCCAAGTCCATGGTAATGGACAACTTGAGCATCAAGACATGGAAGCTATCAAGAATCTCATCATTCCAACTTCTAAGTAAAAACTTGTGGGTGAACAAGGGTGAAGGACCTCAATATCTATTGGTGGTTCCTTGGGTAAAGTTTTGACAAAGAAAAACTTAGTGATTTCAACTAATAGGCAAAACCTATTTTGAGCAAAGCAAGCCAAACTACACTTAGCCAAATATGCATATAGTATCTATTCCACTTAAAATATACTAAGGTATCACTTGCCAATACTATTCCAAAGTATTGACCCACTGTGGCTGTAACTTGTGATGTTGCAGGTTACTCTGATGAGGATTAGGTGTCATGAGTCTACACTCAACATGTTTGCCTGTGGCACATGAAGATGAAGACTTATATTTATTTACTTATTCAAACTCTTGTAACAGGCCTGTGGCCTTTGAGTTGTAAAGACTATGTTTATCTCTGGAATGGATGTAATAATGACCTTTGTATCTGTGTACTTCATCTTAAACTGTGGATGCTAGCAATGATCCAGGGAATATCATTGCAATCACAGGGATCCTTTTCCTTTACAAAGGAGGGATCTTACAGATGGTATCAGAGCACTGTGTTGCCTGTAGGATTATGACCCTAGGATTGGAAACCACTAAGAAAAAAAAATTCCACAACTTCTACACTTGTCTATTCTTCTCGTAAACTTTTCTAATCTTCTTTCTCATCTCTATTTGTAGATGAATTCCATCAACGAAGCCGTAAGGAAAGGACCACTCATGACCATGACTTTGGAGTGTGAGACAGAGTTTCCCAAAGCTCTCAAGGACCTCATGGTGGCAATGGAAATACATGGTGCAGCTGTGTACAAAGGCTTTCCTATGATGGATGAAGGAGTTGAGTAATGGTGGGTGCAACTTCACTTGTACAAAAACAAGGAAGACAACCACAAGGGAACAGGATTCTGCATGTACACCAACACTGTGGTGCACACCACATTCTTTGAGTCAGCAAGGGATGCAGCTTGGAGGACTATCAAAGAACTTAGTGCTAGAGTCAAGTGCAGAATGCTCAACCTCCAAAATGATCTAAAGAAAGAGAAGGAACATACCCAAGAGTTGGAAGCTACCAACCAAACCTTAAGAGGTTACATTATAGACTTAGTGATGGAGTCATGTGAGAAAGATAGGCTGATTGCATCTATAAACATTGTGTTAGCCAACAGATCCAGTGAGATAGGATTGTAAACGTACTTCGTTAGTTGGACCACCACTTATCACCCTATTTTCCAAAACATGCTTTAAAAATAAGTTGAACCTTGATTGATGTAATGGTTTCATGTATGCATGACTTGTGTGTTTTGCTTTCCAAGGATATGTATGTGATGTTTTGCCTTATGTTGTAACTTAAATTGTGTTGTTCTAACTTTTCTGTCTTATAAATAGATGCCTAATATTACCATCAACACTGTTGAGGAGTTCCAGGTCACTCGCTTTGGTCCTCGTATTGTTGAGCTTACCACTTTGCTCAATCTTCCTCTTCCCACCATCATGGTGCTTCCCCTCACCAAGTTTGAGAGGAAATACCTCTGGGGCTTCAAGGTCAACCAACCCGGACGCCAGACAGATCCTACCACGGAGGCCATCGTCTTCAAGCTCATGCATGAAGACAGGGAGAGAGGCCTTGAGGTAGTTATGCAGGATCTGATAGGACGTCTGCTAGGGAGACACTCCCGACAGGTTAGAGGTACTCACTTCCACGTCTTCGGTAGACGTGATGAGGATGGAGAGTCCATTGACTTCGAGGACGATTCGAGGGACACAGCAGAGACGATCGCATTCTCCGTGACTTAGAGTCTGTCATTGGGCACGTGGACACCGACAGACCAACGTCATGCTCGGAATGACGAACTTCAGTGCAACCATGAGAAGGACAAGCTCTTCGCGGAGCAAGACGAGATTGTCAAGGAGATGGAGGCGAAGTTCGAGACCCAGGACAGGAAGTTCAAGAGTCAGGAGAAGCGTGTCCAGGATAGGAACAAGAAGATCCGGGACATGACTGAAGAACTGCAGTCCACGGACTTCGAGCTCGAGCCGAAGCAGACGGTGATTGAGAGGCTTCGTTCCTAGAAGAGGGCTCTCAAAGCCAAGATAGAGACCTTGACCACTAGTGTCGAGGAATACAAGACCACGATGGAGAACGCAGGTCTAACCTTTGTCGAGGAGGAGATTGATGCCGAGGAGTAGATTTGACTCTTCATTTATCATTTGTTATCGTACTTGTTGCTTGAGAACTTGTTATTGACCATCCGACATGTGGATGGCTTGTTATTTGTGTGTGTTTTACTTTACGAACTTGTTATCTTGTTGTTGAACTTTTATCCTTTTGTTGCATGCTTTTGTTGCATGCTTTGTGATTGTTTATATGTTGCACTGGTGCCAGTTCCCGAGGCGATAACCAACACGACCCCACGACGCATATCCTCCCACGACCATCATCACGCGTGGCTGAAGTCATAGATGACGTAGCCGGGCAGCTCAACCGCCAAATTCAACCGGGAAAATTTTCAAAAATCTAGCTTTTGAGTCCGCGCACATTTCGCCTAAGGGCGGAATCTATGCGCGCTCGGGGGCTAGTGTCGGGGGGGGGTGTAAGATCCCTCCTTTGTAAAGGAAAAAGGATCCCTGTGATTGCAATGCTAGTCCCTGGATCATTGCTAGCTTCCACAGTTTAATATGAAGTACAAAGATACAAAGGTCATTTATTACATCCATTCCAGAGATAAAACATAGTCTTTTACAACTCAAGGCCACAGACCTAATACAAGAGTTTTGGAATAAGTAAATAAACATAAGTCTTCATCTTCATGTGCCACAGGCAAGCATGTTGAGTGTAGACTCATGACACCTAATCATCATCGAAGTAACCTGCAACATCACAAGTTACAGCCACAGTGGGTCAATACTTTGGAATAGTATTGGCAAGTGATACCTTAGTAAATTTTAAGTGGACTATATTACTATATGCATTTTGGCTAAGTGTAGCTTGGCTTGCTTGCTCAAAATAGGTTTTTCCTATTAGTTTAAATCACTAAGTTTTTCTTTATCAAAACATTTCCCAAGAAACCACCAATAGACATTGGGGTCCTTTACCCATGTTCACCCACAAATTTTTACTTAGAAGTTGGAGTGATGAGATTCTTGATAGCTTCCATGTCTTGATGCTCAAGTTGTCCATTGCCATGGACTTGGCTAAGTACTTAGATTTTTCCATCTGCAGAGGTTGTGCACTTTCCCACTGAGACTTGGTTTCCCAAGACAGACCTTTCGAAGCCTTTCCTTAGACCAAATGGACGCTCCAACCTATCATTCCCACTACGACCAACTGTCCAAATGGCTAAGTTCTAGCAACTTATGTGATCCAGGCAGAGCCCATATTGCCAAGTGGCTGCACTTTAAGCTTCTCAACACTTGGCCTCTAAAATCCCTTTGTGCCTGGGTGGCATACCACAAGTGAGATACACAAGGTAAACCATGTCCATGGGCCTTGTGTAACCACTCAACCAAAAACCACCATTCAAGTCCCATTCCACCCAGGAGGTTCATTGACTTAGTTGTTTTATTAGGAAAAAACATAAGTCCAAAGACTTAGAAATATTTTCATCATAGCATGTATATACTTTACCAACCCTTGTTTGCTACTAGCTAGGCTAAGCATGGCATAATAACTTAACTTAGGAAATTTCCTAGCAATTCTACAACTACTTCGGATTTCCCAACATAGCACTTAGCAAAATAGTAACATGCAAGACTTAGCAAAATATTTCTAATGCTTGTACAAAATATGGGGATGGAAATATTCATGAAGTACCACTTGCCTTGGTAATGGGGAGAGTAGCACTCTTCACAATCACAATCACTAGCACCAAAATCTACACAAAGATTATAACCACAATCACATACAATTCATATTCAAACAAAAATATGTATGCATGCATGCAAGAATACTAAGTGATGATTTTAAAGTCCAACCAAGCAAGTGCAAGATACTGAAACACAACTAAGTCAAAATCTTGCCAATCCAAGTTTATTTTGCTCTAAAACAAAATCCTAAACAATTTCTATACTCAATATAGTCCTAAACAAGTTTCTGCATAAAAAGTCATTTTAACAGAAACTTTTTACTAAACACATTGCATAAACAGAAAGAGCTTGTCTCCCTGATTCCAACGACATAAAATTTGCAAAAATCTAACGTGGAAATCAAAAGTTATAGCACAAAATTGGATCTAAATCTGTTTTCAAATTCTGTTTTAATTCAAACCCTAGCCACGCGTCTTAATCCTATTGGCTGATACCGTTTCATTCAGGATCACCCTCCCGCGCCGTTGGATCTATTTAAAACTCACGACTCAGATCTACCCATAACGCTTCGCTAAATGATCTAATTCTATATGTTGGATCCAGATCTGACGGCTCTGGATCAAGCGACCAAAACGGGCATTGGCGGGCTACTTTGCGGCGAAGTTCATCATTGCGGCGAAGTTCTGTCAAGGGCCAGTGCTGCTGGTCGTCCGAGGGGCGAGTATGCTTACCAGTTCTCGAGATCGAGGAGAAGCTCAACCTAGCAAAGGGCTTGACAAGGGCGCCACGAGCACGGGGCTCGCCGGAGTTGCGGGCAAGGCGTCGCTGTTTGCATCGATGTTGTTGCCGAGGTTTGGCGTCTCCCTAGCGCGAACCAGAGGGGTCAGGTGATGCACAATACGAAGGCGAACATTCTCGTATGGAAGAGGGGGCAAGGGGCGCTCGGGTTTTACCTCAATTGATCGCCGGAGTCGGAGCGGCCTTGATCGGTCACGAACGGGACGACGGCCTGGGTCACGAGAATGCAAACGAAGGGTATCAGGACGTGCGTAAGATCAAGCTGGGCACGATTGTTTGAACCAGAGAAAGGGGCGGTCGAGGCTCACCGGAATCGGTCGCCGGAGGTCATCGGTGCTGCGGGGTCTCGAGGTCAAATGCGCGCAGCCTGGTGGCGGAGTGGGCGAGGAGAGTGGGGGGAAATGACCGTGGCGGCGAGGGGTTTAAGTAGGCTGAAGTGGGGAGAGGATCACGCGCTGAATCAATGGAATTTAAGCGAGTTTAATCGCGGCGTCACTGCACGGTGGTAATGGCGGAGCGGCGTCTCACAGGGAGAAATCGGGAGGACGACGGACATGGAGAGGCCTCCACGTGAAATAAGTAGAGGGAGTAGGTCCGTGTCAGCGACTGTTGGGTGTGTCCGCAAGTAGAGAGAGGAGGTGGCCTGTGGGCTAGTTGGGCCGTGTCTGGCTGGGCTAGATTAGGAGCCTGGCCTTTTTTTCTTTTACCCTTTTCTTTTTCTGCTTTGATTTTCGTAATGATTTTCAAATGAATTCAAACTCCTTTTAATTCAAATCTTTCTGGGTTTTGCAATGCAGGTCTCAAATATAGGCCCAAAACCATGTGGCTACTTTGCAAAGGCTTGGCCCCTCTTGGAGAAACAAAATATCAGGAGCTTGCACAAGATTTGCAAATGTTTGAAAAATGGTTTTTGAACCATTTCCATTTTGTAAAAGTTGGTTCAAATTTCCACACTCAATCCATTCAACAAAGAAGACAAGCAATCTAGGTTTAAAACATTCAAACTCTCAAATGGGGATGGCCATTTGATTTTAGTTTGTTCACATAAAATGATAGCACTATGTGCTTTGTTTTTCTGAAATGAGTTTTGAAATTGACCTCAATTCTATATGAATGCATGAATGATATGCAAACTTTGAAATCATGATTTTAGGGATGTTACAGGGGGATCACCCCCGGGTAGGCTAACCGGACAAGATGCAAAGCACCAACACGACAGCCGGCTAAGGGCAGCCGGACGCGGAAACTCCAAGACGAATCAGAAGGAAGGCCAGACCAAGACCAGACTGGCAAACTAGCTAGCCGGATGAGAACCATCAGCAAAGCCTGCTAGCCGGCTGGATCAAGTCAGTCGGCCGGAGCAAGACAGACCGGAGTCAACCGGCAGATAGACCAGCCGGATGAAACAAGCAAGGGCAGAAGAGTAGCCGGATTGATGCGACCATCCGGCCCAGGAAGGTCATCCGGCTAGGCCGCCCTAGCCGTCCACTCAAGATAGGCAAGGTATAGGATGACATAGAGCACAGTGCGATGTACGCCTAGGACGGCGGACATGACAGAAAGGAGACTCAGACACTCGACCCATACCGACGACTTTACCGATGACGGTTGTAACAGTGGATAGTAGGTGGCACTGTGCGTAACTACCCGCACGACGACCACTGTAGATGGTGTGGCGGCATGGGCTTGACTGTGGGTACACACCCTCCATGCCGGCCACTATAGATGACCTAGCTGGCTAGGGCCAGCCTATGGGACCCGCCAGTCGGCCAGGACGTTGCCCATGCCACCTCAGCCTATATAAGGGGCGGCAGGGGTAACATAGCAAGGGTTGAACTCTCCTTAATCACTAGCCAGACCAGATACAGCTCGAGGAGCCTTGTAGCCCTTTGTGTTCATCCCTATAGTCAGATCGGCAGGAGTAGGAGCTTTATCTCAACCCGAGGGCTCTCCACCTGGGTACTTATATGTCCCCGATGCTTGCTTGTGCCCAATCCTTCCTGTGGACGCCGTCGCACGCTTCCCTGCTAGCTCCCACACCTCTATCTAGCCTTCTTAGGCTCTGGCGTTTCCATAACGATGACAACCGCTAATGTTTCGCATCCTTCGCGTGGGAAAACGGCTATGATTGCGTTCTCTGCATGTGTGAGTTACGAGGAATCGCTGACCTATGGTCTATGTTGCTCTACTAACATAGGCAGGTGAACCATCCCATCTGAAGATTCCGGCATGGACGGATTCAGTCCGGCTACGAGAAGAGTACGATGGAAGATTCAGCAGCTCTCCGACTTACATGTTGAAGACGGAGAACATTGCAGGGTTCTTGGGAGGACTACAAGATATTGCTTGACGATTTGCCGACATTAACCTAGACGGAGCATTCAACCTGAAGAGGCAAGACGACGCAAGATCTTGGAGTTCTCCGGGGGCTGCTGTTGGGGATATGCTAAATGGGTATCACCATAGCATGTCTCTAATCCGGATAACCAGGTGGCCCATAGTTGGTAGCAAGGCCCATGGTCTGCTAGGCATCCCAGTTAGATGGATCTAGAAGGGAGGCCCATGCCAGATAAAGGAAGGCTATGGAGGAGTCACCAGCGTACCTGGAGCCTTGGAGTGCAAGACACGTTAGACTAGTTGTGTACCGTGTAGAACTTTGTAACCTGTCCGGCTAGGACTTTACCTTTAATCCTAGGATCTGGCGACTATATAAGCCGGACCTGTGGGAGACTTTAGGGCACGATACAACTCATATCGCGCATAGCGAACCAATCCCTGTAACTCGGTGTATTGTCATTATAGTGATCAATAGCAGGAGTAGGATTCCGCCACCATCGTGGGATCTGAACCTGGGTAAGTTGTGTTACCTCGTACCCGCCAACCTCCCGCCTTACCCCACGTCTCTAAACACGCTCTGTGAGGACCCCTCCATGGCGTACTCGCCGACAATACCACGACACACTAGCACCTCGTGTGTTTCGATATTCTTCAATAAATTCATCAGTCATTTCAATGTAACCATCATTAATATCATAACTCTCTCTAGATTTAGGTGAGCTAACAGGTGTAATAGTGTCTTCACTAGGAGTTTAAGTGTTTCCCAAAATAGTTCTAGCAATAGTAGCATCTAGGGAAGGACCTAATGAAACACTCTCATCAAGCATAGTAGAAGTAACATCATGAGCTTCAGAAGCAATTTCAGATTCAGCAGTAGTAGCAGTGTGTAGCATGTGTATGTGGTGGTGGTGTAACAAGCTTACTTATAACAGATGGTGAATCAAGAGAAGAATAGGTGTTTAGAACTTTACCTCTTCTTGTAGTGGATGGTAAAATAGGAAACTTTCCATTACTAGATTTACCCATGATGGATAAATAGCAGTGAACAGTAATAGATCCAGGTGAACTTACAAATAAATCTATGCTCCCTGGAAATAGCGCCAGAAAATAGTCTTGATGACCCACAAGTATAGGGGATCGCAACATTCTTCGAGGGTAGTATAACCCAATTTATTGATTCGATACAAGGGGAGCCAAAGAATACTTGCAAGACTTAACAAATGAGTTGTCAATTTAGCTGCACCTCGAAATAGTTCTTGCTCACAGAAGTTTATCAGTACCAACAGTTTGTAGTATCAACAGCAAAGCAACAGCAACCGTGAAATGGGAGCAATAGTACAAGAATAAGAAATGCAAGGGATTCAAAAGTAGGCATAGGGATGGATGGACGGGCGTTGCATGGATAAGACTATTCATGTAATATCAAGATCTAGGGCATTTGCATATAAATAAGATAAAACTTCCAAGTACTAAACAATCATAGGCATGTGTTCCATATATAGTCATACATGCTCGCAATGAGAACTTGCACAACATCTTTTGTCCTGCCAGCCTATTGCAGCAGGGCCTAAAGGGAATCTACTAGAAATTGAGGTACTCCTTTTAATAGAGTACCTGATCAAAGCATTAACACTCCGTGAACACACGTGATCCTCATATCATAGCCATCCCCTCCGGTTTTCCCAATTTCTGTTAGTTTGGGGCCTTTAGTTCCGGACAATAATATGTGTAAATAACTTGCAGATAATATCACAAACAATACTATCATCATGAATCAATAACATGTTCATATCTGAGATCATGGCAATCGGGCCCTAGTTACAAGCATTAAGCATAACAAGTTGCAACAAAGTCAAATAGCACAAATAAAGATACTAGGCACCATGCCTAACAATCTTATTCGATTATATGATAGATCTCATCCAACCCCTACCATCCCCATAGCATACAGTGGAGGATTACTCACTCATGGATGGGGGAAACATGGATGGTTGATGGAGAGGCGTCGGTGATGATGATGGCGATGATCTCCTCCAAAAACCCCTCATGGCAATCCAGGACGGAGTTTTTGATTCTGAATCGCGGTTTCTCGTGCTGGCGACGCAGTGGAAGTATTTTCTAGAATTGTTTTGAACCCCCCCTTTGTTTTTAGGTCAGGAGGCCTTATGTAGGCGAAGAGGGTGGACGAGGGGTGCCCGAGGTGTGCACACCCCCTCCAGGCGCGGCCTGTTCTGGCCCGCATCCATCTCATCTTCTGGATCCGTGAGTCTTCTGGTAAAATAGGAGTTTTGCGATATTTTCCGTGATTTTTCCTGAAAGTTGATTTTCTGCACAAAAACGAGACACCAAAGCAATTCTGCTAAAAACAGTGTTAGTCCGTGTTAGTTGTATCAAAATCACACAAATTAGAGGAGAAATAATAGCAAAAGTGTTTGGGAAAGTAGATACGTCTTGGACGTATCAAGCGCCACCTTATTATATGACGCGAGATAAACATGGTTAAGGAGAAAAATTTGTAAGTTATAGCAGTACCGTTTAACAATTCTATTGTATTAACTGTTTCTTTCATAGTGGCAAGGCACATAGATACCCGTTGCTGAGGTCTCGGGTTAAAATCCTAGGCAATTTGTGTTTATGATGGAGTCAACTTTTTTGTACTCTGAGGCTAACATCTGGGACCCAAAAAATCTTCTCATGCATCTAGCAACGTTTCCAAGGTCAGAACCGCGGACTAGACCTGAAAAAATAGTCCAACATATATACCACACTTCTTTCAAATAGAGGCTGACATGTGGGACCTAGCAATATACCAAGGTTAAAATAGTGGTCATGCTAATTTCTATTATTATATACTAAGGCTGAAATGTGGGACCTAACAACGGAGTATAAATTAATATTTTTTGTAAAAGGCTGATACCTGGGACCCAGATAAATTACAGCCATATCTAGCAATGTTGCCATGGTCAGAACAGCGGGCTCGACCCAAAAAAAAGTTCCACATACACACTTTTCTTTCAAATGGCCGCTGACATCTGGGACCCAGCCTAGACATGTGTCCTGCATAGAGGAGGCTGACATCTCGGACTGAGAAATGGACCAAGGTCAGAACAACAGAGGCAGCCGAAAAAAGTCCATTATAGAACGTTTCATTTACAGAGGGGTGACATGTGGGACCAACCAGCGAGACCTTATACATGTGCTGCATCGAACAGCATTGTCAAGTTCTAAACAGGAAAGCGCGAGCGAGAAAAAGTACACCATGCACACGTATCTTCTAATGAGATGCGGACATGTGGGACCAAGATGCGTGACCAAATGGCAGATTCGTCGAGCAACTCTATCAACTTAACACTGAGGCGTGACCGAGGCCAAAAAAATCAGTCATACACACGTTTCTTATAATGAGAGGATGACATGTGGGGCACAGTTGTGTGATTAAACGGTAGATGCATCTAAGAGCGCTATTAAATTTAAAAAACGGTAGTGGGAGCGAAGGAAAAAATTCTATCATACACACGATTCTTCTAATGAGAGGCTGGCATGTGGGACCTAGCAGCGTGATTAACGGCAGATAGATCGAGAAATGTTTGTTATCGAGTTGAAGGCACTAGCCAAGGAAAAAAATCCATCATGCAAATGTTTTTTCTAATGGGAGGATAATATGTGGGGTCCAGTTGCGTGATTAAACTGTAGATGCATCTAGTAGCGCTATCAAGTTCAGAACAGGGTAGCGGGAGAGAAGGAAAAAATTTCATCATACACATGATTCTTCTAATGAGAGGCTGGCATATGGGACCTAAAATCATGATTAATCGCAAATAGATCGCGCAACGTCATCGAGTTCATATCAAGGAGGCACAAGCCAAGGAAAATAAATCCATCGTGCATACGTTTCTTCTAGTGTGAGGATGACACGTGGGACCTAGAATCTCAATTAAACGGCAGATGCATCGAGCAACGCTATCAAGTATGGAAAAGGGATGGGAAAAAATTCCATCATATACACGATTCCTTTCATGAGAGGCAGATATGTGGGACCCAGCAGCCTGACTAAACGTAAGAGGCACCAAACAATGTGAGTCCAAATCAGGAAGGCACGATCGAAAAGTATGGTCCGCTAGAGTCACTAACGTTCGGGACCTACACGCCAAAAAAATACTTCAACGAGTCAACAACTTGCGAAGAACCAAAAATCTTACTTCTACCACGTGCCCGTCGAGCTTGGTCCATGTTTTTAGCGGTTTCGTCGTAGTAGAGGGACGCGAAACCAAAAAAAAGTTTTGTATCGGCCACGGTCGAGCTGAGAATTTCATCGCGGAAGACGTGCCTTCTATGACGATCGACGGGCCAAGTCATTACGGAAGAAAATATTTCTTGTAGTGAATATAACTCCAGCACTTTCCCCTTCTATTCTTTTCAAACCATCAAAGTACATTGTCCCTGCTCTAGAGAGGTCTGGCGGACCCGCACATTGGATTTATGTTCATTCAGTAATGAAGTCGGGCAAAACCCGAGACATGATTTTTTTCACTTTTAATATGTGATGTCTCGAGGGGTAGCTCAATGCCCCATAGAGAGACATGCCCTGTGGCTTTTGGATTATTGAGTATGCTGGAAAGAGGTTCCCCATTGACCACCATTATCGGGTACTCTGAAAAGTAGTGGCACGGCTTTCGTGCTGTTATGAAGACTCCGTTTGTGAGTTTCTGGTAGTGTGGATACCTTTGTTTTGATAGGGAAAGTATCTCTGACATGGTTATACCCTACGGGTACCCAATGTTAGCATACCTGGTCCAGCCCGACGGAAGGCACACTCGACGACCTGCCAGGGTCCATAACGCCTATGACGGTTCGGCTGCTATGAAGCCCATATGGACATGGACTCTCAAGTGTACAAGACAAGGAAACCTCAAGACTAGAGTTTGAATACAACTTGTAACCTACTCGTATCGGCACCCGAGACCTAGACTCCCCATATGTAAAGGCTAGGAGGGTCGAACAAGGAGGACACGACCTAGATCTCTCTCTCCACTGCCACAATAGATAGACAGATCTACGATATCTCGACTCATACTTTGGCATACACACCTCCACGCCAGATTGCATCTGCGACCTCAGAACCGGTTCTTCCAGTAATCAAGAGCGCATAAGCAGAGTAGGGTTTTCCCTCAGGGCTGAACACAGGTAAACCTCATGTCCCGTGTTGCTTGTTTGCTAACCGTTTCACGATCTCTAGTATCCCCATCTTCTCCAAAACCCAAGTCCATAACAATGAGCATTGACAAGATTAAACCTCGTCAATTGGCGCCGTCTGTGGGAACTAGGGGCACTGATTGTGCGATCGTGACGGTCCCATCACCAGCAATCTACGATTCTTCGGCTACTAGAGGCCAGATCTGCCTCGACTCTCTCATCATCCAACAACGGCCAGATCATGTCCGGTCGTTGCGTCGGGGGCGATCTCAACTTCATCTACACCAACAGGCGTGAAGCTCGACATCAACGTTCGCCCTCAGGAGTACCGGATCAATCAGGATTCTCTTTACATATGAATTCATGAAGGAAGTGGATCAAAGGGATACCATTTTATATCAATCACGACAAGCCTCGGGAGGTTTCAAATCGAAGTTGATTAATAATACCAAATCTGATTTGTGCTACGTATGCGTGGATCACACAAGGCCTAGGAGAGTCCTAGGTGAAGATGCATGGAATTTTCGACAGTAGAAGCCATACTCAAATCAATCAAACTTGAGTCAGCACGTGAGCAAGCACACGACCTTTGCTTGTTCATGTTAATCAATCAGAGAAAATGGCACTAACAGGAAACGTTGTGCTGACAAAGATTGGAGCGGACGTCCATCATGGGTTAAATCCCGCGAAGGAGTATCAACATCTCCGATTCACATCGTGCACGTGGGGGTGTGGTTCTCACCTGGCATAATCAAAGAAAAAGGAAAAGGACTCTTATCGCAGGTCATTGAAGAAAAAAAGAAAAATCAAGAAAATAGCAACATGCATGGATTTCTGGATTTAGATCGATCGAGTCTTCAAGCATTCTAGACCGGCATCTCGACACTCGGGACCTCACAATATATTTTTGCTTCACCGTATGGTCTACTTCATCACTACCGTGTCGACTCTATCCGATGCGTCGAGTATGTCTCCGCAGCATCGAACTACTTGCAGCCACATCAAACTCCACGCTCGGGGGCTACGACTACTGGGCCACACGATTCACGACCATTGTAACATCCCTAAAATCATGTTTCAAACTCATGCATATCATCCATGCATCCATGATCATATAAGTTTCATTTCAAACAAATCATTTCAAAACAGAAGCATATATGCTTATTATTTCATGTAAGTTTGCTCTAGCCTTAGTACTATCTTCCAATGAGAAGAGTACTTGTTTTGGTTCAGTAAGGTTTGAAATTCAAACTTAGGCACCATCAAAAGTTTGAACAAAGTTTCAAAACAAAATGAGTAAACAAAACCAATATTATGCCTATTGTATATATATCATAAAGGCTTGGTTTTATTTTTATTTTCACTTGATCAAAGTGTTTCCAGTAAACAGTAGTGTTTGACACACATTTGAGTGCAAAGTTTGCAATATAAAAACCTAGAGAAGATTTGAATTCAAACTCATTTGATTTGGATTTGAAAATCATTTCAGAAAATCAAAACAGAAAAAGAAAAGGAGAAAAGAAATGG
This sequence comes from Avena longiglumis, assembly GCA_030063025.1. Classification (NCBI taxonomy): domain Eukaryota; kingdom Viridiplantae; phylum Streptophyta; class Magnoliopsida; order Poales; family Poaceae; genus Avena; species Avena longiglumis. The sequence continues at coordinate 98,732,944 of CP125976.1, read as the reverse complement.
AAAAAGGCCAGCGCCACCGATCTAGCCCAACAACTGTTTCATCCCACTAAGCCCACCCGGGTTCTTTCTTTCTCTCTCTCACCCGCGGACGAACCCACCAGGTCACTGACCACGTGACCCCACCTCCTCTCTGTTTAACTCACGACGTGGGACCTGCGACCACGCGCCGTTGCCGTCAATCACCCGCTGGCCGCGACGCCATTACATATTTCGCCGCCATCGCGGGCTTAATTGCCATTGATACCGCGCGCGATCCTCGCCCCCGCTCTGGCTATAAGACCACCTCCCCCACGCGGCCATTTCCCACAACAAAGCTAGACAGATACGCCCCCAGGCTGCCCGCAATCATCCTCGCACCACCGCAGACAGAGCTCACTCCGGCGACCGATTCCGGTGAGCCCCGTAAGCCCCTTCCTCTCTGGTTCTTGCGAGCCACTTCAAAACTTCCTTGCGCACCTACTGACACCGTTGGTTCCTTCTGGACCGCCCCAGGTCGTCGTCTTCGACAAGCACAGCAAGCTCCCGACGACATCCTCAACTCCGGCAATCAAATTCGGTGAGCCCCTTGTTCCCCTCTACCTCTGATTCACACGATAGTGTTCGCCATGGTCTTGTGCATCTCCTGATGCCGTTTGTGCATACTAGGATGACCAAGAGCATCGCCAACATCGTCGTCCACCCAAGCCCGACACCGACAGCAACTCCGACGAGCCCGTGCAGCCGTGTCCGTGCGCCCCTTGCCAAGCCGTCGCCAGGTTGAGCATCAGTGCATCGCCACAATTCTGGTAAGCATCTCCGACGACCCCAGGGCCACCTGTAGCGCCGCGACGCCGTAGGCCGAGCACGCTGCCGCCAGTAGCCACCGCCAGCGCCGCCCATCTGCGGTCGCTTGATCCAGGACCGTTGGATCTAGATCCAGCGCATATAAACAGATCACTTATCGAAGCGTTACGAGTAGATCTGGACCGTGCAGATTAAGTAGATATAACGTCTCACAGACGCGATCCTGAGCGAACCGGTACGCGCCAATCAGATTAAGACGCGTGGCTAGGGTATAAGTTTAAAAACAGGATTTAAACCTATTAGATGTTTGAATTTGTTTTTGCTATAACTTTTGATTCCCACGTTAGAATTTGACAAATTTTATATCATTGGAATCAGGAGAACAAGCCCTTTCTATTTATGCATTGTGTTTAATGTTTTGCTTCTGTTAAAATGGTTTTATTTACAGAAACATGTGTAGGGCAATTTTGAGTTTATGAATTGTTTTAGAAATGTTTTAAGGTTTAATTAAATGTTGTTTGGCAAGTTTTTAACTTGTTTATGAACCAGTACTGTACACTTGCTTTGTTGAGTTTTAAAATCATCACATATCATATTGCATGCTTCATATATTTTTGTTTGTATATGTTTTGTATGTGATTTGTGGCTATGATTCTTTGTGTAGATTTTGGTGCCAATAGTGATTGTGATTGTGAGGAGTGTATCTACTCTCCAAACTACCATGGCAAGTGGTGCTTCATGATATTTTTATCCCTATGTTTTTCTACTAAGCATTAGAAATATTTTTGCTAGTCCTGCATGTTATATTTTTGCTTATATGCCATGTTGGGAAATCCTAGTAGTTGTAGTATTGCTAAGGAATTTCTAATTTAAGATGCTTATCTATACCATGCTTAGCCTAGCTAGTAGCAACCAAGGGTGGTGAAATATACATGCTATGATAAAATATTTCTAAGTCTTTGGACTTGTGTTTTGCCTAATAAAACAACTAAGTAAATGAAACACCTGGGTGGAATGGAAGGAATGGTTTATGTTGAGTGGTTACACAAGGCCCATTTCTATGGTTTACCTTGTGTATCTCACTTGTGGAAAGCCACCCAGGAACAAAGAGATTTTAGAGGCCAAATGTTAAGAAGCTTTTAGTGCAGCCACTTGGCAATATGGGCTCTGCCAGGATCACATAGGTTGCTAGAACTTAGCCATTTGGACAGTTGGTGGTAGTGGGATGATAGGTTGGAACGCGTCCATTTGGTCTAAGGGAAGGCTTCTGAAAGGTCCTGTCTTGGTGAAAATCAAGGCTTGTGGGGAAAGTGCACCACCTCTGCAGATGGAAGAATCTAAGTACTTAGCCATGTCCCTGGAAAAGGACAACTTGAGCATCAAGACATGGAAGCTATCAAGAATCTCCTCATCCCAATTTCTAAGTAAAAACTTGTGGGGGAACAAGGATGAAGGACCTCAATGTCTATTGGTGGTTCCTTGGGAAAAGTTTTTGACAAAGAAAAACTTAGTGTTTTCAACTAATAGGCAAAACTTATTTTTAGCAAAGCAAGCCAAGCTACACTTAGCCAAATTGCATATAGTATCTAGTCCACCTAAATTATACAAAGGTATCACTTGCCAATACTATTCCAATGTATTGACCCACTGTGGCTGTAACTTGTGATGTTGCAGGTTACTCTGATGAGGATTAGGAGTCATGAGTCTACACTCAACATGTTTTCCTGTGGCACATGAAGATGAAGACTTTATTTTATTTACTTATTCAAACTCTTGTACTAGGCCTGTGGCCTTGGAGTTGTAAAGACTATGTTTGTCTCTGGAATGACTGTAATAATGACCTTTGTTTATGTGTACTTCATCTTAAATTGTGGATGCTAGCATTGATCCAGGGACTACCATTGCAATCAAAGGGATCCTTTTTCTTTATAAAGGAGGGATCTTACAGATGGTATCAGAGCACTGTGTTGCCTGTAGGATTATGACCCTAGGATTGGAAACCACTAAGGAAATTTTTTCAACAACTTCTACACTTGTCTATTATTCTCGTAAACTTTTCTAATCTTCTTTCTCATCTCTAATTGTAGATGAACTCCATCAACGAAGCCGTAAGGAAAGGACCACTCATGACAATGACTTTAGAGTGTGAGACATAGTTTCCCAAGACTCTCAAGGACCTCATGGTTGCAATGGAAATACATGGTGCAGCTGTGTACAAAGGTTTTCCTGTGATGGATGAAGGAGTTGAGTACTGGTGGGTGCAACTTCACTTGTATAAAAACAAGGAAGACAACCACAAGGAATCAGGATTCTGCATGTTCACCAATTCAGTGATGCACCCTACATTCTTTGATTCAGCAAGGGATGCAGCTTGGAAGACCATCAAAGAACTTGGTGATAGAGTCAAGTGCAGAATGCTCAACATCCAGAATGACCTAAAGGAAGAGAAGAAACATACCCAAGAGTTGGACGCTACCAACCAAACCTTAAGAGGAGATATTATAGACTTAGTAATGGAGTCATGTGCTCAAGATAGAGTGATTGCTTCTAGAAATATTGTGTTAGCCAACATATCTAGTGAGATTGGATTGTAAGCGTACTTCGTTAGTTGGACCACCACTTATCACCTTATTTTCCAAATGTTGCTTAAAATAAGTTGAACCTTGGTTGTTGTAATGGATCCATGTATGCCATGACTTGTGTGTTTTGAATTCCAAGGATATGTATGTGATGCTTTTCCATGTGTTTTATCTTAAATTGTGTTGTTCTAATTTTTTTATCTTAAATAGATGCCTAATGTTACCGTCAGCACTGTTGAGGAGTTCCAGGGAACTCGCTTTGGTCCTCGTATTGTTGATCTCACTACTTTTCTCAATCTCCCTCTTCCTACCATTATGGTGCTTCCCCTCACCAAGTTTGAGAGGAAAGACCTTTGGGGTTTCAAGGTCAATCAGCCTGAACGCCAGACTGAGCCTACCACGGAGGCCATCATGTTCAAGCTCATGCTTGATGACAAGGAGAGAGGCCTTGAGGTAGTCATGCAGGATCTGATAGGACGTCTACTAGGGAGACACTCTCTACAGGTTAGAGGTACTCACTTCCACACCTTCGGTAGACATGATGAGGATGGAGAGGACATCGACTTCGAGGATACTTCAAGGGATACAGCAGAGCCGATTCGTCTATACCTCCAGGACTTAGAGTTTCTTCTTAGGCACGTGGACACTGATAGGACCAACGTTATGCTCAGCAATGACGAACTCCAGGTGCAGCTTCGTGAGAAGGACAAGCTCTTCGTGCAAGATGATATAGTCAAGGAGATGGAGGCAAAGTTCGAGAGTCAGGACAAAAAGTTCAAGAGTCAAGAGAAGCAAGTCCAAGATAGGAACAAGAGGATTCGAGAAATGACTGCTGAACTGGAAGCCAAGGAATTCGAGCTTGAGCATCAACAGACTGTGATTGAGAGGCTTCGTTCTCAGAAGAGGGCTCTCAAAGCCAAAGTAGAGACCTTGACCACCAATGTCGAGGAATACAAGACTGCTATGGAGAATGCCGGTCTTACCTTTGTTGAGGAGGAGGTTGAAGTCGATGAGTAGTGTTGACTACTCATTTATCATTTATTTATCATATTTTATTTGTGTCACAATGACCATCCAACATGTGGATGGCTTGTTATTGGTGTGTTTACTTTGCGAACTTATCGTTTTTGTGGTTGGACTACTATTACTATGATGCATGCTTGATGATTGTTTATGTGATGTATTGTGCATAATAGCATCTATGGGTATCTCATTCTTATCTCTATTGAACAAACCACAAATGCCTCCCCGTCGTGCCAATCCCAACCCCAACAACAACATCACTCCTGAGATGCAACAAATGATGACAGCTCAGACTCAGCTGATGCAAATGATGACGACGTTCATCCAGAACCAAAACAACAACAACAACAACAACAACAACAACAACAACAACAACAACAACAACAACAACAACAACAACAACAACAACAACAACAACAACAACAACAACAACAACAACAACAACAACAACAACAACAACAACAACAACAACAACAACAACAACAACAACAACAACAACAACAACAACAACAACAACAACAACAACAACAACAACAACAACAACAACAACAACAACAACAACAACAACAACAACAACAACAACAACAACAACAACAACAACAACAACAACAACAACAACAACAACAACAACAACAACAACAATAACAACAACCCACCAGGTTTTGACATGCTTACCAGGTTCATGAGATTGAGGCCAGCAAAGTTCTCAGGAACAACTGATCCCATGGTGGCCAATGATTGGCTACGCTCTGTGAACAAGGACTTGGTAATCGTAATCTTGATGCAGAAAAGGTCAGATTTGCAGCACATTTGCTGGAAGGACCAGCCGCCACTTGGTGGGATAACTTCCAGATCACCACTCCCATAGAAGATTTGACATGGGCTATCTTTGAGGATGGCTTTCGTACTGCTCATATCTCATCTGGAGTGATGAGTCTGAAGAAGAAAGAATTCCATAATCTGAAACAGCGCCACCGCAGCGTGGCTGAATATATCGAGGAGTTCAACAATCTGGCACGTTATGCACCGGACGAAGTTGATACTGATGCTAAGAGGAAGGAAAAGTTCCTTGAAGGCCTGAATGATGAACTGAACTTGCAGCTATCAGTGGCCTATGTTCCCACTTATCAGTCTCTTTGTGACAAGGCTGCTATTTTGGAGAGCAAAATGAAGCAAGTTGAAAGCAGGAAGAGAAAGCACTCTGATAAGAACAGCTCAGGATTGTCTCACAAACGTTCCCATTATGATGATAATGGAAGTTCAGGATCCCACAAGCATGGGAAATTCAACAAGCACCACAACCACAACCATCATCATGACAACAAGCATCACCGTAGTCATGACAATGACAAGTACAAGAACCACAGGGGTGGATATAAGAGACACCACAGTGGAAGTGGCAGTGGAAGTCAGCCTGTCAAGAAAGATATTAGTCAGGTTGAGTGTTTCAAGTGCAAGAAGCTGTGGCATTATGCAAATGAATGCCCAGAAAAGAAGGTTGAGGGACCCAACAAGCCCAACCCTTTTCAGAAGGGACAAGTGAACCACATCAATGTGGAGGAAATTTATGAGGAGCCTGATGCTGTTGCTAGTAAGTTCAAACTCAATTCTGTTCCAGCATTTGTTCTCTTTGATACTGGTGCATCTCATTCATTCATATCAAGAGAATTTGTTGAAAGAAATGAACTACCGATAGAAACTATTGGGTGTCCTACAAAAGTAAGTTCTCTTGGCGGAGAAATGATAGTGAATTCAGGATGTCATGATCTAGTCATAGAGTTTGGGAAGTAAAAGTTTCCCGTTAACTTGATAATTCTAAACTCCCAAGGATTGGATGTCATTTTGGGAATGGACTGGATGACTAAGCACAAGGGAGTGATAGATTGTGCCAACCATACTGTCTCACTCACAACTCCAGAAAATAAAAGGATCAGATTCAAGACCAACTTTGAAGCAAGAAGGAGTATGCTAAATTCTCTTAAGGGAGTTAGCATAGACAGTGTACCAATTGTGAGTGAATATCCGGATGTGTTTTCGGAGGAATTACCGGGAATGCCACCAGATAGAGATGTGGAATTTCTTATTGATTTGCTACCAGGATCTGGAACAATAGCAAAGAGACCATATAAGATGTCAGTTGATGAACAGAAAGAACTCAAGAAACAACTTGGAGAACAGTTGCAGAAAGGATTTATTCAACCAAGTTCTTCATCTTGGGGATCCCCAGTTTTGTTTGTGGAGAAGAAAGATAGAAGTCAAAGGTTATGCATGGATTACCGTTCACTTAATGAGGTGACTATCAAGAACAAATACCCTTTACCTAGGATCAATGACTTGTTTGATCAGCTAGAAGGAGCATGTGTGTTCTCAAAGATTGATCTCCGGTCAGGTTATTTCCAGCTCAAGATAAGAGAACAAGACATACCCAAGACAACTTTCACCACAAGGTATTGGATTGTATGAGTATACCGTGATGCCATTTGGTTTGACCAATGCACCAGCATACTTCATGAATATGATGAACAAGGTGTTCATGGAATTTCTTGATAAGTTTGTCGTCATTTTCATCGATGACATTTTTATCTACTCCAAAAGCAAAGAAGAACATTAAGGACATTTGCGTTTGATACTTGAGAAGCTTAGAGAGCATAAACTTTATGCCAAATTCAGCAAGTGTGAATTCTGGTTGAATGAAGTTGGATTTCTTGGTCACGTTGTGTCAGGAGATGGTGTTGCAGTTGATCCTGCTAAAGTTCCGGCTGTAACTGAATGGGAATCTCCCAAGCCAGTGAAAGAAGTTCGTAGCTTCCTTGGCTTAGCAGGTTACTATAGAAGATTCATTGAGAATTTCTCCAAGGTAGCAAAACCTATGACTGAATAGCTAAAGAAAGACAAGAAATTTGCTTGGTCTGAAGGATGTGAACTCAGCTTTCAGGAATTGAAGAAGAGACTTGTGACAGCACTTGTCTTGTGTCTGCCAGATTTGGAGAAGGATTTCCAAGTGTATTGTGATGCATCTCATCATGGATTGGGTGCAGTACTTATGCAAGAAGGGAAAGTTGTGGCTTATGCCTCGAGACAACTCAAAACTCATGAAGTGAACTACCCTACTCATGATTTAGAGTTAGCCTCTGTTGTCCATGCACTCAAAACATGGAGACACTATCTTTTGGGAAAGCGTTGTGAAGTGTTCACAGATCACAAGAGTTTGGAGTATATCTTCACCCAGAAAGAAATTAACATGAGACAAAGAAGATGGCTAGAACTCATCAAGGACTATGACTTAAGTTTACAATACCACCCCGGTAAAGCAAATGTTGTAGCGGATGCTCTAAGCCGTAAGGTTTTTGTGAATGGCCTTACTAAGGGAGAATTGCCAGACGATCTGTGTGCCCAATTTAGAGATCTCAGATTGGAGATTGTGCCTGAAGGACATCTCATGTCTTTGGATGTTCAACCCACTTTGTTGGACAAGATCAAAGAAGCCCAGAAGACTGATAAGGAGATTGAATAAATCAAGGAAAAGATTGGCAAAGGAAAATCCAAAGGATTCCATGAAGACGAACAGGGTACTTTATGGCATGGGAAATGTATCTATGTTCCACAAGATCCGGAGCTTCGAAAACTGATTTTGCAAGAAGCACACAACTCACCGTATTCCATTCATCTAGGTAACACCAAGATGTACATGGATATGAAGGAAAGATTTTGGTGGAATAATCTCAAGAAGGACATCGCCGAGCATATTGCTTTGTGTGATGTGTGTAGTAGAGTGAAAGCAGAACATCAGAAACCAGCAGGTCTGCTTCAACCACTACCTATTCCTGATTGGAAGTGGGACAAGATTGGTATGGATTTCATTACCGGATTACCAAGGACCAGGTCAGGATACGATTATATTTGGGTAGTAGTGGATCGCCTAACTAAAGTGGCTCATTTCATACCCGTGAAGACGACCTATACAAGTGCTAAGTTGGCCAAGATCTATATGAATAGAATTGTATGTCTACATGGAGTACCCAAGAGTATTGTGTCTGATAGAGGAACCCAATTCACTTCTCATTTTTGGAGACAGCTACATGAGTCATTAGGAATGAGGTTGGAATTCAGTACTGCTTTTCATCCTCAAACTGATGTACAAACAGAAAGGACTAATCAGATTCTTGAAGATATGTTAAGGGCATGTGCCCTAGACTATGGAGCCAGTTGGGATGAAAGTCTGCCTTACGCAGAATTTTCCTATAACAACAGCTATCAAGCCAGTATTGAGATGGCACCATTTGAGTTTCTCTATGGGAGAAAATGTACCACCCCATTGCTATGGAATGGTGTGGGAGAAAGAAGTTTGTTCGGACCAGAACTTATCAAAGAAGCCGAAGAGAAAGTCAAGCTGGTTAAGGACAGATTAAAAATAGCACAGTCCCGACAGAAAATCTACGCAGATCCTAAGCGTAGAGAAGTCACCTATGAAGTTGGTGATAGAGCTTATCTTAGAGTGTCACCACTTCGTGGAGTGAAGAGGTTTGGAGTCAAAGGGAAGTTGGCCCCAAGATATGTTGGACCATTCAAGATTCTGAGTCGCAAAGGAGAGGTTGCTTTGAAATTTAATTGCCAGAATCTTTGTCAGCTGTTCATAATGTGTTTCATGTGAGTCAGCTTAAGAAATGTCACCAAGAAATGGAAGAAACTTCTTTGAGGGATACCATACCTTTGGAAGAGGTTCAATTGGAGAGTGACCTCACTTATGAAGAGAAACCTATCAAGATTCTTGAGACTGCAGAAAGAGTCACACGAACTAAGACTATCAAATTCTGCAAAGTTCAATGGAACCATCATTCCGAAGAGGAAGCAACTTGGGAAAGAGAAGATGATCTTCGGAAAGACCACCCTCACCTATTTGCTAGCCAATCCGAATCTCGAGGGCGAGATTCACCTTAAGGGGGTTAGATTTGTAACATCCCTAAAATCATGTTTCAAACTCATGCATATCATCCATGCATCCATGATCATATAAGTTTCATTTCAAACAAATCATTTCAAAACAGAAGCATATATGCTTATTATTTCATGTAAGTTTGCTCTAGCCTTAGTACTATCTTGCAACGAGAAGAGTACTTGTTTTGGTTCAATAAGGTTTGAAATTCAAACTTAGGCACCATCAAAAGTTTGAACAAAGTTTCAAAACAAAATGAGTAAATAAAACCAATATTATGCCTATTGTATATATATCATAAAGGCTTGGTTTTATTTTTATTTTCACTTGATCAAAGTGTTTCCAGTAAACAGTAGTGTTTGACACACATTTGAGTGCAAAGTTTGCAGTATAAAAACCTAGAGAAGATTTGAATTCAAACTCATTTGATTTGTATTTGAAAATCATTTCAGAAAATCAAAACAGAAAAAGAAAAGGAGAAAAGAAATGGAAAAAGGCCAGCGCCACCTATCTAGCCCAACAACTATTTCAGCCCACTAAGACCACCCGGGTTCTTTCTCTCTCTCTCACCCGCGGACGAACCCACCAGGTCACTGACCACGCGACCCCACCTCCTCTCTGTTTAACTCGCTGACGAGTGGACCCTGCGACCACGCCGTCGTCGTCGTCAATCACGCGCGGCCGCGACGCTCGCTCCGCCGTTACCTCACCGCAGTCACCGCGGGCTTAATTGCCATTGATACCGCGCGCGATCCTCGCCCCCGCTCTGGCTATAAGACCACCTCCCCCACGCGGCCATTTCCCCCAACAAAGCCAGACAGATACGCCCAGTCGCTCAAGAATCATCCTCGCACGCCAGAGATGAGCTCACTCTGGCGACCGATTCCGGTGAGCCCCGTGCGCCCCTTCCTCTCTGGTTCTTGCGACCCACTTCAAAACTTCCTTGCGCACCTACTGACACCGTTGGTTCTTTCTGGACCGCCCCAGGTCGTCGTCTTCGACAAGCACAGCAAGCTCCCGACGTCATCCTCAACTCCGGCGATCAAATTTGGTGAGCCCCTTGTTCCCCTCTGCCTCTGATTCACACGATAGAGTTCGCCATGGTCTTGCGCATCTACTGATGCCGTTTGTGCATACTAGGGTGACCAAGAGCATCGCCAACGTCGTCGTCCACCCAAGCCCGACGCCGACAACAACTCCGACGATCCCGTGCAGCCGTGTCCGTGCGCCCCTTGCCAAGCCGTCACCAGGTTGAGCATCAGTGCATCGCCACGATTCTGGTAAGCATCTCCGATCACCCTGTGGACACTTAGCGCCACAGACAGCACGCCGCCGCCAAGAGCCACCGCCAAATACCATCTGTGGTCGCTGATCCAGACCGTTGGATCTAGATCCAGCAGATAAATGATCACTTATCGAAGCGTTACGAGTAGATATGGACCGTGCAGATTAAGTAGATATAACGGCTCACAGACGCGATCCTGAGCGAACCGGTACGCGCCAATCAGATTAAGACGCGTGGCTAGGGTTTAAGTTTAAAAACAGGATTTAAATCTATTAGATGTTTGAATTTGTTTTGGCTATAACTTTTGATTCCCACGTTAGAATTTGACAAATTTTATATCATTGGAATCAGGAGAACAAGCCCTTCCTATTTATGCATTGTGTTTAATGTTTTGCTTCTGTTAAAATGGTTTTATTTACAGAAACATGTGTAGGGCTATTTTGAGTTTATGAATTGTTTTAGAAATGTTTTAAGGTTTAATTAAATGTTGTTTGGAAAGTTTTTAAATTTTTTATGAACCAGTACTGCACACTTGCTTTTTTGAGTTTTAAAAATCATCACATATCATATTTCATGCATTCATATATTTTTGTTTGTATATGTTTTATATGTGATTTGTGGCTATGATTCTTTGTGTAGATTTTGGTGCCAATAGTGATTGTGATTATGAGGAGTGTAGCTACTCTCCAAATTACCAAAGCAAGTGGTGCTTCATGATATTTTTATCCCTATGTTTTTCTACTAAGCATTAGAAACATTTTTGCTAGTCCTGCATGCTATATTTTTGCTTATATGCCATGTTGGGAAATCCTAGTAGTTGTAGTATTGCTAAGGAATTTCTAAGTTAAGATGCTTATATATACCATGCTTAGCCTAGCTAGTAGCAACCAAGGGTGGTGAAATATACATGCTATGATAAAATATTTCTAAGTCTTTGGACTTGTGTTTTTCCTAATAAAACAACTAAGTAAATGAAACACCTGGGTGGAATGGAAGGAATGGTTTATGTTGAGTGGTTACACAAGGCCCATTTCTATGGTTTACCTTGTGTATCTCACTTGTGGAAAGCCACCCAGGAACAAAGATATTTTAGAGGCCAAATGTTAAGAAGCTTTTAGTGCAGCCACTTGGCAATATGGGCTCTGCCAGGATCACATAGGTTGCTAGAACTTAGCCATTTGGACAGTTGGTGGTAGTGGGATGATAGGTTGGAACGCGTCCATTTGGTCTAAGGGAAGGCTTCTGAAAGGTCCTGTCTTGGTGAAAATCAAGGCCTGTGGGGAAAGTGCACCACCTCTACAGATGGAAGAATCTAAGTACTTAGCCATGTCCCTGGAAAAGGACAACTTGAGCATCAAGACATGGAAGCTATCAAGAATCTCCTCATCCCAATTTCTAAGTAAAAACTTGTGGGAGAACAAGGGTGAAGGACCTCAATGTCTATTGGTGGTTCCTTGGGAAAAATTTTTGACAAAGAAAAACTTAGTGTTTTCAACTAATAGGCAAAACTTATTTTGAGCAAAGCAAGCCAAGCTACACTTAGCCAAATTGCATATAGTATCTAGTCCACCTAAATTATACAAAGGTATCACTTTCCAATACTATTCCAATGTATTGACCCACTGTGGCTGTAACTTGTGATGTTGCAGGTTACTCTGATGAGGATTAGGAGTCATGAGTCTACACTCAACATGTTTGCCTGTGGCACATGAAGATGAAGACTTTATTTTATTTACTTATTCAAACTCTTGTACTAGGCCTGTGGATGCTAGCATTGTACTAGGCCTGTGGATGCTAGCATCGCTTACAAGACTATGTTTGTCTCTGGAATGACTGTAATAATGACCTTTGTTTCTGTGTACTTCATCTTAAACTGTGGATGCTAGCATTGATCCAGTGACTAGCATTGCAATCACAGGGATCCTTTTTCTTTATAAAGGAGGGATCTTACAGATGGTATCAGAGCACTGTGTTGCCTGTAGGATTATGACCCTAGGATTGGAAACCACTAAGGAAATTTTTTCAACAACTTCTACACTTGTCTATTCTTCTCGTAAACTTTTCTAATCTTCTTTCTCATCTCTAATTGTAGATGAACTCCATCAACGAAGCCGTGAGGAAAGTACCACTCATGACAATGACTTTAGAGTGTGAGACAGAGTTTCCCAAGTCTCTCAAGGACCTCATGGTTGCAATGGAAATACATGGTGCAGCTGTGTACAAAGGTTTTCCTGTGATGGATGAACGAGTTGAGTACTGGTGGGTGCAACTTCACTTGTATAAAAACAAGGAAGACAACCACAATGAATCAGGATTCTGCATGTTCACCAATTCAGTGATGCACCCTACATTCTTTGATTCATCAAGGGATGCATCTTGGAAGACCATCAAAGAACTTGGTGATAGAGTCAAGTGTAGAATGCTCAACATCCAGAATGATCTAAAGGAAGAGAAGAAACATACCCAAGAGTTGGAGGCTACCAACCAAACCTTAAGAAGAGATATTATAGACTTAGTAATGGAGTCATGTGCTCAAGATAGAGTGATTGCTTCTAGAAATATTGTGTTAGCCAATATATCTAGTGAGATAGGATTGTAAGCGTACCTCGTTAGTTGGACCACCACTTATCACCTTATTTTCCAAATGTTGCTTAAAATAAGTTGAACCTTGGTTGTTGTAATGGATCCATGTATGCCATGACTTGTGTGTTTTGAATTCCAAGTATATGTATGTGATGCTTTGCCATGTGTTTTATCTTAAATTGTGTTATTCTAATTTTTTTATCTTAAATAGATGCCTAATGTTACCATCAGCACTGTTGAGGAGTTCCAGGGAACTCGCTTTGGTCCTCGTATTGTTGAGCTCACTACTTTGCTCAATCTCCCTCTTCCTACCATTATGGTGCTTCCCCTCGCCATGTTTGAGAGGAAAGACCTTTGGGGTTTCAAGGTCAATCAGCCCGGACGCCAGACTGAGCCTACCACGGAGGCCATCATCTTCAAGCTCATGCATGATGACAAGGAGAGAGGCCTTGAGGTAGTCATGCATGATCTGATAGGACGTCTACTAGGGAGACACTCTCGACAGGTTAGAGGTACTCACTTTCACACCTTCGGTAGACGTGATGAGGATGGAGAGGCCATTGACTTCGAGGATACTTCGAGGGATACATCAGAGCCGATTCGTCTATACCATATCTACTCAAATCATCCGTGAAAGTAACAAAATAACGATATCCACCTCGCGCCGACACACTCATTGGACCACATACATCAGAATGTATGATTTCCAATAAATCGCCATCGCTCCATTGAACCGGAAAACGGCGTTCTAGTCATCTTGCCCATAAGGCATGGCTCACATGCATCAAATGATTCAAAATCAAGTGATTCCAAAAGTCCATCTGAATGGAGCTTCTTCATGCGTTTAATGCCAATATGACCTAGACGGCAGTGCCACATATATGCGGATATATCATCATTAAGTTTAATCCTTTTAGCATCAACATTATGAATATGTGTAACATTATCATCGAGATCTAATATAAATAAACCATTCATCATTGGTGCATGACCATAAAAGATTTCATTCATATAAATGGAACAACCATTGTTCTCGGATTTAAATGAATAACCACTTCGTATCAAACACGATCCAGATACAATGTTCATGCTCAGTGCAGGCACCAGATAACAATTATTCAAGTTTATAACTAATCTCGACGGCAAATGGAGAGGTAGCGTTCCGACGGCGATCACATCAACGCTTGATCCATTGCCGACACGCATCTTGACCTCACCCCTTGCTAGTGGTCGCTTGTTCCGCAGCCCTTGATTCGAGTTACAAATATTAGCAATCAACGTATCAAATACCTGGTGCTACGCGAGCACTAGTCAAGTACACATCAATAACATGTATATCATATATACCTTTGTTTGCCTTGCCGCCTTCTTGTCCGCCAAATACTTGGGGCGCTTGGCCCAAAGGCCCCTTACAATAGTAGCACGGTATCGACTTAGATCCAACTCGGTTTCTTTTCAGCACGGCAACCGCTTGCCGCCTTACTTCCTTCCGTTTTCCCTTCTTGTCTTTCTTGAAACCAGTGTTCCTATTGATCATCAACACTTGATGTTCCTTTTTGATCTCCACTTCTGTAGTTTTAAGCATTGACAGAAACTCGGGGAGAGACTTCTTCATGCATTGCATATTATAGTTCATCACGAAGCTCTTATATCTAGGTGACAGAGACTGTAGAACATGATGGATGCCTAATTCAATGGTAATCGTTATTCCCAAGGACACAAGCTTATCAGCGTAACCCGACATCTTGAGTACATGCTCACTAACAGAGCTGTGCTCTTCCATCATGCAGCTAAAGAACTTTTCTGAAGCGTTGTAGCTCTGTCTGAGAACATGTGTCGTAAAAATCATTTTCAACTCACCCATTGTATCAAATGCATTGCCGCTTTCAAACGCTTTCAAGTTCGGATCTACCTCGTACAATATGCCGCAATGAACTAAGTTGTGGTCCTCCTGACGAGTCTGATAGACATTCTTCTCCTCGTCAGGGGCATCCTCAAAAGGTGGGGGGCCTAGTGGCGCTTCTAGCACGTATTGCTTTTGTGCAGCAGAGAGGAGAATCCTCAAATTCATGGCCCATTCGGTAAAGTTGCTACCGTTCGTTGCAAGTTTCTCTTTCTCCATGAACACATTGAAATTAAAAGCAGGTGGTGCCATCTACAACAGAATTTGTAAAGTTTAGACTAAGTGTATGATATATTAAGTTCAACTAATCCATATTACGAATGAACTCCCACTCAAAAACGACATCCCTCGTGCCTTTTTGGTGATTACATGAACCAAATCTACTATACCAAGTCCGATCATCACGTGAGTCAGTATAGCTTCAAAGGCGAGCATCAAATGGGCATCATATCTACTATATGACTCATGCTTAACCTTTCGGTCCGTGTTCCGAGGCCATGTCTGTACATGCTAGGCTCACCAAGTTAGAACATTAGTATTCGCGTGTAATCGCTTTTACACCAAATATGGTCGTGGATCCAAGAACACCCGATCATCACGTGATGTCTTGGAGCAACGAAAACATAATCGGTGCATACTAAAGGAAGAACACATTCTTATCTTGATATTTAAATGAGGGATCATCTTATTATGCTAACAAAGCGCTAAACAAGCAATATAAGATGCTATCAAACATCACATGTTTATTAGTGAAATGATATGGTTCCCGCATATGATCTCTATCATGTGCATCGTGGTATGATCACTATCATACCTATATGTGTAAGTCCAAGGTCTATGGAGATTACACGTTATGTATGTTATAAGAGTATCACCTCATACTTCTACTTACAACATCACCATATCATAACACTAGCCCAGAAACAATCTAAACTAGACGCCTCTAATTTATCCATTGCAAGTTTTACGTGGTTTAGGGCTTTCGAGATAGAACCTTTCTTACCTACGAACATGAACCACAACGAGGATAACCAAATTGTTGACAACTCGTTACAAATTAGATATTGACTATAGTAGAAGAGACAGACACCCGCTAGCCACTTATGCAAACTAGTTGCATGTCAAGCGTGGAACAGGTCTCATGTGCGAGGACATGTAAAGTTTGTCCGGGCCGCTTCATCCCACTATGCCACCAATATCCAAAGTACAACTAAGAAGCAATAAAATGATCATCATCGCCCACATACTCATATGTGTACTACCCGTGTAAAGCATGTACGCATAGATCCGGCTCTGATACCACTGTAGGGTTCGCAGCATAGAAAACAAAAATTTTCCTACGATGGGAACTAAGTACCAAGATCTATCTACTAGATATAAACAACGGGTGGATATATATCCGTAGAGAACATACCCTTGAAGACCGACAAAGCTTAACGAGTCCAAACTCGTGGTTGATGTAGACGATCTCTTGCCGATCCGTGCTCGCACACACGTTCGAGGCACCGAGCAACCTCCGCCTCCTCGTTCCAGCGATGCAGCGGAAGCACAACTCTTTCTTGCCGAATAGCCACCGGGAACATGTATCTCGCTAGTCCGAGACCATGGGGGATAAATTCTAGAGGGGAAGAGAGATCCTTCACGAGGAGGTGTGAGTGAGAAGTGAGGAGAGGATGCCTTTATAGGAGGAGGGAGGGAACCCCAAGGGGTGGCCGCATGGGGCTGCCCTTGCCCTCCCTCTTCATGTGGGTGGACACTCCACTCACAAAATTCCTTTAAATTCCTCCACTCAAAATCCCACTCAAACATGCCATTAAATTTCCACCAAATTTAATGCAAACTCTCATTAAATAAAACTCTTTATTTTATTCAGAATTTTGTCAATTACTTTAATGACAAACATTCACAAATAACCCATTGCTAGAATTCTATTTCACATGCATAACCACTTTATGCAATTTCACCAAAACCTGTTTCAAGATTCTAGTGAAATAAATTCGCGCTTGTTCATTCTTTCGGCATGAAACTTTTGCTCCTATTGGATGTCGGTGTCTCTTAAGTGTGTCACCCTATGGTTCGTGAATAATGCGGACATGATCGAGACCCTCTCGGATCAATAATCGAAGCGGATCCGAGACCCATACCGACTCCCACACATTCAACGATGACTTTCTTGTGATCCTCGGAACCTTTTACGCCAAGATATCTTAATCCCTTTGTTTCACGATATATTACATGTCCGAGATTCGATCATCGGTATATCCATACCTAGTTTGATCTCATCGACATGCACTCTTTCTCGCTCCCGTGATATAACATTCTAGTGATAAAATCACTTGCTTGCAAGCTAATCAATGTGATATCACCGAGAGGGCCCAGTATATCTAGCCGCCATCGGGATGAACAATTTCACTCGATCCATGAGCCTCAACATAACACTTTATTAGTTCTGAATCCATCTTTATAATCACCCTTACGGTGTGACGCTTGATGTTATCAAGAAACTCTTCCTGTTAGTGATTGACATGATCTCATGGTCTAAGGATTAGGATCACTTGTAAGTTGTTATAGCAATATAAACTCAATGACTTTGATCGTAATGCTATACTTCAGATGAATGTTCATCACACCATTACACTATCGTTGTGATCCCGTTATTAACAACATCCAATGTCCATGATCGAAACCTTGATCATCTTGTTAATCAACGGGGTTTATGAGAGAGGCATAACTAGGAACTTTTTGTTTGTTTATTAAACACACATGTATTAACGCTCAGATAATACAATTATAGCATGCAAAATAAACATCTATCATATACTTGGAATACACATAATAAACACTTTATTATTGCCTCTCAGGGCATATTCCCTTCAGATGGTGCTGATGGAGATGGTGGTGTGGATGATGATGATGATCCCGATGAAGTCTAGCTTGATGACGGTGTTGATGGCGATGATCTCCCCTCTCCGTGAAGGAATTTTCCCGGCAGAAATCTGTCTGTCGGAGAGCTCTTTCTCTCTCTGTATTTTCCGCCCCGCAGAGGCGGCAGAATCTTTCTGTGGCCCCTCCCCGTGTATTAGGGTTTCAGGAGGAAGATATAGGCCAAGGGGCGGAGCAGGAGGTGGGCCAGGATGGCCACACCCCCGGGTGGCCCATCTCTGCCTCCCTTGTGGCTTCCTTCGCCTTCTGGAAAAATAGGATTTTTCGTGTATTTTCTGATCTTCGCGAAAATTACATCTGAACACCGCTTTTTCTATCAGAATCCTGACTCTGGCAGTTCATCCTCCAAAAATCATCCAACATGCAAAAATAGATGAAATGACATAAGTATCACCTCTTAATATAAAATATATCAATGAATAGCAGTAAATTATGATATAGAATAGTGATGCAAAATAGACGTATCATTCGGCAAAGGCGGAGGGATGCGGGCTTTTGACTCTCGACCACACCATCCAGCTCCTCATCTCGAGCTCGCCATGCAGCAAGTACGGGTGGATTCAACGATGGGTAGGTCAAAATAGGGAGGAAGAGATGGGACAGGTGGGGGCTGAGAGAGGCTGAAGGTGGGTCTTTTCCCCCAATCCGGCGTGGAGTTTTTTCTGCATGTTGCTGGCACCCCCGACACAACCCCGACTTGGAGTGGGTGGGTTCGGAGCGTCGGACAATTTGGAGGGGGCGTGCTGAGCTGTATTTCGTTTGGGGCTATAGGTGGGAGTACTAGTTACTAAGCGGGCACAAGTAGACGGGCCTGCTGCGTGCTGCAAGAGTCGGATGGGTAGCGAGGGAGCCAACAAATTAATACTGGGTCTGTGGATTTTTTTTTGAGAGAAATACTGGGTCTGTGTTGCGTGCACAGTAGACAGTACCATAGGCGGGAGCAGGAAGAAATCACTGGGTCGCTAGCTCTCCTTTCTTCCAACGAATTAAAGCGCCACTCACATAACCGCTCTGTCTCTCTCTCTCCGCGTGCCTGAGCGCGAGTAGCTGCAGGACAGAGTTCAGTGTAGCTGCAACTGCGTCAACACTGCTGGAGCAGCAGCTCTGTCCCCCACTTATTAGCCTATCCTATAGGAGGTCGTAGGGACTAGGGGTGCAGTAGTAGTAACTAGGGGTGCAGCAGTAGTAGTAAGAAGGTCTCCTCCGGTCCGGTCTGGTGGATGGTCTCGACCTAGCTAGTTGAAAGAAACGACAGTCCTCAAGTACCAGGTAGTACAAGATTTTTTTTTTCACAATAAAGTAACAGGTATACGAGTTAACTGCAATTGGTGATACATATTCCCTCCGTTTCATATCACTCTGCACATAAGGTTCGGTCAAATTCATGCTCTACGATATTTGACCAAATGTATATATATAATAAAGTAACAACATATACCTTCCAAATGTACTATATAATATAAAATTACTCTATTATGGTTCTAACAGTATTTGTGTAAAAGATCTTCTCTGCATCATTTTGGAGCCCGGATAAAGGAGAAAACACAATGCGCTCCTTTCAGCCCTCCACGAGGAGGACGGGGTGCCACCCCATCCCATCCGAGTACCCTCCCCACTATGGCACACAGGCTCTTTGCTGTGTGGGCAAAAGACACGACAAAGGCCTTTCGGAACACGATAAAGGTTTTGTCGTGTGTATACACACGGCAAATGCCACACGACAACGTTCGCCATGGCAAAGGTCTTTTGCCGTGTGTTTTCTAAATAAGACACGGCAAAGGCTTTGTCGTGTGTCTCATGCGTAGACACGGCAAAGTAAAGTAAGATGACGGTTTCCGCGGAGATGACGGTGTCTATTCTTTGCCGTGTGTCTTCTCGAAAAGTACACGGCAAAGAAGTTGTCTTTGCCGTGTGTCTCCTCGAAAAGTACACGGCAAAGAAGCTGTCTTTGCCGTGTGTCTCGTGGAAAAAGTACACGCCAAAGAAACTGCCTTTTTTAAAAAAAATAAAAAAAATTATTTTATTTCAAACTTTTTTGAATATTATTTACTTGATAATCTCATATAGAATATTTTAACCCTTTGTATGTTAAATATTAGGTCAAATTACACTCATAATCAAACTTTCTAGGAATGAGCTTCCGACAAAGAAATCATACCTTGTTGCTAATACTTTCGTATCAATCCTATTAACTCTTGGGCCATGATGTCACACATCTCAGTTTTAGATTCCAAACAATTATTTAAGTAAACAATAATGAAAAGTAATAATAATCTTGAATCCAAATAAAAAATAAAATGATTTTATTTTATTTCCTTTTTCTATTTAATATGGAATAATTCATATATTTAAATCCGTAAATCGGAATTCGACAAATAAAATGTCTAAATCGATCAAAAAAATGTGAGGAATCCAAATATGACATCCATATAATCTTGTGAAAATGGGGCGGTGTCATTTTCAATTATCCATTTTGTGGTTGCTTCATAAAACCCCTGGTTTTTTTGTGCCCGGAAAATAGAAAATGGCTTTTTGGTGCGAGGAAAAGGAAAACTTCCTCCAGCAACATTATTTTCAATTCCATGATGCACATGCATGCACGATATGGGTACATTATCACAAACTATGCCTTGATTCTAGCCATAACATTGGTCATTTGACCCAAAAGCCAGGAAACCTCGAATGAGATAGGTCATTTTGTGAAGATTTTTTTGAGACATATACAATATAACAAGTTTGATTTTTCCTTGTAACCATGTCACATAATATGACATCACGCGAAGGTTTGGCATTGTTTCAATTGTCTTTGATTTTTTTATGACTCTTTTAAACTATCGAAAAACTTTGTCGAACGACGGGTATGAAGATTCTTAGCTCAGAGCTAAGCCTCTCTAAACTTTCACTGGATCTCTGATGAAATAGCATATTGTGAATCTAAAAATGATTTTGTAAAAAATCATGCCCATACGATCATGTACCTGTAGTTCATATCTGACCCACTTCCTACCGATTCGGTAGGAATTTGTCTTTTTCACCTGGAGTGGACGAAAAGGTTTGAGATCCCCTCGTTGGGACATTGTACATTTAAGATGGTCTAGTATTTTTGAAAAATGGGGTGGTAGAATTTTGAATTATCCATTTGGTGGTTGCTTCATTAAATTCCTCGTTTTTTACGCTCGTAAAAATGGAAAATGGCTTTTTGGTGCGATGAAAAGGAAAACTTCATCCTACAATATTATTCTCCATTCCATAATGCACATGCATGCACAATATGGGCAGATTATCACAAACTATGCCTTGATTCTAGCCATAACATTGGTCATTTGACCCGAAAGCCACGAAACCTCGAATGAGATAGGTCATTTTGTGAAGGTTTTTTGAGACATATTCAATATAACAAGTTTGATATTTTTCCTTGCAACCATGTCACATAATATGACATCACGCGAAGGTTTCGCATTGTTTCAATCGTCTTTGTTTTTTTATGACTCTTTTAAACTATCGACAAACTTTGTCGAACGACGGGTATGAAGATTCTTAGCTCGGAGCTAAGCCTCTCTAAACTTTCACTGGATCTCTGATGAAATAGCATATTGTGTATCTAAAAATGATTTTTGTAAAAAATCATGTCCATCCGATCATGTACCTGTAGTTCATATCTGACCCACTTCCTGCCGATTCGGCAGGAATTTGTCTTTTTCACTTGGAGTGGACGGAAAGATTTGAGATCCTCCCGTTGGGACATTGTACATTTAAGGTGGTCTAGTATTTTTGAAAAATGGGGTGGTAGAATTTTGAATTATCCATTTGGTGGTTGCTTCATAAAATTCCCCGTTTTTTAAGCTCGTAAAATGGAAAATGGCTTTTTGGTGCGACGAAAAGGAAAACTTCCTCCTGCAACATTATTCTCCATTCCATAATGCACATACATGCACAATATGGGCAGATTATCACAAACTATGCCTTAATTCTAGCCATAACATTGGTCATTTGACTCGAAAGCCAGGAAACCTCGAATGAGATAGGTCATTTTGTGAAGGTTTTTTCAGACAGAATCAATATATGAAGTTTGATAATTTTGCTACCAACTATGTCACATAATATGACACCACGCGAAGGTTTCGCATTGTTTCGATCGTTTTTTAATTTTTTATGCATGTTTTAAACAATGGTCAAAATGGCAAGCATGAAGATTCTCATTTAATATAAATATCTAATTTTTTCGTGTATATAGATAGATCTTATTTTTCTGCAAATTTTGATATATTATTCGTATTTTTCTGAATTAGAATGATTTTTTTATGATTTTCCTAAGAGTAATATGATAAAAGGCAAAAAAGAAGAAAAAAGGACTTTGCCATGTGTACTGCGGAATACACACGGCAAAGGACCTTTGCCGTGTGTACTACGGAATACACACGTCAAAGGACCGGCGAGGGCACACGACAAAGAGACCACCGTCTGCGGCCGTTAGCTCCTCCCGTTAAATGGACTTGTGGGGTCACGGGTCCCACCTCGTTGCCGTCACAACACCTATGCCGTGTGCCGTTGTGGACTTTGCCGAGTGTATTTTCTTTGCCGTGTTCCTTTATGGGTCTTTGCCGTGTATATTTATTTGCCGTGTTCTTTTTCAGAAATTTTTCGTGTTCACATACTTTGTCGTGTATTTTTTGAGTTACACACGGCAAAGACTGTCTTTACCGTGTTCCGGTGCGTTTGGCACACGACAGCGACATTTTTTCCCATAGTGGGCCCCCTCCACGCCCAATCTCCATCGCCATAGCCGGACAAAGCGCGGGTGGTGCTACCGATAGCAAACTTCCTCTCCCCCGCGTTAGGAGGTGGGTCTGAGTCCTCTCATACTGGTGGCAGTGCAGATTAGAGCGACGATGGCTCGGCCTAGGCAGCACAATGGCATCGCAACAACGGGGTGGCGCCGAGGCAGCGAGGGATTAGTCGATGGTGACGCTGCTATGCAAGATCTAGGCCCCCGGGGCCGTTCTGGGTTCGAGCGGGCCCGACATTGCATGCAGGTGGCTCTCTCTGGAGAATGGAAGGGTAGCGTGCGGCGGCTTACCCGCAGCGTGAAAAACGTAGGATTTACGGGCCAATTGGCCCTAGCCAGGCCTGGTGTGTCCCTGCTACCTCGTCCATTCTGCAACTGCCTACGGTGGTGGTATACGGTCTCCTCTCAATGGCTGCGGTGCTGTAGCCCTCTAGTTACAGCCTAGCCTACCGACTTTGCCTCATAGACCATGCGTGGTGTTGTTCCTTGCTTCATGGGTTCAAGGTCACGAATGCCTTTATCGCTAGCTCACGAACTACGCTCGCTAGCTGGCTTCTCTAGCCTTTATCCTCT
Organism: Avena longiglumis; assembly: GCA_030063025.1. Taxonomy (NCBI): domain Eukaryota; kingdom Viridiplantae; phylum Streptophyta; class Magnoliopsida; order Poales; family Poaceae; genus Avena; species Avena longiglumis. The sequence goes on along the minus strand of CP125976.1, from coordinate 98,709,553 downwards.
AGTCAGTACTTAGTTTGTTTAACTTTTGATTAATTTCGTACTGTTTTCCTTTTTAGGCAATGTGATTTTTTTTGGCTGGCTGCCACATATCAACTGTTTGCGGTCTAGTCTCAACGTTTGGTTTTGTTGTAACACCTAAAAAACTACTCCCTTTGTTTTGAAAAGAATATCACAAATTTGTTTAAATTTAGATGAATCTATAATACTAAATAATGTCTAGATACATGTAAATTTAGACAAATTCTTAATATCCTTTTCAGAACGGAGTGGGTACTACCTTAGTTTATATATTAGAACTAATAGTAGTATTCGACAACATGATACACATAAAAAAAATGAATAAAAAAATACTAAAACTAAGCTAGTTTCAAGTGTACATGCAATCAGGGCTGCCTCTATGTTTTGTCGTGCCCTACTCCGAAGTTGAAGCATGGGCCACTAAGACTAATGTATATATAGGCATATATATACAGATATATAGATATATATGTATCTAGTTGTACTTGCAAAATATTAAAAATTAACGTCCAATTACACATATATTTTTAGTCTCAAAACATAAAGAACTAGTACTAGTTTTATCACGTTACAGTCAAACAAGATATAATTCCAATGAGTCCGCTGACAATAATGCTTCGTTGCTTCACAAAAAAGCTTCTTCGATCATTTCTAAATGCAAAATCATTGATTACAATTTTAAGATCAATTTTATGGAAGATACGAAAATACCGTTTTAAAGCACTTTTGTGATTCAATAAGTTCAATCTCTCGCTTTCTTTTATTTATTTCGCAGCGTTAGACTTATGTCTCGGTGCCATATCACCTAAAATACATTATACAAAGAATTAGAAAAGAATCCTAATATACTTTCCTACAAGTTTGCCTAAAATACATGAAACAAGAATTAAAGATTCAGAAAATATTGAATATACCACAGAGAGCATAGCCGAAGTGTTGAATTTCTGATCGAGAATTGAGGCGGTCGGAGATCCATCAAGAGAATGGGGACTGGGGATGCGAATATGTGATGCCGTCAGACATCGATGCAGAGCAGAAGCAGATCGAGACGTAGAGGTGTATGCCGTAGCACGCAGAGATCGAGACGTTGAGTTCGCATCTAGGAAATTGACCGCCAGGGCGAGGCGTGTCCCTATCGATCGCAAATCGGCTGCCTTCTAAATTCTAACTTCATGTTCTCTGATTCTCTTGCTTGGCATGGCTAGGCTGTGGGCCTTTTTTTAAGACGTGCAGGATATGAACTGTAGAGAAACTAGTAATCATAGGCCCCATGCTAGCATGGGCCCTTGGCCTTTGCACAAGGTTTCCATGGCCTAGAGCCGGCCCTGTATGCAACTCGTTGGGATCCCAAGAAAAAGTCAGTTTCACGTCCACACGTAACTCATATTGAAAGAAAAAAATCCACAGTCTCAAATGCATATGTAACTCATTGTGATCCCGAGATAAATGCCACTTGCAAGTACAAATGCAACTTATATTAAAAACAAAATCTTCAGTTATAAATCTACTTGCAACTCTACCATCCCCTACCTCTTCATGGAAAAACTCCAGTTTCAAGTGCTCGTGCAACTTGTTGGGATCCTGAGAAAAAAACCAGTTTTAAGTCCACGTGCAAATCGTATTAAAATTATAAAATCCTCAGGTACAAATCTACTTGCAACTCTCCCTCCCTCCCCCTCCCCCGAGAAAAACTAGTTTCAAGTACACATGCAACTCGTTGGGATCTCGAGAAAAAAATCAGTTTCAAGTTCATATGCAACTCATATTAAAAGAAAACAATCCTCAGTTTCAAATGCACATGGAACTCGTTGTGGTCCCAAGTTAAATGCTAGTTGCAGGTCCAAATGCAATTCATATTAAAAACAAAATTTCTCAGTTACAAACATACTTGCAATTCTCCCACCCCTACCCCTCCTCCGAGAAAATCCAGTTTCAATTGCATCTGCAACTCGTTGAGATCCTAAGAAAAAAGCTAGTTTCAAGTCCACATGCAACTCATATTGAAAGAAAAAATTCTCAGTTTTAAAACCTACTTTCAAACTCTCCCACCTCTCTCCCTCCCCCAAGACAAGTCAGTTTCAAGTGCACATGCAACTTGTTGGGATCCCTAGAAAAAAGTCAGTTTCAAGTACATATGCAACTCATATTAAAAGAAAAATCCTCAATTTCAAATGCACATCAACTCATTGTGATCCCGAGATAAATACGAGTTGTAATTCCAAATGCAACTCATATTAGAAGCAATGATTCTCAGTTACAAAACTACTTGCAACTCTCCCACCACCGCATTTACTCGTTTGGATCCCAAGGAAAAATCCAGTTTTAAGTCCACATGCAACTCATATTAAATTAAAAAAAATCCTCAACTCATATTAAAACCTACTTGCAACTCTTCTACCCTCCATCTCCTTCCGACAAAAGGCAGTTTCAAGTGCACATGCAACTCGTTGGTATCCTTAGAAAAAGTCATTTTCAAGTTCACATGCAACTAATATTAAAAGAAAATTTTGGTCAGTTACAAACATAGTTGCAACTATGCCACCACCCGCTCCCCCGAGAAAACCGATTGCAAGTGCAAATGTAACTCGTTGAGATCCTGAGAAAAAGCCAGTTTCAAGTTCACATGCAACTCATATTAGAAAAAAATGCCTTACACATGCCAACTCTGCGGGGACCGGAGAAGAGCATTCTCACCGCTATCATGTCTATTGCAATCAATCGGTAGTTGATAGGGTTTGTTCTGACTTTTGCTAGGAGGGTATGATTTTTTTGGGGGGGAGTTAGAACGGACATGACAATGATCTGCTTGTGCACCAATTACTAATTAAAATAATAATTCTCAATCAAAATAGGATACACAAATTATGGAAAACTTAAACAGAAAAGAAAAAATCTAAAAAAAATGGTAATTATTCGTCTTCTTTGTTTATCACTAGAGTTGATGTAATAATTGCCTTCGCACTTGTATACATCAAGTGATATGTATCCTTCTATTACAACAACTGCAACAATAAGATCATTTGTTTTTAACCACGTGATGTCAACAAAATCGGCCCAATTATAAGGGAACCTATAACAATCTCCATCTGTCTTGTATGTTCGAAGCACAACTCTGTCGTCCCAACCAAAATGTGCTTCGTCTGTGTCTAGGATTTCAAATGTAGTGGAGAAGACCTTAAAAATCAAATACAAATATTTTTCTGTTAAAAAATTATACTCAGAAGATGAGAATTGGAGATAATAAACAAAAAGAAAAAAGAAAAAAGAACTAACAAAACGATAAATGTCATCAACATCAAGCATGTACACATAAAATTTAGGAACAAATACATCATCCTCAAACCTCATCTTTTGAGAATACATGGTATTAATTATCCCGTTCATTCTGATTGGTTAACAACGTGGATATCTTCGAAATGTGTGTTGAACAAATATGACTCTCACCCGTCTGATATATCAAATACCTCTAAACATTGAAACAAAAATATGTGAAACATTGTTAAATAGGCACTAAAAAGGAAAAAATAAAAATAAAGAACGCTAATTTAAAAACTAACTTACTAGGGAAGCGAGCCCAATTCTTCATATCATCATTGCCCAAAAAGACCTTTACTTGAAAACAACATTTCCATTGATCATAATTCAACCAAAGAATTGCAATATAGACCGCACACTAAAAATGGAAAAAAAATGACAAAGCGTTTCTATAGGAACAAATATGCAAAAAATTAAGTGGATGAAAAATCCACTATATAAAAAATATTCACAATTTTTTTTCAAAACAATCACATCCACACACTATTTTTAGTTAGTCTATAAATAGCAACAAGTTGTTTGCATCTCAAAATAAAAAAAATCTGCAGCCACTCGGATATTTCCTTCACCAAACAAAAGAACCAGTAGCTAAAAACAAAAGGACAATTAAAAAATTTGAAACAACACGGCCAACAACCACTGCGGCCCAAAAAATTTAAATATCCCATCGGACACACGTGGTACAGCGTGTAGTTGTTACAATAGGGGGCCAACAACTCAGGCCAGCCAAAAATCAACCCAGGACAAAAAAACAAAAACCCACACCAATTCTGAAGCACACAAACGAGCGGTCACGGATCTAGCTGTGACATAAGCTACGTCACATATAGCTGTAAATTAGCCATTCCATATAAAAATACTCTATTATGGTTCTAACAGTATTGATGTAAAAGATCTTCTCTGCATTATTTTGGAGCCCGGATAAAGGAGAAAACACAATGCGCTCCTTTCTGCCCTCCACGAGGAGGACGAGGGTGCCACCCCATCTCACCCGAGTACCCTTCCCCTCCACGCCCAATCTCCATCGCCATAGCCGGGCAAAGCGCGGGTGGTGTTGCCGACAGCAAACTTCCTCTCCCCCGCGTCAGGAGGTGGGTCTGAGTCCTCTCATACTGGTGACAGTGCGGATTAGAGAGATGATGGCTCGGCCCAGGCAGCACAGTGGCATCGCAACAACGGGGTGGCGCTGACGCAACGAGGGATTAACCGATGGCGACGCTGCTATGCAAGATCTAGGCCCCTCGGGGCCGTTCTGGGTTCGATCAGGCCTGGCATTGCATGCAGGTGGCACTCTCTGGAGAATGGGAGGGTAGCGTGCGGCGGCTTACCCGCAGTGTGAAAACGTAGGATTTACGGGCCAATTGGCCCTAGCCGGGCCTGGTGTGCCCCTGCTACCTCGTCCATTCTGCAACCGCCTACGGTGGTGGTATACGGTCTCCTCTGAATGGTTGCGGTGTTGTCGCCCTCTAGTTCCAGCCTAGCCTACCGACTTTGTCTCACATACCAAGCATGGTGTTGTTCCTCGCTTCATTGGTTCAAGGTCACGAATGCCGGGGAGTCAACCCCGAAAGACTGGTCACGGCGGTGACTGTACTTTTGGACGTGTGGACGACAATGGTTGTAGTGGCGGGTGGCTCGGGCGCGGCGGTGCCTAGATCTGGAGGTGGATACCTACTCGTCTTACGTGCACCCTTTATCCCTCATCGTGCAGCATGGGAGTTACCAAGCGAAAGTTTTGTGCTTTGGCACTGACGATGGTGGCACCCGCAGGTGCCACTTTCCTCTTGAGTACATCGTTCAAGTGCTTTTTCCCGTGCCAGGGATCCACACGAAAACCAATGCTTGGACTCCATGGGACGCTTTCCGTTGTTACCCTCTTGGGTACGCTATCTTAGAGCTCAAGTTCCTTTCGGCCTAGCATGGAGTGCATGCTCGGCTTCTTAGTCGTGTTGTTTTTCGCTTCTTTGCGTTTTCGGTGTGGCTTATGTTGTTAGGTTATCTCGGGATATGCTTTGTAAGAGGGGTATCTCACTACCTTGTATCACTAGGCCGTGTTGACTTTATTTATAAAGCAGTGCAAAAGTCTATTTCGAGAAACAATACTAATTTAATATTGTAAGTGTTAATGTTTTTTCCTTTATAATTTGTCAAAGTTTGCAATATTTGGCATTGAGCAAACCTTATAAGCGGAGTAATAAGCACAGTTGACAAGAAACAAAGACAATTTTCAGAAAATTTGGTAAGATGAGTTTTGTGGGACAAGTTTGACAGTTCACATATTTCTTGCCGACCTGGTCAACTGAGCCGAGCCGGTCGATTCACGACCGAGCAGCCACGCATGCATGGCCTCTCCCCACTGGGCTGTTGAAACCCACGTCAGCGGAGTCGAAGAAGTGGCCATTGTCGAGGTCATTGTTTCTGGAGTTTTTAGTATAATAAAACATTCCCTTTTCGATAAATGATTAAAAATCTATCATTGTTCGCCAATTTCAAAAAATATGATTCCTTTTCTATAGATTATTTGCAATATACACTAAAGCTGATTTTAAACAGGATTGATATCAAAACTGACAATGGAACCCACCTGTCAGGCTGACGTGGCGACACTGCAGGTTCTCATGTTTTGAAAGCATATCATGCAAGGGTTCCTGCCGCCTCCCAATTTTTTTTCAAAAAATACTATTTAACTTCAAATGTTCATAACTTATGGATACAAATTCAAATGAAAAGAACTTTTAATCTGAAAAGTGCTCAGAATGTTTCAATATTTCGATTCTAAACTTGTTTCACTATTTCGTATAACTAAAATATGCAGTCAATTGATATTGCTTCTAGTAATAATGCAAACTTTGAAAATGCATAACTTTAATTTGTATAACTCTGAATAATATAAATAATATGTCTAAATTTATTTTAAAAATACAAGGAATCTATTTCTGGGATCCATCATGTATGAATCACATCCGTTCCTCTCCGTGCATTGGAAGTCTATCTTAGAGCATCATATATGTACGATGCATTGGAAGGAAATATTTTGTAGAGTTTGTTTCTCCCATGGATAAACAGAGAGATAAAATATTATTTTGTAAGGAGGGATGGATTTTTTAAAACCGTGCAAGAAATTAAATAATTTACAATATATATGAGACATATAATCATGTTATGTACTGTTTTTTTTTCGAATCATGTACCGTTTATGTTTTATGATCGATATAAATGAGACATATTTCGATGTCAATTCGTGCTCAATTTCGTTCATCATGCATGCATGTAAATAGTGAATCCATCACTTATTCCTTTTCCGTGATACGTGGTATATTCTGTTCGAAAAAATGTGCCAAAATACTAATACATGCTGTACACGTGTGTACGCGTCTCTCTGCATGCATGCGTGTATCAGTGTATGTGTTAGGGAAAACGATTTTATAGGTAAAAATCGAAATCATCATCATATAGAAACCTCTGAGAATGGAAATAATAATCATCACCTCTTCCATTCGTTTAACTGCACGCTCATATTAGTCATATCACCAATTGCATAATTTGTATATTCCTCACTAGAATAGATCTAGCCTTGATCGGAAAGGAGTTCTGGCCATGCATCTTGTACATACGTTATATTTATTTATTGTAATACCCGAGATCAACAGGTCTGATTCATGTATTATGGATGTTAGAAATGGATTCCTAAGATTTTTCTAATAAATTTAGACATATTATTTGGATATATATATATATAAAGTTATAAATTTCCAAAGTCTTATATTAATAATAGAAGAAATTTTTAGTTATTAATTTATTTTAATTATCTGAAACCTTGAACCAAGTTTATATTCGCAATATTCAAACATTTTTGAGAATTTTTATATTAAAAGTTTTTCCATTTAAATTTGTATTCAAAAGTTATGAGCATTTCAAAATAAACATGTGCTTTTTTGAAAAACTGTGGAGTGACGGGACCCAGCGTAGTTTGATAACAAAACTCTTGGACCTGCGGGAAAACCTGTATCCGACGCGCCTTCTCTCACTGCTACCTCAGCCTAACGGGTGGATCCAAGTGTTAGAAATCGTATCAACTCGGTTTAAAATCAGGTTTTATACGAATTGCAAAAAATCTACAGAGAAGTGGTCACGATTTGCAAAATTGCGGAACGGTAGTGGATTTTCGAACATTTGGCAGAAAAATGGTGGTTTTAATGTAATAATTCTTGTCCTAGGAACAATGTTGCTACCTGTGGGTCAGGGCATCTCCAGCGGGACAGAAAGCACACGGTTCGAGCCTATCCGATTCGGTTTACACGGGCAAAAGGGAAGACCACACACACTCCTGCGACGCAACCCAAACGGACTCGACCCATCTCCTCTTTGATGGTGCTTGACGTGGAGCACTTTGTTGGAAACCCCAAGAGAGAGGTGTGATGAGCACAACAACAAGTCTTCCCTTAGTAGAGACTGAGGCTATCGAACCAGAAGGAGGAAGGAAACGTCTCAAAGGTGTTGCAAGCAACATGGAAACCTGCACAACACAAACTCGAGACTTTATCACAACGAACAGTGAGGTTGTCAAGCTCACCGGTTTGCTGTAACAAAGGATTAAACGTATGATGTAGAAGGTAATGGTTTGCAGCAAGTAAACAAGTAACAGTGGAAGATGTATCAATGGTAAAGATTGGACCGGGATACATATTCACTAGAGGTGCTCTCCTTAGATAAACAACATGGCATGAAGGGTAAACAAATTACAGCAGGGCAATTGACAGGAACTGAGCAAGGCATAACAATGCAATACTAATCAGAAATATCCTAAGAGTATAGATTGGGCAATACAACAAGATACATAGACCGCCATCCAACTGCATCTATGACTAGAAGTCCACCTTCAGGTTATCATCCAAAACCCCTCCAGTATTAAGTTGCAAGCAACAGACAACTGCCTTAAGCAAAGTGTGTAAGGTAAACAGTCCACGTGTTCCATGAATAAGAGACCGTTGTTTTCTCCCTAGTAGCAACAACACATCTACAACCGAAGAGATTTCTGTCACTTCCCTTAGAAACTAGAGGCATGAACCCAACATCGAGCATAAATACTCTCTCTTGGAGTCACTAGCAACTACTCGGCCAAGATAGCTACTAACAACGAAAATCATGCAAGATCACAAACAACACAGACATGATAGAATCATAAAGACAAAAACATTAATCAATCCAACATAATAATCTAAATATCCATCGGATCCCGCAAACACAACATGCATGATTACAAATAGATTAGATCTTGATCATGAACGGAGCTCACAAGATCTATACATGAAAGCACAAGGAGGAGATACAACCATCTAGCTACTACATGGACCCATAGTCCAAGGTGGAACTACTCACGCATCATACCGGAGAGAAGGCCTCCGGGATTATCTCCCCTCCGACAGGGTGCCGGGAAGAACTTCAGATCCCCCCGATCTAGGGACGACGGTGGCGGTGGCTACAGAAGGTTTCGCGGAATATTGATCGGGTACTTAGGGTTTCTGCATCGGGGGCTTCTTATAGGCGAAGAGGGAGGCCGAGGAGGCGACCGGGAGGGCCACACCCTGCCTAGGCGCGGGGCCACCCCTGGCCGCGCCTAGGAGGGGTTTGGCCGCCCTGGCACGCTTCTCCGTCTTCCCTCTAGACTTCTTGTTCCCCACAGAAAGTTATTGACTTTGGCTTTTGTCCCGTCCAATTCCGAGAATATTGATTTTCTGCCTTTCTGGAACCAAAAACAGAAGAAAACAGGCAACTGGCACTGTGGCAACTTATTAATAGGTTAGTTCCAGAAAAGATATAAAAACACCTCAAAGAAAGACAAAGCAAAGCAAAGTAGATACTAAACAAGCATTGAACATAAAAAATTATAGATACGTTTCCGATGTATCAAGCATCCTTAAGCTTAAGTCCTGCTCGTCCTCGAGTAGGTAAGTGATAAAAGAATAATTTTTAAGGTGACATGCACCTTCACAATAAAGATCAAACCATTTCCAAGCATTGAAAGCTGGGATCAAAGAACTCTAAACATGTGCATGAAAGATGGAGTTCTAACAATAGGACAAAGTAACTATGCATGCAACATGAAAGGCTACAAACAAATATCATGAATAACATGCATTGAAAAACATTTGTTTGTTTCACATACAGAAAACATAGCATAGTGGCAACCATCTTGTCCCTCATAGAGTAGCAAATAGACGCAAAGGACACCTTTAAAGTTCACAAGGGTGACTAGAAACAAATAGCACAAGAGCAAGTAATATCACAATATGCATCAATCAATAAGTTTTGGAACACTGCACACAAAATGACAACTATGATCTCTTAATGGTTCCTAAAGGTAGAAGGCGGAGAGTCAATAATGGTGGAAGAAAGGCCTTTTATAAGGGAAGCAGGGATTTCATGTTTCAAAACGAGCTTCCAAAAATTATGATACTTGTTAGCTTTCAGCCCTCATTGCCCCTATCATAAGCATCTTGAAGTGATTAAGGTTAAAGTGAACTAACTATGGAGTATATGCTTGAAAAAGTATAAGTTGGCAATCTCAAGTCCCTTGAATACGAGGGCCACACCTCATGCTACTCAACTTCAGTCACCTGTAAGTTTTTGCCATTGTAAGTATTTGCATATCATAGAGAACCGCCAATGGGGTACCCCTTGCACATGGTACAGGAGCTTTCCCATAACCAAAATTACAAGGCAAGCAGACAATGAGCATCTCAGCGATCTTTTTATTTACTATATTCAAAGCTTTTTATTGAGGATGCTTCATATATATCTTATTATGGTGATGCTGTAAGTTTCCATCATGATTAGGCATGGCTTAGGCTAGCGGCCCAGGCGTTTCTCTAACACAGAATACAAACTCCATGGACTTACAAGCTCCCTCTTTATTTCACACCGGTGACATGCATAGACAAAAGAGCATGATATCAACTGTGCACAAAGTACAAGTGCAATGTTCAAAACGTTTACCGTGACAGCACGGTTCTGCTAATTCCAACGTATAAGTGCAAGCATATACAACATAGACGACACGATGGTTCAAGTTTATTAGGGGCAAAGAATATAAAGTGTGCCATCAAGTTCGTGAGGGATTTAATCACTAAGTTTTCACATGACAAAATAGTTTTTAATTGGAAGATAGCTAAAAACAAGAATATACTTGGAATGGTGTAACACACCATGCATAGGAGTTTATAGTGGACACTTGGGAATAACTGGGTTTCTTGGGAGTTGGAAGCATGAGTAGAGCTTACTCATATAATTGGAGGCTAGCAAAACACTGGGAGCAACCAACTAAGAGAGCATAATGGCCATAATCATGCGGAGCAACAAATTATTACTAATCAAAGCATAAAGTGGTACTACAAGTCAAGGACTAAAATATCATAGAGACTATGGTGACTTGTCATAGTCATAACATGGTGTGAGCATGTGCCAAGTCAACCCAGACAAAGAATCAAAGGAGAATACCACAATACTATGCTTTTGCATACTAAAACAACGCATAAATTCTTCAAGGCACACTAAGCAATCCCCATTGTTTGGAACAACACATGCTACAACAATAATCACTAAGGATATGGTCAAAACAACACCTAGCATGTCATGCTAAAGTCTAAGTCACAGTCAATGCAAGCTCCTCTTGCACTTACAAGCAAGAACTTACTACTCCTTTCCAACACCAAGCAACTTATTTGTAAAACAACACAGCGAGAATGGGGGTCCAAACTACTTTATTCAAGCAAAATGAAAAACCTAAGCAAAGAAAACGAAAACTAAGACGCTCCAAGATCAACACAACTGTGCATGAAACAATAAAAACGAGGTGTCTAGACATACCTGAGCTTTTTATTGATGAAGAAGGGGATGCCTTGGGCATCCCCAAGCTTTGACGCTTGTACCTCTTGGATATTCCTTGGGGTGACACCATGGTGGCATACCCAAGCTTGAGCTTTTGTCCTTTCTTCATCTCATTGCATCATTCTCTCTCTACACCTGAAATGTTTTCCTTCATACAAAACTTCACACAATCTTCATTAGCAACATTAGTTTATTCAAAATATATTAGACCTCTGGCAAAGCTTTGGAACAGCAAGACTTTTCACTATAAACACAAGGTACTATAGTAACTCCTTCAAAAATCTCAATTTCCCAAAAAGAGAACTCAAAAAGAAATCAATAAAAAGCAAATGCAAATAATGGCAGAAATCTGTCAAAACAGACCACCAGGTAGAAACCGATTTTTTCGTAAATCTTTTGTTGCTCAAATAAAAAAGTGTTGAACTAACAAAAGTTATCTAACATACTGTGGGATTTATTCGTAAATTTTTAGCTCAAACCGAGTTACATAGACTCCTCACGAATTTTTATAGTGGAGGACAGAAATCTGTTTCGGGACAGCAACTCCCCAAATCTTACTTCCCTATCATTAGAGGTCATTCTTGGCACAAAAATCAAACCAAAAGGATAAGGAGAGGTCATTACTGAAGTAATAACTTTCAAGACTCAAGGAAACTCTTGGGTTATGTGGCATCCCGCAAAACCACTACTAGAAAATCGCGTTGAATTTGTGCATTGCATCGTCATCATCATGCATTGTTTGCCAAAACTATTTCGCAAAGCCCGCTTTTGTTTTCTAAAACGCCCCGACCATTATTCAAACGCCAAACCCCGGTTGTTCCGGATATTTTATTTGTCAAAAATTAGTTGCAAAAGATAATTAAGAATAAATAAAATTATTAATTATTTTAGTAGGGCGATCGAACGGGCCAACCCACACGAACGCCCAGATTTTAAATCGGTCCAAACCTGCCCCCTTCTAAATCCTATCCCACCAAAAATCCTACCCAACCCACCTCGCCACCTCACCCGCCCTATAGCCTTGCCACCTCACTTTCCCTCAACCCTCACCCACTCCTAGCCACACATGGCTCCTCTCTCCTCAAAACTCTCTCATCCACACAATCCCCACCCCACTCCTCACCTTGGCAGCAGCCCTCCCTATTTGGCCCCACCCTGTCCCCCTGTCCCCACTAGCCTCCCCACGCGTCTTCTTCCTCATCCTCTTCTTCCGTCTTGCAGCGCCTCTGGTCCCTCACGCGCCGCCCGCTGCTCTCTCCTCGCTCTGCCTCACGGCCTGGCCAGCTCCTCCCTTCACACCTCTCCCACCCTCCTCCCTCCTCCCCGGACCCTTTGCTCGCCACCCTCTCCACCCGCCACTTTGCTCCACATCTCCGCCCGCGTCGCCGCCACCCGCCCGGGCCGGCTGGCGTCGCGCTGCCCGGCCTCGAGCAGCGTCGCTGCCCGAGCCGCCTCCCGGCCCCGCCCGGGCCATCTTCCTCCGCCCGCCTGCCTCCGCCTCGAGACCGCTCCTCCTCCTCGCCCGCTCATTGCCGCTTCCTCCGCCCGCCCACCCCGCCGCCCAGCCGCCTCGCGCCCGCCAGACCAGCCGTCGCCCCTTTGGCGCCCCTGCCGCCTCACCGGACCCTGCACCGCATCGCCCGTCGCCCTGGCAGTTCCGCCGCCCTCGTCACGGACCCGCCTCCCGTGCCTTCCTCCTCGCGGCTCAAGCCCGCCCGCTGCGTCCCCAACGCCCGGCACCACCGCAGCCCCTTGGCAGCACCTCCGAGCCCGACCCGCCGCCACAGGAGCCGCTCGCCCGGTCCACCCCACCGCCGCGACCGCCTCCGCCCCGGGCACGTCTCCGTCTGCCCGAGCCGCGTTCGCCGCCCGTGCGGCCCGCGACCATGAGCCCGACCCGTCGCCACCGATGCACAGCGGCGCTGCGTGTGCTCGTGTCGTGTGCTCGTGTATGTGTGCTCGTGTGTCGTGTGCTCGTGTATGTGTGCTCGTGTATCGTGTGCTCGTGTATGCGTGTGCTCGTGTATGCGTCATGGTAGACGCGTGTGAACCTATGACCGTTCGAGGCAACCCGAGCTCGCCAACGACCTTGGCGCGAATCCTCGACAAGATCTTCATCACGGAAACCCCGACGCCATGATCTCCTCGCGGAATCCGAGACCGTGCGATTCCTCGACACCCTCGATGCGCCAAGATCGCGAGACCCTAGACGCAAGCTCTCCGGGGGCGACAAGTACTCCGACAAGGACCGAATGGAGCGAACCCGAAGGCGATAGGGCGACAAGTACTACTTCACGGACATCGGTGACAAGGTCGCCCAGAGAATCGAAGTTGTCGAGACCACGAAGACCCGTTCGGGCGAAGTCCGGACCCGATGCTCGCCAAGAACTGCACCGAGCGAGCGAAATCGACCCGAAACCCCAAGTCCGGCTTCCGGGCCAAGACCCTAACCCCGGGTCCGAGAACGATCCCGCCAAGGCCGTGAACCACGGACCTGTCGAACCCGAACCGGATTCCCAAGATCGTCGAGCCCCCCTAATGTGTGAACCCTTTTCCTCGAACCCTATTTTATAACATGATATCAACTTGTCGCATTTAATTGTCATGCATGCATTCATTCATGTGGTTTGGGGGCCTTACGCCAATTCACCTAATAATTAAATATGGGGCCCATATGCGGACAAATCCAACCTTATATTGGCCTCATTTAAACATGTGTAGCGAACCGTTGCCACCTATTGTCTTGCTATATAACATTTAATTTATGGGTAGCTACATAACTTGAACCACCTAACTAATTGTCGGGACCCGGTTCGCTTAATCGACCTAATTGCATCGCATCTTTGCCATGCCATGCATCATACATGCATCATGCCGATTTTCGCCGTTGTATTAAATATTGCACCGGTGTTTCTTCTAGTGTTTTGCTTCTTCGGATAAGGCCGTTGAGTTGATGTGAGCTTCGCCCGTTCTTCTGCCGAACCTTGGCAATGTTTTCAAAGAGCATCTCCTCTTTCTACCTATCTTACTTTTATAGTCTTTATTCCCTCTGTTGATCTATTGCTATACGTGTATTGCGATGCTCTAGTTTTCCGTACCCGATATATCCCTGCAGCCTTATATTGCCTTGGACACACCCTATTACATTGTTTGGTAGATAGTTGGACTTGCGTCGTCGTAGTTGCTTGCTCAAGTCTTGATGTGTGTCGTCATATACACGATTCTTTGATGAATTGCCGCATGTTGAAGTTGGAGATGATGCTAGTTTTACTTATCGTCACTTTACTTTCTGTTTAACAACTAAAATTGAATAAGCGAGGCATCGGTGGGTGATAGATAATATTTGGTTTCGAGCATACTTGTGTCCGTAAGACCCCGAGTACTTGATACTGTTCCTTGATTTTGCGCTATCCACATCCGGAGGTATATGGGACCCCCGAGGCGAGCTTGATTCATTCTTATTTCTTGGGGCCACAAACTAGTTTGAGGTTTTATTACTATCTGTACTTATGCCATGCTTCTTTGCTTTATTACGATTGTGCGAGTCTTGCACCTTGTCTTTTTTGGATCGGGACACGTTTCGCGGTGTCGACAAGCCACACTTTCGGGTTCCCGATCGTTTCTGGCCGTCCACCCAAACCTTGAGGCCGTCTCGAGCTTGTCTACTCCGTTCGGGTTCTACTCAAAGGGTGGCCCCTGAAATATTTCTGAATCTTGTGATTGTTCACCGTGAAAGCCTCGTTGGGTTTTGATTTGGTTTTCCGAGGTTGATCGGCGTGTGTTGCTATTGGTGCACCCGCGGGTAAAACTTTCAAAGCCGTGTCCGCGGATATGGACGACTTGGAGCACATTTTCTTGATCATAGACAAGCATAACTAAAGTTTACTGCTATAAATTTGACTTATAATGACTAGTAATCAGATTCACTATAATAGAATGGCTAAACAATACTGCCCACAATTGCTTGTTTGGTTGTCGCTTGCGACAATTGTATATGACTAGTAAGTATTGCAACTACAACGAATTGGCTGAATAAAAGTACCATCAAGCTGCTGGGTTTTGGGTTTATCTCATGCTATCTCGCACTGATTAGTAAGAGTCACAACTATAACGGAATGGTTAACTAAAATTGCCTTGCTTACCTTATCGAGCGATTATTAAAATCGACTAGTAAAGTGCAACTATAATCGAATAAGTAAAACTGCCAACTGCGTGAGTTCCTCGGTTGACTTCCTCGTTTGGTCTCGAGAAACACCGGGATGGGTTTGTTTGGTGTTAGCTTGAGTTGGATCCGGATAGGTCATTCTCATTCCTCTCGATATTCGCGGTTGTATCGAGTCTCTATAGGTTGTTTAGTGCATGCTTTGCCGCTTGATCCACCATACCTATGTGGCGAGGACCGCAATTCTAGCCTCGCCGTGTCTTGGCCTCGATGGCGCTCCTTCTTTGTTTTCTGTTTGCCCTTTGTCGGCACCCTTTTGTTAAGCAGGTTTGAGATCGGCTGATAGATAAGGGTTACCCTTCCGCTTGGCACAGGCAGGGTTATGGGCGCCATTGGTTATTCTTGAGGCTCTTAGCCCCATTTGCTTCTTGTCCGTAGTCGGACGCTCTCATTTTCAAGGTGATTTGGATCTTGTATATTATATGTATTCTTGACCCTTTGAGTCTTGCTATCTATATACATTCGGTGGGTCCCATCGAGGACTGTTGTGTAATGTTATTACTGCCGTTTCCACCATGCGAAAGTGCTGGTGGGCACCTTTGAATCGTTTCTATGCGGGTTTGGTGAATTTTGCCCAAACTTGCATAGGTCCGATCGAGGTGTTCTGAGTGGTATCGAGCTCGGCGATTGCGATACCCACAAGTCCAACTGTAGGATAACCTAGCTAACGGTCAAGTAGAGTGTCAAAACTATTTTGAAAATCGGTTGGATAGTTACGATTAGGTCTGATTTTACTCCTTACCCTCTGCTATTCTCCTCTCATCTCGGCGTGTTTTGAATCGCTCTCTTACCTTTTCTTGAGTCCGAGATTTCTCGTGGTTGGGTATCCGTCGTACCTTGAGTTTCGCTTCCTCTGCCGATAACGGTGTTACGCCATCCGGTGTTCCAGGTACGATGAATCCGTCTCACGGTGTTACCATCTGTATTCCTTGTTTGTTCCTTCGGTGTTTTCCGACGCGACGACATCCTCTACGCAGATCGATCGATGCATCACTCCTTTGATCCGAACCTCGCTTGTCGAGATCTTCAGTCTGAATCCGAGGGTTGGTTGCATAATCCGTCTATTCGTGTACAGGGAAATGCTTTGGGTGCGGGATGGAGTCGCGACCATACCACTACTCTTATCATTCGCTTATGTACATTGAATGGTGGATCGATGCAATTTACTCCATCCATGGAAGTTAGAGGTGGCCTTACCTTTAACTTCGTCCGTTGTCTATCCGGAGTGTTGACGAACGGGATCAACGACGTCTTGTTGGTGGTGTCGCCGATTTCAAGACGAAGAAAGCATCCTTGTTAGTGGTGTCGCGAAGATCTACACGAAGCGAGAAGATCCAGACCGCCGACCCTCTTTCCGGTACCATGAGGCGGATCTCGAGGGCGAGATCCATTGTTAGTGGTGTCGAATTGTGGCATCCCGCAAAACCACTACTAGAAAATCGCGTTGAATTTGTGCATTGCATCGTCATCATCATGCATTGTTTGCCAAAACTATTTCGCAAAGCCCGCTTTTGTTTTCTAAAACGCCCCGACCATTATTCAAACGCCAAACCCCGGTTGTTCCGGATATTTTATTTGTCAAAAATTAGTTGCAAAAGATAATTAAGAATAAATAAAATTATTAATTATTTTAGTAGGGGCAGTCGAACGGGCCAACCCTGCCCGAACGACCGCCCCAGATTTTAAATCGGTCCAAACCTGCCCGCCCTTCTAAATCCTATCCCACCAAAAATCCTACCCAACCCACCCTGGCCACCTCACCCCGCCCTATAGCGCGCTGCCACCTCACTTTCCCTCAACCCTCACCCACTCCTAGCCTGCCACATGGCTCCCTCTCTCTCCTCAAAACTCTCTCATCCACACAATCCCCACCCCACTCCCAGCACTCACCTTGCGAGAGCCCTCCACCGCGTGGCCCGCCACTGGCCCACCACCTGTCCCCCACTAGCCGCCTCCCCCACGCGTCTTCTTCCTCATCCTCTTCTTCCCGTCTTGGCACCCCCGCCTGGTCCCTCACGCGCCGCTGCTCTCTCCCTCGCTCTCGCCTCGGCGCCACGCACTCCTCCAGCGCCTTCACACCTCTCCACCGACCTCCTCCTCTCCTCCGGACCCCGCCTGCTCCGCCACCTCTCCACCGCCACCGCTGCTCCACATCTCCGCCCGTCGCCTCACCCGCCCAGCCGCTCGGACCCAGCGTCGCGCTGCCCGGCCTCGCAGCGTCGGCTGCCCGCCGCCCGAAGCCCTCCCGCCGCCCATGGTCATCTTCCTCCGCCGCCTTGCATCCGCCTCGAGACCGCTCCTCCTCCGCTGGCTCGCCTTCATTCATCCGCCCGCGGCCAGCTCCACCCGCCTCGCCCACCGCCTCGGCCAGCCGCTTCGCCGGCGCCCAGCGCCTCCTGCGCCTCGTCGCGGCCCTCAGACCGCATCGCCGTCGCCGCCCTGGCAGTTCCGCCGCCGCCCTCCGTCACGGACCCGCCTCCCCGGCTGCCTTCCTCCTCGCGGCAGCTCCGGCCGAGCCCGCCGCCTGCGTCCCCAACATCGCCGGCACCACCGCGAGCCTTGGCGGCACCTCCGAGCCCGACCCCGCGCCACAGCGCTCGCCGGTCCACCCACGCGACCGCCTCCGCCCGGGCACGTCTCCGTCTGCCGAGCCCGCCGTTCGCCGCGTGCGGCCCGCGAGCCGAGCCCCGTCCGCCACGATGCACAGCGGCACGTGTGCTCGTGTATGTGTGTGCTCGTGTATGCGTGTGCTCGTGTATGCGTGTGCTCGTGTATGTGTGCGCTCGTGTATGCGTGTGCTCGTGTATGCGTGTGCTCGTGTATGCGTCATGGTAGACGCGTGTGAACCCTATGACCGTTCCGAGGCAGCAGCTCGCTACGACCTTGGCGCCAATCTCGACAAGATCTTCATCACGGAAACCCCGACGCCATGATCTCCTCGCGGAATCCGAAGGCCGTGCCGATTCCTCGACACCCTCGATGCCAAGATCGCTGAGACCCTAGACGCAAGCTCTCCGTCGGGGGCGACAAGTACTCCGACAAGGACCGAATGGGCGAACCCGAAGGCGATAGGGCGACAAGTACTACTTCACGGACATCGAGTGACAAGGTCGCCAGAGAATCGAAGTTGTCGAGACCACGAAGACCCGTTCCCGGGCGAAGTCCGGACCCGATGCTCGCCAAGAACTGCACGAGCGAAATCGATGCGACCGAAACCCCAAGTCCGGCTTCCGGGCCAAGACCCTAACCCGGTCCGAGAACGATCCCGCCAAGGCCGTCAGACCTGGACCTGTCGAACCCGAACCCAGTTCCCAAGATCGTGAGCCCCTAATGTGTGAACCCTTTTCCTCGAACCCTATTTTATAACATGATATCAACCTGTTGCACAATCAATTGTCTTGCATGCATTCATTCATGTGGTTTGGGGGCCTTATGCCGATTCACCTAATAATTAAATATGGGGCCCATATGCGGGCAAATCTAGTCTCATATCGGCCTCATTTAAACATGTAGCGAACGTTGCCACCTATTGTCTTGCTATATAACATTTAATTTATGGGTAGCTAAATAACATGAACCATCTAATTAACTGTCGGGACCCCGGTTCCGCTTAATATGACCTAATTGCATCGCACCTTGCCATGCCATACATCACACATGCATCATGCCGATCTTCTGCCGTGTATTAAATATTGCACCCGGTGTTTCTTCTAGTGTTTTTGCTTCTTCGCGGATATGGCCGTTGAGTTGATGTGAGCTTCGCCCGTTCTTCTGTCGAACCTTCGGCAGTGTTTTCAGGCGAGCATCTCCCTCTTTCTACCTATCTTACTTTTATAGTCTTTATTCCCTCTTGTTGATCTATTGCTATCTGTGTTGCGATGCTTTAGTTTTCCACCGATATATATCCCCTGCAGCCTTATATTGCCTTGGACACACCCTATTACATTGTTTGGTAGATAGTTGGACTTGCGTCGTAGTTGCTTGCTCAAGTCTTGATGTGTGTCGTCATATGCCACGATTCTTGATGAATTGCCGCATGTTGAAGTTGGAGATGATGCTAGTTTTACTTATCGTCACTTTACTTTCTGTTTAACAACTAAAATTGAATAAGCGAGAGGCATTGGGTGATAGATAATATTTGGTTTCGAGCCCACTTGTGTCCGTAAGACCCCGAGTACTTGATACTGTTCCTTGATTTTGCGCTATCCACATCCGGGAGGTATATGGGACCCCCCTGAGCCAGAGCTTGATTCATTCTTATTTCTTGGGGCCACAAACTAGTTTGAGGTTTTATTACTATCCTGTACTTATGCCATGCTTTACTGCTTTATTACGATTGTGCGAGGTACTGCACACTGTACTGTTTTGGATCGGGACACGTTTCCGCGGTGTCGACAAGCCCAGCCACACTTCGGTTCCCGATCGTTCTGAGTCCACCCAAACCTTGAGGCCGTCTCGGAGCTTGTCTACTCCGTTGCGGGTTCTACTCAAAGGGGTGGCCCCCTGAAATATTTCTGAATCTTGTGATTGTTCAGCCGTGAAAGCCTCGTTGGGTTTTGATTTGGTTTTTCCGAGGTTGATCGAGCGTGTGTTGCTATTGGTGCACCCGGCGGGTAAAACTTCTGAAAGCCGTGTCGCGGATATGGACGACTTGGAGCACAGTTTCTTGATCATAGACAAGCATAACTAAAGTTCTTGCTATAAATTTGACTTATAATGACTAGTAATCAGCTTCACTATAATGGAATGGCTAAATAATACTGCCCACAATTGCTTGTTTGGTTGTCGCTTGCGACAATTGTATATGACTAGTAAGTATTGCAACTACAACGAATTGGCTGAATAAAAGTACCATCAACTGCTGGGTTTTGGGTTTATCTCATGCTATCTGCACCTGATTAGTAAGAGTCACAACTATAACGGAATGGTTAACTAAAAATTGCCCACTGCTTACCTTATCAGAACGATTATTAAAATCTGACTAGTAAAGTGCCGCAACTATAACTGAATAAGTAAAACTGCCAACGTGAGTTCTCGGTTGACTTCCTCGTTTGGTCTCGAGGGGGAAACACCAGGATGGGTTTGTTTGGTGTTAGCTTCAGGTTGGATCCGGATAGGTCATTCTCATTCCTCTCTGATATTCGCCAGTTGTATCGAGTCTCTATAGGTTGTTTAGTGCATCTTTGCGCTGCGCTTGATCCACCATACCTATGTAGGCGAGGACCGCCGAATTCTAGCCTCGTAGTGTCTTGGCCTCGATCTTGGCTCCTTCTTTGTTTTCTTTGCCCTTTGTCGGCACCCTTTTGTTAAGCAGGTTTGAGATCGACGATAGCGGGGTTACCCTTCCGCTTGGCACAGGGGTTATGGACGCCATTGGTTATTCTTCAGGGCTCTTAGCCCCATTTGCTTCTTGTCCGTAGTCGGACGCTCTACTGTTTTCAAGGTGATTTGGATCTTGTATATTATATCTGTATTCTTGACCCTTTGAGTCGCTGCTATCTATATCTGTTCGGTGGGTCCCATCGAGGACTGTTGTGTAATGTTATTACTTCGTTTTCCACCCGCACGAAAGTGCCTGGTGGGCACCTTTGAATCGTTTCTATGCGGGTTTGGTGAATTTTGCCCAAACTTGCATAGGTCCGATTCTGAGGGTGTTACAGGTTATCTCCCAACAAGTACTTTTCTTTAACGCCTTTAAGTTAGGCACAAGAAGCAAGAAGAATCAAGTATTTTCAAATGATGAGGCATTAACATCAAACCTTGCTTTCAAAGGAGGAGCAAAAAGCAACTTCTCTATCCTCATAGGGAAGTGTTCAATACCTTTCTTGAATGGAAAATGATATTTAATGGTGCCTTCTTTCATATCAATGATGGCACCAACTGTTCTAAGAAAATGTCTTCCCAAAGTAATAGGACAAGAAGCATTGTGTTCAACATCCAAAACATAGAAATCCATAGGGACATAAGCATTGTTAGCCATAATGAGAACATCATTAATACTCCCCATGAGTTTCTTCTTAGCATTATCATTGAGTGGGACATCCAAATAACAATCTTCTAAAAGTGGCAAATCAAGCATTTCATATATATTCCTAGGCATAATAGAGACACTATAACCAAGATCACATGAAGCTTTGAGATCAAAGTCATTCACTTGCATATTAATAATGGGTTCCCAACTATGTTCTACTTTCCTAGGAATAGAAGCGTTTTGTTTTAACTTCTCTTCCTTAATCTTATCAAGAGCATATGTAATGTGTTTGGTGAAAGCAACATGCATATCACTAGCATCTAGACTTCTAGCAAGCTTTTGTAGGAACATAATCACTTCAGAAATATTGCAACCATCAATATCAAAATCAAACTTAGCATCACTAGTAGTAGGCTCAATAGGCTTAGGCATAGTAGGCGGAGGAACAAGGACTACTTGTGGTTTAGTGGTGATGGTGTACACACTATTGTTTCTATCAATTTCAGCTTCCCTTTCCCACCTAGCATGAAGTTGAGCTAATAGCCTAACATTTTCATCAATAGTAACTTGTATGGCATGAGCAGTAGCAAAGCTATTTTCCATGGTTTTAGGTTTAGCAGCCATTTTATTAATCAAGGAGGACTGAGCTTCAGACAAAGAGGATATATTTTTCTCAGCACTCAATTTTTTTGACTATAAACTAGGAATTTCTCTATTTAGATTCTCAAGCTGATGACTAATGTTTTTCAAGATAATAGATTGTTCCTCCATAGTTTTAGTGAAAATCTTATTTTTCTCATATTGCATCTGCATAAAATTCTTAGTGGATCTCTCTACTTCTAGAATCCTTTCTTCACTAGGCATTGCAGATCTACCATGATAAACATTTCCACTAGGAGGATAAGGCCTATAATTACCATAAGTATTGTTGCCAAAATTGTTGTTTCTAATGAAGTTCACATCAACTTGCTCTTCTTGAGCAACCAAAGAGGCTAAGGGAACACTATTAGGATCTAAAGGAGCTTTCCCATTAACAAGCATAGCCATAATAACATCAATCTTATCACTCAAAGAGGAAGTTTCCTCAACAGAATTTACCTTCTTACCATGTGGAGCTCTCTTAGTGTGCCATTCAGAGTAGTTAACCATCATATTATCAAGGAGTCTAGTTGCAACACCCAAAGTGATGCTCATAAAGGTACCTCCAGCAGCTGAATCCAACAGGTTTCTTGAGGAGAAGTTCAAACCTGCATAAAAAGTCTGGATAATCACCCAAGTAGCGAGTCCATGAGTGGGACAATTCTTAAACAAAGATTTCATTCTTTCCCAAGCTTGAGCAACATGTTCATTATCAAGTTGTTTAAATTTCATAATGTCACTTCTCATAGATATAATCTTAGCAGGAGGATAGTACTTTCCAATAAAAGCATCTTTGCACTTAGTCCAAGAATCAATACTATTTTTAGGCAAAGAAAGCAACCATTATTTAGCTTTTGCTCTCAAGGAGAAAGGAAAAATTTTGAGCTTAATAATATCCCCATCTATATCCTTATACTTCTGCATCTCACAAAGTTCAACAAAGCTATTGAGATGGGCAGCAGGATCATCAGAACTAGTACCAGAAAATTGCTCTCTCATCACAAGATTCAACAAAGCAGGCTTAATTTCATAAAAGGTAGCATCAGGTACAGGTGGAGCAATATGAGTGCTTAGGAAATCATTGTTGTTGGTGCTAGTGAAGTCACACAACTTGGTGTTCTTAGCAGAGTTCATTTTGGCAAAGGTGGGCAAGCCAAAAACAGTAGCAACAGCTAGAGCAGGAACTAATTTTTTTGTGTTTTTGAATAAACAAAGCAAACCAAACTAGACTATTTTTTTTTGGGTTTTTTGAAAAGAGGCAAACAAAACCAAGCAAAAGAAACTAAGCACACTAAAAACAAAGTAAAGAGAGAGAAAGTGGAGGACTCCCTTTGTGAAGACGTCCTTAGCCTCCCCGACAACGGCGCCAGAAAACTTGTTGATAGTGCTTGACGTGGAGCACTTCGTTGGAAACCCCAAGAGCAAGGTGTGATGAGCACAACATAAAGTCTTCCCTCAGTAGAGGCCGAGGTTATCGAACCAGAAGGAGGAAAGAAACGTCTCAAATGTGTTGCAAGCAACATGGAAACCTGCACAACACAAACTCAAGACTTTGTCCCAACGAAGAGTGAGGTTGTCAAGCTCACCGGTTTGTTGTAACAAAGGATTAAACGTATGGTGTGGAAGGTAATGGTTTGCAGCAAGCAAACAAGTAACAGTGGAAGATGTATCAATGGTAAAGATTGGACCGGGGTCCATAGTTCACTAGAGGTGCTCTTCTTAGATAAACAACATGGCATGAAGGGTAAACAAATTACATCAGGGAAATTGACAGGAACTGAGAAAGGCATAACAATGCAATACTAGTCAGAAAGATCCTATGAGATTTGATTGGGCAATACAACAAGATACATAGACCGTCATCCAACTGTATCTATGACTAGAAGTCCACCTTTAGGTTATCATCCAAAACCCCTCCAGTATTAAGTTGCAAGCAACCGACAACTTCCTTAAACAAAGTGTGTAAGGTAAACAGTCCACATGTTCCATGAACAAGAGACCGTTGTTTTCTCCCTAGTAGCAACAACACATCTACAACCAAAGAGATTTCTGCCACTTCCCTTGGAAACTAGAGGCATGAACCCACTATCAAGCATAAATACTCCCTCTTGGAGTCACTAGTAACTACTCGGCCAAGATAGCTACTAACAACGGAGAGCATGCAAGATCACAAACAACAAAGAGATGATAGAATCATAAAGACAAAACTATTAATCAATCCAACATATTAATCTCAATATCCATCGGATTCTCGCAAACACAACATGCATGATTACAAATAGATTAGATCTTGATCATGAACGGAGCTCATAAGATCTATACATGAAAGCACAAGGAGGAGATACAACCATTTAGCTACTACATGGACCCATAGTCCAAGGTGGAACTACTCATGCATCATATCGGAGAGAAGGCTTCCGAGATGATCTCCCCTCTGGTAGGGTGCCGGGAAGAACTTCATATCCCCCCGATCTAGGGAAGACGGTGGCGGTGGCTACAGAAGGTTTCATGGAATATTGATCGGGTATTTAGGGTTTCTGCATCGGGGGCTTCTTATAGGCGAAGAGGAAGTCCGAGGAGGCGACCAGGGGGGACACACCCTGCCTAGGCGCAGGCCCACCCCTGGTCGCACCTAGGGGGTTTGGCCACCCTGGCACGCTTCTCCATATCCCCTCTGGACTTCTTGTTCCCCACGGGAAGTTATTAACTTTGGTTTTTGTCCCGTCCAATTCCGAGAATATTGATTTTCTGCCTTTCTAGAACCAAAAACGAAGAAAACAGGCAACTGGCACTGTGACAACTTGTTAATAGGTTACTTCCAGAAAAGATATAAAACACCTCAAAGAAAGACAAAGCAAAGCAAAGTAGATACTAAACAAGCATATAACATAAAAAATTATAGATACCACTACTGGAAAAACCATCTTCGGTTTGATCCAAACAAGCCCAGCAGTCCCGGCCCGTCACGAACCGCGACTAGTTCTAGCACTAGTCTCGGTCCATGAGGCCTCCAACGGCTAGAAATGGCCATAAGCATTAGTCGATGTAATGTCTGACGAGACTAATAAGTGCGGAGCGGGCAACTCTTTTGGGGACTATTAGTCCCGGTGTATCACGCCGGGACTAATTGTCCATCACTATATATACAGCTCCTGCCTGCCCTAAAGCATATGGTGGCCATTTTTCTCAAAGAAAGCAAGAGAGTTCATGCCATTTTTTCTCAAGATTTGTCAATATTTAGTTTGCAACACCTAAATCCAAAGCTTTAAAAGGTTAGAACTTCATTCTTTCATCTCTTATTGCTACTTTAGCTCTATATAATGCTTTAGAAGTATAGAGATATGGATCAAATGCATGCATGCTCTAGAAGTAGCTAGAAGGATTTTGATATACATGTGTAACAAATTTTGATTAGGCACATAGTTACTGAAAATTGAAATGTGTAATTTTAGAGTTTCAGAGCTTAGAATGGAATGAGGTTTTCACTGTATAACAATAATAAAAAACTCCACATTTATAATGTTGATTGTTTTCTCCAATTCACAAATTGGTGCATGTAAATTTTTCAAAATTCAAAATTAATGCTCTACAAGCTCTCAATATAACTTGTAATAATTTTATTATGTTGTGTAATGGTTTTTGATATACTTTTACTATAATGCAGATGGTCCGGGAATGGATGTACGGTACTGACCGACGCTCTAGCGAGTTCATTAATGGCGTGCATGAATTCATCTGTGTTGCTGATGCAAACAAGCACAATGGTTTTGTATTTTGTCCATGTAATGGATGTAGGAATCAAAAGGATTACTCTGACTCAAAAACCCTTCACAGCCACCTGTTGAAGTACGGCTTCATGCCCAGTTATAATTGTTGGACCAAGCACGGAGAGAGAGGGGTTATAATGGAAGACAATGAAGAAGAGGAGGAGGATGACAACTATCATGGTTTCCCTGAGTACGGAGATACTTCCATGGGGATCTTTGAAGGGAGGATGAAGAAGAGACACATGATGAACCCGCTGATGATCTTGGTCGGACCATTGCCGATGCAGGAAGAGATTGTGAAACTGAAAAGGATAGGGAGAAGTTCAATCACATGCTAGAGGATCACAAAAAGTTGTTGTACCCAAATCGCGAAAATGGTCTGAAAAAGTTGGGCAGCACACTGGAATTGCTGCGATGGAAGGCTGAGTGTGATATACCTGACTCCTCATTTGAAAAGTTGTTGAAAATGATGAAGAATATGCTTCCAAAAGATAATGTATTGCCAGTACATACGAAGCAAAGAAGGTTGTCTGCCCTCTAGGTTTAGAGGTTCAGAAGATACATGCATGATCTAATGACTGCATCCTCTACCGCGGTGAGGAGTATGAGAATTTAGATGCATGCCCAGTATGCACTTCACTTCGGTATAAGATTAGACGAGATGACCTGGTGACGTTGAAAGACGAGACGAGAAGAAATCTATATTTTGGGAGCTACCATATTGGAAATTCTTAGAGGTCCGCTCTGCAATCGATGTGATGCATGTGACGAAGAATCTTTGCGTGAACCTGCTAGGCTACTTGGGCGTGTATGGGAAGACAAAAGATACACCGGAAGCACGAAAGGACCATCAACGTATGAAAGACCTAGATGGCTGCATCGTAATGGTTTCAAGGTCATGCCATACGCTCTTACCAAACAAGAGAAGGAAATATTTTTGAATGCCTAAGAAGTATTAAGGTCCCGTCGGCTTCTCGTCAATATAAAGGGATAATAAATATTGCGTAAAAAGTTCCAAAACCTAAAGTCTCATGATCGCCACGTGATTATGACGCAAATGCTTCCGATTGCATTGAGGGCTTCTACGATAATGTTCGAGTACCCATTGTGAAGCTATGTGCATTTCTCAATGCAATCTCTCGTAAGATAATCAATCCTCAAGATCTACCACGGTTACGTAATGATGTGGTCCAATGTCTTGTCGGGTTTGAGTTGGTGTTCCCACCATCCTTCTTCAATATTATGACGCCTTTTCTGGTTCACCTAGTTGAAGAGATTTCCATTCTCGGTCCTATATTTCTACACAATATGTTTCCTTTGAGAGGTTCATGGATTTTAAAGAAATATGTTCAGAAATGTGCTAGGCGGCCGAAGGAAGCATCTCCAAGGGCTATGGAACAGATGAGGTCATTGAATTTTGTGTTGACTTTGTTCCTGACCTTAAGCCGATTGGTATTCCTCAATCGCGGTATGAGGAGAGACTAAGTGGAAAGGGTACTCTAGGAAGGAAATCAATAATATGTAGAGACGAACATTCTTACACCGAAGCACATTACACCGTTCTACAGAATTCTATCTTGGCAGCCCCATATATCGAGGAACACAAGAAAATCTTACGCTCGAACAACCCTGGAAAGCATGACTCTTGGATTAGAGATGAACACATGAAGAGTTTCGGCGGTTGGTTGCAACATCTCATCAAAAACAACACTCTTGGAGATCAGCTATACTTGTTGTCTAGGTCACCATCTTCGACTATATCGACTTTCCAAGGGTACGAGATAAATGGGTATACATTTTACACGATAGCCCAAGATAAAAAGAGCACCAACCAAAATAGTGGTGTCCGCTTTGATGCAACAGACAACATTTGGTCAAAGACCACATATTATGGTTACATAGAGGAGATATGGGAACTTGACTATGGACCTACTTTTAAGGTCCCCTTGTTTCAGTGCAAATGGGTCAAGCTTACGGGAGGAGGGGTTGAGGTAGACAAGAAATACGGAATGACATCGTTGGATCTCAACAATCTTGGGTACTTAGATGAACCATTCGTCCTAGCCAATGATGTGGCCCAGGTTTTCTATGTGAAGGACATGTCTACCAAACCTAGAAAACAAAAAAATAAGAAAAAGAATACATCAGATGATGAGCCAAATCGCCACATAGTTCTTTCAGGAAAAAGAAACATCGTGGGAGTGGAGGACAAGACAGACATGTTAGAAGATCGTGATAAGTTTCATGAAATTCCGCCCTTCGCGGTGAAGGATGACCCAAGCATCATGTTAATGAATGAATATGCTCCATGGATACGACGGGATCAGAAAGGAACACACGCAAAGAAATGATATGTAATAATTGTAAAATTTTATGAGTGAAGATGTTCCATGCATGTGTCCATTTTTATAGTGTTGTCTGCAAACAATCTTGAGTGTGTTAGTCCCGTTTTGTGGCTGGACCGGGACTAAAGGAGGGCCTTTAGTACCGATTAATACTTACCATTAAGATCTGATCTCCAAACGCGTGATGTCACATATTAGGGAGTGCCTCTATGACAAGTTTCTCGGAGATGCTTGGATGGGCTCACAAGATCTCCCCGAAGCCGTAGTGGTGTCCCTGCTCTCGAAAACCATCTTGCATCTTGTAACTTCTCTAACTAGATCAATATTCCTGGGAGATAACTAATTTCACATATTAGGGAGTGCCTTTATGACCAGTTTCTCGGAGATGCCGGAGGACTGGGCTACGTCGGCATCTCCCTGAAACTGGTCATAGTGGTGTCCCTGCTCTCAAAAACCATCTTGGAGATGCCTCAAACTGGGTGGAGGACTGGACTCACAACGATGCCTATTTATAGTACAAGCAGCTCGGCATAATGTCGACACTCACCCCTATTATTAGTGCCGACTCATCTTTAGTCCCGGTTGGTGTCTCCAACCGGGACTAAAGGTTCATCTTTAGTCCCGGTTGGTGACACCATCCGGGACAAGGTACAAGCCGCACGACATAATGTCGACACTCACCCCTATTATTAGTGCTGACTCATCTTTAGTCCCGGTTGGTGTCTCCAACCGGGACTAAAGGTTCATCTTTAGTCCCGGTTGGTGACACCATCCGAGACAAGGTACAAGCCGCACGACATAATGTCGACACTCACCCCTATTATTAGTGCTGAATCATCTTTAGTCCCGGTTGGTGACACCATCCGGGACAACGCACGACATAATGTCGACACTCACCCCTATTATTAGTGCTGACTCATCTTTATTCCCGGTTGGTGTCTCCAACCGGGACTAAAAACCGGGACAAACCGGGACTATCTAACACAAAGGACTAAAGCCGCCCCCTTTAGTCATAATCATGCCTAGTCCTATAGTACGCAGCTTCAGGGTCTTCATCGTCATCGTCATCATCATCGTCATCGTCACCAGCCACTCCGGGATCCTCATCGGAAAATATCTTTAGTCCCGGTTTGTGACTACAATCGGGACTAAATGGATATTATATTAAAATTCTTTATATTTTTCTGATAATAATAGACATATTATTTGTTTTATTTGGATTATTACAATAAAATATATGATTTTTCAAAGTGTTTATATTAGTTTTGAATTAAAAAATAAAATTTACAAATGAAATAATTTATAAATGATGCAAACAGATAAATGGATATTATATTAAAATTCTTTAATTTTTTTTGATAATAATAGACATATTATTTGTTTTATTTGGATTATTACAATAAAAGATATGATTTTTCAAAGTTTTTATATTTGATTTGAATTAAAAAGAAAATTTACAAATGAAATAATTTATAAATGATGCAAACAGATAAATGGATATTATATTAAAATTCTTTATATTTTTCTAATAATAATAGACATATTATTTGTTTTATTTGTATTATTACAATAAAAGATATGATTTTTCAAAGTTTTTATATTAGTTTTGAATTAAAAAAGAAAATTTAAAAAAAACAAATAGTCGCGGGTCGTGGCTGGACCCGGGACTAAAGGGTGAGTGCGCGTGCGAAAATGAAGCGACCGAAAAAACCCTTTAGTCCCGGGCCGTGGCTTAGCCCGCGCCAAAAGGGGGGTCTTTAGTCGCGGGTTAAGCCACGGCCCGGGACTAAAGACCCTTTAGTCGCGGGCGGTGGCTTAGCCCGGGGCTAAAGGTCCGTCTGTATATATTCCGTGCGCCAGGGGGCTGCCCAACACTTAGCATTTCTCGACGAACGAATCAGACAAAGACGAAGCATCGAAAACGCAGGGGAGGTGCTGCCCTGACGCCGATTCCACCGCGCCACCGCCCTCGTCTTGATGTCGTGCTCACGATCCACTGCCGCCGCCATGCCGCCACTCCCGCCTTCCCCACGTCTTTGCTCGCGCTACGCCGCGTCGCCATAATGCGCGCTTGTAATTGTCTGCCGCCAACGCCGCATCTTGCCTTGACGTGTGTTTTTAGCTAGGAATTTTTAGTTTCTTTTTTTTATATCTTAGTAGCATTTTTAGTTTCTTTTTTTAGGAATATATAATTGCTTTTAGTTTTTTTAGGAATATAGAATTTTTAGTAGCATTTGTTATAGTTTTTTGTTATAGTTTTTTGTATAGTTTTTTTATAGTTAGGTTTATGATAATTAGGATTATAATTAAAATTATTAGGATTGTTATAATTAGGTTTATAATTATGATTATTAGGTTTATTATAATTAGGATTATTACGTTTATTATAATTAGGATTATTATAATTAAGATTTAGTTATTAGGATTAGTATTATGATTATTATAATTAGGATTATTATAATTAGGTTTATTAGGGTTTCTTGTTATAGTTGTTACTATAGTTTTTTTATATTAGGGTTTTTTGTTTTAGTATTAGGATTATTGTTTTAATTAAAATATTAGAATTAGGATTAGGATTATTGTTTTAGTTATTTTTTGTTTTATTTATTAGGATTATATTGTTTTATTTATTGTTTTATTAGTGTTATTTTTTGTTTTAGTTATTATGATTATTGTTTTAGCACAAATAATATTAGGATTATTATAATTAGGATTATACTGTTTTTAGTTATTAGGATTATTGTTTTTTCTAACCTGTTTAACTCTCTTTTTGTTATATATAATTAAGTCATGGATCCATCCGAATATCCTGGTCGCATCGGTGAAGGTTTTCTTCAGGGCATGATAAGAGGTGAAGACATTACTACCAGCGCCGAAGATATTTTGCTCGAGGATGATATTTACTCATATCTGAATCCATCCGGTGATGGACTAGAGGAAAACCTAATGTACCAAGGGGAAGTCCAGATGGACGAAGGGCAAACAAATAACAACAATAATGATGGCCCCTCGATAGGATCCAGCGAGGTACATATATATAAAGTCTCGTGTTACCTTTCATTAACTGATCTAGATATATATTAATCACTATCTCTTCTTCTTTTAGCCCACCGGATCGAAGCAATCGACAGCTCGAACGAAACGAGGGCCGAACAAAAAGTTGGATGGTAATCAGAGGTTCACCATCAAAGAAATAGATGATGATGGTGAACCGATTGCTCCAGAGAAGCACCAGAGGATGTTTATAAATCAATGCGGGGTGCTTATTAGGGATAACCTGCCGATCACCATCGAAGAATGGAATAAGTCAAAGAAAGCCGGTGAAGAATCCAACAGCTATGTCACCGATGATGCCAAAGATGACCTTTGGCAGAAGCTCATAGCGCATTTCATACTACCTCCAGAGTATGAGGAATTTGAGGTAGATGGTATTACCCCAAGGCCGGGTGGGCTTGAAAATAGAGCGAAAGTCAAGGAGTGGGCACTAAGCAAGATGGCTGAACTGTACCGGAACCACAAGAAAAATTTATACGCGAAATATATCGCGAAAAAGAAAACTCCAGACTTCAAAGGAGTAAACGTGAAGTTGAGAGAACAGTGGCCCGATTTTGTACAGTACAAGCAATCTGATAAATCAAAGGCAAAGTCGGCAAAGAACGCGTTAAATGCTGCCAACAAGAAATACCATCATAAACTGGGGACAGGTGGCTACAAGAGTGCCGTCCCTAAGTGGGAAACTATGGAGAAGGAAATGAGGGATCGAGGCGTCACTCCTGGTACAGATGGATGGCCAGAGAGGTCAAAGTACTGGTGATACGGGCACGGGGGATCCTTTGACCCAGAAACAGGGAAGACATTATTTCATGATAAAATTCTAAAACCCTCCCGAGAACTTATTCAAGCAATGAATGATGCTCAATTGGGATTGTTCCATCCCGAGAGAGAGAACGACGAGATGATACGCGCCCTAGGGAATCCTAAAAAGGGAGGACGAACACGAGGCAAAGGCGCCGGTGTCTCGTGGAAGAAAGGGTTTCCTCAGTACGATGCTAGTTACAGAAGCCGTCAGAGAAAGAAGGACCGGGAGGCAGACCGGATCTCTAGGGTAGAGCAGGACCTAGCTGATCTGAAGAACCTCATGCATGAATTAGCCAAAGGCCGCCGTCGTCAACTCACCTGCGGTTTGATGATCCTGCATTGGATCTTAGCCAACGGAAAAGCAGCGCGGCTTCCACGAAGGTCCGTGCTGATGATCAAGCACTGCTGGATGATGCACCGGCTCCTCACTACCCCGTGGATGATGTCAGAGATATGGCACAATGTGAGCTACATCAGCCAATGAACAACCTGTCCTTCAAGGTGGTGATCGGCATCGCTTACCTTGTCTACCCGGAGCACTCCACCATTCACTTCCGATTCCACTGCCTATGCTCGTGTCACGGTGGATGACATAGTGGAGGATTTTATGACCTAGAGATTGAAATCGCTACGCCTGAAGGCCTTACGAAACTAGGAGATGTCAAGCGCAACATCATTCTATGGAATAAGAAGTACATCAAGTTTCCAGGCTCGGCTCCAAGGCCACCGACTCCAAGGAATCCAAATCCACCCTGCATCGAATATCGTCAACCTCCAGGTCCACCCCAACCCGATTATCGCCAACCTCCAAGTCCACCACAACCCGATTATCGCCAACCTCCAAGTCCGCCCCGCTGACGATCACCGCAGCAGGAGTACATCAACTCGATCTCCGCCTCCGCCTCCGTGAAATACTACTACCTCGTCAAAGAAACGGAAGTTCGACGGTCCCCCGTGCCCCACATCGAAGAAAGGTCAAACGCCGAAGATAGTCGATATCCCGCCGGCTCTTCCAAAGAGACCTTATGACAAGACCGATTAGGAAACTAACGCGGATGTGGCTGCCCAAGTTAAGGCGCATTTTGCACCCAAAAAGCCTAAGCCAAAGCCGGTATATAACGAAAAAACCAAAAAGTGGGCTAAGTCCTTTCTTGAGCAACCATCTCAGATATCGATGAATCTGGAATCAGACTATGCCCGGGAGATTATTAAGCAAGCACAGAAGAAAAAATCACAAGTGCAAAAGCGGAAGCAAGTTGCCCACTCGAACCTGTAAGAATCAATCGATCGCCGCTCAAAGTCATTTCGACCTCGACAAGGCCTTGAGCTGAAATGGATATGGACATGCAAATAATGGACCCTAGAGCCCGTAATAGTGCTGCACTTATGGGAATCAACTGTCGCAGGCCAAAGCACTTGCTAACGAAGCAAATATGTCTCTTGGTCAATATTTAGGCTATGAAGATACGACATGGGTCGGATAGTACG
This sequence comes from Avena longiglumis, assembly GCA_030063025.1. NCBI lineage: Eukaryota > Viridiplantae > Streptophyta > Magnoliopsida > Poales > Poaceae > Avena > Avena longiglumis. The sequence continues at coordinate 98,676,043 of CP125976.1, read as the reverse complement.
ACAAGATGTCCAAGGCGCCTCTAGTCAGTAATGAGGAGCTCACGCGTCTATCCACACATATGCGAAATCTGCACAAATGGTACATGTCGCAAGCACAAAAAAAGCATCAGAAAGATTGGTTTCTGGTGGACGTTAGAACGGAGCATCACTTCAAACCATACTCGATACAGGTTCAAATGACCGAACTGTTTCAGTTATACAACCAGCGCGCCCTCGACAAATCTATCCTTGGTTGCTACTGTCTGTAAGTTATTTATTTCTATAATTAAGTGTGTAGCTTTAGCTCGTTTATTGCATTTAATATATTATCCTAACTATATATCCTTTTGTATGATAATATTATATTCTGCAGAATGAAGATGCTTGAATGCAAAAGAGCTAGAAGATACGATGTTGGGTTCATTGACCCATATATCATTAATGAATATACGTTAAATAATCACCCCAAAGACGTGGAGGAAGACCTGTCCATGTTCTTAACCGAGAATCATTTTGTTAAGAAAATACTATTTCCTTACAACTTCAAGTGAGTGTTTATATCTTGTACACCTCTTATTTTTGCTTACTCGATGAGCTATATATGCATGTATGCTTATGTAAACGTCCACAGATTCCACTGGATCTTGCTAAACATTCAAGTTGACAAGTCCCTAGTTGAAGTCCATGACTCATTAAGTTGGGACCAAGAGAAGTGGAGAGACATGAAAGCAATGCTCCATAAGTAATTTCAATCATTATCGCATTATATCGTCCTCTTTCATTCATTTCCTGATATCAAGTAACTAATAACTCCTTTGTTCATTTTCTTTGCCGAGCAGGTGTTGGACAGTTCGCATGGAAAATACAGTCCATTCAAAGAGGAGCTAACTTATAAAATGGAGAAGAGTTTACAGCAGCCACCGGGAACTCATTTATGTGGATACTACGTCTGCGAGTACATCCGAGAGTTGACCAGTGAGCGGAAAGTTGACTCACATTATATTTATGATTTGCGGGAGAAACTAGAGCCAGACCAGCACATAAGAGCAATTCAAGAGGAGCTGGCGGGATTTATGATGAAGGAAGTCCTTGATGTACATGGAGAGCATTATGCGGATGACGTGGAACTCGATTTGCCTTAGTCATCTCCATGTAGCTCATATGATATATATATATATATTCATCAATGACCATGTAATTTCAAAACATTTCTTCCTTTTGATATGATTGATTATATGTATGCTTGCAAGGGATCGATTAATTATATAAATGCATCGACGGGTATTGTGTATGTAGTAGCTTATAATATGTATACTGAAATATATGTTTGTTATAGTGAAACACAAAGCGAAAAAGGAACAAAATGGCAAAAAAGGAAATACACAATCTCGCCATGACAGAAATGTGGCGTTCTCTGCGGCGAGAAACCTTTAGTCATGGTGGTGTTACACCGGGACTAGAGGGTTTCCGCCCCTCCCGTGAAACAGCCACGTGGTTGTTATCGATCGCGGACGTATAGTCGGGACTAGAGGGGGGGCTCTAGTCCCGTTTTCGCGGTCCCGGGCTCAAAACCGGGACTAGAGCCCGTTGCGGCCCGGAACTGGAGGCCCTTTTTCCACCGGTGTACGTTTCCAACGTATCACTCATCTTGAGCGGTGAATGCATTTGTCAGGCATGCCGCGGACCGAGCATCGGCCGCTGGGGCGCATATGATAGTGGTACATTATGCATATAGTTTTTTTATTAGATTGATAGCTAGTTAAATCAAGACCTACACTTAAACAGACTAGATGATCCTCAACTCCCACTAGTGCAGAGCCCCCCCTTTAACTCCGGTTGGGAGGGCCCTCTAACAGCGGTTCCCCAACCGCTGTTGAGGGTTCGGTGTTAGAGGGGGGGGCCTTTAACACCGGTTCTTATACGAACCGGTGTTAAAGGGTGGCGCACGTGGGGCTGCCGCAGGCCTCAGTTCTTTAACACGGTTCGATTCGCACCGGTGTTAAAGGTTCTCTGCCACAGAGATTTAGGCTGTTTTCTGCCGCCAGAGTTACGCCATGCAGGAAAACGACCAAAATCTCTGCCGCGGACTCTCGCCTCGCCTGCTCGGGCGATTTCATGGGAGGGGAGCGAGGGGGAATCGATCGGGAGAGGTATACACATAAATCGTCATCGGTACATACGAGTACATGAATAATTAAGCAACTATTATTATACACAAACATCATCATCGGCACATACATCGTCATCGTTCATTTTGGTGGATATCTAAAGAGTTCTCCGCCAGGCGTGACGACCTCATCAAGTATGAACCCCGCCAATTCCTCTTGAATGGCTCGTATGCGTTGAAATGGTAGGAGTTGGTCCCGCATCCGTTCGATCTGAATATATATGAAGAATGGCCCGTCAATATATATATATAAGAATAAAACTCAACACAATTGATGGTAATAAAATAATGTTGTGGACTTTGTTTACTTACTCTAAGTTGTTCTAGTGCGGCTTGGCCCGTCGCACATATCGTGTTGCGAATGAATTCGCAAACATAGTACCCACATAAGTTATTGTCGTGTCCTGATGCGCACTTTACGAGAATAGAGAGTTCAATCAAAATAATAATCAATAAAGCATGATATAATGGAATTGGAAGCTAGCTAGTATTACTTACATTTTGGTCTACAAATTTTAGTTCTTGACCATTCACCCACGACCTGCCTGTGAACCTTTTCCAAACCCTGTCCGACAAAGAAAATGGATAAAGGAGTAATTAATTACTTATTGTCACGAAATTTGCCGATCTAGTGCGATAATATGATTGAAATTACCTCTGGAGCATCTCTAAAGTCTGCCCATAGCTCTTTTTCTTTCGTAACGAGTCCATGACAAGGACTTTTCCTGAGTCGGGTTGAATGACTAGCGAATAAAGTGGAACCTACGCACGCATAACTCATCATCAATTACACTTAACATCGAGTAAGGCGAAATGTAATGTGTACAAGAGAGAGGGTAACAGACTCACGAGAAGTTGTAAGGCAATAGTATTTACCTTTTGGTTTGTTGTCTCAAGAAGACTTTAGCAAGTAATCTTCTGCTTGCCCGGTTTGTCTCTTACCACTTGTTCATGAACTCTATTTGGGTCAACGAACCCAATGTCAAAAGGGCCTCCTTTCATGCATTCCATAACCTTTTTCCTGCATAATAGTATATACATATATGGTGAGCATATATATATACATGCAATTAATGAAGTGAATGAGATGAGATAAAAATTATAGAAATAGTACTTACACACAATAAAGGCTGATGGCAGATTTGTCGAGTTCCTTCTGATTGAATAGAAAATGCAAGTCTTGAATGTTGAAGTCGATTATGCTGCCTCCGCACAAGAAAATCTGATCTCTTATATGCGCCGTGATCCATTCTACCTTTCTCGTCTTGCAGAAATCAAGGTACCACTTGTGCAATTTTCGCATCTTTGTTGGTAGAGTCTTGAGCTCCTCTTTCTTGATGAGATTCTTCCCATACTTCCATGGCTGTATAGGGTTGGCATCGCATTTGGGCAAGTTGTCTCCCATGACGTTCAAGTATGCAATGTAAGTCATCCCCATCTCATTGGCCTTTCTTTGTAGCTCTGCCTCGTAATCATTTACGGGAGGAGCGTCTCGTGTGTCGAACATTTGGAGCGGGGCACATGATTGGTTTTCCTGCTCTCCGAGCATGGGAACTGTTTTCTGGGGTGCCTCACGACTGCTACTTTCAGTCTCCCTACGGAGCCTTGCATCCGCCTTCAAAATCTGGCGCTCGTAGTCCGTTACAAGTGGGGTTTCAGGTTTCAAAAGATTATTGTAAAACTTCTCCACCACCGCCGGATCTATTTTCTCCTTTGGCTCGGCCCGTCTAGGTGCAAAGAATTTCTTGACCTGTTCTTCCGAGATCCTATTGGTCTCCTCGTCGCTGCGATTCCACGGTAAACCGGCAATGGCTTGGCGGAAGGTCATGGACGTAGTTTTTGAACTCTTTGGCGACGGTTTCCTGCGGATTTCTTTGTGGCGAGCACCGATGCTCCTCGTGGCGTGCTCTCCGCTGTTACCGAGGAGATGGATGAAGCACCGGAGATGGCCGCGGCCGGAGATGGCTGCCAGTCAGGAGATGGCCGACGGCCGGGAGATGGCTGCCAAGCAGGAGATGGCTCGACGGGCGGAGATGGCTGTCAGCAGGAGATAGCCAAGCGGCTCGATCGCGACGCTGCGGAGACGGCGGGTGCCAAGACTCCAATTTGGAAGCACAATGTGTTCCTTCTTCCAAAGAATGGTTGTTTTCACTACAAATTTGAGTTGAGTTTCCTTCACCGTAGCATGGTCAAGCTGTGCTTCCTCATATTCCTTCACAACCTCATCCACCCCGACAATAGCATAGCCATCTCGAATCGTCGGCGGTGGTAAGTTCCACCAGCTCAGGAGGTAAGGCATAGCCGATACCACCTTAATGGATAAGCCCATTAATCTCACATGCAGCTTAGCGTGTTCGCTCTCCGTGATCTCATCCACGGGTATCGAGGACCCATCATTTCAAGCGTGCACGCCTCCGTGGAAGCCACACTGCTTTTCGCCAGAGTCCGGCCGCAGCTTCCAATGCAGCTCTTCGTGCCGAGATGGGCGGTAGCTTGATGGCTCATGTGCATTCACTTGCGCTCGCGCCGCAAGTGCATGTTCTATCTGTGTCATCCGCTCTCACGCTTTTTCTTTTCTGCGCGCCATCTGTAAGAGTCGCTCGATTGCAAACCCATCCTTCCATGTCATACCCCCTGCCTCGTGCATGTCCAGGTGTTCTTTTTACCGATGGCGCGTGTGAGCTGGTCATTCTCTCTGCCGGGATGGAAGGTCTTGGCGGATGTTTCCTCGTATGCCGTGATGAGTTCAGGACGGGTTTGGCAAGGATGGTTGGGAAGATACACAATCGCTTCGGGTCCAACCTTGCCCGATTCCGTAGAACCAAGTCTTTGCACGTAGGTCCCACCCATGCTGGGTGTGATCCTCTCGCAGGGCCTTCTCAGCTTCCTCCCACTTAGGCCTCGAGATATGTAGCCACCGACCCGTCCTCTGGTGATATTCCTTCTTCGTGGCATTAAGCGTATTGGTTTCAATTCTTTTTAGCTATAGCACTTTTTTATATGTCTCAAATTCGGGCCGGTGAGGTCTTATCTTCGCATAATATGCGTCTTGAAATTTGAGTCTCAGATTTGACAAATTTGTTCAAATTTGTCTTCCGATGGAAAGCGTCACCATCTTCTTTAGAGTCCACTCTTTGACCTTTTCCTTTATAACCGGTTGTTTTCATCCTCCTCTCGGAAGGGTGAAATTTACCAACAACGAATTCTAAAGCGTTTCTTTGGATCTCATCGACAAAGGTACCGTCGCCCTTCTTTGGCTTATTCCAATTTTCAATTGTGATTGGGATTTGGTCCCTAACAAGAACTCCACTGACGTACAAATTTGTCTGCGGCCTTCTTGGGCTCCATCGACCGCCATCAACACGGACCGCTGATCGTGAACTTTGCACGATCTTTCAACCGCCGGCTCGCGCTCGCTTGCTTTTTCATAGAAGAAGATGGTTCGCTGGTCGATCCAGAGGGCTAAAAAGAAGAAAGAAGCGTCAATTAATACATGTAGAAGAAGATTGTTGGTGGAAGTCAGCAGAGGCTTAATCAATGCATATACCTCACCGGACTTTGTAACCATTAAATTGCGTTCACCGGAGTCTTCATCTTCTCCATGACTAGTACTTGAGCTGTCGTCATCATGTCCCTCCAAGTTCAGATATTGTGAGGTGTCCTCATCAATAATGTTCTCCATTATTTCTTCTTCTTCAAGGTTTCTACTAAGTGGATCCATAGTTTCTAAAACAATAATATTATCTAGAGTAAGAGTGTAAACATTCAAGTGGACTTGGATTCATGCACAAATATACATATTATTCATACCAAAATACACAAATAAATATACAAATGAAATTAAAACCCTAAGGATTCTTGATCATTTTAAACGAGTTCCGAGGGGTCGAAACCCTAATTAGGATGAGTCAGAGGTCCAATTTGTATACAAGTTTTAATCTATGCATGTAGTACAATTTATATTAGCCGGTGAAACTACGTTTGCCCCCTTGACACCCTATCTATACTACTACTCCTCCATAATTACATGTCATCTTAGTTTGAGTTTCCCAATTTTGACCATCAAGTTCACCACCAACACTAAGTAAACAATATTATCGATGTTACAACATCGAAACTTTACTCAAATATGAATACCGACTACATCTTTTATCGTCACATATTCCCCACATTGTTCACATTGTTCACATTGTGCCGCCAACTTTGACACATTGTTCACATTGTCATTGAGGCGTGACGCAGACTCCGGCAAGCGAGGCCGGCCTCCGAGGGCGAGGGCAGCTCCGGCGAGGGCTGGGCCAGTGCAGGCTGCTCTGCTCTCTGTGCGGATGCATTATAAAATAATTGCATTTTCAATTATTTCATTTTAAATTATTTTTGGAATATTATAAAACCATTTGCATTTTGGAATTTACATAAACAATTTTCTTAATTAGAAAACATTTATGGAAATGTTTTTGTTGCTTCTGAGATAGGGCCCACATGTCGTGTATTTTCTTGAAATAATTACAGAAATAATAAAAGAAAAAGCGAATATTGCATCACACGACGTCGAGAATGGAGCTCCTCTCGGTCGATCTTGCTCCGTCGATCTGCTACACGCGGGGACGTGTGGTTGGGATGGTTGGAAAGAGGAGGTCGAGGCGGACCTAGTAGTGGCGGCGCCTCCCCTTTTTGGTCGCCGGAGAACAGAGAACGACGAGGAACTGCGGCGGTTGGCGGCGGTTACGATCTTGAGGCGATATAGACCGTGAGGGAGGAAGAGAAGATGTGCCTGAGCACCAGAGGCTCACCAGGAAGCCGATGGTGGGTTCGACGAGGCCGGGGAAGGTCGGGGACGCCGGCGTTGTCGATGGCGAGCGGCGGACAAAGGTGGGTGACAGGGCCGACGATTCAGGGCACCCACGGACGATTCCTCCCTCACTCTCCGAGGGCGGTGGCGGCGGCGGTGGCTCTCTCTGCTCCGATGGGCGGTGGCGGGCGCTTCTCTGCTCGATGGCGCGCTTGTGGTGGCGGTGGCGATCTGGCTGCTCTGGGGGGAAGAAAGGAAGGGGAAGGTGAATTTAATACCCCCCTTTAACACCGGTTCGTGGCAGGAACCGGTGTTAAAGGGGGGGAATTCGTTTGCGCGCGTATTTATTACCCCCCCCTTTAACACCGGTTCCAGCCGCGAACCGGTGTTAAAGGGAATCATTCTTGGCGTATATTACCCCCTTTAACACGGTTCGACAGCCTGAACCGGTGTTAAAGAAGTCTGTGAAAGCGAAATAAATACCCTTTAACACGGTTCTATGCGGAATCGGTGTTAAAGGGGCATTTATTTCATGCATTAAAGGGCATTTTAATTCAAAAATATGATATGAATTTAGAAAATTCATATCTTTTTCATTCAACTCGAAAAATATGAATAATATATCATAATTTTCAGAAAAATAATATCTATCCATTCATGTAAATCATTTTATATTTACTTTACATGAAATTTTTAAAATAATTAAAACACTTACATATAAATTTTGACTATTCAATTCAAACAAAAATAAATTGTTAAATCCTAAAACTTTGAACATAAGAAATATTAAGCATCTAAAAATGATTTTTATTAGATCAAATCATATTTTAATGCATATTTTGTATTAACATTTTGAATTGATTGGATATTTAAATGTCGCATCTTTTGTATACACTTGAATCTCACCAAGCCTCGCTCAACTTGCATTGTTTTTGATAAAATAGCATATTGTGAACCTAAAATGTGTTGGTGGTTTTTGAATTAGCCATTTGGTGGTTGCTTCACAAAACCGTCCGTTTTTATGCTTTCGGAAAATGGAAAATGCCTTTTGGTGCGATGAAAAGGAAAACTCCTCTTGCAAACTATGCCTTGATTCTAGCCATAACATTGGTCATTTGACCGAAAGCCAAGAAACCTCGAATGAGATAGGTCATTTTGAGACAGTTACATAAAGCCGAACTGAAAATTAAGATACATAAAAGAACTGAAAATTAAGATACATGGCAGTTAAGTAACAATCGGCGAACTTGTTTCGAATGTTGGAGTGATTCATCATGCTCTGCCTACACTGTAATACTACGCCCTTTGTAGTCGTCATTACTGCCGCCCGGGTGATCATTTGTCGTCGTCGGGGTCGCCGTAATTGAACCTCTGGAAATGCTGCGTGGGGCTGGACTTGAGGGTAGCGTGTGGGCTGGACTTGAGGGTAGCGCAGACGGGGGTTAGAGTCGGCGGCAGTGTCATAGGCCATGACGCTCTGGAGAGTCCGACCGCTGCACCATAGCCGACGGCCGGCCTCGTTGAAGTTAGGAGGAGGTGGGCCGTCCTCCTCGTGCCTGGCGAGCGCCCTCTCATGCCGATCCACGATGAAGGCTTCCAAAGTAGGGAAATAGTCGGGATGCCATCTGGGATTCCTCCGCTGCTCCGGCTTGAGCTCGAAGTAGTAGTGGTTCGTGATGGCCATCCGGCGCGCCACACCTAGAGGGACAGGAGGAACTGCACGCCCGACGCCAAAGATCCAGCCGACGGGGACACAGAGTTCTGTGGGTAGTTCGAGGCAAAGCGCCCGCCTCCCTGGGGGTTAGTGCTACGGTGGAAGCCATGGGAAAGAGTGATGAGGTTGCAGATATGAGTCTAGAGATGTGCAATGACAATGGAGGCCACCCGCCTACATATATATATATATATATATATATATATATATATATATATATATATATATATATATATATAGTGAACTAGCGGGAAGAACTGGAGGGAAGAACTGGAGGCCTCCCTGGTAGGCTTTCTGGATCGATTACCTTCTGAGATATTGCATTGAGGAATGCACATATCTTCACAATGGGTACTCAAACATTTTCAGGTAGAAGCCCCCTCAATGCAATCGGAAGCAATTGTGTCATAATCACATGGCAGTCATGAGACTTCAGGTTTTGGAATTTTTCTCGCCATATTTATTATTCCCTTTATATTCGACGAGAAGCGACGGGACCTTGATATCGCTTTCGAGACATTCAAAAAGATTTCCTTCTCGCTTTGGTAAGAGCGTAGCTGGCAGGAGTTAAGTGGCATCGTTTACCCTTCTCGTTCTCGGGATGCATAGGCTCTTGAGGGCCTTGAGGCGTTGCTGGTCTGTCGTGCTTCCTGTATCCTTTGTCTTCCCATACACTCCTAGAAAGCCTAGCAGGTTCACGCAAACATTCTTCGTCACGTGCATCACGTCGATTGAAGAGCGGACCTCTAAGACTTTCCAATAGGGTAGGTCCCAAAATATAGATTGCTTCTTCCACACGGGCGCGTGTCCGCATCGTCATTCGGAATGATAGACCAGGACCTTTTCCAAAGATTACTAGGTCCTTGACCATACCAAATACCTCCTCACCGCACGGAGGACAGGCTTCCTCCGGTTCGCCAGACGTTTGAAATGCTTGCCTTTCTTTCTTATTGGATGCAGGTTCGAAGAAATCGGCGATACCCTAGGTACACAACCTTCTTACATTTATCCAAATATACACTTTCGATTCATCTAAACGGTGTGCATGCATTGTATCCCTTGTTTGTCTGCCCTGAAATGTTACTAAGAGCAGGCCAATCATTGATGGTTACGAAAAGCAATGCTCATAGGTCAAATGGCTCCCCTTTGTGCTCATCCAACATACGTACACCTGGTTTGGCCCACAGCTGTAAAAGTTCTTCAACTAATGGCCTTAGGTACACATCAATGTCGTTGCCGGGTTGCCTCGGGCCTTGGATGAGCACTGGCATCATAATGAACTTCCTCTTCATACACAACCAAGGAGGAAGGTTATAGATACATAGGGTCGCAGGCCAGGTGTTGTGACTGCAGCTCTGCTCACCAAAAGGATTCATGCCGTCTGTACTTAGACCAAACCTTAAGTTCCTTGCGTCACGTGGGAAGTCCGGGTACTCTCGCTCGACTTTTCTCCACTGTGACCCATCAGCGGGGTGTCTCAACATCGCGTCTTTCTTACGGTCTTCCATGTGCCATCGCAACAACTTGGCATGCTCTTTATTTCTGAAGAGACGTTTTAACCGTGGTATTATAGGAGCATACCACATAACCTTGGCGGGAACCTTCTTCCTAGGGGCCCCGCCCTCAACATCGCCAGGATCGTCTCGTCTGATCTTATACCGCAGTCTTGATGCATACCGGCATGCATCCAAATTCTCGTACTTCACTGCGGTAGAGGATGCAGTCATTAATGCAGGCATGTATCTTCCGCGCCTAATCCTAGAGGGCAGACAACCTTCTTTGCTTGGTATGTCTTGTCGGGCAACTCATTATTTCTTGGAAGAAGATTCTTCATTTTTACCAACAACTTTGAAAATGCGCTGTCGATAACACCATTCTCTTCCATTGCAGCAAATCCAGTGTGGCACCTAGCTTTTTGTGGCCATCTTCGCAAGTTGGATACAACAATGTTTTGTGATCCTTTAACATCTGCTCCAGCTTCTCCTTCTCCTTTTCAGTTTCACATTCTTCCTTTGCATCAGTAATGGCCGACCAAGATCGTCATCAGCGGGCCCATCTGCTCCCTCTTGATCTTCATTATCTACCTCCGTTGCATTATCATCATATTCAGGATACATATTATGATAGTTTTCATCATCCTCTTCTTCTTCGTTGTCTTCCATCACAACCCCTTTTTCTCCGTGCTTGGTCCAACAATTATAGCTAGGCATGAAACCGGATCGAAGCAAAGGTGGGCGTGAATGGTTCTGGTATTTGAGTAGTCTTTCTTGTTCTGACAGTGAACACACGGACAGCACATAAAACCATTGTGACCACGGTTTGCATTAGCCACAACGATGAAATTTTGGAGGCCCGTAATGTACTCGGAAGTGCGGCGGTCACCGTACATCCATTGCCGATTCATCTGCATTAATATGTAGTATATATCAAAAAATAATAGGGAGATGACCATTTATATATATAGTACATCAATGACACATGAAACTATAGTTTCCGACCTCGACCGAGACGGAAAGAGCAACAAGAAAGCTTATTTTGAGCTCTCGGGCATTTCACAGAACACCTCTTGTGGATATGAAAAACCACAAACTAGCACTCTTCACACCCTCTTGCTAGGCTCTAAAATGTGAAAGAATGGAAGAGTGGGGTGTGTGGGCTGGGTGGTGTCTTATATAGCCCCTTTAACACCGGTTCATGCCACGAACCGTGTTAAAGTCTGTGTGCCACATGGTGCTGGGATTTTAACACGGTTCGGCACGAACCGGTGTTAAGGGCCTTTTTGCCACAGGGGCCACGCTGGTACGACCCCCCCTTTAACACCGGTTCGTAGAAGAACCGGTGTTAAAGCCCCTTTTCGGGATCAACAAAAGACCTCGTTTCCACTAGTGTCCTCGCGGGCAGCCATAGGCGACACATCTACTCCTCGTCTTCCCTGGCTCCGGCGTGGCCAGAGGTTCGCCCCGTCGAATGATAAGGGCTAGCCATGTAGTTTGTGTATATTATTCGTTCATCATACATGCATGTAAATAGTGAATCCATCACTTATTCCTTTTCCGTGATACGTGGTATATTCTGTTCGAGAAAATGTGCTAAAATAGTAATACATGCTGTACACGTGTGTACGCGTCTTTCTGCATGCATGCGTGTATGAGTGTATGTGTTAGGGAAAACGATTTTATAGGTAAAAATCGAAATCATCATCATATAGAAATCTCTGAGAATAGAAATAATAATCATCACCTCTTCCATTCGTTTAACTGCACGCTCATATTAGTCATATCACTAATTGCATAATTTGTATATTCCTCACTAGAATAGATCTAGCCTTGATCGGAAAGGAGTTCTGGCCATGCATCTTGTACATACGTTATATTTATTTATTGTAATACCCGAGATCAACAGGTCTGATTCATGTATTATGGATGTTAGAAATGGATTCCTAAGATTTTTTTAATAAATTTAGATATATTATTTGGATATATATATATAAAGTTATAAATTTCCAAAGTTTTATATTAATAATAGAAGAAAATTTTAGTTAATAATTTATTTTAATTATCTGAAACCTTGAACCAAGTTTATATTCGCAATATTCAAACATTTTGAGAATTTTTTATATTAAAAGTTTTTCCATTTGAATTTGTATTCAAAAGTTATGAGCATTTGAAAATAAACATGTGCTTTTTTGAAAACTGCAGAGTGCCAGGACCCGGCGTAGTTTGATAACAAAACTAGAGGACCCGCGGGAAAACCTGTATCCGACACGTCTTCTCTTACTCTCACCGCTACCTCAGCCTGACGGGTGGGTCCAAGTGTTAGAAATCGTATCAACTCAGTTTAAAATCAGGTTTAGTATGAATTGCAAAAAAAACTATAGAAAAGCGGTCACAATTTTCAAAATTGGCGACCCGTAGTGGATTTTAGAACATTTGGTAGAAAAGTGGTGGTTTTAATGTAATAATTTTTGTCCTAGGAAAAATGTTGCTCCATGTGGGCCAGGGTATCTCCAGCGGGACAGAAAGCACATGGTTCGAGCCTATCCGATTCGGTTTGCACGGGTAGAGGGCAGACCACACACACTCCTGCAGCGCAATCCAAACGGACTCGACCCATCTCCTCACCTTGGGCTAGAAGGGCAGACCACACACACTCCTACAGCGCAACCCGAACGGACTCGACCCATCTCCTCACCTTGGGCTATGAATGCGTCCGTCGGGCATGCCCCGTGGACCGAGTGTCGACCGCTGGGGCGCGTATGATTGTGGTACGTTATACATATAGTTTTTTATTTGATTGATAGCTAGTTAAACCAAGACATACACTTAAATAGACTAGACGATCCTCAGCTCCTCGCGGAAGCCATAGACGACACGTGTACTCCTCGTCTTCCCTGGCTCCGGCGTGGCCAGAGGTTCGGTCTGGTCGAATGATAAGGGCTAGCCATGTAGTTTGTGTATGTTATTTATCATAGATGGGATTGTATATTAGTTTGTATGACATGATGATTATTGTACCCTTTTTGCCTCAATCTAAGGACTTGTCAGGTACCCAAGACCCTAAGGATTGATCTAGGTATAGGGAGTGTGAGTAATAACTAATCTGCAGAATGGGAACCCCAGTGACAGAAAGGAGAGTATGGTTGTATATGCGAGATTTATTTGGAATTAACGGTGATGTCACTATGCATATTATTAGTTCTTTTTCTTCTATGGATGAGACTAGTAAATTATTGCTATAAACGGTTGCGGAGGCAATAGCAATTATGAATGCACAGCCCATATATAATTATCTTGCTCTAACAATTACATGCATACTTTATTATTATCTTTTATTTCTATCAGATGTTTTGCACAGTTACAGGTGAAACCGATGGCCCTTAGGCCCTCTCTCTCCATCATCGACAACAACAAAAAATAACGAACTCTTGGTCCGGTAAAACACAAAAAGAATTCTAAAACTCCCGAAGGTCTGTTAATGTAACTTTACTACACTTTCTGCTTTTCGAGGATTCGATAACCTAGGTCTACTAGGAAAAAAGATCTATACTACATATGTAATCCGGATCGAAGGTATTAACGACCTGCATGTCGGGCACACTTCATAGCGTTCACATACGATGACGATGTTGGGCTCAATGTCAAGGTGTTCGACGATACTATGTGCCGCCGCTGCTACCACAACGACGACGAGGAAGGCATTGACGACAAGGAGGATAACAACGACGACGAGGGATACACATCTGGCGGTGTTTTAATTTCTAGTTTAAGCAACTATGTATTTTTACTGCAATATGTATGAATTTTCAATTTTTGTTTTTATTTGGACCGAAATATTTTTGGAGGTCCATTTTGGGGCGCGGTCGGCGTGGCACGGCCATCGCAGATGGCCGGCACTCTGGACAGGCGGCCCCAAAGGCCGCCTGAGGGACTACTGCCGGACATGGTGTGGAGACGCTCTTAGGGAATCTCCATTGGCTCGATGCATCCCGTCCGGGCATGTCCAAAATCGTCGGCGCGGACGCGCGGGACATGAGCGGTGCCCGAGTGTAACACCCTCAGAATCGGACCTATGCAAGTTTGGGCAAAATTCACCAAACCCGCATAGAAACGATTCAAAGGTGCCCACCAGGCACTTTCGTGCGGGTGGAAAACGAAGTAATAACATTACACAACAGTCCTCGATGGGACCCACAGAACAGATATGCATATCAGCGACTCCAGGAGTCAAGAATACAGATATAAATTTACAGAGATCCAAATCACCTTGAAAATGATAGAGCGTCCGACTACGGACAAGAAGCAAATGGGGCTAAGAGCCCTGAAGAATAACCAATGGCGTCCATAACCCTGCCCAGGCCAAGCCGGAAGGGTAACCCTGCTAACGGCGTCGATCTCAAAACCTGCTTAACAAAAGGGGTGCCGACAAAGGGCAAAGCAGAAAACAAAGAAGGAGCGTCGATCTTGAGGCGACACGGCGAGGCTAGAATTCGCGGTCCTCGCCTACAAAGGTATGGTGGATCGAGGCGAAGATGCACTAAACAACCTATAGAGACTCGATACAAGCGCTTATCGAGAGGGGTAAGAATGACCTATCCGGATCCAACTGAGACTAACACCAAACAAACCCATCCTGGTGTTTCCCCTCGAGACCAAACGAGAAGTCAACCGAGGAACTCACAGTTGGCGTTTTATTTGTTCGATTATCGTTGCAGCAATTACTAGTCGTTTAGACAATCGTCCGATAAAGTAAGCAGTGGGCACTTTTAGTTAACCATTCCGTGATAGTTGCAAATTACTAATCGATATGAATAGCATGAGATATCCCATAAAACCCAGCAGCTTGTTGGTACTTTTATTCAGCCAATTCTTGTAGTTGCAATACTTACTAGTCGATACATTTGTCGCGGTTTACGATCAAACAAGCAATTGTGGGCAGTATTAATTAGCCATTCCATTATAGTAAAGCTGATTACTAGTCATTATAAGTCAAATTTATAACAGAACTTTAGTTATGCTTGTCTATGATCGAGATCATGCTCCAAGTCGTCCATATCCGCGACACGGCTTTCGAAAGTTTTACCCGCCGGGTGCACCAATAGCAACACACGCTCGATCAACCTCGAAAACCAAATCAAAACCCAACGAGGCTTTCACGGTGAACAATCAGGATTCAGAAATATTTCAGGGGCCACCCTTAGAGTAGAATCATAGCGGAGTAAGCAAGCTCAGACGGCCTCAAGGTTATGGGGACGGCTGTGAGCGATCGGGAACCCGAAAGTGTGGCTGGGCTTGTCGACACAGCGGAATCGTGCCATTGATCCTAAAGACAAAGGTGTGCGTACCTCGCACAATCGTAAATAAAGCAAAGAAACATGGCATAAGTACAGGATCGTAAATAAAACCTCAAACTAGTTTGTGGCCCCGAAATAAGACTGAATCAAGCTCGCTCAGGGGTCCCATATACCTCCCGGATGTGGATAGCGCGCAAAAATCAAGGAACAGTATCAAGTACTCGGGGTCTTACGGACACAAGTGGGCGTTGAAACCAAATATTATCTATCACCCACCGATGCCTCCGCTTATTCAATTTTAGTTGTTAAACAGAAAGTAAAGTGACGATAAGTAAAACTAGACTCATCTCCAACATCAACATGCGGCAATACATCAAGAATCGTGGCATATGACGACACACATCAAGACTTGAGCAAGCAACTACGACGCAAGTCCAACTATCTACCAAACAACGGTAATAGGATGTGTCCGAGGCAATATCAATGCATGGGATATCAAAGGGTACGAAAACTAGAGCATCGCAACACAGATAGCAATAGATCAACAGGAGGGAATAAAGACTATAAAATTAAGATAGGTAGAAAGGTGGAGATGCTCGCCTGAAAACATTGTCGAAAGGTTCATCCGAAGATCGGGGCGAAGCTCACATCAACTCAACGGCCTTATCCGTGAAGAAGCAAAACACTAGAAGAACACCGGGTGCAATATTTAATAAATCGGCAGAAAATCGGCATGATGCATGCATGATGTATGGCATGGCGAAGGTGCAATGCAATTAGGTCATGTTAAGCGGAACCGGGGTCCCGACAATTAATTAGATGGTTCAAGTTGTTTAGACCCCCGCATATTAAATGTTGTTTTAGCATGGCAGAAGATAGCACCGGTTCGCTACACAAATTTAAATGAGGCCAATATGAGACTAGATTTGCCCGCATATGGGCCCCATATTTAATTATTAGGTGAATCGACATAAGGCCCCCAAACCACATGAATGTATGCGAGATGAATGACAATTCAATATGCAACAAGTTGTTATTATGTTATAAAATAGGGTTCGAGGAAAAAGGGGTCACACATTAGGGGTGGTCGACGATCTTGGGTTCCGGGGTCCGGGGTCGTCTCAGGGTCCAGGGTCTAGGGTTCGACGGATCTGGGGTTCGGGGTTCGGCGGCGGAAGCGTTCGGATCCGGAAGGATTTGGTTCAGTGTCGTTCTTGTCGCACTCGCGGTCTTCGGGGTCGTGTAGAAGATCATGGCGTTCCGAAAGAAGTACTCGGCGTTCCGTGATGATCTTGTTGATTCCATGGCGGAGGCCTTGGCGTCCGAGGGAGAATCCCTGCGTCCTCGAGGGGGTTACTTGCAGTATCCGGGCAGAAGGTCTTGCGGTTTCTGTGCCTGCGGTTCCATGAAGGCGTGCTTGTCCTCCGTGATGGCGAACTCGATGTCCCGAGAAGATCTAGGCGTTCCGTGTAGACGACCTCGGCGTTCGGGATCTTGACGAGCTTGGCGTCCTTGTAGACGACCTGGTCGATGGTTCTTCTAGCGGTTTTTCGGGTTTGCCGGTGTCGAACTTGGGCTTGGCGCCGATGGTCATCGACGTTCCTCATCGGACCGCAAAACATGTAGCGGATCTTGGGCGGGCCAACGCCGCTAGGGCCACGAATCGGGCGAGGCGAGCGACGGTGGCGGGTCGGCTGCGGGCTTGCCGCACGCGGAACACGTGGTAGGGGGGGTCGAGGCCGACGCGGTCCCGGCCCGGCAGCGTGAGGCGCCGAGGAGGCAGCGAGGATCTCGCGGAGGGGACCGATGGGCGGACGGACTGCCAGCGGGCTCGCGCGACACTGCGGGCCGAGGCGGACTCGGGCGAGCCGGAGAGACGCCGGCGTGCCTTGTGAGCGCGGGCGGCGCTGGTTGGCGACAGCGGCGCCGCGGAGGTCGGAGAGGCGTCTGGCGTTCATGGAGGAAGGTCGACGGCGTCGGGTAGAGGGGCTTGGGGGGCCTGGGCGGGCGGTGGCGGCGAGGCGGGGAGAGGAGGCGGAGGCGAGCGTCTGGGAGCTCCGCGGCCAGCGGTGGAGAGAGAGGCGTGGCCAGGCCGCCCGTGCCTGGGGAGGAGAGGATCGGGGGAAGAGGGAGACCCTGGGCTGGGAGGAAGAAGGAGAGAGGAGAGAGGTGGGGACGTGGCAGGTCACCCACGGGAGAGAGAGTGGCCGGGAGGATCGTGGTGGTTGGGCGTCTAGGGTGGGGTGACCATGGGCGTGGCGTCTTCTTGGCGGGTGGGCCGAGAGCCGAGATGGGGGCCTGTGGCGACGCGCAGGTGGCCTGGGTGTGTGTTTTTGGTGTGGGTCAGGTGGGGTGAGTGTTGGGGTGTGCTTAGCACAGGTGGAGGGTTGGGCTGATGTGGCATGCAGGGAGTGGGTGAGGGAGAGAGGAGAGGTGAGGTGGAGAGATTTGATTGGAGGGAGTGATGTGGCTGGAGAGAGGGGGTAGATTTTTAGGTGGGTTTAGGATTAGATGGGGTAGGCATGTTGGACCGTTTAGAAAATCTGGGGTCGGTCGGGTTGGCCTGCTCGACGCCCTACTAAAATAATTATAAATTTTATTTGTGTTAATTGGACCATTTGCAAACCGATAGCGACAAAACAAAATACTCCGGAGCCCCGGGGTTTGGCGTTTGAATAAAGATAGGGCGTATGGACAACAAATCTGGTTTTTGCGAAATAGTTTTGGCAAACAATGCATGAGGATGACGATGCAATGCACAAATTCAACGCGATTTTCTAGTAGTGGTTTTGCGGGATGCCACAATTCGACACCACTAACAATGGATCTCGCCCTCGAGATCCGCCTCATGGTACCGGAAGGAAGGTCGGCGATCTGCGTCTTCTTGCTTTGTGTAGATCCTCGCGACACCACTAACAAGGGTTGTTGTCCGCGATCGTCGAGAGAACACTCCGGAAAACAAAAGGTCAAAGGTAGAGGTATCAACAAATAAAGCCACCTCTAGCTCCGATGGAAAAGGGGAACCGATGCATTCTCGTCCACTTCAATGTACAAAAGCGAATAGAAAGGGTAGTCGGCATGGGGGCCAATCCATCACGCACCCAAACTATTACTTCGCTAGCGAGAAGCGTGCAACCATTCTCGAATCGGTCAAGATCTCGGCAAGCGAGGTTCGAACAAAGGAGTGATCACGGAACCTTCGGATCGGATGAGTAGATGATGTCGTCGCCGGAAAACACCGGAAGGCACAAACAAGGACAAAGAATGGTACCCACAAAGACGGATTCATCGTGCAGCTTGAACACGGATGGGCGAACACCGTTATCGAAGAAGGAAGCGAAACCACGAAGGTACGGAAACCCAACCACGAAAATCGGACTCGAAGAAAAGATAAGAGGTGGATTCAAAACGCGTAGAGGTAAGAGGAGATCAGCAGGGTAAGGAGTAAAATCAGACCTAATCGTAACTATCCAACCGATTTTCAAAAATAGTTTTGACACTCTACTGGCCGTTAGCTAGGTTATCCTCTGATTTGGACTTGTGGGGTATCGTAGCTACGAGCTCGATACCACTCTGTAACACCTCGATCGGACCTATGCAAGTTTGGGCAAAATTCACCAAACCCATAGAAACGATTCAAAGGTGCCACCAGCACTTTCGTGCGGGTGGAAAACGAAGTAATAACATTACACAACAGTCCTCGATGGGACCCACGCAAGATATGCATATCGGCGACTCGAGTCAAGAATACATATAAATTTACTGAGATCCAAATCACCTTGAAAATGAGCGTCCGACTACGGACAAGAAGCAAATGGGGCTAAGAGCCTGAAGAATAACCAATGGCGTCCATAACCACCGCCTGTGCCAAGCCGGAAGGGTAACCACCTAACGGCGTCGATCTCAAAACCTGCTTAACAAAAGGGTGCCGACAAAGGGCAAAGCGAAAACAAAGAAGGAGCGTCGATCGAGGCCAAGACACGGCGAGGCTAGAATTCGGCGGTCCTCGCCTACAAAGGTATGGTGGATCGGCGGTGGCAGCATGCACTAAACAACCTATAGAGACTCGATACACCGCTTATCGAGAGGTAAGAATGACCTATCCGGATCCAACACGAGACTAACACCAAACAAACCCATCCCGTGTTTCCCCTCGAGACCAAACGAGGAAGTCAACCGAGGAACTCACCACGGTTGGCGCTTTATTTGTTCGATTATCGTTGCAGCAATTACTAGTCGTTTAGACAATCGTCACGATAAAGTAAATAGTGGGCACTTTTAGTTAACCATTCCGTGATAGTTGCAACATTTACTAATCGATATGAATAGCATGAGATATCCCATAAAACCCAGCTTGTTGGTACTTTTATTCAGCCAATTCGTTGTAGTTGCAATACTTACTAGTCGATACATTTGTCATGGACGATCAAACAAGCAATTGTGGGCAGTATTAATTAGCCATTCCATTATAGTAAAGCTGATTACTAGTCATTATAAGTCAAATTTATAACAAGAACTTTAGTTATGCTTGTCTATGATCGAGATATCGTGCTCCAAGTCGTCCATATCCGCGGACACGGCTTTCGAGAAAGTTTTACCGGCCGGGTGCACCAATAGCAACACACGCTCGATCAACCTCGGAAAAACCAAATCAAAACCCAACGAGGCTTTCACGTGAACAATCACGAGATTCAGAAATATTTCAGGGGCCACCCTTAGAGTAGAATCCATAGCGGAGTAAGCAAGCTCCGACGGCCTCAAGGTTATGGGGACGGTTGTGAGCGATCGGGAACCCGAAAGTGTGGCTGGGCTTGTCGACACCGGAATCGTGCCATTGATCCTAAGCGAGATTATGCGACCTCGCACAATCGTAAATAAAGCAAAGAAACATGGCATAAGTACAGGATCGTAAATAAAACCTCAAACTAGTTTGTGGCCCCGAAATAAGATGAATCAAGCTACGCTCGGGGGTCCCATATACCTCCCGGATGTGGATAGCGCGCAAAAATCAAGGAACAGGTATCAAGTACTCGGGGTCTTACGGGACACAAGTGGGCGTTCGGAAACCAAATATTATCTATCACCCACCGATGCCTCTGCTTATTCAATTTTAGTTGTTAAACAGAAAGTAAAGTGACGATAAGTAAAACTAGACTCATCTCCAACATCAACATGCGGCAATACATCAGCAACTGTGGCATATGACGACACACATCAGCACTTGAGCAAGCAACTACGACGCGCAAGTCCAACTATCTACCAAACAACAGGTAATAGGATGTGTCCAGGGCAATATACGGCTGCAGGGGATATCAAAGGGTACGAAAACTAGAGCATCGCAACATAGATAGCAATAGATCAACAGGAGGGAATAAAGACTATAAAATTAAGATAGGTAGAAAGGTGGAGATGCTCGCCTGAAAACATTGTCGAAAGGTTCATCCGAAGATCGGGGCGAAGCTCACATCAACTCAACGGCCTTATCCGTGAAGAAGCAAAACACTAGAAGAACACCGGGTGCAATATTTAATAAATCGGCAGAAAATCGGCATGATGCATGCATGATGTATGGCATGGCGAAGGTGCAATGCAATTAGGTCATGTTAAGCGGAACCGGGGTCCCGACAATTAATTAGATGGTTCAAGTTGTTTAGACCCCCGCATATTAAATGTTGTTTTAGCATGGCAGAAGATAGCACCGGTTCGCTACACAAATTTAAATGAGGCCAATATGAGACTAGATTTGCCCGCATATGGGCCCCATATTTAATTATTAGGTGAATCGACATAAGGCCCCCAAACCACATGAATGTATGCGAGATGAATGACAATTCAATATGCAACAAGTTGTTATTATGTTATAAAATAGGGTTCGAGGAAAAAGGGGTCACACATTAGGGGTGGTCGACGATCTTGGGGTTCCGGGGTTCGGGGTCGGTCTCAGGGTCCAGGGTCTAGGGTTCGACGGATCTGGGTTCGGGGCTCGGCGGAAGCGTTCTCGGATACCGGGAAGGATTTGGTTCGGTGTCGTTCTTGTCGCACTCGCGGTCTTCGGGGTCGTGTAGAAGATCATGGCGTTCCGAAAGAAGTACTCGGCGTTCCGTGATGATCTTGTTGATTCCATGGTGGAGGCCTTGGCGTCCGAGGGAGAATCCCTGCGTCCTCGAGGGGGGTTACTTGCGATGATCCGCGTAAGGTCTTGCGGTTTACGTACTGCGGTTCCATGAAGGCGTGTGTCCTCCGTGATGGCGCGAACTCGATGTCCCGAGAAGATCTAGGCGTGTAGACGACCTCGGCGTTCGGGATCTTAACGAGCTTGGCGTCCTTGTAGACACCGTCGATGGTTCTTCTAGCGGTTTTTCGGGTTTGCGGTGTCGAACTTGGGCTTGGCGCCGATGGTCATCGACGTTCCTCATCGGACCGCAAAACATGTAGCGAAGCAGATCTTGGGGCGGGCCAACGCTAGGGCCGAATCGGCGCAGGGGCGAGCGACGGTGGTAGGGTCGGCTTGCGGGCTTGCCAGACGCATGAACACGTGGGGTAGGGGGGTCGAGGCACGCGGTCCGGCCGCGGCATGAGGCGCCGAGAAGGCCGCAGCAGGGATCTCACGAGGGGACCCAGCGGGCCAGGACGGACTGCCAGGCTCGCGCGACACCGCGGGGCCGAGGCGGACTGGGCGAGCCGAGGAGACGCCAGCGTGCAGCGGAGGCAGCTTGGCCTGGGCAGCGGCAAGCGGGCGACGCGAGGTCGGAGGCAGGCGTCTTGGATCGCGAGGGAAGGGTCGACGCGTCGGGGTAGAGGCTTGGGGAGAGCCGGTGGCCAGGCGCGGCGAGGCGGAGAGGAGGCGGAGGCAGCGAGCCGTGCGCGGGGAGCTCCGGCGGCGGCGACGCGTGGAGGAGAGAGGGGCGGCGCGGCGAGGCCACCCGCTGCCTGGGGGAGGGGAGAGGATCGCTGGGGAAGAGGGGAGCGGGGCACGCGGGCTGGGAGGAAGAAGGGGAGAGAGGAGAGAGCGGTGGGGACGTGGGCAGTGGTCACGGGCTGGAGAGAGAGTGGCCGGGGAGGATCATGGGTGGTTGGGCGTCTGGGTGGGGTGACCCATGGCGTGGCGTGTGCGTCTTCTTGGCGGGAGGGGCCAGGCGAGATGGGGCCTGTGCAGCGCCTGGTGGCCTGGGTGCATCTTGGCAGTGTGTGTGTTTTTGGTGTGGGTCAGGTGGGGTGAGTGTTGGGGTGTGCTTAGCACAGGTGGAGGGTTGGGCTGATGTGGCATGCAGGGAGTGGGTGAGGGAGAGAGGAGAGGTGAGGTGGAGAGATTTGATTGGAGGGAGTGATGTGGCTGGAGAGAGGGGGTAGATTTTTAGGTGGGTTTAGGATTAGATGGGGTAGGCATGTTGGACCGTTTAGAAAATCTGGGGCGGTCGTTCGGGTCGGGTTGGCCCGTTCGACTGCCCCTACTAAAATAATTATAAATTTTATTTGTGTTAATTGGACCATTTGCAAACCGATAGCGACAAAACAAAATACTCCGGAGCCCCGGGGTTTGGCGTTTGAATAAAGATAGGGCGTATGGACAACAAATCTGGTTTTTGCGAAATAGTTTTGGCAAACAATGCATGAGGATGACGATGCAATGCACAAATTCAACGCGATTTTCTAGTAGTGGTTTTGCGGGATGCCACACCGAGCGGCCCGATCCATCCGGACAAACACGTCCAGCTCGACCATCTGTGCATCTAATCTAGGCAACGGTTGCGTCAGCCCGGACGTGCGCGGACAGCGCCAGGTGTCCTGTCCGTCGGCCACTCGGGGCCAATATGTAAGTGAGACATTAGTGCTTAAGATTATTCATTAGATTAAGTCCTGCCAGTTACAAAAAGGCCATTTGAACAAAATACGTGAATGCTACGGTTGTTGCTACTACGGCCATCGCTATCGCTGGAGGAGGGCGTCATGGCTACTACGCCGTCGCCGCGCTATCGCCCTGTCGATCGCCATACTGGCGGACGGATAACCCGCCATCGACACGTTCGTGGGTTCTGATCGCGCCATGCCGCGAGCCACCATCTTGCCCGCCACCTTCTTGCGGTTCTCCGCCGCCGGTACGCCAGGGCCTTGTCCATCTCAATGGCCCAGTGGTCCCTCGCCTCTTGTTCGGTGTGCTCCTTCGTCTCAGTCACGAGCAACTCCACCGGAGAAGGAGCCGGAGCAGGAATCGGAGCACCATTGGGGCCGAAGCCCAGAGCCTGCGCTATCTGTACGTGGAAGACGATCGGTGCCTCCAGCCGATCCACCTCCTCCCCCTCCTCCTTGTCGTCCTCCGCCACCTCCGTCTCGTCGACGTCAACGAGACCCCACGCGACCGTCGCCTCAGCGGCCAGTTCCACGCGCTCCTCCTCCGCTGCCGAGTAGCCGACATGCTCGCTCTGCGCCTCCTCCGCGTTGCTTCGCGCTTTGGCAGCATGGCGGAGCTCGGGACGGCGACCTTGGTCACGGCCGCCTCATGGCGGATCTCGGGAAGAGCCGCTGATGCGGCCTCCAAGGCCCCCCGCTTCCACCGCCTCAAAGCCCATTGGGCGGCCACCGTGGCCGCCGCCTCCACCACCCGCTACAACACCAACTCGGCGACATGGCCTTCCTTCTCGAAGGCCAGCACCTATGCATCGCTCATGCGCCGGGCTAGCAACGTGGCCTCGAGGTGGACCTCGTCGACCTCCACGTCCGGGTAACGGGTGCGGCACATCTCACGGATCTTCGTCCAGTTGGCGATCTTGCGACGATGCATGGCGCCGTGTTTTTCGTGCTGTTGGCTGGCTTTGGGGCTTGTTGTCTCCGCTGCGCTAGCGCCCATCTTTTATAGACCGCGGCAGAGGCGGGAAACGGCCTGGGATGCACTGAAAGTTTTTGTCGCCGCGGGAAGCGAGGCACGCGCGGGAAACGATGGCGGGAAAACCCGGTCGCGCGGGAAGCCGACGTCGTGTCACCATTAACGTCTCATCGCGAGAGTGTCAACCGGTGATAGCGGGAGGGAGACGGATAGATGGGTCGGCCCGTTGGGCACGGTCGGCCAGACAGACCGGATCATGATCCCAAATCGACCGCTGACCGACCAAATGGACAGAAACAGACCATTTAGGGCGACTGGATGAGTCGGCCCGGTGGAAATACCCTTATATACTACTCCTTCTGTTTACTAATAATGTAAGACCTTTTATAGATATTTAAAAGTAGACTAGATACGCTCTAAAATGAGTCCAAAATGAGTGACTCTATACAATCCACGTATAAGGCATTTTAGAAAAAGGCTACAGCGGATGGTGGGAGTACTATTTTCTGTTAGGAAATCGCTGCGTTCTTATTTAGACAAAGCCGAATCATTTAATTTGGGCCGGAGGCATTTGTGATTTGTCTCTCAGTGCGTACGCCTTGTTGGGTGACATGCAACTTGAACAGAAGTGACGACCACGTACTTGCTCCCGTTTATCCAGCGGTCCGAGCCTATGTGCAACATGTCAATGATGCATTCCCGACCAATCCGTGCTCTCTTCTTCTGTCTGTTTGATTCTTTCTCTTCTCCTCCCGGATTTTCTGTCGATAGGGTACCTGGCGTCCATCAGTAAGCTAGCTGTCCGGCTGATGAATGCGGCCTGCCAGGAGGCGTGATACAGTGGTGAAACAATACTTCTCGTCAATGCACAGATGCTCTTGCTTGCGGTGATTTGTGAAGCTCTTCTTTTACTGACCAGTAAAAAACCAAAACAGCTCAGGTTATAAGAGCCCCCCTCCGGTTCCAACTCCTACTGCCCCTCCCTCAAGCAGTGCTTCCTCTCCCGACCCTCCATCAGAGACATGGTGTTTCCCTTTGTTTACGCTTGCTTTCTTTCTTCTTGTTGTTCATTGACAAATTTGTTCTTGGCCTTCGCTGCGGCCATCTCATGCCAGTAGCTTATGAACAAGATTCTCTATTTCTCTCATGCGGCCATCTCTTCTTTATGAACAATATTCTTGTTCATCTCATGCCAGTAGCTTAATGCTGCCTTAATTTGTTCTTGGCCTTCCGTAATGCAGGGACAGCGGCCGCCCCCGTCTACTGTTGTGACGGATTACCTCGTGAACCAAGTGGTGCATCTGCAGAGTACGAACAAGCTGAAGGCAGAGATGCAGTCGGGGGGAAGCAAGAAGGTAACTTTACTGCAAATCTCCTTGGTCCACATAGCTGCTGTGTATTGCCTATCTATGTTGACCTAGATAAAAACCTGTTGGAAGTTAACAGTGACAGATCTCTAAGTGGATATCTAGCTAGACGACTGCAACAAGACTTCCTATGTGAATCCAAAGTAAATGATTATTTTATATATCTATGCAACCCGAAACTAACAATTGTCAATGCAGTGCACAAAATGGGCACTCTAGCACTAGAAATTATGTAGTGAGATTATCACTCTACCTCTTAAAGGATTATCCCTATAACGTTTGTTCTCTTTTACACTCTCTCCGTCTCATTGCTAGTTATTTCTCTTCTCTTCTTTTCTTTGTTTTTGCTTGTAAGAATCTGGTAACAGGAATCAGGGGTCTGCCTTGCTAAAAAAAAAAACCTCCAGCTCTCTTTAATCTCAAACTTTAGCAGCAATTTTGTATGGCTGGATACGAAATTTCAGGGCCATTGAGTTAGATATGAGAGTAATTCCCCTCATTACCTTGCTTACACAAGCAAGTTCTTCAAAGACAGTGCAACCTCGCAAAGGTCAAACAAAAACAGGTTTTAAGGAAGGAACACTAGCTGCATAACATATTAGAAGAGAACCAACGTACACACATGATTCTAGGAGGCAAATATCTACTCAGTTAATTAGCCTTGACCTAAAACCAGTGCACCGAACAATATTATTACTGGAAAAGGGAGAGTCAAACCACAACTTTATACAAGAGTATTTCCTCACTTTGATATACAGTTTGCAGTTTCTGTTAGATTTAGATTCCATTGTCTTTCTCTTTCACTCAATATTATTTGTATTTTCTCGTCAACCTTTCTCTATTTCTGTACGTGTCAGCTCTGCCGCGCCCATACGCGTCGACGGAAGGGCTTACGCTCCTTGTCAGGCACCAGGCGTCCATACTCGAAAAAAAAAAAAAGGCACCAGGCGTCCATTAAATCCTCCTCCCCTCCGTTCCCCGTCCAAATCCACCGCCCCTCCTCCATCCCCTCCGCGTCCCGTCCTTCGCATCGCTGGATCGCCGTCGTCGCCGGTCCGCTGCCTTCCGACGTGCTCGGGCGCCGTTGTCGCTCCTCACTTCCAGCATGCTCGTCCACCGCTGCCTCTCCCCGTCACATCTCCATCTCACCCTGCCCGGCGCACCCCTCTCTGGATTATGGCGTGGCCACGGCGGCAACTCTTGCTGGACCAGCAGTCTGCGCGTGGTTGTTTGGTGCCGGTGCTGCTGGTCGAGCGTGTCTATTGTTGGAGCGCGAACCGTCCTCCTGCAAGCGCCAGGTCTAGAAGCTCCCGAGCGCAGTGATGCCGGCCAAGGGACATGGTGCCGCATCACCTTCGAGGTCCCTCAAACTAGCCTTGTCATCCCTGCCACCGAAGATGCAGCTTGCAGGAGCGTGTAGAGGCCGCGAAGTGCTGTATGGCGGCCGTGCGGGCAGACGGACGGAGTGTCCTCGTGCCAGCGCGAGGACGCTCTGCCGGCCCAGGTAGAGGTGGAGGGGGTGCTGCTCTGCCGCGCCCAGTCGTTCGACACCCTCCTAGAGGCGATGGCGTCGGAGTTGGAAACCATCTACTTCGTCTGCTCCGAGCGGAGGTCCAGCCTACCACGATTTAGGGAGGCAGTATGCCTTCTCTGTTTTTTATTCAGGTCTAATTCCATCCTCCTGAACTGGTGGTGTTCAGTGATGTAGACATTGTGGAAGCAAAAATTCCTCGTACTATTTTGGTCGAAATTGATATGAGTTCCCCATTCTGGTCCCTTTCCATTTGACATTTATTTGTTCTTCATTTGTTCCAGTCAAGATCGAAAATGTGAATCCATTTGTTCTTGCCAATCAGCTCTTTGTGAAATTTTGGGAAGGAGTGTGTTATTGTTCTGATTGTACCTGTGTATGCTGATCTCGATATGCCAGCCGTCCCATACTTTTAACGGAATTGCTAATTCTCAGGCGCCTGAGAATTAGTTAAATCTCAGTTACCTAATACATCGTTAGATCGTTTGCTTTATGATTAGTGCAAATCAGGTGGTTTCCGTGTGTCCTCGCGCGTGGCTTCTGTGCCCGCGAGTCTGCTTTTTTTTTCATGTCGCTGTGTGCCCCGGCGTTACTGTGGGCTGCGGCCGCCGCGCGTGCTTTTCGCTGCGTGTTTTTCGTGGGCTGTCAACTATCGGTGAGTTTGTTTTTTTTTTCTGTTTTTTTTTCTTATTTCTTTTTTGTGGTTGTTTTTCTTGCCGGCATTTATTTTGTTTTCTTTTTTTATAAATTTGTAAGATTAGCTTAATTGTTTGATAGGTTGTTCAATCGAGTTTCATTTGATTTTTTATTCTTTTAATTTTATGTTTGCTGGTTGTATTTTTTTCTCTCTAGATTGTATAGTTATCATTGTTTTACTACTTGAGTGACATTTAGATTACAAATTTTTTATTTAATTTGTGCTAGGATGTACTCTCTCTGTTTTTATAATATAGTATATTTTAGCTTTTTAAATGTGTATATTCGGAGTAAACTTATACACTAAAATAGGTCTAGACATATTTTTTTAGAAGCGAGAATTGCCATTTCATTGTAGCTAAGCATTTTTAAAACTTTTGTTGGGCTTTTTTTTGTTTTCGTCGAGCCAGCTATATCTTGGTTGTTAATTTTTTTTAAACCAGATGCAATATTTTGTTTTTGTTCAAAGAGAGTTGTCACTTAGCCCCTGGCATGAGCCAGATACAACTAGGCCCCCCGACGAGGCGGGCTTGCAACTTCGTCTGAGCCCGCCAGGCACCAAGTCAAGAGGGGTCCAGTTGTCTGAGCCCTCAGCGAGGGGGGCAGTTACAACTTTCTTATAATCCCTCCACACACGCATTTGAGGGCCACAACTTGATTGCAACCGAGGACCCCCGTTAGTGGGATAGTTGCAACTTGCTTTTGTAACCGAGCCCCTGCCAATAGGGGCAATTTGAACTTGCTTTTGTAATTGAGCCCCTGCCGAGGGGCTAGTTGCAACTTGATTTGCGACCGGGGGGACTCCATCTATTGTAAAGTAACTGAGCTTCGTCGGTGGGCCATTTGCAGGTTGCTTCTAACTGAGCACCTGTTGGGGAGGGGGCATTTGCAACTTGATTGTAATTAAGCCCCCGCCGAGGTGCAGTTGTCCCCGACACAGGCAAGTTGCAAATTCTTGTAACTGAGCACCCCGTCGGGAGGGGGCATTCGCAACTTGATTGTAATTGAGACCCCGCCGAGGGGGCAGTTACAACTTGATTTAACCGTTGGATCGTTTACTCCGTGATTCGTGCAAACAATGATTCAGGCCTCGCTCGAGGGCGAAGTCAGCGTCTGCGTCTGCTGCGGCGTTGGCTAGCCTCGTGTTCATGGGCTTTTGTCTCGTGTGAGTGGGCATTGGTCACATAGTGCAGTTTGTTTTTCTTTTAGCTTTTTTTGGCTTCTTTCGTACATTGGATGTATGCATCTGATTTTTTGAGCGTGCTTTTTTCCACGGGTCCTGTTTTCCTAGGCACGCGATGGGCATTTTTTGGCTTTTTCTCTGTGTTCATTTTGTCCGCTTTTTTTTGTATCTTTTTGTGTTTTTAGAGTTGTGTGTTGTGTTTTTGTAGTTATATGTGTGGTCGCTTTATTATGGGTGGTTTTTTTATCATTATCCCTAAAAACAAGAATATGTTAAGCTAGACTGCTAGGACATTTTTTTGCGTTTTTTAATTAATATTTATCTTTTTAATAGTTTTTATTTGTCTATTCATTTGATTTTTGAATTGAGTTTTTTTAATAGAGATTTTTTAACTTGCTTGCCACCGGGGGGAACTCTATTGGCGGGTCAGTGTTGTAAGCTACTTGTGAGCACCTGTTTTCTATGCCTACCGCGCTCGAATCCCATTGTTTACTGTTACTGTTACTATTTGCTCTTGTTTCACTGTTGCTGTTGTTGTTGCTGCTGATAAACTTCTGTGAGCAAGAACTATTTTCAGGTGCAACTAAATTAACAACTTAGTTGTTAAGGCTTGCAAGTATTTTTTGGCTCCGGTTTCCAACTTGGTTGTATGTGGAGGACCCGTCGGCAGGGACGAGGGAGCTAGTGCAACTTGATTATAACCGAGAACATGTCGGTGTGGAAGGGGGCCAGTTGCAACTTGATTATAGCTGAGCACCTGTCGGTATGGAAGGGGGCCATTCACAACTTGATTAGCTTTGCACCTAGTTGCAAGTTGATTGTAACTGAGAACCCGTCGGTGTGGAGGGGGGCAGTCATAACTTGATTGTAACTGGGCACCTGTTGGTGTCGAAGGGGGGCCTGATGCAACTTGATTGTAATTGAGCTCCTAGCGGGTCTGAGTTGCAAGTTGCTTGTTACTAGGGCCTCGTTGAGGGAGGGGAGGGGGACGAGGTGGCAGTTGCATCTTGACTGCAACCAGGGGAAGGGGGAACCCCCATCAGAGGGCCTGTCGCAACTTGATTGTAACTTGATTGTTGCTGAGCTTTGCTCCTAGTTGCAACTTGATTGTAACTAAGCACCTGTCGATGTCGAAGGGGGGCCTGTCGCAACTTGATTGTAACTGAGTACCTGTCGTTGTCGTAGGGGGGCCTGTTTGCAACTTGATTGTAACTGAGCTCCTAGCTGGTACTAGTTGCAAGTTGCTTGTTACTAGGGCTTCATTGAGGGAGGGAGGACGGGGTGGCAGTTGCATCTGACTACAACTGGGGTGAAGGGGGAACCCCTGTCGAAGGGCCAGTCGCAACTTGATTGTAACTGAGCATTTTTGCACCTAGTTGCAACTTGATTGTAACTGAGCACCTGTCGATGGGGCCTGTCGCAACTTTATTGTGATTGAGCACCTATCGGTGTCGTAGGGGGGCTTGTTTGCAAGTTGATTGTAACTGAGCTCCTAGTTGGTCCTAGTTGCAAGTTGCTTGTTACTAGGGCTTCGTTGAGGGAGGGGGGACGGGGATGGCAGTTGCATCTTGACCCAGGGGTGAAGGAACCTCAGCCGAGGGCATCGCAACTTGATTGTAACTGAGCTTTTTTGCACCTAGTAGCAACTTGATTGTAATTGAGCACATGTCGATGTGGAAGGGCGGGGCCTGTCGCAACTTGATTGTAACTGAGCTTTTGCACCTAGTTGCAACTTGGTTGTAACTGAGCACCTGTCGATGTGGAAGGGCGGTGCCAGTCGCAACTTGATTGTAACTGAGCACCTGTCGATGTCGTAGGGGGCCTATTTGCAACTTGATTGTAACTGAGCTCCTAGCGGGTCATAATTGCAAGTTGCTTGTTACTAGGGATTAGTTGAGGGAGAGGGGACAGGGATGGCAGTTGCATCTTGGAATCGGGTGAAGGGGGGACCCCTTTTGAAGGGCCAGTCGCAACTTGATTATAACTGAGCTTTTTTGCACCTAGTTGCAACTTGATTGTAACTGAGCACCTATCGGTGGGGCCTGTCGCAACTTGATTGTAACTGAGCCTTTGCACCTAGTTGCAACTTGATTGTAACTGAGCACCTGTCGATGTGGAAGGGAGGTGCGAGTCACAACTTGATTGTAACTGAGCTTTTGCACCTAGTTGCAACTTGATTGTAACTGAGCACCTATCGATGTGGAAGGGCGGTGCCAGTCGCAACTTGATTGTAACTGAGCACCTGTCAATGTGGAAGGGCGGTGCGAACAGAACTTGATTGTAACTGAGCTTTTGCTCCTAGTTGCAACTTGATTGTAACTGAGCACCTGTCGATGTGGAAGGGAGGTGCCAGTCGCAACTTGATTGTAACTGAGCACCTGTCGGTGTAGAAGGAGGGCCTGTTTGCAACCTAATTTTAACTGACCTCCTAGCGGGGTCCCAGTTGCTAGTTGCTTGTTACTAGGGCCTCGTCGAGGGAGGGGAAGAAGACGGGGTGGAAGTTGCAACTTGACTGCAACTGGGGGAAGGGGGAACCCCCGTCGAAGTGCCAATCGCAACTTGATTGTAACTGAGCCTTTGCACCTAGTTGCAACTTGATTGTAACTGAGCACCTATCGATGTGGAAGGGAGGTGCGAGTCGCAACTTGATTGTAACTGAGCTTTTGCACCTAGTTGCAACTTGATTGTAACTGAGCACCTGTCGATGTGGAAGGGCGGTGCCAGTCGCAACTTGATTGTAACTGAGCACCTGTCGATGTGGAAGGGAGGTGCCAGTTGCAATCGAGGAAGCCTATCGGCGGGGGCCAGTTGCAACTTTCTTGTAACTGAGCTCCCGACAAGGAGGGGCATTTGCAACTTGCTTTGGAATTGAGCCCCCGCCGAGGGCCAGTTGAAACTTGATTGCAAACGACGGACCCTGTCGGCGGGCTAGTTGCAACTTTCTTGTAACTGAGCTTCGCCGGGGGCTAGTTGCAACATGCTTTGTAACTTGGATCCGCCGGGGGAGCCCTGGCGAGGTCCAGTTTGTCTGAGCCCTGGCGAGGGAGGCCAGTTGCGACTTGCTTGTAACTGAGCTCCCACGAGGGGGGTCATTTGCAACTTGCTTCTAATTGAGCCTGGCGAGGCTTGAGGACCATCGGCGGCTTGCAACTTGCTTATAACTGAGCTCCGTCGGGCCCCAATTGCAACATGCTTTGGGGGGCGGGGAGGTGGGGATAGTTGCAAGTAGCTTGGAACTGAGGCATCGGTCTATTTTGTCTCTTTTTTGGGGGCGCTAGGGCCACTTGCAAGTAGCTCGCAACTGGGGTGGCGATCGTTTTATACATTTTTTTGGGGAGGTGGGTCTAGTTGCAAGTAGCTCGCAACTGAGGCAGCTTTTTTCTCCCTTTTTTCGAGAGGTAGACCTAGTTGCAAGTAGCTCGCAATTGGGGCAGCGGTCTGTCTCTTTTGGGGAGGGGCAGGATGGTGCAATTTGTAATGAACTCACAACTGAGGCGGCGATTTTTTGGTCTCTTTTGGGGGGTACATGGGACCGGTTGCAAGTAGCTCGCAACTGAGGAGGCAGGGTTATGTTCTCTATTTTTTGGTGAAGATAGGGTTAGTTGCAAGTAGCTCGTAACTAAAGCGGGGGCTTATTTTTATTTTAGAATTTGTGTCTCATTTCATGTTGTCGTTTTTTTGTGAGAGAATTGTTTTCTAGTGTTCTTGGTTTGTGTCTGTAAGCAAAAATTTAAGAGAACGAAAAGAAAAACGTCACTGTACGTACCCTCCAGCGGTATCAGGAAAACACGCAATATGAGAAAAGAACTTTAGGCCAAATTGAGACAGCCCAACCCAGCTCACTCGCTAAAGCCCACAAAACGTTTAAAAATAATAATACAGTATGTCAATCAATTGATCAAATAGTAGCCAACTTCCACTCAAAAAAAAATAGTAGCCAACTGAAAACTCTTTTGGTTAACACATATGACGTCAGGTGACTGAGATTTAGTTAAATCTCAGTCGCCTGATACCTAGGCACGCCCTACTTTTAACTAATCATCGTTTGTACTCATGATGAGTCTCTTTGGTAACCATGGTTAATTTGGGTGCACATCAGGTTCTAATGACAATGTGTTTTGTCATTTTTAAGACCTGGTGTATTAAGTATATGATCATCTTGCCTAGAAGATGGGTGCCGTGAGAGGGGTGCCAAGATTTCTGAGATGCTGGTCCAAAATTGAGATTTTGTTCAAAATTTCAGTGGCTTCTTCCCTTCTCTTCATGTCTCAGGATGGCTGGGCACTTAATATTATCAACTGGAGTGCCGATTTTCTCATTTAATTCTTTGTTCTGTCTATTCTAGTACTTAAAAAATTTCTACCTGGTGCGGGAGTATCATACTAAGCTGTTTGACAAGCTAAGTTGTGGTGCCAAATAATTATCTGTGCACAGGATTTTGAAACTGGGTGCCGACTCAATTTTCATTTTGGAAATTAGTATTCAAACGCCCAATACCAGAATGAAGTGTGCTCATCCTATTGTTCAGCAGATGGATGTGCTAGCAGTCTAGCGCTAATTTCTCAGTGCTAGTCTTATGTGTGTGATAACACCAAGCATTGCTGAGCGTCAAGCTAGTACTGATAGTTTTAACACCAAGTACCGATTAGTTAGAAGTCGAGTTTTCTGTTAATCTTCTGGTACTGATTGCTTGTTCTTGCTGTGTGGCTTGTTGGCTCATTGGCCGGGAAATCTCATGGATGGAGCTTGATCTTTATCTACCATGGTGCTTGACAAATTATGTTGTGGTGCCGAATAATGTGTTTTCTGAGGTGTAGCTACGCGAGTCGTGGCTGAAGGTGTTGTCTATGAGGTAATTAATAGCAGTACTTAGCAATCTGAGAAAAACATGGTCATTTCTAGTAGTACATAAAGAACTGGTGTGAATTTTGGATTCGTAGTTTTAAGAGAACAAGTGCGACTTGAAGGGCTCTCAATCTGTTATGCTCTGAAGATTTGTGTTTCAGCTCTCATTTTCGATCTGGTTAATCTTCTGCATCAAAATATGTTGAGATTCATCAGTTGCCTGATGCTATGTTCTTTTCTTTGCAAATTTTATTGCCTAGCTTGTGTTGTTAGCTCCTTGGCCCAAAGGGAGGTTTCTGGAAGTTTTAGAACAAGAATTATAAAACAAGCTGTATGTCCATGGTGCTGAAGTAATTACTATTAGAGTGTTGATGCCATGTTTTGTTCTTGGTCTGCGAGAACTCAAAATTTGTGATGCTATAAACCTCGGTTTAGATCCCTGTAGCAACTCACGAAAGAAAATTGCTCTTTCTCATTGTGAAAATTTCTTTATACGGTTGTAATTTTTTTTTGCCAGGTACCAAAGTGGTAGTTATAAAAACACTATATAATTTATTTTATTGTACTGCCTCATTATAAGAGAGAGTAAAAAAGAAAGAATTAGATGTCCTGACCTGATTTGCAGGTGCATAATTTTGGGTATTTATCATTCTGAAAAATCTGCCATTAAGGTAAATCCTTTGCTTACTATCTATGCAGTTTTCGTAAAATTACTAGCCTGGTACTGAATATTGCTTACCTAGATACTTAGTAACTGGCTGAATGGAATTTGTGCCTGTTGTAACCTTATCTAGCTGCATGGAATTTGTGTCTTGAAACATACACTGTTAAGTTCTTACGTGTTTAGCTAAGTGACTCTCATTTCAACTTTGGATGCTGAACCAAGATAACCGGTGAGACTTGCATTTCCTTTTTGTATAATTAGCTACTGATGTCCTCTTTTATCTTAAACTACACCTAGGTACTTAACAATTCCAAGTGCTTAACGAATGGTGGTATGGTGCTGAATTGTGGTAGCCTGCACCTTAACTATTAGTGGTATGGATCATGCAACGAGGTGACCAAATTAAACTGTTGTGTTTCTCCTAGGTACCTAACAAGTCCATGTGGGATGCCTATTGTGTCATGTGACCTAAAAATGTGCATATTGGAAAGGGTGCTTAATGGTTTAAACTGTGGTGCTGATTACTTTGTTTGACATAAAAGAACTTGCGTTCATCATTCATGCTAATTTTTAAGCGTATTTTTTATGAGTATAAGTTTGGGTACTTAACATTATCAACCGCGGTGTCGAATTCATTTCTACCATGATGCTTGACACGTTAAGTTGTGGTGCCGAACAATGACCTTGTACTAAGCATGTATGCATGAAGAGGCTTTCTAACTGTGTTACTACTGCTTGACACATATGTTTGTGAAAGTCCATGGTAATGAGCGTGTTCTTGCTCTGATGGCGTCTATGTATGTTTGCAAAATACTTCAATTCCTGTGTTCATCTGTTGCTATTTTTGCATCCTTGAGTTCGGTTTGATTATGTCGCATTATCAGTCCACTACAATGATTGTTTTTTGCATGCCATAAGAGTTATCTGTAGTTCTGAATTCTTTCATTTCTTACTTGTTGAATGCCCATCAGTGTTTGTTCATGTTTTCTGTACCATCAGTTCACTATTGAGTTGAGTTTTTTTTTCATGTTGCGTGCAGATATATTTCCTAACTGATTTGTGTGCTTATTTTTTTGCGCGTACAAGGTGCTTAACCGTCGATGCATGGGAACTTAGTAAGTTAAAGCTGGGTGCTGGATCATGGTGCCTATTTGTGGTGCTTAACGAGGTATGTTGAGATGCTGAATCAAACTGGTATTTGTGTGATGGATTTGGGTATAGAACACATGTTAATCCCCATCTGTGCTTGCTCAAACGTGACTAGAAAGCATGTCTTCTTTTTTCTTGATCTCGATTCTTGGCCTCTGATATGTTAATAAAACCTGACAATTAGCTTCAAGGTACCTGATCACATTGACCTCTCATATGTGTATTAGGGTTGAGGAACAGAACCACCATCCTAGTACCGAACCAACGCTCTTAGGGGAGTCGGTGGTAGGCAACTTATTGGTACCAAAAAGGGGGGGTCGGTGCCGAGCAAATAGGTTTGAGGAACAGAACCAACATCCTAGTACCGAACCAACGCTCAGAGGGGGGTCGTTGGTAGGAAACTTAGTGGTACCTAAGGGGGGGGGGGGCGGTACTGAGTACCGAACCAACTCCCGTAGGGGAGTTGACGGGAGTTGGTGGTAGGATATTTAGTGGTTCCGAAAAAAGAGGGCAGGTGTCACTGCCGAGCAAATAGGTTCGATGAACAAAACCACCATCCTAGTATCGAACCAACGCTCGTAGGGGTGTCGATGGTAGGAATTTAGTGGTACTGAAAAAGGGCGGATGGGGGGTTGGTGCCGAGCAATTAGGGTTGAGGAACAGAACCACTATCCTAGTACCGAACCAATGCTCTTAGGGGAGTCGGTGGTAGGTAACTTATTGGTACCAAAAAAGGGGGGTCGGTGCCGAGCAAATAGGTTTGAGGAATAGAACCAACATCCTAGTACCGAACCAACGCTCGGAGGGAGTCGGTGGTAGGAAACTTAGTGGTACCTAAAGGGGGGTGGGGTCGATGCCGATCAAATTTGTTCGAGGAACAGAAGCACCTTCCTAGTACCGAACCAATGCTTGTAGGGGTTTCGGCGTTCGCAAATTTAGTGGTACCTAAACCAGCATGCCAGGGCGCGTAGTAACCTAGAATAAAGGAGCATGGTAACCTAAACCTCGAAACAATATTATTCGGATGGCAAGCACGGATGGTACAGATCCGATGCATACCTAGCATTTCTCTGTACGAGGTTCGAATCACATAACCTAGGTGCATTGACCAAATCTGTGAGGTGGGGTGTGCTATAACCAAATCTCGTGGGCTAGGGCTCGTATCAGAAACTGGTACCTAGCTATCGATCACCAGGGAACCAAACCTAATGCTGGTGCTTACTGAATACTCCTAATATTTTTAATACTCGTTTTACTGTATGGATTCGACAGTGCAGTGAAAGCCGCTTGCACTGGCGTGGAGTCATTCCGTGTACGCACTACACTATGTGCTGCCTGCGTGTTGTTGCTGCCGCTGCAGCATGCTTGTTGACTATACATGAATATAGGATGGGCATCTCGCCCCTCTACCGGTACGAGACGACAGGGCACCCCTGAATTGCTCGCCGGGTCAGACAGCGTGTGTGGCTACCTCCCGTGATGCTCACATTGGCTTATGCCAATCGGTACCATCGCCGACCTGGCCCACTTGTACGCTCCGCGAGGCCGGGTTCTGGCCCAAGTTAAGTACCGACGAAGTCGACCAGCCCATGTCCGGGTACCTGGTGTTTGAAATTCAAACCGGACCTGCAAGTGCTGACAGGTCTGTGGGCTAACTGACAGGAAGTCAGCCCACTGCGCCCAGCTGCTGTCCATTGCTTTTTTTTGACAGTTTTTTAAACCAACATTCAAACAAAAGCTGTGAACCTCACTAAAATAGAACTGCCAAACTATGACAAGTTTCCTCTTTTGCTTGTGCATGTGATGTGCAAGGTGAGAGAAAGTAGTTTCACAAATACTTGGTGTAAAATGGAAAAGAAAAAGGGTAGACATTGGGTACGCATCGCGAAGCGCGTGTATGGTGATAGATGCTTCCTCTAGCGAGGATGGACGTACCATATCCGCTTCCTATATATATATATATAGTTTCCATGCAATGACTAATCTGCCGTTACATGCAGAATGTGGTTGGTGGGATTATTAGATCTTATTGGTTTCGCCATGAAGAAGGCCGAGATATAGCTCAAGGCATGATGCGGGTCCACTTTGATCGCCGTAGGGTGAAAGAAATTCCTGTGACGGTGGTCATCTTAGGCGACACAATGGAAGATGGGAAGGCCGGAGCCAGAATCGTTGAGAAAACAAAGAAGCTATCTGATTTTCCTTATTGGGTGCTAGAAGCTCATTTTAGCACCTATTGCGAACCTATCAAGCAATGCGTCGTGGCGTACGACAAATTTGAGGCCCGCTTCAACTTCGACCAACAAGATGTAGGACGTTTTTTTGCGGATAAATTCCAGCTGACAGATGTTTGGACAATGAAGATGAGGTATGTTTGGACTGTACTCTGCATGCAGAATAAATGATTTACTATTTATTTTTGGTGTCCGTACTAACTATTGATATG
This sequence comes from Avena longiglumis, assembly GCA_030063025.1. Lineage (NCBI taxonomy): Eukaryota > Viridiplantae > Streptophyta > Magnoliopsida > Poales > Poaceae > Avena > Avena longiglumis. The sequence continues at coordinate 98,637,899 of CP125976.1, read as the reverse complement.
GTCGATGTACGGTTGATTGGTTGCAGGGTACTAATCCAGCTTTTGGATCATTCTAGTGGTATCATGAAGATCATCGTGGCCCGCAACACAGATGAGTACATGGAGGGAAAAGACATAACCGACCTCACGGAGTTAATAATCAAAGACCCCTTTTTCGATGCAAATGGAGAGTGGGAAACTCTGCACTACCTCCTCAATTCCGACCTGTGAAAGGGTAATTAATTAAGCAGTACAAATATATGTGTGCATTCTCCAGTACGATACATGCATGCCAGTCTAGTACTAGCTTGATACTACAAGTAGTAGTAGAACTCGATCTCTGATTAGTAGTACAGTATATGCATTGCTTCCTTAGTTTCAAATTGTACTAGTACCAGTAGATTGAAGTAGCACTCGGTCTTTTCCCTCTCAGTAGTACATGCATATTCTCCAAAAAAAGAAGAGTAGTACCGCATGCTTCCTTAATCCGTTCTCTTTAATCTATATTCTAGATTTAAAAAAATTTGTTCTAGAAGTTAGTCAACAACAAAGATAGAAAATGAAGCGCCGCCATTTTCTCTATTAGAGACTTGGAGTAGTACTAATAACTACATTATTATCTTGTCTGATATTTTATAGAATCGTACATTGAAATGGAATGGATGGAGTATATACTGTAGTGGTACAAGATTTAATCAGTACCCGACCCCTTTTCTCTTGTTGCACATGTACTACCTCCGTTCTGGTTTATAAGATAAATATGTATTTCGAGAAAATAGTTTGACTGTAAATTTGATCAACAATATATGAATCATAAGTCACAAAAATTGTACCATTGGAACGTATTTTGAATATGAATCTAATGATATAATTTCTATTAAATATTATTTATATTTTATTGACCAAATTTACGGTTAAACTATTTTCTCAAAGTATGTATTTGTCTTATAAACCGGAATGGAGGTAGTATCATTTTCCCTAATTTCAACAAGTTTCTCAGTCCACCCAATATATATTACAGGTTTAATTAATCTTTATCTGATTATTAATTAATCTACGTTCTGAGCCTGGTGGATGCAGGTTTGGCGCCGGCTGGTTGGACGCCGTATTAGGACACCCCCTATTACAGTTATCGCCTGAGGGCACGATCGGAGCTTTTCGGTTGTTACACAAATCTGTGTGGGAACTGACTCAGATAGAGAAGATAAAATTGGCGAACCTGTTGCATGAGTTGTTTCCTACGCTCCGTAAGGACGTGCTCGTGAGGGTGGGTTATAGGCGGAAGGAGACGCCTGAGGCGAGAGAGAGACGTGCGCGTCACTGGACTTTGAGAACTGTGTTTGGAACAGAAGACACAGTCATCCAAAAGCTCTTCGAATTCAGAACGACGGGCGGGGATCCAGCTCCGTATGGCGGTGAGGTTGTCCATCTCGAAGTGATCAATTTAGCAAGAAACATGTCACACCATGCAGCAAGATATGACTCGGTACGTAGTAGTAGTTTACGCAGCTAGCTAGTAATTCAAGTTCTTTTAATTATAATTAATAGATCCATCTGATGCATATTTACTTGTACCTGTAGAAGTTGCGGAACAAACGACTTATGGTTCTGAAGATCAGAGATCATCTTACCTCCTACCTCAGCTGGGCGTATTATTTTCTGCATACACTGAAAGAACACGAGGATCCTCTTGGCCCATACCAGAGGAGTAAGTTCTGAATGCATGCCTTTCAAGTCACAGTTACAAGATTTACTAACTTCCGTTTTATTGGATTGCTTTTGTAGCCGCGGTAACGACGCCAACAAACGTCACTTTCGGGGATCTCATCACGCCAGCACTACAGAAGATGCCATAGACGAGGCGCTGCTCTGCCATGGAGGTGCTGCAGGTCTGGACATGGAAGATGGAGGAACAGCCAGTGCTGATGATGCCTGACTGCTCCATGTATCAGTTTGTTACGAGCATTCCTAGTTTGCAAATGTTACCTAGCTTATTTGCTTCTGTCACTGTTCGTGCTTCTCATAATGAGTCAGCTGTGCCCTTTCCTCAAAGCTGGCACCCGTCCCAGCTTGAGGAAATTGTCGTCGGGTATCAGTTGTGGGTTTGCTGTAGTTTCTTTGCTGCCAGGGACTGTACTGTTGACCTTCTGATGGATGGTGTTAGTTTTAATCCTGCAATGAACTGTACTGCTCGACTGTTACCTGCTATCAATGGTGAACTGGGTTTGAAATGTGTCCATGTTAACTGATCTGCTCACGAACATCCTAGGATGGAACGTCAGGGGGCTCGATGATTCTGACCGAGACAGTCGCTTCGTCGACATGTCATATACTCATATTGTTTGCCTCTTGCCTCCAGAGAACGGGGCAGTAGCCTAGTGGTTGGATAACAGTTTGGCGCATCCCAACGATCGGAGTTAGATCCCTGCCAAAAACGAATTTCCGAAATTTTCATGCCAACCCGCTTCTACTATATCGAAAAAGTGTCTAGTTCCTCCTAGCACTATTTCATCTTTCATATTGTTTGCCTCCGGAAAACAAAACTACAAACCTCCGAGTTCCGTTTATCCGGAGACATCCACATTCTAAACTCAAATGACAATTCTAAACTCAAATGACGACGGCAATTTTAAGATCACCTCAGTGTATGGTCCCACGGCATCTAACCGGAAGGATGACTTTTTCGCCGAGCTTTTGGCGCACAAACCACCCTCCGGAGATAAGTAGTTGGTTCTTGGGGATTTCAATCAAATTAGGAGGGGAAGTAACAAGAATAACCGCAACGTGAATCGAAGCCGTATCAATCATTTCCGCGCAACCCTACAAGCTTGTGAGCTAAAAGAAATCCGCCTACAAAACAAACGTTTCACTTGGAGCAATGAACAAGCAAGCCCTACCTTATGCAAGCTTGATGCCTTCTATTGCAACTCCGAATGGGATCTTTGCTTTGACACCCATATTCTTCACGCTTTGTCTTCATCTTGGCCGGACCATTTCCCTCTTCTACTCGCCGATGATAGAGGCCCTCGGCGGCCTAGATCCTTCAAGTTCGAAAACTTTTGGCTTCGATTGCCCGGTTTCCATGAGATTGTGAAAGACGCTTGGAATGAGCCCACAAGGCATGTTGATCCTTATCATGAACCAATTCTACAAGTTGCGTAGTACGGCCAATAAATTAACCAAATGGAGCCGGGGTTATTCTCAAATGTCAAGGTCGTGATCCATGCCACACTACTTGTCATCCTCCACTTTGACATGGCACAAGAAAGTAGAGCCCTCTCGGCCTCCGAATTTGATCTTCATGCCCAGTTAAAAAGAAAGGTTATTGCTTTGTCCGTGGTGGAAAGGGCCCCCAAAAAGCAAAGTGCCTAGATAGAACCCATAAAGGAGGGGGATGCAAATACAAAGTGTTTCCACATGAGAGTCAATGCGAGAAAACGAAAACGACACATTCTTTGACTCGAGCATAATAATGGATGTGTTACTGATCACCATGCTAAGGAATAGGTTGTTTTTAACAACTTCAACTCGGTCATTGAACATGGCCAACCAAGGAGACAAGATTTCAATTGGGATGAGATACACTTTGAAAACCCGGAATTGCAACACCTTGAGGAGCCATTCTGATGCAGTCCGTCCGACGAACGCTACTACATCTAGAACACCAAGCCCCCAAGCTCGTCTCCAAGTCACCCAAGAAGATGGATAGGAGCAGCCGATTCCAGGACCGGAGTCTCCACCGTCATCGCCCCGAAGTCTCCGCCCCAACATGAGTCTCCACCACCCAAACCCCAGAGTCTCCGGCCTTCCTCAGCTCGAAGTCCGGCTGCAAGCCTCTGGACTCCATCCGGAGTCTCCCCACAGAATCTAGAGTCTCTGCCAGATCCCAGAGTCTCCACCCGCATGCGCCCGACGTATCCGGTCCATCCCTAGCTTCCCACGTCTGCAAGACCCTAAACTCCGTCCGGAGTCTCCGCCCGCTCAACCGGAGTCTCCGCCCCGACTACACCGGAGTCTCCGGCCTAAGTGATGGGCATGCGTGCAACTGCTGGGACCTTGGCCCATATACCCCTTATTCCGTTCTAAACCCTAGTTTTATCCCTACACTACCCTTGTTTAGCACTTAAAAAAAACTCTTGTTTAGTGGCTGGCCTATAAATAGAGCCCCTACCCCTTCATATATCCCTTAGACATAGATGATAGACTAGAAACCCTAATATGAATCACTTCTAGTTATGTCCCCTTCCCTTCATGAGGGAACCCTATCATCACCCACCTCTATGGATTGTGCCTTTGAGCATCCTTAGTTGTACAAGGTCTTGACTTTGAGTTGGCTCTAGTAAAGTTATCAAGATCCTCTCCAAGGTGTTCTTCCCTCTCCTATGTGGATTTGATGGGAGCATGTTGACTGATCTTTCCTTGCGAGGATTCTATCGTACTGGTGGCCGCCAAAGGGAGCAATCGACCTTGTATTGTGTCAGTTTTGCGTGTTCATCGTGTTCTTTGAGAGGTGTGTGTTAGCGCTACCCTCTCCCTTTTCCCCTCGCTTCCCCATCGATTTCCATGGAGATTCACGAAAGATCGGGCAACCCCAAGGGGTCACCCATAACATATTGGTATCAAGAGCCTCGTTGCTCACGAATTTCTCCACAATTTTTTCTTCTATCCACCATAATTTAAAAAATCTCCAAAAAAGAGCCCAGTTTCATGTTTTGGATCGGTATGAGATCTGAGTGAATTTTGGTAGGTTTTGATCTGTGGATTACTTGCTAAACTTGTTGATCTACCTTCCCATGCGTTCCCATAGCCTAACTTCTTGATTTCCACCATCAATTTGAGGTTTTGGTTCGAGTATTTCCGCCCAAATCGAGCCCCGTTCACGTTCTTGAGGTCCTAGAATCGACCTGGCCGGAATCTCTGCCCCTAGGCCGTAATCTCCGGCTTAAGTGACTCCAGGCTAGAGTCTCCGCCCCCAAAGCCAGATTTTCCGCCCGTGTACCAGGAGCTCGCAGCAAAAAAATATTTTGACCTTCCTCACGGTTTTGAGCATAGCTTTTGCATTCGAACTCGGATTTTGGTGTTCTTTAGCTCGTTTAGAAGAGGAGAAGGAGCTCTACATCATCATCCAAGTTGTTCATGCTATATATGAAGGGTTCGTAGCATGGAAAAAATTCTATCGCATGAACACACACAAGCCAAGATCTAATCTACGAGATCGGTGCAACGAGTTTGTAGAGTACTAACCCTTGTAGATCCAAAGCGTTTAACAAGATCAAATTCTCGTTGTTGATGTAGTCGATTAATTTCCAATCTCAAGATCATGTAGACGATCCTTCCAACACCATGTTCCGGCAGCGCTTCCGCAGTCGGTCACACATACGGTACTTGACGAAGACCTTCCTCTCCCTTGTTCTAGCATGCACCAGAGGTTGTAGATCTCCTCGCGATTCCAATAACACGAAGGTGTGGTGGTGGAAGTAGAGGTGAGATTCCGTAGGGCTTCGCCTAAGCTGGAGCGGGTATGGTGGAGAAGAGAGAGCCTCGACAACTAGGGTTTAGAGGCCTACGATTGGAGGTGTCCGGAGGCTAGGGCAAGGCTAGGCGGCGGCGATTTAGAGGAGGCTCTATGTAAGGTTCCCAACCTTTAATAAGGTAGAGATCCCTGTGTTTACAATGCTAGTCCCTGGATCAATAGCTAGCATCCACAGTTAAGATATAATATCATGAAACAAAGGTCATAATACAACTTTATAACCAGGAATAAAATAATTCATTACATCTTACATAGCTCATTTGGCTATCACATTACATTGCAGCAGAAAATCTATAAAGCATGGAGTCCTTCATCTTCAAAGTGCCACAGGCAGTCATGTTGGTTGTAGACTTGTAATCCTAGTCAATAAACTTCACTAACATCAAACAAACCTGCAACATAATAAGTTGCATCCACAAGGGTCAATACATTTGAATTGTATTGGAAAGTTTCACTACTATGTAGAAAAATGTGGATCCTATCATTACATGCATATTTGGCTAAGTAGGGTTTAGGCTCATTTGCAGAAAGCAATATAGTTTTATCCTATCTTTTCAAAATAGTTTTGATCTTTTGTCAAATCTTTCTAAACTTCTTGGAAAACTCCAAGTGCTTCAAATCCCTTGTTGTCACCATCAAGTTTTACTTTGAGAAATTGGAATGTTGAGATCTTCCATAGCTTCAGGCCTTAGTTGCTCAGAGTTGTCTGTAACCGGGGACACGGCTAAGTACTTAGAATTTGATCTTCTGCAGAAGTTGTACACTTTACCCACATGACACAATCTCGTCTTGACGCCACCAGTGGCCGCTGGATAAGTACTCACCAAAATGGAGTACCGGCAGATCGAGAATGTGACAAAGTCTTTCCATAGAAGTCCGCCCAATACACAATGCTAGCTTGTCAACCAGGCACCAATGTAGGGATATATTTCCCTTACACAATTCTAGTTAACCTAAAGATGCCAATGCATGGGTCTTCCACTATGTAGTTGACTAAGACAGAGCCCATTTAGCATGTGGTACCACGGAAGCCAATTTGTCTGAAACATGTTCAATATCTAAGTCCCTGGGTGGTTTTCTTCTAGTGCACATACAAAAATATAGCCATATAAACATGGTTCCCTTTGTTGCCACCTTGTCCAAAACTTGAGTATCCTTGTCCACCCAGGTGGTTCATTGAGTACTTGTTTTATTATATAAAACTTATATCTTTCCAACACTTCATATAATCATATCATATATCCCATCCCAAATATATAGCAGGGCTAAGCTTACTACAACTACAATGTTTTCACTAATGAGGATATAAGGGTATCCTATTAGGATTTAGCATAGCATAAAATATAGTAGTCCTTATCATGCATGTTACAAAAATCCACTAAGTGTAATGAAAATAGTAGGACATGGATGATAGTGTCACTTGCCTTTTTAGTAGAGAATGTTGGTTCACTTCTTGATCTTGCAAATATCACACTCTTCTAACTTCACTACAATTCAATCAAGCAAAAACCATTTCAACTAGCATTCAAACCATTTCTCACACATAAAATAACACAAACAAGGTCATGCATGCAAGCATGCAAAATATAGTTTTATTTGCAAAAGTGTTTTCTACTAGGCTCTAAACATCATAAGGTTCAAAAGGTGGTCATTTACTAAAGTGGTAAAACCATTTGCAAAAGGTTTTATCTATAAACCATTTTTAAATCAAATCAATATTTTATGTGGTTGAAAATGCTTTTAGTAAAGCAATATTATTTAAAGAGTTCACCAAATATATTTTAGTTCTCAAAACTTAGTGTTTAGAGTCTGAAGGTTTGAATCAAAACATTTCCCAAAGGTTTCACTCAAAAATCATTTCTAAATCATAATCAATATTTTTTATTTGACTAGAAATGAGCTAATTCAATTATTTATTCCTTAACTTCATAAAATACATTTTAAATCTATAAGTTGGTTCCTAGGGTCAGTAGGTTCACAACAAACCATTTTGCAAAGATTTCACCCCAAAAATACATCTAGACCAATTTTTATATTCAAAATATGCCTACACTTGTTTCTGCAAATTCAACCAATTTTCTAGAAGCAAAACATTAAAAAAATGCATGGTTGCAAAGTACTTGTTCTAATGAATCCATTTATATAAAATTTGCAAAATTTGGACGTGTAGAACTAAAGTTATGAATTTTACAAAATTTCATATCTAATAGAACATTTTCTGTTTTTAAAACAGAGTCAGTGCCACGCGGCGTTTTTCTATTGGACGGTACCGCTTCGTGCAGATCGAGCTCTGTGGGCTGTTAGATCTAAAGGGTATCGTATGGCTCAGATCGCACCATACCTGTTCGCTAAGTGATTCTATCGTGACGCTTAGATCTAGATCCTCTGATTGCACATTCTTTGGTCAAGGTGGGCGGCAAGGCGGCAATGGCGTGAGCTCGTCATGTGGTTCTGGCGAAGCAGGAAGGAAGGGAGGGATATGAGATGCTCACAGGGTTCGCAGGGCGATGCTGAAGCTCACGCTGTCTTCTCCGTCGAAGGGCGCTCGGGGTGGACGGCAATCGCTCGCCGGAGTTGCTCCTGGCGGCGGGTGTGCTCAGTCATCGTCGGGGATGGGGCTACAGGTCACCCTAAGGACAAATGGAGGCACAGTTAGACGCGGGTGAGTGCATAGATGATAGGAGCATCATCGGGAGGTGCTGGGGCGGTCTGAGCTTACCAGGGGAAGTTCGTCGGAGAAGGGACAGACGCGGCGGTGCTCAGGTGATGACGAAGCCGACGATTTGGAGGGCGCGCGAGCGAATGGAGCACGGGGCGCAGAAGAGGAGAGAGAAGGCTTGCTGTGAGGAGAGAGGCCGGGGTGTGGAATTCGGTGAAGCATGTCGAGCAAGGCATTGCGGAAATCCGGCACTGAGGCGAGATGGTGGGGTGGCGGGAATGAGAGAGGAGGCAGGCGTGCTCTGCGTGGTCGGGGCGAATAACGCAGCCAATAACTCGTATTGATCTCCGAGTTAATGGCAGAAGCAGGCGACGTGGTCGCGAGGGAGACGATGCTGAGGTGGCCAGTGGGGTCCGTTGTCAGCGAGAGAGGGAGAGAAAGAGTGGGATCCACTTGTCTGTGACTCAGCGGTTTCTTTTCTAAGTGAAAAACATTTCACTGCGGGGAAGAGCTGGTGAAATGGGCTTTCTTTGGTCAGGCGGATAATTATTCGTTTCTTTCTTTTTATCTGATTGCTTTTTCTTTTTCTTTTTGGAATTTCTGTTTTGAATTTCAATCAAATAATTCAAACAACAAATCAATTCAAACCACGACCAAACTTTGTATTGATTTTAACTCTGTTTAACAACATAATCCAAAGTCCAAAACAAAGTAATTTTTATTATTTTTTAAGATCCATTAATAATTAAATAAATAGACCTTAGTCATTAATTCAAATAGGATTTAATTTATTAAAAAAACTCTATTTCAAAACTAAATAATACCAAAACCTTTTCAGTAGGTTTTATTTGAAAAACTAAAACACTTGGAAATCTTATTTAAAATACTCTAACAAGTTTTAGTGTTTATTTATAAATGGAAAAGCCTTTACTTTAATAAAATTGGATATTAATAAATCCTCATTATTTTATTTAAATAAACCTTTACTCTTTTTATCAAAATAGAAACATTTTATTTCAAAAGTTTGGCCAAGATTTAATTTGGCTCTATAAAATAATCCTTATTTATAATTCTACCTTTTCTTTTGAAAACCAAATCCTTTTATTAAAAGATCCAAAAATAGTAATTCCAACTATCATAACTTTATTTATTATTTGTTTATCTTTTTAAATCCTTTTAGGATTTTATTTGATCAAAATAGGTTTTGATGTTTCCAATTGGAATCAAAAAGTTTCTTCTCAACCTTAAATTCAACAAAATTTTATTTTGTTTATTTATTTTTCACATTTCAAAATTTGGAAAATTTTGGGATGTGACACTCTAGGTGGCGACAACTTGGGAGGGGAAACCGGCCTAGGGTTTTTGGGGTGGGTACCAAGGGGGCGCTCCACCCCTTCTTTTATAGGTGAGAGGGGTGGCTAGGGGAGGGGAGTCCTCCCCTAACTCCTCTTGGTGACCGGCAAGGGAGGGTGGGGAAACCTTCCTCCTCTAGTTTTCCTCCTCTCCCTCCACTTGGTTTGACTTTCAATGTTGGAATTTGACTTTTTCAAATAGGAGTTTGACTATTCAAACTAGAGTTTAATTTTGCTCTTCCCATTGCCCAGACAAGTGACCTAGGACATGATGCAACCATACCACATTTGTATGACACATTCATGTACCGTTCCCTCTCCGGAGTGGTGGACCTTCTAGACCCTTCTAGAAGCTTTCGGTGAAAACACAGAAAACATTTCCGAACCCTAGAATTGGACTTTCCATATATGAATATTATTCTCCTGATCATTCCGGATCTCCTCGTGATATCCCGGACCAATCCGAGACTCCGAACAACATTCGGTCTTCAACTCACATTCCATATCTACTAAACAACATCGAATCTTTAAGCGTGTCTCCCTACGGTTCGTGAATTATGCAGACATGACCGAGACTCTTCTCCGATCAATAACCAATAGAGGAATATGGAAATTCATATGGATCCCACATATTTCTACGATGACATTGTGATCGAATGAACCATTTGCATATGATACCAATTTCCCTTTGTCTCATGATACTTTACTTATCCGAGGTTTGATCGTCGGTATCTCTGCATACCTAGTTCAACATTGTTACCAATAAGTACTCTTTACTCGTTCCGTGATATGTGATTCCTTGTGAACCAGTCACATTCATGCAAGCCAATTGGATGACATTCCACTGAGAGGGCCCAGAGTATATCTATCCGTCATATGGATGGACAAATCCCACACTTGATCCATGTGCATCAACACATACTTTCAAAATACTCAATGCCACCTTTATAATCACCCAATTACGAAGTGGTGTTTGATGTCATCAAAGTATCCATCCGGTTATGGTGATTAACATGATCTCATGGTCAAAGGATTTAGGTTACTATGTATTTGAAAGCTTTAGCAAATGAATTATTTAAATGTCTTGATCTTATGCTACGCTTAACTATAGGAGTATGTCCATCACATAATTATTCTAATGATATGACCTTGTTATTAATAACATCCAATGTTCATGATCAGGAAACCATGGTCATCTATTAATCAATAAGCTAGTTTAACAAGAGGCTTTACTAGGGACTCTTTTATGTTTACAAATCACACAAGTATTTATGTTTCCTATTAGTACAATTGTAGCATGGGATGTAAACATTTATCATAAACATAATGATAATAACTACTTTATTATTGCCTCTTGGGCATATCTCCAACAGTCTCCCACTTGCACTAGAGTCAATAATCTAGTTTTGAAAAACTTTTTGCATTCAAAACCAATGGCTTTCTGGTGTTATATATACACGATTGCTAGTGGTTAACTTAATCTTCAGATCTGACACTTTCAGGTCCGTGTGTAATTGCATGTCTTTGCGTACCTATGATCCCATCACTCATTCTCCAATGAGATGGTATTGTATAAATTTGGTCCTTTGGTGAGACCTTTAGTTCCTTGGGGTCAAACCATGTCGATACAATTGTTGTACAATATATATTCATAGTACTAGCCCTCTATGAACCACACCCAGTTTGATAACAAACTATTTGACACAAATGCCCTCTTTTATTCTACAATAGTAGTCATATACTTAGCCTTTTGTTGTAGTATCTGTCATAATGTCTTAACTTTGGAACTCATCCAAATCCATTATGGAATCTCCTTTCCATTACATTGTGCCACCCATAGTTTAAATTGAGATAAAATTAATTCATATATCGTGACAAAACTAGTATCAATGTAACACTTTACATTGAACTATCTATCTAATTGTAACCTCTACAAAAATAACATATTTTTAGTTCTTCCAAAAGATCATAAGAATATCTTTACTATCATTCAATCATCATCTTATGAATCATTCTGGTATATGCTCATAACATTTAGAGCATAGGACATATATGGATGTGTACATATCACAGTATGATTGATCAAAAATAACTTTTATGATCTCATTCACCAAGTATCAAAATACTTGAATCTTTGTTTCACTTACCAAGTGTCGATACACTTGAATTTTGATTTAATCCTTTCTGTGTGGCAAGAACCTTTCTTGTCATTTGCATATTGAACTCATTCAATATCTCATCTATGTACATTTGGCACAACCATATTAGCGGCTGAATCTATACATATAGACATTGATGCCAATTATTCGGGTTTTGCCTAAGTATTTCATCGAGATGAAATTCTTAATCTGTGTCAATAAAGATACATCATTTCCAATCAACAATGTGTCTTTCTCATAATGCATTAGAAATATGTCTTAGTGCTACCACTTAATTTCTTGTAAATGCAAGAATCTTCATCATCACTAATGAAATTAAACCTTTTAATAGTTTCATCACGATGAAGATTCCAACTCCGCGATGCTGACTTCAACCATTAAAGTTTGCATGCTCTTTTAGCATCCTTTGAATTAACAAAACCCTTTGGATCATGTCATGTACACGTCCTAGGTAACCATTCTATTAGAAGAACTTGTTTTGTTTGTTCAACTACCATATAAAAAAATTATATGTAGTGGTTGCTACATTAATCCGTCTAGACTAAATATCGCTATGAAAGATAAAATCTTTTCATAGTCAACCTTTTGAACATTATCTTAAACTCTTTTCCCGACATGTCGACTATTTCATAGATGTGAAACATCCATATCTATTTATAGATCCATAAGGTCACGGCGAGCATGACAGTATCAACGAGAAGACAAGGGGCGCTCAGAGCTTACCATGATTGCTCGTCGGAATTGGGCCAGTCGTCGGTGGTGCTCAGTCGAGAAAGGAGTCGACGCTCTGGGGCAGTAGAAAGCATACCAAGAACATAGTAAGCTTCACGAGAACAAGGAGAGCACGATAGTATGGTTTAGCAGGCAAGGGGCAGACGAGGCTCACCAGAATACTTCACCGGAGTTCGTCGGGCAGCGGTGGTTCGAGCTTCAATACGAGCAGCCTGGGTCGATTGGGTGCAAGTGTTTTGGGGAAAAGGACCGCGGATAGATGGTGACTAAATAGCCGGAGCAGGGGCGAAAATCTCGCGGCGAATCAATGGGATTGATCACCGCAGTGATGAGGAGGAAATGGCCGGCGACGACATGGTCGCATGCGTGATTTGGGGAAGAAAGGAGTGAGTTGGCGTGGGTCCACCAGACAGTGACCGCGGGGTAGAGCGGGTGCGGTGAGAAATAGAGAGGAGAGGGGGAGTTTCCCGGGTGGGCTGGCTTGTTGGGCCGCGGGTGGGTTGGGTTAGATAGGTCGCTGGCTTTATTTTTTCTTCTTTTCTCTTTTTCTTTTTCTGTTTTGATTTCTGATTTGAATTTGAATAAGTGTTTCAAATCTGTTTCAATTCAAATTTCTTCCAGAATTTTATTCTATATTCCTTGTGTCCTAGGATGTGTAAAACATCCATTTACACTCAAAATCATTATGGGTTTGAAAATAAAGTTTATAACCATGCCTTTAACCAAATAATTATTATAGGCATATGAATGGTTTTTGAATTTGAATTGTTTTGAAACTATTGTGTGGCCTTGTATTTATTTTCCAATCAACACTGAGCAAATACTAATCACATATAGAAAATAAAACATAAACCTTGCCTCACTGGAATAAGTAATAGGCATAGATATGGTTTCTTATGTTTGAAATTTATTTGAAAAAGATCAAATGCTTATGAATGCTTGAATGCAATGCAAGCTTTACAAATTATGATTTTTGGGATGTTACAGTATGGCCCATATATGTATGTGATGCATGTATGAAAATTTGCATGACCTGCGTGTCGTGAGTAGGGCAACACGACTGGAGCCATATGTGTTGTCATTTATTGTAATGGCCTGCGTGCCAACTTGTGATGATCCCAATACTATGTAATTTTGATTACTAGCTGTTAGGAGTAATAGCTTGTATTAGTTCTTGGAGGACTCAGCACTTGGAAGATAGCTCACATGGAACATGAAGATGGAGATCATCGTGGTGGACAGGTTCTATGGCGATGGATATCACCATGAGAAAATGGGCCATACTGTGTCACATCTATGTGAATGCTATTCTTATGTGTTTTACTACTATGCATGCTTAGATGATAGAAGTAGAACGATCCCTCAGAAAGTTTAAGTTAAACCATGCCCTCCCAACCAAACCTTGCACCATCCTATGCCCTGTACAATCGTTGGTGGGCCTATGAAATTAGGGTGGCGCGGTTTTCCTTGGCTGGATGGGTTTGTATCGGATACCTACATGCATAAGGGTTGGTGAGCTTGACAAGGTCATCTTAACAGTTGAGGACCTTGGGGTATAAAGTTTGGGCGCCTAGTTTTGACATAGAGATGTCACCCAACAACAAGAGTCATATGTGATATGATTAGCAAGTGTTGCTTACCGATTTACCTTGTCTTCTAGTAGTGATGCTAAAGCTCACTAGTCGACTTGTTAATTGTGGATCTTAAATCACTTAGTATCAATAGAGGGATATTGATTTAAGTGGGAGTATATGCTATTAAATTGTTTAATATGTTTTACTCTTTCATGGTTACATGGCTTAGTATTTTGCATGTTTTCTCTTGTAGATCAATGGCACCGAACACTACATCACCTTTTTCTTTGCGTTCGATTCTTGACAAAGATAAACTAAATGGAACAAACTATTCAGACTGGGTCCATAACCTGAGAATTGTTCTTAGGTCCGATAAAAAAGGAAACGGTTCTGGATACCCCAATCCCCGATGTACCTGCTGATAATGCATCTGCTGCCCTAAAGAACGCCTACAAGAGAGCATGTAATGATTCTCTTGAGGGTAGCTATCTTATGCTTGCATGCATGGAACCTGAACTCCAAAAGAAGTTTGAGGATCAGGAACCGTACGATATGATCATCGCGCTTAAGGACATGTTCCATGATTAGGCAAGGACTAAGAGGTACAATGTTTCCAAGTCCTTTGTCGAATGCAAGCTCGCAGAGGGAGCAGCTGTAGGCCCCCATGTGATCAAAATGGTTGGTTACAGCCAGACTTTGGAAAAGATTGGTTTTCCACTAGGCCAAGAGTTGGCCACTAACTTCATTTTGGCGTATCTTCCATCCAGCTATGGGAAGTTCATTTCGAACTACCATATGCATGGGGTGGAGAAGGGCCTTAATGAGTTATGCGGGATGCTAAAAACAGCAGAAAGTGACATGAAGAAGTGTGCAGGGCATAGCCATGTGATGGATGTGCAGATTAATCCTAGCTTCAAGAAAAAGTGTACTTCTTGGAAGAAGAATTGCAAGGCTAAGGATACGATCCCTAAGTCTGCACCCAAGCAAAAGGCTGGACCTGCAGATGACACTGAGTGCTCCTTTTGTCATGAACATGGCCACTGGAAGAGAAACTGCAGCAAGTACCAGGCTTCTTTGAAGAAGAGTGGAAGTAAGAGTACTTCCCACTCAAGTACGCTTGTTGTAAATGTTGTGGACATTCTTCTCACTGATTCCTATGTTAACTCTTAGGTATTTGATACCGGATCGGTTGCTCATATTGGCAATTCGATGCAGGGGCTAATAAGGACTAGAGAAGTGCAGAAAGGCAAAGTGGATTTTTGCGTCGGAAATAAAGCAAGGGTTGCTGCATTGTTCATCGGCGTCATGCAACTTCACCTTCCATCAGGATTTATTATGGAGTTGAATAATTGTTATTACATTCCTAGTATGGGTTAAAACATTTTATCACCTTCATTTTTGATGAGGGATGGATATTCATTTGCGATTATGAACAATGGTTGTGTAATCTGTAAGAATGACATGTTTATGGCTAATGCTCCCATTGTGAATGGGTTATTTATTTTAACTCTTGATGATGCATCTATTTACAATGTTAGTGATTAAAGGCTTCTGCCTAATGATTTGAGTCCTACCTATTTATGGCATTGTCGTTTGGGGCATATAAGTGAAAAGCGCATGAAGAAGCTCCATGGTGATGGTCTTCTAACTTCGTTTGATTTTGAATCATACGAGACATGTCAAGCTTGTTTACTTGGAAAGATGACCAAGTCGCCTTTTTCGGGTTTATCCGAGAGAGCGATAGACTTGTGGGAACTCATACATACTGATGTATGTGGACCAATGAGCACAACAGCCAGAGGAGGATATCACTACTTCATTACTTTTACTGATGATTTCAGTAGATATGGTTATGTCTACTTGATGAGGCATAAGTCTGAAACTTTTGAAAAGTTCAAGGAGTTTCAGAGTGAAGCAGAGAATCAACGTGGCAAGAAAATAAAGGCCTTGCGATCTGATCGTGGAGGTGAATATTTGAGTCACGAATTTAGCGATCATCTTAAGAGTTGCGGAATTGTTCCACAACTTACGCTGCCCGAAACGCCTCAAAGAAACGGGGTCTCCGAATGGCGTAATCGAACTTTGTTGGACATGGTTCGATTGATGATGAGCCAGTCGGATTTACCATTATCATTTTGGTGTTACGCTCTAGAAACAGTAGCTTTCACACTTAATAGGGTACCATCTAAATCCTTAGTTAAGACACCATATGATATGTGGACTGGAAAGAATCCCAGTTTGTCTTTTCTAAAGATTTGGGGTTGTGATGCATTTGTCAAGCGACTTCAGTCGGACAAGCTAACACCCAAATCGGATAAGTGCATTTTCGTGGGATATCCGAGGGAAACCTTAGGGTATTACTTCTATAACCGAGAGGAGGGCAAACTGTTTGTCGCTCATAGCGGTGTTTTCCTAGAGAAAGAGTTTCTCACAAAGGGAACAAGTGGAAGGTCGGTGCGACTTGAAGAAGTTCAAGATGAGCCAGTTGGGGATGCTTCTACGAGTGATGCTATTGTAGCAGAACAAGTTGAGGAACCCGTGGCAACAGAAGCACCACAACCACGAAGGTCGGCGAGGCTCCACGAAGCGCGAGAATTATTATTGTTAGACAATGATGAGCCTGCAACCTATGCAGAAGCGATGGTGGACCCAGCCTCTGAGAAATGGCAGATCGCCATGAGATCCGAGATAGAGTCCATGGGAGACAATCAAGTTTGGAACTTGGTTGACCTGCCTGATGGTTTTAAAGCCATCGAGTGCAAATGGATCTATAAGAAGAAGATTGATATGGATGGAAATGTTCACATCCATAAAGCTCGACTTGTTGCAAAAGGTTTTCGACAAGTTCAAGGAGTTGACTACGACGAGACTTTATCGCCTGTAGCGATTCTTAAATCTATACGGATAATTCTAGCCATTCTTTTATTTCGACTATAAAATATGGCAGATGGATGTCAAGACGGCTTTCCTAAATGTAATCCTAACTGAGGACATGTATATGATGCATCCCAAAGGTTTTTTCGATCCAAACAATGCTGGAAAAGTATGCAAACTTCTAAAGTCCATTTATGGGCTGAAGCAAGCATCTCGGAGTTGGAACATTCGATTTGATGAAGTTTTAAAGGAGTTTGGCTTCATAAAAAATGAACAAGAACCTTGTGTTTACAAGAAGGAAAGTGGGAGAGAGCTGGTATTTCTAATCTTGTATGTAGATGACATATTGCTGATTGAAAATGACATTCCTATGCTCGAGTCTGTTAAGACCTCGTCGAAAAATAGTTTTTCGATGAAGGACTTAGGAGAAGCGGCATATATTCTCGGCATCAAGATCTATAGAGATAGATCAAGGAGGCTAATTGGATTAAGCCAGAGTACATACATTGACAAAGTTCAGCATGGAAGAGGCTAAGAAAGGGTTCTTGCCCATGTCTCACGGCATTAAACTCAGCAAGACTCAGTGTCCTTCGACTATTGATGAGCGTGAGCGCATGAGCAGGGTTCCATATGCTTTGGCTATTGGATCCATCATGTATGCAATGATATGTACTCACCCAGATGTTTCCTATGCTCTAAGTGTTACGAGCAGGTACCAGGCTGATCCAGGTGAAGGTCACTGGACAGCGGTAAAGAATATCCTTAAGTACTTGAAAAGTACTAAGGATATGTTCCTAGTTTATGGAGGTGAGGATGAACTCAGTGTAAAGGGTTACACAGATGCGAGTTACCTTAACGATTCAGATGATTCAAAATCGCAATCAGGTTATGTGTTTGTCATGAATGGCGGTGCTGTGAGCTGGAAAAGTTCCAAGCAAGATACGGTGACCTCCTCCTCAACAGAAGCTGAATATATTGCTGCCTTGGAGGCTGTAAAGGAAGCTGTTTGGATTAGGAATTTCCTGATTGCTCTCGGTGTGGTTCAGGGCGCGTCCAATCCCTTGGACGTTTATTGTGACAACAATCGTGCTATTGCACAAGCCAAGGAACCTAGGCAGCACCAGAAGAACAAACATATTCACATGCGTTACCATTAGATTCGTGAGTTCGTTGAGGATGGTAGTGTCATGATATGCAAAATACATACAGACTCAAATGTTGCTGATCCCTTGACTAAGCCTCTCCCGCATCCCACGCATGAAGCGCACACAACAGCAATTGGTATTAGATACATTTTAGATTGTCTCTAGTGCAAGTGGGAGACTTAAGGAAATATGCCCTAGAGGAAATCATAGAGATGATTATATTTCATATGTATCCATGAGTTATTGTAATGTTCCTTGAATATCCATATCAGGCAACTTGTATTGATTGGCAATTATGTGAATTGTTTGTGAAGCTCTTTACTTGTATGGTTATTTAATAGTTGTCCCTAGTCAGAGTTCATGTGAGGACACACGTGAATATTAGACTAGCACATCGATTGGTTGATGTCTATATTTCGCAAGTCATAGACATGGAGATGTCAAACCAATGATGTTGACACATGTTATGAACATGGGGTTGGACTGGCCCAACATGAAGCTGACAATTAGACTTGCAGCTCTCCCTACACATCATGTACGTTTTGTCCTTAGACCTGAGATTGTCGCATGTACTTGAGATGTGGATCGACCTACTTTGGGGCTATCAGACGCTACTTCGTAACTGGGTAGTTATAAAGGTAGCTTTCAGGTTTGTCCTGAAACATGCCGCAAGGCATGGTTAATCAAGATGGGATTTGCCCCTTGAGTGATCGGATCTAGAAATGCATGGCCGTGCTACATAAGGTTAAGAGTTAACCTAGTAAAGGGATTCCGAGTTACGATATCGAGAAAGAGAGGTCAGCTTGGAGCTAGACCAAATATCGTGAGGCAAAGGGAAAGACATGTACTAAACCTTGTGATGGTTCGTCCGATATGATCTTTGTATGCGTTTAGGAGTTGGCACGTCTTGCTAGAGACCGCTACCAACTATTGACAGAATAAGTGTATTCGTGTCATGTCCACACGTATATGAACCTATAGGGTCATACACTTAAGGGGCTGGAAGCCTAATGAGGATTAGATCCGAATTAGACCGGGCTTATGCTACTAATGGGCTGCTAATATAGAAGCCCACTAGGGATGCCTATATAAGAGAGGGTGGGGCGAGCTGACCAGGGTTAGACCATTCCACCCAGCCACCACTCCTCACGCCTGTGTTGCACGTGCGGACCTAGCAGTCTGGCGTCTGACGCTTCCACCCCACACGTGTGGATACCTCGGAGGTGCTGCATCTGTGGCACTTGGATGAGCCGCGCAAGGGGAGCTTATCGTGGGACGAGGACAAGGAGGAGACGAGGAACGTCTGCACTGCCTCGACGCGCTTCATCAATTATGCAACTGCGCATCTAGTGGTAATCCCGTGATCTATGGAAACAGTATTCCTGGCTTACGCGGTACAAAATTTTGATTTGCGCTAGTGTAGCCTACCCGTATCCCTTCACTTCAGAGCGAAGCCGCCCCCGCGCAGCGGCATTGTAGAGGGAGTGGCCCAACCTTAATACAATATAAGGTGGTGTCCCCTGTGTTTACAATGCTAGTCCCTGGATCAATAGCTAGCATCCACAGTTAAGATGTAATATCAAGAAACAAAGGTCATAATATAACTTTATAACCAGGAATAACATAATTTTACTACATCTTACATAGCTCATTTGGCTATTACATTACATTGCAGCGGAATAACTATAAGCATGGGTCCTTCATCTTCAAAGTGCCACAGGCAGATGTTGGTTGTAGACTTTGTAATCCTAATCAATCAATCTTCACTAAAATCAATCAAACCTGCAAAATACATGTTACATCCACAAAGGGTCAATACATTTGAATTGTATTGGCAAGTGATACTATGGTAGTATAGTGGAGTCTATCATCTATATGCATTTGGCTAAGTGGGGTTGAGGCTTGCATTGCTCAAAATAGATTTTTCCTTAACATTTGAAAATACTAAGTTTTGCTTGGCAAAATCATTTTTCTCAATCAAAGATTTGAAGATCCTTTCAAGGCATCTCTCCATCAAAGATTAAATATTTCAAACAACCCTTGTTCAAACCACAAGATTTTAACTTAGAAATTTGAATGATGAGATTCTTGATTGCTTCCATGTCTTGATGCTCAAATTGTCCTTTACCAGGGACATGGCTAAGTACTTAGATTTTACACTCTGCAGAGGTGGTGCACTTTCCCTACAAGACTTGGTTTCCCAAGACAAGATCTTTCGAAGCTTTCCTTAGACCAAAATGGACGTTTCCAACCTATCAAACACTACCACCCACTGTCCATATGGCTAAGTTCTTGCAACCTATATGATCATGGCGAGCCCATATTGCCAAGTGGTTGCACTTGAAGCTTCTCAACATTTGACATCTCAAATCTCTTTGTGCCTGGTGGCATACCACAAGTGAGATACACAAGCCAAGTCCATGGCCTTGTGTAACCACTCAACCAAAACCACCAAGCAATCCCATTCCACCCGGTGATTCATTAACTTAGTTGTTTTATTAAACAAAACATAAGTCCTCGAGACTTAGAATATTTTTCCATAGTGTGAATATATATTCCACCCATGTTTTCTATTAGCTAGGCTAAGCTTGATAGTAGTAGGAATCTTAACTTAGGAAAATCCTACTAAGGATTCATCTACTAGGTTTTCCTATAGCAAGGTTTATACTTAGCAAAAATTCCATGCAAGTTTTACTTAGAAAAATCACTAATGCATAGTGAAAGTAATGGGACAAAAGTATGAAGCATCACTTGCCTTTTTTGTAGATTATGGGTTCACTCCTTGTCCTTGCAACAATTACACTCTTCAAGTCACTACAAATCAACCAAGCAAGGCACATACTCAATCTACCAATCAAGCAAATCAACACATAAAATGACAAAGTCAAAGTAATGCATGCAAGCATGCCAAGCTTTGTTTAATTTGAAAAAGTGGTTCCTAATGGGTACATTGGAATACACCTAATGATCATTTTGTAAAGTGGCAAAGTCATTTGCAAAAGGTTTCACTTTAAAAACCATTTTTAAAACAAAGTATCATTTTATGTGGTGTAAAAATATTTTTACTAAGGCATTAATCTATAGGGTTCACCAAATATATTTTCAAACCACAAAAACTTGGTGTTTGGGGTCACAGAGTTTAAAACAAAACATTTCCCAAAGGTTTTCCTTCAAAATCATTTTTAATAAATAAACCACATTTCTATTTGACTAGAAATGGTTTTAAATCAAAGGATCATTCTTTTGTTTCAAAAAATACATTTTTGAATCCACAAAGTGTTTCCTATGGTCAGAAGGTTAAAAGCAATCCAATTGCAAAAGATTTTAACCCCAAATTCATTTTTAAACAATTTTTACATCCTTAACAAGCAATCAAAAGTTTCTGCAAAAACATCCACTCTAACAGATACTATTTGCTAAACCAAGGGCATGGTTGGCTAGGGTTTGTTCTACTGAATCCAACGACATAAAATTTGTAATTTTTGGACGTGTGGATCCAAAGATACAGGGGTTTGAAATTTACAAATAAATCTGATTCAAAAATTCTTTTAAACAGATCTAGTGCCATGCGCAGATTTCATCGATGCCGCTTGGCGCGGATCAGCGTTGCGGCGTTGGATCTAATCGATCGTGTGGTCCAGTACCTCTTCGCGACTTAAATGATCTATCGTAAGCGTCGGATTAAGATCCTACGGTCTGCAGCACTCGACCAAAGTTTGGCGGCGCTCGGCGGTACAAGTGGCGATGTGGCGGCAAAGGTGTGTCGGTGACAGACGCAAGGAGGGAAGTGAAGGGGCTCACCGGGTGCAGGAGGTCGCAGTGAAGCTCGAGGAGGCGTTGGTCGGGCGAGGAGCGTTCTGGTCTTAGTAGGATTGCTCGCCGGAGTGGAGGACAACGTCGGGCGGTCTCAGTCGTGGTCGGAGACGTCGCTACAGGTCACGAGAATAACAACCGAGGGTATGGTTAGACGCAGGAGATCATGGAGGTGCAGTGTGCGTGAACGAGAAGAAGAGGGGCGGTCTGGTTTACCTGGGGGACGTCGTCGGAGAAGAACCAGTCGCGGCGGCGTTCAGTGGTTTGTTGGAGATGGTGTTCTGGGGCGCCCGCGGGTAAATGGAAAGCGCCGGGAGATGCTCCTGGGAGTGGGGAAGGTGTGAGCTTGGTCAGGGAGGAGAGGGGCTGCCGGAATCGGCGTCGGAGCATCGTCGGACAGAGGCGGTGTTCGAGTAAAATTCGACGGCTGGGGCGTGCTCGAGGAGGAGTCGAGAGAGGAGAGGAAGACAATTTATCGTGCGTGATCACTGCAGGTTTTACTCGCGGCATTAAGGAGAATTAAGCCGGAGAAATCAAAGCCTGCAACGGTGTCGAGGGAGGAAGAACAGGTCGTGGGGGTAGGGAGGAAGAACAGTGGAAAGTGGGCCTACCGGTCAGTGGGAAAGGAGGGTAGGGTCCACTGTTCATACTCTGTGTGGGTCAGAATTTGGGTGCGAGACATTTTCTTTCGGGGTGAGGGAAAGCTGGGCTGCTGCGCTTAGTTGGGCTTGGCCAGTTGGGTCAGCTCCATATCACATTTTTTTCTGTCTCATTGTTTTATCAATTTCTATTTCTATTTTCCTGTTTTGAAATTTCAAACAACATTCAATCAACAATTCAAAAAATTCAAACAAAACAAACTTTTAATGAGTTTTTGGTTCTGTTTATCAACATAAACCAAATCCTAAAATAAAATAATATTTTTATTCTTTTTAGGATCTATTAAATATAATAGACCATAGTTATTTAATCAAATAGGGTTTGATTTATTTAATAAAATCTCCATTTGAAATCCAAATATTTTCAAAACCAAATCAGTAGGTTTTATTTGGAAATAAAGAATACTTGGAAACTTGTTTAAAACAAAATAACCTTTTATTTTAGGGTCCATTAATAATTAAATAGAATGGACCTTAGTTATTAAATCAAATAGGATTTGTTATATTAAAATATTTATTTTGAAATCTAAAATAAAACCAAAACACTTGATGAGTTTTAATTAAGAAAATAAAATACTTAGAAAACTTATTTAAAATAATTTAATAAGTTTTGATGTTTTAATTAAAATGGTAAAACCTTTTATTTAAATAAAATTTGGATATTAATTCCTTATTATTTTATTTAAATAAACCTTTACTATTTTTAATCAAAACAAAACATTTTATTTTAAATACTTGGCTAAGGTTTAATTTGGCTTTATAAAATAATCCTTATTTGTAAAACTTCTATTTCATTTGAAAACCAAATCCTTTTATAAAAAGATTTCAAAGTAGTAGTAAAATATTTTTATTTTTCCTTTACTAAATATTTATCTTTTTAATCCCTTTAGGATTTCTTTGTTCAAAATAGGTTTGAAGATTTCCAATTGGATTCAAAAGTTTCTTCTAGCCTTGAAAATCAAACAAAGTTTTATTTTATTCATTTATTTTCACATTACAAGATTTGGAAAATCTTGGGATGTGACAGGCATCTTCATCAACTTGGGCACTCACAAGATCTACGTCGGCGTCGACACGTCTTGTGTCTACCCGCGCCGAGTCTTCCTCGCGGGAGACCCTCCCCTCAGCGCTGCTAGCGGTCAGCATAGCACTCGCCCCGTATGCGGTGTGGAGGTGATGATGACGACGCCGGCACCAGCAGGAGGAGCGGGTGCCAGACCAAGCAAGAACCCGACGGCAGCATACCAAGCAGCGGCTAATGCAGCAGCCTCCGAGCGAGCTGCCGAGGTATAGTACCCCGGTAAATAACGTCAGGGCAGCGAATGCAGCAGCCTCCGAGTTGGAGGGATTGACCGGGGAAGCCCGACAAAGGCAACAAGAAAGAGTAAATGAGCTGGTACGCATCACGAACCAGAAAAATAAGGAGATACTCAGAGCTAACCTGACAAAGCCAGGGGCTTCGTGCATGGTTCATTCGGCTGGGGCTGCTCCCGCATTGTCAGCTGCGGCGGCATCTTCACCCGGAAATGGTGCACAGAAATATAAAGTAGTGACTTCGGGAAAAAGAAACAAACATATTATCCCATATGACCCGACGATGGCCTAAAAAATTAATGATAATAAAGGCAACGAAAGCCGAGGTAACAACGGTGAATGAAACCCCAGCCATGGCAATAGAGAGCATGGAAATATCGGAAGGGGAAACCCCGAGAACAATAACCCGGCTGAAGGGAGACGATACCACCCGCAAGACCATCAGCCGAGGCATGAACCTCAGCATGATCGAGAAGGAAGATATGCTCCACATAACCAGGCACGTGACATGTATAATGATGGTTATTCGGAAATGGAAAATGCGGATACGTTGGGCAAAACCACTATGGGATGCAGGAAAAAGCTATTTACAGAAACTTGCCGTCGAATGACGCAAGATCGAAACTGAATAGGCTATACCGGTCTGAGTAATTGTAAGAGCAAGGTCCACCTGGTCCGGCGTGTTTATGACCTCGGATCATGGGCGAACCACCCGTCCCAAACTTCCAGTTGGCGAGAGGCACAAAAACATATAATGGAAGTACTAAGCCACAAGATTGGTTGATTGACTATGCCACAACAGTGAAGATAACAGGAGGAAATTGGAGATGGTTTGTGAGATATATGCCCCAAATGTTGGAAGGGCTGGCCAGGGTCTGGTTGAATAACTTACCAGCTGGCAGTATCAACTGTTGGTTTGACTTTGAGGAAATGTTCGTCAGTAACTTTACCAATACGTACAAGAGGCCGAACAGGCCCCAACAGCCGGCAATGTGCAAGCAGAAACCGAATGAGACTGATAGAGAATTCTTAAATCGGTGGTGTAATCTCAGAAAATCATGTGAAGGAGTAATTGAATCACGATTGCTTGGTTTGGACAAGGATGTAGATACAGAAGTGTGTTGTGGCAAAGGCTACAAAGGGATATGCCGACTACGTTGGCAGAGACTATCAGAATAGCAGATTCATATGCATTGGGCGATTCGACTCAGCCCGAGCTTATGTCGGCAGAACACCTGGAGCAACACGACCATTACGCTCGTGATTGTGCAGGTTCATCTCGGCGGAATGAGTACCGAGGTAGGAGAACAGATGACAAGCCAGATTACAGATACAATTCTAATCAGGTTGCGGAAGTTGTGCAGGACCAGCCAGGTACAGGAAACAATTAGCGTCAGAAAAACGGTCCTCAGCAATGAACACCGCGAAATGATGGGAAGAAACAGTGGACCCCAGAACAGAATAAACAATAGCAAGAGAGGCCGAAGTACATGTTTGAGTCGATGCTGGATCAACCGTGTAAATTTCACACGCCTAACCCGACCAAACCAGCCAACCACATAAGCTCGGGCTGATAGCAATGCATGAAGAGTGCAATGGGGAACCTGACAGCAATGCATGCGTCACAACAGGAAACACACCATCCACAACAGCCACAACTTATAGGAGGAAATGCACAACAGTTGATGTTGCCTCCACCACCTCCGAGGTATGAGAATCAGGACCGGAGGGATGCAGTTCACCATGTGGTAAATCAGAACCAATATAGCAGAGGAAACCTCGGAAATAATGGACGCAATGATTACAGGGAGCACCACCAGTCATACTGTGTATTCACCATGGAGCAGCAGGACAGGCAGAGCATACAACGCCAACACATGGAAGTAAATGCAGTTATGCCGACAGTTCCGAGGTATATGTCATGGTCAGATAAGGAGATAACTTGGAGCATTAGGGATCATCCGAAGATCATGCCAAACCCAGGTCATATGCCTTGGTGCTAGATCCAACATTTGTCGGGCCTAGTAACAATGTGAAATTCTCAAAGGTGCTGATAGATAATGGAAGCAGCATCAACATTATGTACAAGGATACAATGCATCAGCTCAGTATATCTCCGAATATGCTGCAGTCGACCAGGATAACCTTTCATGGGATTGTGCCAGGATTGTCCTGCGAGCCCATTGGGGAGGTTCGGGTAGATGTCTTATTCGGTATAAGAGAGAATTGCAGAGCAGAGAATTTGGAATTAGAGATGGTGGATCTGGAAATCTGTTATCATGCGTTACTCGGACGGCCGACATTGGCCAGATTTATGGGCAGCTGTCATATTGGTTATTTGAAAATTAAGATGTCAGGACCACAGGGGATGATAACCATAGTAGGAGACTATTGGAAGTCAATGGAATGTTTCTCGGCCGGATCTAATTTGGCCGAATCTTTGGTGATTGCAAGGGAGAAAAGGGGAATTCATGAGGTTACAACTTTAGCTCAATCGACACAGATTAACATGTCGGCACTTGCTAACCCGCATGGAACTGTATCTTTTCATCCAACTAAGGAGACAAAGAAGATTCATATTGATGATCAGTTCCCAGGGCGCACCATCACCATCGATGCCAGCCTGAATGACAAATAGGAAAGCGAGCTCACCAACTTCCTCCATGAGAATCAGGATATCTTTGGATGGTCCACACAAGATCTGCAAGGAGTACCGAGTGAGTTGGTTGAGCACTCTTTGCATGTAAGGCCAGGAGCAAGGCCGGTGAAGCAACCTCTCTGCCGCTTCGCCAAAGACAGGAGAAAAATTATTGGGGATGAGATAGCTCGGCTTCTGGCGGCCGGGTTCATCATGGAAGTACTTCATCCAGATTGGCTATCTAACCCGGTGTTGGTAGAAAAGAAAAAGGATGACCCGAACGTAGCTGTCGTTTGGCGTATGTGCATCGATTACACGAACCTTAACAAGGCGTGTCCTAAGGATCCTTTTCCTTTACCTAGGAAAGACCAGGTTATTGATTCAACTGCAGGTTGTGAACTATTATCATTTGTAGACTCGTATTCAGGCTTCCACCAGATACCGTTAAACCCGGCTGATCAAATAAAAACTGCGTTGATCACCCCATATGGGGCTTATTGCTATAGCACCATGCCATTCGGCCTGCGCAATGCAGGAGCCACGTACCAAAGATGTATGCAAAAATGTTTGCATGATCAGATTGGAAAAAATGTTCAAGTATATGTTGATGATGTGGTTATAAAAACCAAAGAGAGCCATAAGCTTATAGAAGATATCCGGCAGACATTCGCGAATCTAAGAAGATTATGAATGAAGCTTAACCCAGAAAAATGTACCTTCGGTGTACCAACCGGAAAATTACTTGGTTTCCTCATATCCAACCGAGGTATAGAGGCAAACCTGACTAAAATTCGTGCGGTTGAAAGGATGGAACAGTCGAAATGCCTCAATGGTGTTCAAAAATTTACAGGATGCCTCACGTCCTTAAGTAGGTTCGTGAGTCGGCTAGGAGAAAAAGCATTGCCTCTGTATCAGTTAATGAAAAAATCCGATAAGTTCACCTGGACACCTCAGGCTAATAGAGCTTTTCATGAGTTAAAAAAGATGCTGGCCATGGCGCCAATTTTGGCTTCCCCGTTGTCAAAAGAGCCTATGCTGCTCTACGTAGCAGCAACAAACAGAGTTGTGAGCGCGCTGATAGTTGTGGAGCGTAATGAGGAAGGTAAGTCGGTGCAAAGACCGGTATATTACTTAAGCGAGGTATTATCCGCTTCAAAGCAAAACTATCTACACTACCAAAAAATGGCTTACGGAGTGTATATGTCGGCAAAAAAGCCCAAACATTATTTTGAGGAACATCCTATGAAGGTGATTTGCGAAGCACCAGTAGCCGAAATAATGAGCAACAAAGATGCAAGCGACCGAATAGCAAAATGGGCAATTGAGTTATCCCCTTATGCCCCACAATTTGATAGACGAGATGCAATCAAATCTCAGGCAGTGGCCGACTTTTTTGTCGGTTGGGCCAAGATACAGTATGAACCACCATTACCCGATTCGAACTATTGGACGATTCATTTTGATGGATCCAAATTAAGGAATGGATTAGGAGCAGGAATAGTGTTAACCTCTCCAAAGAAGGATCAACTGAAATATGTATTGCAGATACATTTCGCTGCATCAAATAATGCAGCTGAATATGAGGCACTTGTCCATGGCCTAAAGATGCCAAAGGAGTTTGGCATACGTCGGATTCTATGTTTCGGAGATTCGGACCTTGTAGTGTAGCAAGTATCAGGAAATTGGGACGCATTGGATGCGAACATGGCCTTATATTGGTTTCATGTACAGAAAATTACTGGTTATTTTGACGGGTGTGAATTTCATCACATACCTCGGGCGAAAAACGATGCTGCGGATACCCTGTCCAAGCTCGGATCGACCAGACAGTCAATTCCACCTAGCATCGCCTTAGAACACCTGAGAAAACCATCAATCATACCTTCACCAGAGTCCGAATCAATTCGCCTCTCATCGAATCAGAAATCTGAGTGTGTCCCAATGGAGATTAACAAAGGACATGAGCCGAATAACCCGGGGACTGACTCAGCTAATTGGAAAGATGATTGGGATAATTCGGCGGATGTTACGCCGACAGAAGTAATGAAGATTGATAAAACTATTAGTCGGGAAAGGGACATACCGGAATGGGCACAACCCATATTCTCATTCCTCAAAGATGAGACCTTGTCGGATAATGAAGTCCTTGGTAGGCAGACAATAAGAAGGGAGAACGCTTATATAGTAATAAATAATGAGCTTTATAAAAGAAGCGTAACAAACATGTTTCAACGATGTTTTGACCCGGCATAAGGACAAGAGATCCTCTTGGACATACATCAAGGAGAATGTGGGCACCATGCCTCGTCCAGAGCCCTTGTGGCCAAAGCATTCCGACATGGGTTTTACTGGCCAAGTGCGGTAAAGGAAGCAAAAGAATTGGTAGAAAGGTGCAATGGCTGCCAAAGGAATGCCAGAAAAATACTTATGCCTTCATCAGAATTAAAAACAATACCAATCACTTGGCCATTCTCAGTATGGTGCCTAGATATGGTAGGTCCATTTAAGCCGGCTCGCGGAGGCATGACTCACATTTTGGTCATGGTGGACAAATTCACAAAATGGATAGAGTTAAAGCCGATAAGAAAATGTGACGGGCCTACAATGGTAAAATTTATCGAAGATATCATTCGGAGATATGGTTACCCACACAGTATCATTACGGATAATGGCACAAATTTTGCAGAAGGAGCCTTTGTTCGATTCTGCCAAGAAAAGCACATAAGACTCGATGTTACTTCGGTAGGTCACCCGGTGTCAAATGGGCAAGTAGAAAGATCGAATGGACTCGTGTTATCTGGAATAAAACTTTGGCTGATAGAACCACTCCAGAGGTCGGCAGGTTGCTGGATCGAGGAACTCCCAGCATTACTAAGGAGTTTAAGAACCACCCCGAATAGATTAATGGAGTACACCCTGTTCTTTCTCGTATATGGGGCAGAAGCTGTACTTCTAGCCGACATAGTGCATGACTCGCCAAGAGTCACCTAGTACACGAACGCCGAAGTAAATGAAGTATCCCGGCAGGATGATGTGGATCTACTAGAGGAAAGCAAGAGAATTAGCATTGTCAAGATCAGCTATTTATCAACAAGACCTCTGACGGTACCATAGAAAGAAAGTAAATCCCAGAGTTTTCAAGGAAGAAGATCTAGTTCTTTGGCTAGTGCAACGCACGGCCGGTATTCACAAGCTATCGCCTCCATGGGAAGGACCGTTCATCGTGAGCAAAGCGCTGCATAATGATGCATATTACCTCATCGATGCTCAAGCACCAGAAAGAAACAAGGCGGATAAATCTAGAGACGATTCAAAAAGACCATGGAATGTAGCATTACTTCGTCCATTTTACACTTAGAGGAAGTGTACTATTTCCAGTATTATTATGTATTGGTTCATTGTGTTAGGAACGAATTAACCGAACCTTGGCAACTCGAGTAGTGACTCGGGGACTGCCCCATATTTTAATCACTATGATTATTGTAATATGAATGAAACCTCACCAGCTCGAGCGGTAACTCGGGGACTGCCCCATATCGTTTATCACTATGATTGTGTGTGTAATGTGAATGAAACCTTGGCAAATCGGGCAAAGACTCGGGGACTTCCCCATATCGTTTATCACTATGATTATGTGTGTAATATGAATGATACCTCGGCAACTCGAGCAGTGACTCGGGGAATACACCATATTATTTATTACTGTGATTATATGTTATGAGAACTTGGCAACTCGAGCGGTAACTCGGGGACTAACCAATGCTGTCTATCTTACCCGTACATATTCGATATGTTGGACGATTCGTATATCCATCTGACTAAAAAACACGTGGACATCGGAATCAACATCCTGAGCTTTCACGATCTAAAGAGAGAACTTATGATAGATAAAAAGCCGACGGAAAATCAAACACACGAAAATTTGATTCAAACCTACAAACTAAAGTTCGCGAACAGAAATACACGTCGCATAACTCAACCAGAACGATAATAATGTAACAATTACCATAGCATATGAAAGATTCCAAGGTTATATAGATGAAACAGTACCAAAAGAGGCAGATTGTCTTAAAACAACATACGCCCGACATACCGGGAACTTAGAAAGTAAGAAGTTTTTTCATCTCAGGCATTAACAACTGCCGAGTCATCAGCAGGAGGAGCAATGGCAGGGGCAGGAATTTCCAAAGTGGGTATCTCGGCCACGACCGAAGGTACCTCGACCTCTATAGAAGGAATAGTTTTGGGAGCAGTAATCTCTGAAGTTTCCTGAACCTCCACAGAAGTTACCTCAGCATCGAGCGAAGTTGCCAGGGCATCTTGTGTAGGGGTTCGAAGCATGGAAAACAAAAAAATTCTACCGCATGCAAACAAACAAGCCAAGATCTATCTACTAGATTGTAGCAACGAGTCGATAGAGGAACTCACCCTGAAGGTTCCAAAGCGGTTAACGAGAGCAGATTTTCGTGGGTGATGTAGTCGTACTCTTGCCGATCTCAAGATCGCGTAGACGATCCTTCCGGCGCTGCGTTCCGGCAGCGCTTCCGTAGTCGGTCTGCGTTACATTTTTCGATGAAGACCTTCCTATCCCTTGTTCTAGCAGTGAAGGTTGTAGCACTCTCCTCGCGATTCGGCAAAGACGACAAGATGCAGGAAGTAGAGGGGAGATCTCGCAGGGCTTCGCCTTAAGCCGGAGCGAGTATGGTGGACTATGAGAGAGGCCATGGCGATCTAGGGTTTAGAAGGAACCAAGGGGCGGAGCTTGGCCGGCGGCTAGGGCTTGGGTAAGCCCCAACTCGGCGGCTAGGAGAAATCCTAGGGCGGCGGCGACTTGCAGGAGGCTGACGGCTAGGGTTAGGGTTTTGGGGTGTGTTTGGTGTAGGGAAGAGGGGCAGCCCTGCCCCTCCTTATATAGGTGGGAGGGCGCCGGTTGGGAGGAGGGAGTCCTCCCCCAACTCGGCCTCCTTGGCCGGCGGGTGGAGGGAGGAGGACTTCCTCCCCAAGTAGGTTTCCTACTCTCCCTCCACCAAGCAAACTTGTCGTTTTACTTTTTCAAATTGGCGTTTGACTTTCAAACTAGGATTTTATTTCTCCCTTTATTTTGCCCAGCCATGTTACCTAGTACATGATGCAACCATTCCACATTGTCATGACACATTCATGTACCCTTCCCCTCCGGAGTGTCGGACTTTCCGGAACCTTCTAGAACATTCCCGATGAAAACACCGGTATCATTCCCTAACTCCGAAACATGACTTTCCATATATGAATCTTATTCTCCAGACCATTCAGGATATCCTCGTGATATCCCGGATCCCATCCGAGACTCCGAACAACATTCGGTCTCTTTCTCATCATTCCATAACTACTCAACAACATCGAATCCTTAAGTGTGTCTCCCTACGGTTCGTGAATTATGCGGACATGATCGAGACACTTCTACGATCAATAACCAATAGAGGAATATGGAAATTCATATGGCTCCCACATATTTCTACGATTAATTTGCGACGAATGAACCACTTACATACGATACCAATTTCCCTTTGTCTCACGATAGTTTACTTATCCGAGGTTTTGACCGTCGGTGTCTCTGCATACCTAGTTCAACCTCGTTACCGATAAGTACTCTTTTCTCGTTCCCGTGGTATGTGATCCCTTGTGAGCCAGTCACATGCTTGCAATCTAATTGTATGACATTCCACCGAGAGGGCCCAAAGTATATCTATCCGTCATATGGATGGACAAATCCCACTCTTGATCCATGTGTCTCAACCCATACTTTCCAAACACTCAATGCCACCTTTATAGCCACCCAGTTATGGTGTGGTGTTTGATGTCATCAAAGCATCCTTCTGGTGATGGTGATAAGTATGATCTCATGGTCGAAGGAATTAGGTTACTATGTATCATAAAGCTTATAGCAATTGAACTATTAAAATGACTTGATCTTTATGCTACGCTTATATATAGGATTATGTCCATCATACTATTCTCCTAATGATATGATCTTGTTGTTAATAACATCTCAATGTTCATGATAGGGAAACCACAATCATCTATTAACCAACAAGCTGGTATTATGAAGAGGCTTTACTAGGGACTCTAATTTAGTTTACAAATCACACAAGTATTAATGTTTCCTGGTTAATACTGTTATAGCACGAATGTAAACATTTATCATAAACATGTAGAGGTCCCAACCCAACAAGGTAGGTTCCTCCTGTGTTTTAAAATGCTAGTCCCTGGATCATTAGCTAGCATCCACAGTTAAGATGTAATATCAAGATACAAGGGTCATAACATAAATATATAACCAGGAATAACATAAGTTTATTACATCAAACATAGCTCATTTGGCTATTACATTACATTGCAGCGGAATAACTATAGTCATGGATCCTTCATCTTCAAGGTGCCACAGGCAGATGTTGGTTGTAGACTTTGTAATCCTAATCAAACAATCTTCACTAAAATCAATCAAACCTGCAACATACAAGTTACAGCCACAAAGGGTCAATACATTTGAATTGTATTGGCAAGTGATACTATATTAGTATAGTGGAGTCTATCATCTAAATGCATTTGGCTAAGTGGGGTTGAGGCTTGCATTACTCAAAATAGATTTTCCTTAACATTTGAAAATACTAAGTTTTTGCTTGTCAAAATCATTTTTCTCAATCAAAGACTGAAGATCCTTTCCAAGGCATCTACCAATCAAAGATTTAAGATCTCAAACAACCCTTGTTCAAACCACAAGTTTTAACTTAGAAATTTGAATGATGAGATTCTTGATTGCTTCCATGTCTTGATGCTCAAATTTTCCTTTACCAGGGACATGTCTAAGTACTTAGATTTTACACTCTGCAGAGGTGGTGCACTTTCCCCACAAGACTTGGTTTCCCAAGACAAGATCTTTCAGAAGCCTTCCCTTAGACCAAAATGGACTCGCCGGAAAAGTAGCAGACGACGGCGGCGTATAGGTGGAGTTGTTGCCGACGTTCTGGAGCGCTCGGGGGCGAGCTGGTACTATGGTGATGATCGTCAGGAGGTGGGGATCACGGGAGCATGGTCTGGGAGGCAAGGGGTGGCGAGAGGCTTCCGGAATCGGCGTCGGAGCGTCGTCGGAGACAGGGGCAGTCGAGGAGAAATTGTGGCTTCCTGGAGGCGTGCTTGGGGAAGGAGGCAGAGGGGAAACGGAGAGGAGAGGGAGACGATTAAATGTGCGTGATCACTGAAGGTTTAACTCGCGGTATTAAGGTGAATTAAGCTGGAGGATTCAACGGCAGAACGGGGGAAGAACGGGTCACTGAGGGTGAGGACGAAGAACAGTAGGGTGTGGGGTCCGCTGACAGTGAAAGAAAGGAAGAAGGGGTGGGGTCCACTTGTCGGTTGCTCCGAGGGTTCTTTCTACGGTGAGAAACGCTTCGCTGCGGTGGGGTGGGGATTGGGCTAGGTGGGCTGTTTTGGGCTGGCTTAGTTGGGTCAGTCCATTTCCATTATATTTTTTTTTCTGTCTGATTCTTTTTCCTTTTCTATTTTCATTTTCCTGTTTTGAAATTCAAACAACCAAACACATTCAAAATGATTCAAACAATCATCAAGCTTTTCAAATATGAATTTGGTTCTGTTTTATCAATATAAACCAAATTCCAAAAAAATAAAATAATTTTTATTCTTTTTAAGACCATTCATTAATTTAAATAAAATGGTTCATTAGTTATTTAATAAAATAGGGTTTGATATTAATAAAATCCCCATTTGAAATCCAAATATTTTCAAAATCAAATCAGTAGGTTTTATTTGAAAATACAATTCATTTGGAAATCTTGTTTTAAAACAAAATAACCTTTTACTTTAGGGTCCATTAATAATTATATAAAATGGGCCTTAGTTATTAAATCAAATAGAGTTTGATTTTATTAATAAAAGCTTTATTTGAAACCTAAATATTTTCAAAACCAATCAGTGGGTTTTATTTGGGAAATATAGAATACTTGGAGATTTGTTAAAAATAAAATAACATTTTATTTTAGGGTTCATTATTAATTAAATATAATAGACTTTCATTATTATTTCAAATAGGATTTATTTTATTTGAGATATTTATTTTGAATCTAAAATAAAGCCAAAACACTTTAGTAGGTTTTATTAGAGAATATAAAATACTTGGAAAACCTATTTAAAACAATTTAATAAGTTTTGATGTTTTAATTAAAATGGTAAAACCTTTTATAATAAAATTTGATATTAATTCCTTATTATTTTATTTTAAATAAACCTTTGTTATTTTCATTCAAAACTAAATGTTTTAATTCCCAAAGTTTGGTCAAGGTTTAATTTGGCTTTAATAAATAATCCTTATTTATAAATCCATCTTTTCTTTTGAATACCAAATCCTTTTATTAAAAGATCTAAAATAGTATTTCCAAAATATTTTATTTTCCTTTGTTAATTGTTTTATGTTTTTAAATCCTTTTGGGATTTAATTGTTCAAAATAGGTTTGAAGATTCCTATTGGAATTCAAAAAGTTTCTTCTGGCCCTGAAAATCAAACAAAGTTTTATTTTATTCATTTATTTTTCACATTACAAGATTTGGAAAATCTTGGGATGTGACAAAACACAAAGATATAATAATAACTACATTTATTATTGCCTCTAGGGCATATCTCCAATAGTCTCCCACTTGCACTAGAGTCAACTAATCTAGATTACATGGTAATATACCGAACACCCATGGCAGTTTGGTGTTGGTCATGTTTTGCCCTCGGGAGAGGTTTAGTCAACGGATCCGCCACATTCAGATATGTGTGTACTTTGCAAATCTTTATGTCACCATCTTGGACATGTTCTCGAATAGCGTGAAAATGTAGCTTGATGTGCTTCAGCTTCTTGTGTGACCTTGGTTCTTGCGCATTGGCTATGGCGCCCATGTTATCACAGTAGATAGACATTGGGTCCAGCGCACTTGGAACCACACCGAGCTCTGTAATGAACTCCTTCATACATATTGCTTCTTGTGAAGCCTCTGAAGCAGCTATGTATTCCGATTCAGTTGAAGATCTCGCCACAATGCTTTGCTTTGCATTCCTCCAGCTAACTGCTACACCATTCAAAGTAAATACGTATCCAGATTGAGATTTAGAATCATCTGGATCGGTGTTCCAACTAGCATCGGTGTAACCATTAACAACGAGCTGTTCATCACCTCCATAAGAAAGAACCATATCCTTAGTTCTTCTTAAGTACTTAAGGATGTTTTTAACTGCTATCAAATGATCCACCCCTAGATCACTTTGATATCTGCTAGTCAAACTAACAGCATATGCAATGTCGGGTCTAGTACATAGCATGGCATGCATTAGAGATCCTATGGCTGAGGCATAGGGAGTCTTACTCATCCTTTCTCTATCTTCTGCCGTTGCTGGACTTTGAGTTTTACTCAAGGTCATATTGGGCAACATGGGCAAGCACCCTTTCTTGCTATCTTCCATTCCAAATCTCTTTAGAACTTTGTCCAAATATGTACTTTGCGACAATGATATTAGGCGTCTTGATCTATCTCTATAAATCTTTATGCCTAATATGTAAGCTGCTTTGCCAAGATCTTTCATTGAAAAACTATTATTCAAATACTCTTTGACACTATTAAGAAGGTCTACATCATTTCCAATCAGCAATATGTCATCTACATATAGTATTAAGAATGCCACAGAGCTCCCACTCACTTTCTTGTAAATACAAGCTTCTCCATAAGTTTGTATAAAACCAAAGCTTTTGATTACCTTATCAAAACGTTGATTCCAACTTCGGGATGCTTGCTTCAATCCATATATGGACCATTGAAGTTTGCACACCTTGTTAGCATCTTTAGGATCGACAAAACATTTGGGTTGCATCATATACAACTCTTCATCAATGTCTCCATTGAGGAACGCCGTTTTGACATCCATCCGCCAAATCTCATAATCGTAATATGCAACGATTGCTAACATAATCCTCACAGACTTTAGCTTCGCTACTAGTGAGAAAGTCTCATCGTAGTCAACTCCTTGAATTTGTCGAAACCCTTTTGTGATAAGTCGAGCTTTATAGACATTAACATTACCATCAACATCTGTTTTCTTCTTGAAAATCCATTTGTTCTCGACAGCCTTCCGGCCATCCGGTAAGTCCACCAAAGTCCATACTTAGTTTTTGTACATGGATCCAATTTCGGATTTCATGGCGTATTGCCATTTATTGGAATCTGGGCTCATCACCGCTTCCTCATATGTCGCAGGGTCATCGGTGTTGTCCACCAACATGACACTCATAACGGGATCATACCAATCAGGAGTGGTACGAGTTCTTGTTGACCTGCGAGGTTCTGTAGTAACTTCAACCGAAGTTTCATGATCTTCATCATTAGCTTCCTCTCTTATTGGTGTAGGCTCCACAGGAACTACTTCCGGTGCTGCGCTACTCGCAAGTTCGAGAGAAGGTTCAACAACCTCGTCGAGTTCTACTTTCCTTCCAATCACTTCTTTCGAGAGAAATTCCTTCTCTAGAAAGGATCCATTCTTAACACGAAGATTTTGCCCTCGGATCTATGATAGAAGGTATACCCAATAGTTTCCTTGGGTATCCTATGAAGACGCATTTTCCGCTTTGGGTTCAAGCTTGTCCGCTATAACTTCTTTACATAGGCTTCGCAATCCAAACTTTAAGGAGCAATTTAGGTTTCTTCCCAAACCATAATTCATACGGTGTCGTTTCAGCGGTTTAGATGGTGCCCTATTTAAAGTGAATGCGGCTGTTTCTAATGCATAACCCCAAAACGATAGCGGTAAATCTGTAAGTGACATCATAGAACGAACCATATCTAAGAGAGTTCGATTACGACATTCGGATACACCATTACGCTGTGGTGTTCCCGGCGGTGTCAATTGTGAAAGTATTCCGCATATCTTCAAAGGCTCGCCAAACTCATAACTTAGATATTCACCTCCACGATCAGAACATAGAAATTTAATCTTCTTGTTATGTTGATTCTCTACCTCACTTTGAAATTCCTTAAACTTCTCGAAAGTTTCGGACTTATGTTTCATGAAATAGATATACCCATATCTACTGAAGTCCTCCGTGAAGGTAAGAACATAACGATAACCACCGCGCGATGATACACTCATTGGACCACACACATCGGTATGTATGATTTCCAACAAGTCCGTAGCTCTCTCCATCATACCAGAAAATGGAGTCTTAGTCATTTTACCCATCATACATGCTTCACATCTTACAAGTGATTCGAAATCAAGTGATTCAAGAAGTCCATCGGAATGGAGTTTCTTCATACGCTTCACTCCAATGTGACCAAGGCAGCGATTACCACATATATGTCGAGTTATCGCTCAATTTCAAACGTTTAACTTCAATGTTATTAATATGTGTATTTCCACTATCGAGATTCAATAAGAATAGACCATCTATCAAAGGTGCATGTGCATAAAACATATTACTCATATAAATCGAACAACCATTATTCTGGGACATAAACAAGTAACCGTCTCGCAATAAACATGATCTAGATATAATGTTCATGCTCAACGAGGCACCAATAACAATTTTTAAGTATAAAACTAATCCGATGGTAGATGAAGAGGTAGCGTGCCAACGCGATCACATCAACCTTTATCCATTTCCAACGCGCATCGTCACCTCGTTCTTCGCTAGCTTCCGTTTATTCTCACTGCTTTTGTTTGAGTTACAAATATGAGCAACCGAACCAGTATCAAATACCCAGGCACTACTACGAGTACTAGTGAGATACACATCAATAACATGTATATCGGATATACCTTTCTTATTGATGTTGACGTTCTTCAAATCCGCCAAGTACTTTGGGT
The DNA here is from genome assembly GCA_030063025.1 of Avena longiglumis. NCBI lineage: Eukaryota > Viridiplantae > Streptophyta > Magnoliopsida > Poales > Poaceae > Avena > Avena longiglumis. The sequence goes on along the minus strand of CP125976.1, from coordinate 98,599,578 downwards.
AATTCTGCTTCCAGTGACCCTCTCCCTTGCAGTAAAAGCATTCAGTATCAGGCTTAGGTCCAACCTTGGTCTTCTTTGCCGGTGCGGCAACTTTCTTACCACCCTTCTTGAAGTTACCCTTTTGCTTAGACTTGCCTTTCTTGAATTTGGTGGACTTATTGACCAACAACACTTGATGCTCTTTCTTGATCTCAACTTCTGCAGATTTCAACATGGAGAAGAGTTCTGGCAACTGCTTGTTCATGCTTTGCATATTGTAGTTCATCACAAAGTTCTTGTAACTTGGTGGTAGTGATTGGAGGACACGGTAAATTACCAAGGCATTAGGAATCACTATACCCAAGCTTTGGAGTTTGTTAGCGTGCCCAGACATCTTAAGCACGTTCTCACTGACGGAGCTTCCCTCTTCCATCTTGCAGTTAAAGAACTTTTCAGAAGCCCCATAACTCTCAACTGCCGCGTGAGTCTCAAATATCAATTTGAGTTCACGGACAATATCATGTGGGTCATGGTTCTCAAACCTTTTCTGAAGCTCCGATTCCAAACCATACAAGATAGCACACTGAACTGTGGAGTACTGATTCTTCCGAGCGAGGTAAACATTCTTTACTTCATCGGTAGCATCAGCTGCAGGCGGGTCACCGAGCGGTGCATCCACCACATAGGTCAGATTACCAGCATCGAGGACAATCCTCAAATTGCGGAACCAATCCGCGAAGTTGCTTCCATTGTTTTTCAACTTTTCTTTCTCTAGGAACGCATTAAAATTGATGGTAGGGGCCGCCATTGATCTACAACATATTTGGAATAGTTTAGACTAAGTTTATGACAAATTGAGTTTTATTTAATAGTTAAATTAATCTAGGTGAACTCCCACTCAAAACAATATCCCTCACATTGTTTTAGTGATCACACGAACCAAATCCACCACATCAAAACCGATCATCACGAGAGTTGATGTACCTTCAATGCCGAACAATCAACATGTTCATCATATCTACTATATGACTCATGCTTTACCTTTCGGTAATCCGTGTTCCGAGACCATGTCTGTACATGCTAGGCTCGTCAAGATCAAACCTTAGCTTCTGCATGAGAAAATCTGGCTTGGTCACGTTGTATACACTCGCAGAATCTAACACACCCGATCATCACGTGGTGCTTCGAAACAACGAGCTTTAGCAACGGTGCTTACTAAGGATGAACACTTTAAAACTTGAAATTTGTGTGCTTGAGGGATCATCTTATAATGATACCGTTGTTAACTAAGCAATACAAGATGCATAAAGGATTAAAATCACATGCAATTCATAATATGTGATATGATATGGCCTTTCCTCTTGTGCTTCCGATCTCCATCTTCAAGCACGAACATGATCTCCATCATCACCGGCATAGCGTCAAGGTCAATGGCGCTACTTCATGGTTGTCGTCCACCAGCTTCAACTATTACAACTACTTTGAATAGACACGCGAGTCTTAACAGAAATTAAAGACAACCATATGGCTCCTGTCGGTTGCCAACTTACAATAAGCAACATTGCATACATCAAATATAATCAAAATCATGGCCATATCACATCACAGCACACCCCTGCAAAACAAAGTTAGACGCCTCTAATTTTATTTGCATATTTTAAGTGGTCTGGGGCTTTCAATAAGTGTCGTTCTAACTTACAAACAAGAACCACAACGTTGATGCTTGAACTATCAAGTGCCCGTTGTAAATTGGATCTATACTATAATGGGAGAGATAGACACCCGCAAAGCCACTTATGCAATACAAGTTGCATGTTGAGCGTGGAGCAAGTCTCATGAACGATGTCATGTAAGGTTAGCCTAGGCCGCTTCATCCCATCATACCGCAAGATGCAAAGTACACAAGAAGCAATTGATAATAAAAGCACCACCGTCCACAATGACCATTGTGTTCTACTCGTGCAACAGATCTACATATAGACACAGCTCTGATACCCTTTGAGGATTGAGCATGGAAAACAAAAATTTCTACCGCATGCAAACAAACAAGCCAAGCTATATCTACTAGACTGTAGCAACGAGCCGATAGAGGAACGCACCCTCGAAGATTCCAAAGCGGTTAACGAGGCGATTCTCGTGGGTGATGTAGTCGTACTCTTGCCGATCTCAAGATCGCGTGACGATCCTTCGGTCTTTGCGTTCGAAGTGCTTCCATGATCGGTCACGTTGACTCGATGAAGACCTTCCTCTCCCTTGTTCTAGTAGGCATCGGAGGTTGTAGCACTCTCCTCGCGATTCCGGCAGCATGACGGCGTGGTACCGGAAGTAGAGGGGAGATCTCGTAGGGCTTTGCCTTAAGCCGGAGCGACTATGGTGGACTATGAGAGAGGCCTTGGCGATCTAGGGTTTAGAAGGCACCAAGGGGCGGAGCTTGGCCGGCGGCTAGGGCTTGGGGAAGCCCCAACTCCGCGACTAGGAGAAACCCTAGGGCGGCGGCGACTTGCAGGAGGCCGGCGGCTAGGGTTAGGGTTTTGGGGTGTGTTGGGTGTAGGGAAGAGGGGCAGCCCTGCCCCTCCTTATATAGGTGGGAGGGCGCTGGTTGGGAGGAGGGAGTCCTCCCCCAACTCGGCCTCCTTGGCCGACAGGTGGAGGGAGGAGGACTTCCTCCCCAAGTAGGTTTCCTACTCTCCCTCCACCAAGCAACTTGCCGTTTGACTTTTTCAAATTGGCGTTTGACTTTCAAACTAGGATTTGATTTCTCCCTTTATTTTGCCCAGCCATGTTACCTAGTACATGATGCAACCATTCCACATTGTCATGACACATTCATGTACCCTTCCCCTCCGGAGTTCTGGACCTTCTGGAACCTTCTAGAACATTCCCGATGAAAACACCGTAATCATTCCCCAACTCCGAAACAGGTCTTTCCTTATATGAATCTTATTCTCCGGACCATTCCGGATCTCATCGTGATATCCCAGATCCCATCCGAGACTTCGAACAACATTCGGTCTCTTTCTCATCATTCCATAACTACTCAACAACATCGAATCCTTAAGTGTGTCTCCCTACGGTTCGTGAATTATGCGGACATGATCGAGACACTTCTCCGATCAATAACCAATAGAGGAATCCGGAAATTCATATGGCTCCCACATATTTCTATGATTACTTTGCAATCGAATGAACCACTTACATACGATACCAATTTCCCTATGTCTCACGATAGTTTACTTATCCGAGGTTTTAATCGTCGGTATCTCTGCATACCTAGTTCAACCTCGTTACCGATAAGTACTCTTTTCTTGATCCCGTGGTATGTGATCCCTTGTGAGCCAATCACATGCTTTCAAGCTAATTTGATGACATTCCACCGAGAGATCCCAGAGTATATATATCCGTCATATGGATGGACAAATCCCACTCTTGATCCATGTGTCTCAACCCATACTTTCCGAACACTCAATGCCACCTTTATAGCCACCTAGTTACGGTGTGGTGCTTGATGTCATCAAAGCATCCTTCCGGTGATGGTGATAAGCATGATCTCATGGTCGAAGGAATTAAGTTACTATGTATCAGAAAGCTCATAGCAATTGAACTATTAAAATGACTTGATCTTTATTCTACGCTTATCTATAGGAGTATGTCCATCATACCATTCTCCTAATGATATGATCTTGTTGTTAACAACATCTCAATGTTCATGATAGGGAAACCACAATCATCTATTAACCAACAAGCTAGTATTATGAAGAGGCTTTACTACGGACTCTAATTTAGTTTACAAATCACACAAGTATTAATGTTTCCTGGTTAATACTGTTATAGCACGAATGTAAACATGTATCATAAACACAAAGATATAATAATAAGTACATTTATTATTGCCTCTAGAGCATATCTCCAACATCTTGGTCGTTGGCTATTCGACGTGAAGCTCCACCTTGGGCTTGGGAAGCTTCAGTCCCCTTGGAGGAGGATCGAGTTTTAGCGTTTCCTCCCGAACTTCCACTAGATTCATCGGAACTTCCAGAATTCTCAGCCGACTCACCTTCATCACGAGAGCCTCTGTCAAATTCATCATCATCAGCAGCGTCAATATTTTCTTTGGCCTCATGAGAGAGGAAACTCGGCCCCTCATTCCATTGATGCACATTTGCATATTCGATGACCTAATAGGCACGGTCTTGGCAGCGAGCAACATAATCTGGATTCTCGACCCAAGGAGAGCCGGTACGCAGATTCATTAAGGTATCAAGGGAGATATCCTCGTACCATGATAGTAAGCGCCATATCAGCCCCGGCTTGCCCGGCAGATTCTCTCCAAATATTCAACTGAGTCTGAGAATCCATTAGCTTCACCACGAGTACTTCCACCTTGCTAATCTTTGGTTCATTCGGACAGAGCACATGGAAAGCCCGAATTGCCGCTTTCACCAAATCTTTTCCCATGATCTTCATCGGCTCAATGGCAGCAGCAACAACAACCAAGAAATACTTAATGTAATATTCTTGATCCGGGAGATTGGGGACACCTCGGCAGGCACGAGCGGCAATCACGACTTTAGTACTCACGGTCTTGGCTTCTGGAAAATGATCCGTAAAGAAAAATGTCGCATAAATCAAGAGAAACAATGGATAAAGAGTGACTCGGCCAGGAACCAAGAGGAAGAAACACAAGGCAAATAAGCTTATGATGAATATATCACAACATATTCTGAAGATCCACGGCCCAGCCAGCCCGTTTCTTCTCAAATCGAGTGATCTCCTTGGTCATCGCCTGGTTATTCAGCTCGGCCGCATCAAGGAGGTCCTTGTCTTTCTAAAGCTGAACACTTAACCGACTCTTTTCTTCGGAAAATTCTTGGTCCATTTTTTCCAGCTCGGAATTTTTCAAGGACTCAACCTCGGCACGAAACCGAGCTATCTCGTCATCCTTCTCCTTGAGCTGCGCCGAGTGAGCCCCTGTTTTCTGTTAAAAAAATTAACATCATATCAGGCATGGGTATGCACTCTTGATGCGTCGCTGCAAATCTTTGTAATTTGGATGAGCCGAAGATGGAGCACTATAAGATATTCGAAATTCATCTAGAAGAAAAATGGATGAGTAAAGAGTGGAGGGGCGACTAACCTTCGAGGCTGGCAACCTTTTTCGTCAGCAGAGTATTTTGATTATTAATGTTAGTTGAGTAATGATACATCGTAAATTAATTAGGAAGCAACGCCTTGTGCAAAGGATTTGAGCGCAAAAGCCGAATGATTTACCTGTCTTCTTTAGAATGGGGACCATCTTGTTAAACTTGTCTTAAAGTTTCCTATGTGAAAAGAGCAGCTTCTAGAATTCGGTCGTACGCCGATTGTGAGCAACCTAAAATAACAACGAGTTATACAGGGAATCAAGAGAAACTTGACTTGGATCTAGGTGGCTGGATATTCAAAGCTAAAACTAAAAATGATCTGAATCAAGAAAAACTTGACTCGGATCTAGGTGGCTGGATATTCAAAGCTAAAACTAAAAAAGATCGATCAAGAGAAACTTGACTCGGATCTAGGTGGCTAGATATTCAAAGCTAAAACTGAAAACGATCCGAATCAAGAAAAACTTGACTCGGATCTAGGTTGGCTGGATATTCAAAGCTAATACTGAAAAAGATCTGAATCAAGAGAAACTTGACTCAGATCTAGGTGGCTGGATATTCAAATCTAAAACTGAAAAAGATCCGAATCAAGAGAAACTTTACTTGGATCTAGATGGCTGGATATTCATAGCTACTACTTAAAAAAGATCTGAATCAAGTAAAACTTGACTTGGATCTAGGTGGCTAGATACGTTTTAATCCAAAACATGCACAACAAAAATTATCTATTGCGCAAGCTGGTAGTTATATTTTAAGCAAGGGAAGCTTCCAAACGAATAAGAAGTTATTCGGTTGCAAGCTCGGGGACTTGTGGGTATATAGTATTCTGTGCACAAACGATAAAGTGTAGATTGAGGTTCATACCTCATTCATCTTGTCACTTTCGAGTAGAACCTTAGCAGCCATGTGCAAACGGTTGCTGATGTCGGAAAACTGGAAGGAATGGTTACTTGGGTTGCCCTCAATCACATTAGCAACAGCGCCAGGGGGAACTTCGGCCTCCTCTCGTTGAGGCGGCCTGTTATTCGGCATCGGAGGAGAACTGTCGCGAAGAGGACTTGAAACTCGAACATACTCTGCAGGCAATGTCGAAAGCGGCCGAGTAACATGAGAATTCATGATCGGACCACTGGGTTTGGCAGAAAGAGGAGCACTGCCAGGATAAATATAGAGACCAATTCATAAATATAAAGAGAGAAACAAGAAATACAAGCTAAAATATGCAAGGAAACTTACCCAGAAACTTCGGGCATGGTTTTGCGCTTCGGAATATGCTGGGAGGATTTCTTAGTTTGCTTCTTGGGACCCGCATCCGAAGGATCATTTGAAGCTGCACGCTTCTTCGATGGAGCGGGAGCTTCGGAAGCGAGGGGTTCAACCTCGAGCACCTGGCCAGCCGGATTAGCTGGGAAAGAAGGGGCCGGAAATGCGTAAGAGATAGGCACCGTGGCAACTACCTCGAGAATTTGGACGTCGTCTGAATCACCTTCTTTGGAGCGGGTCGAGGTATTACCCCGGGTACGGGCGGGAGCAGCCTCGGGTTTAGGAATAAACTCCTCCGGGTCTGGTTCTCCATTATCCGGGGTGCTGCGATCAGCGCTCCAAGGAAGATCCAACACCTAGGCGTCTTCTGAAGCTTGCTCGACAAATTTCTGCAGGAAGAGCAGACAAAAGTTAGCAGAATAACCGATGGAAAATAACTCGCATAAAGCAATTCAAGTTCTAATTACCCGAGGAGGGGGATTATTGCGGGAAAAGGGCTTCATTCCCCACACCCATTCCTTGGGCATATCGGTTTTGAAGATAGCCCGGACGCGTTTCTGAATCTAAACGTCATCAAGCTCAACCATGGAGACTCGGTTGGGATCCGAAGGACCGCTCATGTAGAAAATCTTAGCCGAAAGTTGGAAAGGGTAGATTCGGCTACTGATGAATGCGGCCATCAAATCTTAGCCGTGAAGCCCCGATCGAGTTAACTCCTTCAGCCGAAGCTCGAACGATTCATCAAGAGCATTAGTCTTCTTCGGATTATAGGTCCAGTTCTGTTTAGAAGGAGGACCAATAGAGAAGTAAGGGAGCCGAATCTTCTCTTCCTTGTCGGTGTTCTTGACATAGAAAAATGACCTATGCCACTTCTTGCAAGACTCTAGGCCTGTGACTCGGGGGAACAAGGAATTCTTCCGGGGTGTAATAGAAGCAGCCCCACATTGAGTAACAGATTTCTCGAAGGTATGGAGAGATTTATCTGGCACTACGTTAGCTCGGATCTGGAAAAACTTCGACCAGACATCTACGGAAGGCCAGAGACCAAAGTATCCCTCTAAGGCCGAGATAAAAGCCGAGATAGAGGCGATGCTGTTAGCCGGCAGATGATGAGGCTGAAGGCCGAAGAATTCAAGGAATCCCTTGGCAAAGTCGCTAAGAAGGAGGCTAAATCCTCTGGCAAAATGCGACATAGAAACTACATACTCGCCATCCTGAAGTACGGGAGAAGAGTCTTTGCCGGGTAAGCGACATTGTACCTCGACAGGAACTCGGAGGGTCTTGCGTATCCACTCGATTTCTCGGCGGGTGACCATGGATCCTTGCCACGAACCACGCTCTGGGCCAACAATGAGATCTTCTTCCCCCACGACGGTGCCGCTAAGCAAGCTCGACATGGGCTCGTCGGAGTAGCCAACAGAGGAAGAGTCGCTGGCGGCGGGGAGAGGCCTCGAAACCCAAGGCCCCGTCACAACGATGATGAGCACGGAGGCAGCGGAAGAGGAGAACCACCGCAGAATCCTGAAGCGGAGGCGAAGCACGGAGAAAAATAACCAAACAACAGCGGCGCGTCACGTAAGGGGGAGCGCGGCGGCATGGTCATGAGAACAGAAGCACTGCTGCGGCGGCACAAGAAGGAAGAAGAGGGAAGTTGTGAATGGGAAAGTGAACCAACCCTTCCCCTCTCACCCTATTTATAACTGCGCGTTGTGAGAATTAGTGGGATCGTAGGTGCGCCGCGGTAACCACAAAATGGCGTGTATCGTGTGTTCTCGATCGATGATTGGAGCCACAGCTGGGGTCACACGGCGCAAGAGGAGATCCAGCCACCATGACCGTTGCGGTGATCAAAGAATCACTGCACCGATAGGACTGCCATAGTAATTACTGTAGCAATGTCAGAATACGCTGTAGTGGTACAAAAAACAAGACTAAAGGTAATGATTGGTACACGTAGGATGAAGCTTACTGGAGAAGCTAAAAGGATACCTCGGACAAAGGAGAGTGACTCAGAAAACGAGTTGCACCTCGATAACAGAGGTTGAGCAAAAATGAGATAAAACGAGAGAAGCACCGACTAAGTAATGAGTTAGATAGAAAAGTATAAAGAATGAGCATCTGGAAACTGATGTGGTCCGCCCGAGATAATCAGCAGGACCGCACCAGCTTCGGGGACTAATGTTGGAGGGAAGACCCCAGGTAGGTTCAAGATAAGTAAGAAAGGGAAGGAGCCTTCATGTTCAGAGCCGGATCATGGCATGATCCGGCCGAGTCAAGAAGGGGTCAGCCGAACAAGATCCGACCTGTTATGAGTTAGGTAGTTAAGACCTGACTCGGCCGACATATGAGTTATGCTGGCATACCGCTGTCACGTAACTTAAATGTAGGTGAAGATCAAGCCGAGTCACGCGAGGAAAGGCCGAGTCATGGGAAGCTTGATCATGAAGGAGAAGGCAGGTCCCGAAGTCAACTTCAGCCACTGTCTCTCCTCAGGAATCTGCACAGTGCCAAGCGCTACAGACAAGAAGCAGAGCGGCAGGGGAGCAGAAGAAGGTCACGGAGGTGACGGTCCTCAGGCCCGAGGCTCACATGTGGTGGATCCTGTGTCTTTGCCATCGATAGGAGGGGGACAAGGAAAGAGGCCCGCCGAACTACCACTTTGGGACAAGCATATACATGGAATATGCTTGTCCACGTCAACCCTAGGAGGATCCAAGCCACTCCTTTATAAGGAGGGGCTGGGCGCCCAGAAGAGGGGGTCGATTCATTTTTTACCAGGGCAAAAGTTGTAGCTTCTTCTTCCTCTCTCTCATACATCTCAAGGAGCAAGTGTAGCACCACCAAAGTTGAATTAAGGTCGAGTTCTTGCATTCAGTGTGTAGAAACCACTACATCTTCGCTCCCTGGATCCCACTAGAATCCATTGGTCCCCAACTTAAGCCTAACCATGGCATCTGCCGTGCCACCACCACGGCACAAAATACAATCTACCGATCAAAAATCTAATTGTACAAGCGGAGGAGGCACATACTAAGGAGCAATCCCTCCAAAAATTAGCAGCAAAGATGGGCTGAGCAAGGAGATCAAAAATCGGGAGCAAAAACAGCAAAAACACAGGGCCGCTGCACCCCCCAGGTGCGTCCTAGGGTGGGCCCACGTCTGGGTAGGGTGTGGCCTCCCTGGCCGCCTCCTAGCGTCGCCTCTTCGCCTATAAGAAGCCCCCGATGCCTAAACCCTAAGCACCTGATCAATATTCCACGAAACCGTCTGTAGACGCCGCCACCATCGTCCCTAGATCGGGGGGACATGAAGCTCTTCCCGGCACCCTGTCGGAGGGGAGATCATCCCGGAGGCCTTATTCTTCATCATTCCAGCCTCTGGTATGAAGCGTGAGTACTTCCACCTTGGACTACGGGTCCATGTAGTACCTAGATGGTTGTATCTCCTCCTTGTGCTTTCATGTCTAGATCTTGTGAGCTCCGTTCATGATCAAGATATCATCTATTTGTAATCATGTATGTTGTGTTTGCGGGGATCCGATGGATATTGAGATTTTTATGTCAGACTGATTAATAGTTTTATCTTATTGATTCAATCATGTCTTCGTTATTAGTAGCTATCTTGGCTGAGTAGTTGCTAGTGACTCCAAGAGGGGGTATTTATGCTCAATAGTGGGTTCATGCCTCTACTTAATCGAGGGTAGTAACAGAAATCTCTACGGTTGTAGATGTGATGTTGCCACTAGGGAGAAAACAACGGTCTCTTGTTCATGGAACAAGTGGATTGTTTACCTTACACACTTTGTTTAAAGCAGTTGTCTGTTGCTTGCAACTTAATACTGGAGGGGGTTCAGATGATAACCTGAAGGTGGACTTCTAGCCATAGATGTAGTTGGATGGAGGTCTATGTATATTGTTGTATTGCCCAATCGAATCTCATAGGATCTTTTTGTCTAGTATTGCATTGTTATACCTTGCTCAGTCCTGTCAATTGCCCTGTTGTATTTTGTTTACCCAGCATGCCATGTTTGATTATCTATGGAGAGCACCTCTAGTGAACTATGGACCCCGGTCCAATCTTTACCATTGATACATCTTCCACTGTTACTGTTTACTTGCTGCAAACCATCATCACCTTTCACACCATACTATTAGTTGGGGATAAATCTTGAGTTTGTGTTGTGCAGGTTTCCACGTTGTTTGCAACACCTATGAGACGTTTCCTTCCTCCTACTGGTTCGATAACCTTTGTTTCTTACTGAGGGAAAACTTGCTTCTATGCCGCTTCATACCTTGCTCTTGGGGTTTCCCGACGAAACGTCCACCATGCATCAAGACTTCCTGGCGTCGTTGCCGGGGAGGCTAAGGACATCTTCACAAGGAGAGTCCTCCTCAACCTTTCTCTTTACTTTGTTTTTAGTTTTCTTAGTTCTTTTGCTTGGTTTTGCTTGCCTATTTTTTATCAAAAACTCCAAATAATTAGTTTAGTTTGGTTTGCTTTTTCTTATAAAAACACACAAAAAATAGTTCCTGCTCTAGTTGTTGGTCTGTTATTTCCTTGCTTTGTCATGCTTTCTATCAATGGATGGTTTCTTTGAAACTAGTTCTTACTGGCAAGGTGGGTTCACGGAAGAAGAAAAGTATTATTATAAGAACCATTTGTCACAAAAAGGGAAACACTTATGGGAACAAATTAATAAAGTGAATTCTATTGCTAAAGAGGTGTGCTCTACTTATCATGTTACTTATTGCTTTGATAAATCTTGTTGTTGTAGGAGGTATAAACACCTGCCTTTTCAATGTGAGTATAATGATAATGTCACCATATCTTCTTATGTTAAAGGAAATTATGACTTTTATGATGTGGAACAAATTGAAGAATTTATTGCTTTCAAGGGTGCATTTGAACTTGCCAGTTTGCTTAAAAATACTAATGATGCACCTTATGAATATGAGGTTTATGAGATACTTAAATTATGCTTTTATAATTACAAGGAATAAAATGGCTATATTCTTGAATATTTTAATAGGTGCTTTCCAAAAATGGAAGAGACTAATGCCTTGTAGGAGCCTATGGAAGAATAAATTGCTGAAACTGAAAGCTCATTAGATGAAAAAGAGGAGGAGAGTGATGGTCAAGAGGAGAAAGAATGGATATACCCATGTTTACCTTCTAATGATATTAACTCTTTACCTCTTATATTATTTTATCGTCCCCCTTGTTTACCAAAGGAGTATGAATTTTATGTTCATGTGGATTCTTTTGAAATATTTGCTATGGGTAAAACTTGTGGTAATAGTTATGCTCCTGTTATCTATGATAATCCTATATTTGTGCCTAACTTCAAAATGCATGGTACTAAGGAGTTTTGCTTATAAAATGTTTATGATAAAGCTCTAGATGATGGTCCTATGTTGAATGATTAGTTACCGTATTATAAAATTGCTAAAAGTGGGTTTGAAGGTTTTAATTCCACTATTTTTGAGCTTGATTAAAATTATGTGTTTGTAGATCATGAAAAGCATGCTTTATGTGATAGTTATGTTGTTGAGTTTATTCATGATGCTACTGAAAGTTATTATAAGAGAGGGAAACATGGTCTTATGTATCTCAATAATATTAAGTTTCCCCTCTTTATGTTGAAAATCTTGAAGTTGCACTTGTTTTGCTTTCCTATGTTTGTTGCTTTGTGCTTCTTTGATTTATTTTCTTACAAAATTACTATGAATAGGAAGTGTGTTATACTTAAATTTGTTTTGAATTTTCTTCTTGATGCTCTCTTTTACTTCAATTCATATTTCTTATGTGAGCATCTTTTCAAACTATCAAGACTAACTTAAAGGCGTTAAAGAAAAGTACTTGTTGGGAGATAACCCAAGAGTTTTCTTGAGTCTGGGAAGTTATTACTTCAGTAATGACCTCTCCTTATCCTTTTTTTTTTCTTTTTGTGCCAAGAATAACCTCTAATGAGAGGGAAGTAAGATTAGGGGAGTTGCTGTCCCGAAACAGATTTCTGTCCTCCACAATAAAAATTCATGTAAAATCTCTGTAAGTCGGATTCATCTGATATTTTATGAATAAATCGCCCAGTATGTTATCTAACTTTCATTAGTTCAGAACGTTTTTATTTGAGCAACATAAGGTCTTCGAAAAAATTGGCTTCTGCCTGCTATTCTATTTTGACAGATTTCTGCCATTATTTGCATTTGCTTCTTATTGATTCCTTTTTGGGTTCTTTTTGGGAGATTGGGATTTTTGAAGTATTTGATACAGTAGCTTGTGTTTTAGTGAAATTTTTTGTTGTTATAAATCTAAACCCAACGGTCTATTATCATTTGGATACACTAATGTTGCTAATGAAGATTGTGTGAAGTTTTGTATGAAGGAAAAATTCCAGGTGTAGATCGAGAATGATGTAATGAGATGAAGAATGGACAAAAGATAAAGCTTGCGGTTGCCACCCCGGTTTCACCCTAAGAAATATCCAATAGGTACAAGCGTAAAAGCTTGGGGATGCCCAAGGCATCCCCTTCTTCATCAATAAAAAGATCATGTCTTTCTAGGCACTTCGTTTTTATTGTTTCATGCACTGTTGTGTTGTTCTTGGAGCGTCTTATTTTTCATTTGCTTTTATTAGTTTGTTTAGTGTGCTTGAATAAAGTAGTTTGGACCCCCGTTCTCGTAGTATTATTTCAAATAAGTTGATTGGTGTTGGAAAGGAGTAGAAAGTTCTTGCTTGAAAAGTGCAAGAGGAGCTTGCTTTGACTGTGACTTAGACTTTAGCATGTCATGATAGGTGTTGTTTTGACCTTATGCTTAGTGCTTATTGCTGTAGCATGACTTGTTCCAAATAATTAGGATTGCTTAGTGTGCCTTGAAGGAATCATGCGTTGTTTTAGCATACAAAAGCATAGTATTGTGGTATTCTCCTTTGATGTTTTGTTTGGGTTGACTTGGCACATGCTCACACCATGTTATGACTATGAACAATTCACCATAGCCTATATGATCATTTAGTCCTTGACTTGTAGTACCACTCTATGCTTTGATTAGTAATGTTTTGTCGCTTTGCATGATTATGGCCATTATTGCTCTCTTAGTTGGTTGCTCCCAGTCTTTTGCTAGCCTCCACTTGTATGAGTAATCTCTACCCATGCTTCCAACTCCCAAGAAACCAAGTTATTCCAAAGTGTCCACTATAAATTATTATGCATGGTGTGTTACACCATTCCAAGTATATTCTTGTTTTCGGCTATCTTCCAATTAAAAAGTATTTTGTTATGTGAAAACTTAGGGATTAAAGCTCTCACGATCTTGCTGATGGGTTTCGCGGCATAGTAAATCAAAATTTTCTACGGAGCGAACAGAGGGAAAGCCAAGATCTAATCTAGGAGATGCAAACAACGAGAGAAATTGGATTAGATCTTCATACCTTTGAAGATTCGCACAGCGGAACGTTCGTCGGAACGTGGGTGATGTAGTCGTACTCGCTTCTCCTCCTCGCGATCCGATCCGATCTAGCATCACAAGTGGCGGTGCCTCCGTGAGATGCACACGTGCAGCACCTCGACGTCTCCTCCTTCCTCGGACCAGCGAGTATGGTGGAGAGATAGATTGGATCTACAACACGACGGCGTGGTGTATATGGTGGAGAATTTCTCTGCGGGGCTTGCCTACAAGCGATCGGGAGGGAGAGAGGAAGGTAGCAAGGCTGCTGGGGCTTGGAGGAAGGTGTGTGTGGGGAGGCGCACCCTCTATATATAGAGGCGGCCAGCCCTACCCTCCTCGAAGCCTATCTCTAGTTTAAACAATTTAAACTCTCCCTTATCTAGAAATCCTATCTCTAGTTTAAACGATTTAAACTCTCCTTATCTAGAAATTCTATCCGAGATTTAAACGAGTCAAATCTCTCTAGAATCGGCTGGGCCCTATGGGGCCTTGTGCCCCTGCCCAATGCGGCCAGGACACTCCCTCATAGGCCCATGCCCCCTCCGGAAGGTGGGGCCACGTTGGTCCCCTTCCGGAAGGTTCTAAAGCTTGTACAATACCGATTAACTTGGAACAATTCGAACTCCAAAACTGCCTGCCTTATATGAATCTTATTCTCGACCATTCCGAACCTCTCGTGATATCCCGGATCCCATCCGAGACTCGAACAAAATTCATAAACCAATTATCCAATCTATCAAGCGTCAAGACACGTTAAGTGTGTGACCCTTCGGGTTCGAGAATATGCGGACATGATCTTATATCAATAATCAACAGCGGGGTCTGGAAACCCATATTGACTCACACACATTCATCGATGATCATATCGGATGAACCACGATGCCAGGATTCAATCAATCTCATATATATATTCCCTTCGTCTCGCGATATTTTACTTGCCCGAGATTTGATCGTCGGTACCGCCATACCTAGTTCAATCTCGTTCACAGCAAGTACTTTACTCGTTCTGTAATATGATATCACTTTGTGATTAACTCCTTAACCACATTCTTGCAAGCAGTGTTGATATCGATTATCGAGTGGGCCCGAAGTATATCTCTCCGACTTGGGAGGGACAAATCCCATCTCGATACATACAACCCAGATACTTTCCGATCACGAGAGACACCTTTATGATCACCCTCTCATAGGATGACGTTTGATGACCTCAAAGCTTTCTTCCGGTACCAGGAGTTGCATTATCTCATGGTCTAAGGAATACAATATTTGACATAAGAAAAGCTTCGCAAAGATGAACACGATGAAGCGATCTAATTGCTTCGCTTAGTTTGGTCTCATCCATCATATCATTCTCCCAATGATATGATCTCATTATCAATTGACAACTCATGTCTATGGTTAGGAAACCTTAACCATCATTGATCAATGAGCTAGTCCATAGAGGCGTACTAGGGACACGGTGTTGTTCACAAACCACACAAGTATTAAAGTTTCCGCTTAATACAATTCTAGCATGGAATATAAACTTTATCATGAACAAGAATTATAATAATAACATCTTTATTATTGCCTCTAGGGCATAATTCCAACACTTACCCCTAATAAACTTGAACCATTGTGTCATATATGTTGTATATGCTTGCACTTATACGTTGGAATTAGCAGAACCATGTTTTCATGGGGAACGTTTTCAACATTGCACTTGTACTTTGTACACAGTTGATAACATGCTCTTTTGTCTATGGATGTCGCCGGTGTGAAATAAAAAGGGAGCTTGTAAGTCCATGGAGTTATGTATTTTGTGTTATAGAAATGCCTTGTTGTAACATCGCTAAAATCATGTTTCAAAACTCATGCATATCATCCATGCATCCATGATCATGTAGGGTTTCATCTCAAAAATCAATTCAAAAACAGGAGCATATGAGCTCATTATTTTATGTGATCAACATTAAATCAAATGCTACTCTCCAATGAGAGATTGTTGTTCATGAATCAAACCTTGTTACTCTCAGATTGTTTTGCTTGCTTGCTATTTGCCTAAACCAAAATTTTGCAAAACAAAAGTGATTTTAAAACCATTTCCAAAACTTGATCAAATCTAGTGCCATATCACTATTTAATTTGTTTGATCAATGGGACCAAGCTAATATAGAGAGTCCATATGTTTTTACACTCAGAATTATGATTGTTACACTCTGTAAAAACCCAGAACAAATTTGAATTCAATTGCCATTTGAATTTGTTTGAAAATGGTTTCAGAAAATCAAAACAGAAATAGAAAATGAATTAAGAAAAGGAAAAAGGCCGGCGCCAGTTATTTAGCCCAACAGAGAAACCAGCCCACTAATCCCACCCGGGTTTCCCCTTATCTCTCTCACTCGCAGACAAACCCACTGAGTCACTGACTGCTTGGGCCCATTCCCTCTTTCCTTCTCTCGCTGGCAAGTGGACCCTGCGACCACGTCAGCGTCGTCCCCATTCAACGCGCGGCCGAGGCGCTCCGCCGTTACCTCGCCGCAGTCACTGCCTGCGTAATTTCCATTTATACACAGAATCGCCCCTTCCAGCTATTTAACCCCCTGCGCATGAGCATTTCCCCTCACTCAATTTCCTCTCCACGCCACCAGGCTGCCCGTAGTCTTGCTCACACCGCCGTAGCTCCGACGACCTCCGGTGTGCGATTCCGGTAAGACCCCGTCGCCCCTTGCCGTCTAAGTTTGCCAGACTGATCACAGTATCCATGCGCATCTTATCATTGATGGGGATACGCCTACTGGGGTATACTCAGCGGGACGTTTCCGACTGGCCCAAGGGCTGGCGAGTGGGCCTGCAGAACGGCGAGTGGATCAAAGACCAGCAAGGTACCAAGCGACTGGAAGCTGAAGGCCCAGGCGAGTAGATAGGCCCAGTCGGACTAGGTTAAACGATTCACAGGCAACCGAATCGGTTGAGATATGTAAACCCTAGGGAGGTGGGCCTATATAAACCTCCTATGGGGTGAGTAGAGACACGTTCCCTCATACACCCAAGCGACTCGCCGCCTAGCCGAGCTCGCCCATTGTAAACACCTCCATAATACAATCTAGCGAGTAGGTCTTTACCCTCCGGGGCGAACCGGTAAAACCACTGTCTTTGCCCTCATCTACGCGCATGAGATGGCTGGCCGCCCTTGCCCCTCGTTCTACTACTCGGCCGATTGCAGCATCTGCGTGACCATTCCCACGCAGTGGCGCCCACCGTGGGGCTGGCGGTCTGGCGGTGTTCTGGCGAGATCAATCTGCCCATCAGCAGGCAGTGCGCCACCGCCGCATGATAGCGATCGGCGAGATGTTCCAGATCTTGCCGAGTAGCTACGTCCCGGCGGCGCGACCCGTCACGCACAGCGTAATCCTGCCAATCGGCACGATCAGACTCTTCGTCGGCCTCACCGACGTCATCGTCTCGGAGGACTCGGCTCGCATCCGCGAGTCGCCACCACGCGATCGGCTCTCCGAGAGCCAGGTTCGCACGATCCACCGCCTCGCCTCCGAGTACAACTCGGCCCACAGCAACGTGGCCGGGAACTCAGCGGCCGCAGAAGATGCGGCCCTCACCGATGACGCCGACTCGGCGACCCCGGCGTCACTCGCCGGATCCATCACCGTGGCCTCATCCGCGGGCTCCATCGCCAGTCTCCAGCGCGAAGACTTGAGGCCCCTCCATCCTCGGGATCTTGAATTCGACTCGGGTCGGAGAATTCCGCCGACCTCCGCGAAGAGCGATCGCCACGCCGCGGCTTACATGGCCACCGGCACCGATCCGCCGGAGGACCCTTTTTCCACCCCAATCCCTCCTAACGCCACGGCAACGGAGGTCGAGGAACTCCGCTTGAAACTGGCGAAGGCGGTGCGCAAGGAGCAGGCGGCGAAAAATTCCGCCTCGGCAGGTGGCGGAGCTATCACGCTACCACCAGCGGATCAGGTCACGTTTGAACCCCACCGTTCAAGGCGTGCCCTGAACCGGCAGCAACGACCCGGCTCGCATAGCCGGCGCGATCTGCGAGCAGCGCCACCAGAGGAAGCGCCCGGCCCCGCCAGATCGGCGATGGGTGCCCCACCACCACAACCGCACCTCCCGAGGACCAACGCGGATAGTTGTCTCCTCACGGGAGCGAGGCGCAACGGCCTCCCACCGTTCTCCACCCCAATGGACAACCTCGTGGCAGGCCGAGCAGCGGCGATATCACGGCCCGCGGCGGCGCCCCTACAGATCCGATGCGTCAAGGCCACCTTGCGAAGGCGTGGAGCAGCAAAGCGGGGCGCCGACTGCGCAAGGCGGTATACTCGCGTTCCTCGAAGCGGGCGGCCTCAGCGGCCGCCCGCAGCGGCAAACACCCTCAATTGCCCGCCACGAGCCAATGCAGCTCAACACCGACCCGCGAGCACTCTCCTGTGATCCCAGGCGGCGACCAACCGTCGCCGCTACGGACAACCCATCGGCGCCCGCACTCATCATCAACCAAAACTGGCGCGCCAGCCCGGCGACTTGCGGCACACCTAACTAATCGCGCGATGGCGAGCCCATGGGTCGCTCGATCGACGGCCCTAAGTGCTTGGACCAATGATCCGAGGCGAGAAGTACCGCCAAACTTCAAAGCGCCAAAGGAGATAGAAAAATCGACTCCTCGTGACCCGCGATGCGGCTTGACACATACCTCATGGCAATGGGGATCGCGGGTCACATCGACTACTCGCCCGTAACCTCCCACGATGATGGAGGGGCGTGCGATGGATCAACACGCTCCCCGGCGATGCTCGACTCACGGGAGGAAATGCGAGACGCCGTCAGGCACCATCGAGGACTGGAACGATCGTCCGGGGACCCAGAGTCGACCATAGCTGGGTCCAACGGTGGCAAGAGCTCTGGTACAGCGGTCGGCATCCACCCGGACACCGCGATCCATTGCTTCAAGACCTCGTGCGCTCACGAGCCTCTAGTCGCCAAGCTCAAGCGACACGCACACTCGACAAGATCCCGACCTCCTCGAGATCTCTCCAAGCAGTGCGAGGAGGATCCAAACCAGGAAATCGACGGCGAGTCGGAGGCAACGCCGCCGCAGGCGGCAACGGCGGACGCCGACCCCTCCTACAGCGGCACCCGCCTCACGAGCAGCGCGGCGACGGGCGAGTCGACTTGTCGCCCGGGCACGCACGCGCGAGCCCAGAGCTACCGCGCGACGGAGAACAGCGGCGCGATGGCGGCAATTACAAGAACAAGCCAAGGTTCGATCCGCGGCCCTCCTTAACCAACCATGCGTTCCACAGCGGGGAAGGAAAGCCCGCACGCACACCACCGCCGACGCCACCCTCGGAAATCGAGAAGGCACGCACGCGGCGGAGGACACCGACAACGACCCGCCAAATGGCGGAAAATTCGCAAAGTAGCGGCTCGCTCCACACCTTCACGAGCTTCAACACGGCGCGAGAAGAAGGTCATCGCCCAGCGCCGTCGCCAACGCTGTGGACCAAGCAGACGTCCCCGGTTCTGAACTGGTGAACAACCATCACCGGAGCCGGCAAGACCACTCGCCACGCGCCAGTACCGGGGCGAAGTCGCCCTGGTGGTCAAGCCCAAGGTTGGCGACTACGGCTCCCCAAGACACCGATGGGCGGCAGCTCCATCAACATCCTCTACCTCGACACCTTGATGGCTGCGGCTCCCGATCGATCGAGACAACCCACACCACGTTCCACGGCATCGTCCCGGTCGGAAGGCGTATCCGATCGGCAAAGTCACGCTGCCGTCACTTTCGGCACGGCAAACTTCCGCACGGCGGATCGTCTTGAGCTGGTGCCCTTCGACAGCCCTTACCATCGCTGCGTCTGGGCGCGGCGTTTGCTAAATTCATGGCGGCGCCCACTACGTACAACGCAATGAAGCTCCCGGGCGTGCGGCGTCATCACCATCAACGGCGACCCGACATGGCGCGAATGCGAGGCCAAAGGAGCCGAACTTCGCTGTCATCGCGGCGGAAACTAATCACGCCGACGAGCTCGCCAAATACGCGAGCGGGGTCAACAATGACGACACCACAATACTCAAGAAGCCCAACTCAGAAGGCACAAACACCTCAACCTTTGAGGCCACGACGCACACCGCACCGTCGAGCTGGTCCTAGGCAACCCCAGCCAGACGGTGACGATTGGGACAGGCATGAGCCCATCATAGGAAGGCACGCTCATCGAGTTCCTTCGTGAGAATAGGGACATCTTCGCATGGAAACCCTCCGACATGCCAGGTGTCCCTAGGGAGCTCGCTGAGCACAAACTAAACGCCGACCCCAAAGTGCGACATCAAGCGATCGCTTCGGCCCTTCAATGAAGAACGCCGTCGAGCAATCGCCGAGGAAGTGCAGCGTCTACTGGCTGCCGGCTTCATCCGCCAATCAAATACTCAAGTGGTGGCAAACCCAGTCCTGGTCGAAGAAAAGCGGGACACGGAGAATGTGTATCGACTACACAAACTGAACAGCCTGCCCAAAGGAGCATTCGTCCTCCATGGATCGATCGGATAATCGATTCAACCGCGGGTTCGAGTCGCTATGTTTCCTCGACGCCTACTCCGGGTACAACCAGATCAAAATGGTCATCGAGGATGAGGAGAAACGGCGTTCATCACGCCATTCGAGCCTTCGCTACACCGCCATGACCTTGACCTCAAAACGCCGGGGCAACCTACCAGCGGTGCATGCAAGAATGCCTCGCAAGCAAAATTGGCCGCAACATCCACGTCTACATCGACGACGTGGTCGTGAAATCCGCTCGCCAAGGCGACCTACTCGCCGACCTAGCGGAGACCTTCGCCAATCTGCGGAGGTACAAGATAAAGCTCAACCCAGGCAAGTGCACCTTCGGTGTACCCGCTGGACAACTACTGGGGTACGTCGTCTCCAAACGAGGGATCGAGGCGAACCCAACGAAGATCGACACGATCGCCCGGCTCGACAAACCCGAGTGCCTGCGTGACGTCCAGAAGCTGGCCGGGCGTGTAGCGGCTCTCAGTCGCTTCATCCCCCGCCTGGGCGAAAAGGCGATGCCCCTATACCGCCTGATGCGCAAGAACCCCACCTTCCAGTGGGACAAGGAGGCGCTCCGCGACCTTAAAAGTGCTACGCCGCACCACTACTCGCCGCACCGGCCGACAAAGAGCCTATGCTGGTTTACGTCGCGCGGCGTCCGGCGCGTCGTCGATGCCGTAATGGTTGTCGAGCGACGAGGAAGGAAAAGGCGCCGGTCCGGTGACGGTGTACTACATCAGCGAGGTCCTCACCGAGTCGCGCCATGACCACCTGATACCAAAAGCTAGTATCGCGGTCTTGAGGGCTCAGTGGCGCCGCACTACTTCGAGCACCCGATCACGGTCGTCTCCTCGCCACTACAAGACATCATCCGCAATCGGCGACGGGCGGGTCGCCAAGTGGGCCGTCGAGATCGGCGTCCACAACATTAATCTGAGCCACGAAGGCGATTAAGTCCACGAGCAGCGGACTTCATCGCCCCCGGGGAGAGGCCCGGCCCAGAGAAGCCGTACCTCCATTCTTGGAGCCACGCGCCGGCGGGTCCAAGAATGCGGACGGTGCAGGAGAAGGGATAGTGTTTACTTCACCAAAGGGCGACAAGCTTCGCTACATCCTCCGCCTCGAATTCACGCCCTGCACCAACAACATGGCTGAATACGAGGCCCTATTCCACGGCATGCGAGCCGCCAAGGAGATGAACGCCAATCGCCTTCGATGCTACGGAGATTCCGACCTCGTCGCGGGGCAAGTCGCCGGCACCTGCGACGCCATCTCCCCTACCATGGCGGCGTACCGCCAAGAGGTGGACAAGCTGGGCGGCCACTTCACCGGCTACTCTGTCGAGTGGATCGACAGGAGAAAAAACGAGGAGGCCGACGCCCTCTCTCGCATCGGGTCGGCTCGACTCGCACCACCCGCCGGCGTGTTCCTCGACACAATCTTCAAACCATCAGTCTCTCCCAGGAGATCGACATCGAGTCCCACTCCACCAGAGGCAGCCTTGGTCGCACTCATCACCGAGCAGACATTGGACCAAGCCCTACATCGCCTACACAAACGGCACCTGCCAGGCGAGCGAGACAAGCGCTCGAATGATCGCTCACCGATGCAAGTCTTACACCATCATCGACGGCGAGCTACACAAGCGGCGTCACCGGCGTGTTCAACGTTGCGTCCAACCGGTGAAGGACGCAAAATCCTCCACGACATCCACTCGGGCTGCGGCCACCACGCCGCCGCTCCTGATCGCCAAGGCTATGCGACACGGCTTCTCTTGGCCCACCGCTGCGCCGACGCTGCCGACATCGTCCAGCGATCGCC
Source organism: Avena longiglumis (assembly GCA_030063025.1). NCBI lineage: Eukaryota > Viridiplantae > Streptophyta > Magnoliopsida > Poales > Poaceae > Avena > Avena longiglumis. The sequence goes on along the minus strand of CP125976.1, from coordinate 98,577,366 downwards.
GGGTGCCAATACGCCAATCGACGCCGCGTCGAGCTCGGCGCTCAAAACAATCCCCATCACCGCCATTGTGTGGGGCATGGACATGGTAGGCCCCTTCAAGAAGGCCCCTCGGCTACACCCACTTGCTAGTCGCCGTCGACAAATTCACGAAGTGGGTAGAGGCCAAGCCAGTCCGAAATGCGACGGAAGACCGCCACTAAGTTCCTCGCGAGCTCATATACCGCCACGGGTTCCCCAACAGCATCATCACGGACAACGGCACAAACTTCGCCAAGGAGCAATGGCGAATTGCGAAGAGCACCACATCCGGCTCGATCTCGCGTCGATCGCCCACCGGAATCCAACGGCCAGGCGAACGAGCCAACCAAAGCATCCTCCACGGCTGAAGCGCGACTCCAAAGTACCACTCGGCGCACCGGATGCTGGGTCGAAGAGCTGCCCTCCGTCATCCGGGAATCCGCACCTCGGTTAGCGGTCGACGGATTCACTCCCTTCTTCATGGTCTACGGCGCGGCGTCATGCCCATCGACCTCTAACACGACTCGCGGCGGGTCGTCCACTATCTGGAGGCCATAAGCGAGCTGGCCCGCCAAGATGGGCTCGACCAGCTCAACGAAGCGCGACCTCGCTCGATCGCGCCGCCATTTACCGGCAAGGACTCCGCGCTACCACGGCGGGTGAAAACCGCACCTTCCAGAAGGCGACGGTGTTACGCCTCATCCGGGACAAGAAGGGCATGCACAAGCTCTCCCCTCGTGGGAAGGCCCGTTCGCTATCGGGCGTGCTAAGCAGACGCCTACTACCTCATCGGCGTTCGCGGGACGGCGAGCTCGGCGTCAGCGACCATGGAATGTAAACCTCCTCCGGAAGTTCTACTCCTAGAACCCCACACATGTACTCTCCGATCGCTATGAAATAAAAAAGCGGTTACGCAAATTGCGCCTACTCTCCATGACTTGTGCCACTTTTCGTAATAACATCGATGCGCTTAAATGCGTAAGTCAACCTTTGGTACAGCGATCGGCACGGCTAAGTAGTGCGGTGTAAAACCTTTGAATCACTTCAGGTCTTGCATCGTCCACTTAAAACGCCAACCGGAGCCCCATTGGAGTCGCCTAGCCCGGTGGTTTCTGAACCAAGACAACTGCCCTCGCTTCTCACAGCGACCTTGGTCCCCCGCATCCTCGGCATAGCGACTCGAACGGCTAAGTACCACGCTCGGGGACTGAAAACCAGTTCATCGCGAGCGGTCAGGGAAAACGCCAAGTAAGAGAGCATGCCGGGACTCTCCACGCGGTGACCCTCGGCCAGGCAGGAGTGACGCGCTCACACCAACGCGCTAAGTCCTCAACCACCCTCGAGTCGCGCCTAGAACTACCAAGTACCACGCTCGGGGACTCGGCCACCCGACCCCGTTCGCGTATGGGAAAAGCAGTAAATCTGAGCACTCAAGGAGTCGCCTTGCGGCGGCTCTCGAGCTCGGCGAGTCGACTAAACTAACAAAACACATGATAACAACAAACATCATATCAGGTAAACCCCACAAAAAGGCGGACGCTCGGGGACTCGTTCAAAATCAATCCAAATCACACAAGCGAATAGCAAAATGGATACGACGTCCCATTCAATTGCACATTGCATTGTCTTATGTTACAAAATATGCCGCATGGCGTAAGCCTGCTAACACTTCAAAGGCAAACTACCCTACTCTGCGAGTTTGGATGACGACTTCGCCAAGATCACGGCGATTACGGATGAACGCGGTGTGGGTTCGATGGATACGTCGTCGGTTCCCAACCATCGCCGCACGAAAAAGGCTGCTCGACCTTGAAGTCACGATGCAGCGGCTCGGGTCGTTCGGCGACGGCCGTCTCTGATAAGGAAGGAGATCGCCCATCGCCCGGAACCGCTCGAATACTTGGCGCGCTCCTGCAACTTGAGAACCTCGGACAGATCCACCGCGCGGTCGGCGATGGATACCGCTCGTCACATCGTCAGCGTCGAAGTCTTCGGGAAATGGGCGAGTCGAGACTCGATGTAGACGCGCGCCACGCGGCGCCGACCGCGTCATGAACTCGGCGACGGGCGCCTTCTCCAAATATTCCCACCTCAACAAGGTCTGGGAATAACCTCGTGGCGATATTTCTTGAAGATAGGCGGATGCGTCGCCGACAAGCGTCGCCGAAGTCGGAGCATGCTTACGCACTCCCTCGCATCAAGAGCTCGCTTCTTCTTGGCTACCAATAACACGACCTGCGAGAAGGAGACAATGATGAGTACCACGGACACCACAAACACTACAACCGACAGCGAAGGAAGACACTCACCAAGCAGCGGTAGGCGAGTCCGTGATGAAACTGAAGCGGCGTGTGGTCGTCACGAAGCCCAACAATGAGGGCTTCCGAGACCTTCGGTCTTCCTCGCGGCGCAATGGCGGCCTTAGCTCGCCTGTCGCCGATCTTGCTTCTCTCTCGCCTCGCGATTCGCGCTCGAGGTCGGCGACCGGCTGCTCGGCGGCACTCAACGCAGATCGCCGCCACTAACTCACCAGCGGGGACAAGCTCTGGCGAGCTCCCTCGCCTTGCGACAACACTGAAGCTCCTTGTTCGCTTCTTGGATGGTGGCCAGCTCCTTCTCAGCACGCTGTTCGCAGCCAATCGCTCCGCCGACTCCAGCTGCAGAGACCACATCATCAATCAAAGTCAGTAAAAAATTACTCAGTGCCACCCGCTAAAATTTAGCGCGTGCGCACTCGGGGACTGGCGATCACGAAAATTACTCGTGCCCACCGCTAAAATTTAGCGTGCGCTTTCGGGGTGGCGATCACGAAATTCCTCGGTGCACACCGCTAAAATTTAGCGCGACGCACTCGGGACCTGGATGCGTAAAAAGCGAGAAATTATAAGAATCAAGCGCTGCTAAGCACCGACCTGATCCTCGGGGTGGAGGTACGGATGGCTGCACCAAGCATGCCATGGAGTTGTATTGCGTCCACGAGCAGCGGCGCCAGCGTGTGCCCGCGACGTTGGTCGACTTCAGCGTCGGCGGTCCCTGGAGCGAGGCTCGGGGGCGCAGCCCCGCTCGCCGTGGCCGCCTTGGTCACGAAGCGGGGGAAGGTAGCGATCGAGGCACCCGCTCCAAAGGAAGTCGCTTCCTCCGGTCTAGGCAAGGAAACGCCCTCCTTCGTAGACGCGGTTGATTCCACTGCGGGTCCGGCCGGTGCGGCCTCCGTGTCGTCAGAGACAGTGACGATGTCGTCGCCCTTGGCCTTCTTGCTGCCCTCCGCTGAGGTGACGACCTCGTCCGCTTTCCTCTTACGGTAAGGATCCTCGCCGCGGCGGAGGGTACCTGAGCCACGGTCGGGTGGGCCATCTTTTTCACTCCGGTCCTGCATATCAATCAAATCAATAAAAGACAATCGAAGTATTTATGAAAGGTAGGGAAGGGCGAACGCACTCACTTGGCGACTGGAATGAAACGTAGCCCTGTACGAAGGCCGGCCGGTTTTTCCAGCTCGGGGCCCAGTCGGCGACTAAGCCCCAGTTATAGGACGTCGTGGGCCCAAGACACGGACGGCTTCTTCGTTGAGGCATGGTGGCGCCTCTGGGACACCTTGGCGGGGCCTCCTCGCGGTGGAGCCGCTGCGGCGGAGCCTCCTTGCGGGCGAGACCGCCACGCCGGACCTCCTTGCGGCGAAGTCGCCACGCCAGAGCCTTCCTAGCCACGAGACCGCGCGAATGGCGGAGGCATCGAAGCCGGTACTTCCACGGTCGGCGTGTCTAGCGCCTTGTCGCGGGGTGCACCGTCATCGGCCGAGCTGAGAGCATCGGAGCTGCTCGTCGAGTCGGCGGCGAGGCCATCCTGACGGTCTCCTCTTGGGGCCCTCGCTTCCTTTCCTTCTTCTTCTTCTTGAAGGTGGCACAGCGATGCGGTGGTTTCTAGGAGCTCGTCGTCCCCATGGTGTTCGAGGCTTCGATCGCCGATTTGGCGTTGCCAGCGGGTCTTCGGACAGCGGGGCAATTTCCTCTTCGGACTTGTCCTCGTCGTCCTCGTTGCCCTTCGCGGGCGGCGATTCGCTTGTATCCTGGGCGGATGGCCCCGGGCTCTCGTCATCGGCGGGTGGGAGCCACCCTTCCACCACTTGGAACAGCTGCGATGGATATGAACGAGTTAGAATTACCGCATGCGCTCTGCACTGCTGCGAACAAGATAAAGAAATTACCGTCGGAGCCGGACGCTTGGCGGTGTAGGGGGGGACCCCGGCCTGCGCATCCGCGTACACCGCCTGGGTGATCTTCTTCAGCTGGGAGATAGTCCTCCAGCTTCCACTCGTCGAGGCAGGCTTTCGTCAGTCTCCCGGCCGTGTCTTGATACATGTAATGGTCGCGTTAGGCGGCGGAGCAACCGCCGCCAAGCCAACAATTGTACAAGTTTATCGTCTGGAGCCCTTCTTCTTGGACCACGGATGGCTGGAGCATCTCGTCGGCGACCATCCGCTGGTCGTCGGGAAGCTTGCCGACGGAGATGGCGTGGCTCGGAGCGGTTGGCGAATCGCGGGATCGCCGCCTCGTCCTCCGGAGTCGCCTCGGTCACGTAGAACCATGACTTCTTCCAGTCACTCGCTGCTTTGGCCGGCAGCATCAGATCGAAGAAGGAAGCTTTGGACTTGAGCTGGAACGTTAGGCCGCCCGCGGCTAGCATTGGGCCGCCCGCCTCCTCGCGGCTGATCCGTCCGTGGAACAGATCTTGCCACAAGGGAAAGTAGGGCGGCAAGTAGCACTCGCGACGCCACGAAGATGGCGAGCTGCTCGATCTTGTGGGGACCCAGATCGAGGCTGGATCCGTAGTAGGCATAAAACGCGGAAGAACAAACGTGAAACCCTAACCCCTCGAGATGGTGGTGAAACAGGCCGAACTCCCTCTCGCGGGTTTGGGGTCGTTTCTCGGCGGGGATACGCCAACAGGCTCGCGGGACTCGGCCTCCTCGAAGGAGGCCACCGCCCTCGTGCACTTGGACCTTCCCCATGGTTCGGTGAGAAGGGCCATAGCCGAGAGGTTGGTTGGAGGTCGGAGGATTTCGGGTCGATTGGATCAAGGAGCAAAGGAAAGAGAATGCGCCTTTTCGGAAGAAGTGGTGGGCAGTTGGCTCTACGATTGCCTGCCATTCCTCTTATATAGCGGGAGTTACCCGCCAAATCAGGGGGGCCGTTACCGCGCGATGATTGCGCCAAAAGTTACGGTTGAGTTACCTTAACGGCTAGTTTGACCACGCCTGACGGTCCAACTCCAGCCACTCGGCTCGCTAGGTCGCTCGTCGCGACCGCGTCCCGTTGGCTCGACTCGCCCAAGACGCGATTCGGTTCACCGGATTCTCTCCTTCATCGAGGCCGCCCGGCGATTCATTTGGATGCCTACTTTGAAGCCGTATACTCCGGCGCCAGCCACTTACGCCTAATCAACGACGGCCTCGGGGACTACCGATGGGGATACGCCTCTTGGGGTACTCGGTAGCGTTCCGGCCCAAGGGCTGGCGAGTGGGCCTGAGCAGCGAGTGGATCAAAGCCCAGCAAGGTACCAAGCGGCTGAAGTCAAGGCCCAGTAGTAGATAGGCCCGGTCGGACTAGGTTAAACGATTACAGTCGTAACGAATCGGTTGAGATATGTAAACCCTAGGGAGGTGGGCCTATATAAACCTCCCTATGGGGTGAGTAGAGACACGTTCCCTCATACACCCAAGCGACTCGCCGCCTAGCCGCGAGCTCGCCCATTGTAAACACCTCCATAATACAATCTAGCAGAGTAGGTCTTTACCCTCCGGGGCGAACCTGGTAAACCACCGTGTCTTTGCCCTCATCTCGCACCGCAGATGGCTGGCCGCCCTTGCCCCTCGTTCTACTACTCGCTGCCGATTGCAGCATCTGCCGTGACCATTCCCACGACAATCATCCTATCGGTGCATGCTAGGACCGTCTGGAGACTCGCCAACGACGACGACCGCAAGTGCCCGACGCTTTCTTCCTCTCCGGTGATCGATTGCAGTAAGCACTGAGCGCACCTTGACCCCTCTCGCATACGACTAGGTTTGCCTTGTCCTTGCGCAACTACTGATGCCTCTGGTTGGTACTAGGAAGGCCCAGAGCGTCGGCAACCACTTCATCTGCAACCACCCGACGCCGTGCACGACTCCGACGAGCTCCAGCGACCACCTCTGCGCGCCCCTTCACCAACGAAACCCACCTTGAGCATCAGCAGCACACGGCGAGCACGGTAAGCCCCTTCTCCCTCTACCGCGCGACCTAGAATGCCGGCAGCAACTCTGACAGAGACTCCGCCGCTAGTCGCCGCCGCTAGCGCCGCTAGAGTTTGGCCGCTTGATCGCGAACCGTTGGATCTAGATCCGACGGGCTAGATAGATCACTTAAGCGAAGGGGTACGAACAGATATGGACCGTGCAGATTAAGTTAGATCTAACGGCTCACGTGTGTGATCCGGTGCGAATCGGTATCAACCAATAGGAACACGCTGCGTGTCTGAGAGTTTGATTTAAATTTCTGATTTGAATCTATTAGATGTTTAAACTTGTTTTAATCATAACTTTTGATTCCCACGTTCAAATTTGACAAATTTTATATCAGAAGCCCTTTCCAAATGTGCAATGTGTTTAATGTTTTGTTTCTGTTAAAATGATTATATTTACAGAAACATGTGTAGGCCTATTTTGAGTATAACAATTATTTGAGAAATGATTTAATGTTCAAATAAAGATTTTTTGGCAAGTTTTGAACTTGTTTATGATTCAGTATTGTACACTTGTATTGTTTGGTGTAGAAAATCATCACACGTCATATTGCATGCATCCATATATTTTTGCTTACTACCAAGGCAAGTGGTGCTTCATGATTTTATTCCTATGTTTTTCAAATATGAATTAGAAATATTTTGCTAGTCTTGCATGGATATTATTGATTTATGCTATGCTTGGGAAATCCTAGTAGTTGTAGAATTACTAGAAATGTTTCTAAGTCCTATCAATGCCATGCTTAGCCTAGCTAGTAGCAACCAAGGGTGGTTATATTCATGCTATGAATAAATATTTCTAAGTCTTTGGACTATGTTTTTGCTTAATAAAAACAACTAAGTGAATGAAATACCTGGGTGGAATGGAAGGAATGGTTTATGTTGAGTGGTTACACAAGGCCCATTTCTATGGTTTACCTTGTGTATCTCACTTGTGGAAAGCCACCCAGGAACAAAGGGATTTGAGAGGCCAAATGTTAAGAAGCTTCTAGTGCAGCCACTTGGCAATATGGGCTCTGCGGATCATATAGGTTGCAATAACTTAGCCATTTGGACATTTGGTGGTAGTGGGATGACAGGTTGGAGCAGCGTCCATTTGGTCTAAGGAAGGCTTCAAAGGTCCTGTCTTGGTGAAAATCAAGTCTTGTGGGTAAAGTGCACAACCTCTGCAGATGGAAGAATCTAAGTACTTAGCCATGTCCCTGGTATTGGACAACTTGAGCATCAAGACATGGAGGCTATCAAGAATCTCCTCATCCCAATTTCTAAGTAAAACTTGTGGTTGAACAAGGCTGAAGGACCCCAATGTCTATTGGTGGTTCCTTGGTAAAGTTTTTGTCAAAGAAAAACTTAGTATTTTCAACTAATAGGCAAAACCTATTTTGAGCAAAGCAAGCCTAAGCTACACTTAGCCAAATTGCATATAGTATCTAGTCCACCAATATTCTACTAAGGTATCACTTGCCAATACTATTCCAATGTATTGACCCACTATGGCTGTAACTTGTGATGTTGTAGGATATTCTGATGATGATTAGGAGTCATGAGTATACACTCAACATGCTTGCCTATGGCACATGAAGATGAAGACTTATTTATCTTATTATATATTGAACTCTTGTATTAGGCCTGTGGCCATGGAGTTTTAAAAGACTATGTTTGTCTCTGGAATGATATGTAATAATGATCTTTGTTTCTGTGTACTTCATCTTAAACTGTGGATGCTAGCATTGATCCAGGGACTAGCATTGCAATCACAGGGATCCTTTCCTTTACAAAGGAGGGATCCTACAGCTGCTAGCCTAAGCCATGCCTAATCATGGTGGAAACTTGCATCATCACCATAATGAGCAATCTGTGAAGCATCCTCAATAAAAACCTATGCAAATAGCAAATAAAAAGATCGTTGAGATGCTCATTGTCTGCTTTCCTTGTCATTTTGGTTATGGGAAAGCTCCTGTACCATGTGCAAGGGGTACCCCATTGGCGGTTCTCTATGATACGCATGTAATTACTATGACAAGAACTTACAGGTGACTAAAGTTGAGTAGCATTAGGTGCGGCCCTCGTATTCAAGGGACATGACATTTCCAACTTATACTTTGTCAAGCATATACTCCATAGTTTGTTCACTTTAACCTTAATCACATCAAGATGCCTATGATAGGGGCAATGAGGGCTGAAAGCTAATAAGTACCATAATTTTTGGAAGCTCTTTTTGAAACTTGAAATCCCTGCTTCCCTTTATGAAGGGCCTTTCTTCCACCATTATATTGAGTCTCCACTTTCTATATCCAGGCACCAGTTAAGAGAGCATAGTTGCCATTCTTAGTTCTATGTGCATTGTCCCAAAACTTATTGATTGATGCATATTGTGATATTACTTGTTCTTGTGCTATTTGTATCTAGTCACTCTTATGAACTTTGAAGGTGTCTGATCCTATGCATCTATTTGCTACTCTATGAGGTACAAGTTTAATGCCACTATGCCATGTTTTCTGTATGTAAAACAAACAAACATTTTTCAATGCATGTTATTCATGAGCTTTGTTTGTAGCCTTTCATGTTGCATGCATAGTTACTTTGTCTTATTGTTAGAACTCCATATTACATGCACATGTTTAGATTTCTTTGATCCCAGCTTTCAATGCTTGCAAATGGTTTGATCTTGGTTTTGATGGTGCATGTCACCTCAAAAATTATCTTCTATCACTTACCTACTCGAGGACGAGTAGGAGTTAATCTTGGGGATTCTTGATACGTCGGAAACGTATCTATAATTTTTGTTGTTCCATGCTTGTTTAGTATCTACTTTGCTTTGCTTTGTCTACACTTTTAGGTGTTTTCATATTTTTTCTGGTACTAACCTATAAACAAGTTGCCACAATGCCAGTTCCCTGTTTTCTGTTGTTTTTGGTTCTAGAAAAGCTAGTAAGGAAATATTCTCGTAATTGGAGGGGACAAAAGCCAAATTCAATATTTCACTGAGGAGAACATGGAGTCTAGAGGAGAGACGGAGGGGTGCAACAGGGCGGCGGCACCCCCCTCAGGCGCGACCTAGGGTGGGCCTACGCCTGGGTAGGGTGTGCCCCCCCTGGCCGCCTCCCAGCCTCGCCTCTTCGCCAATAAGAAGCCATTGATGCCTAAACCCTAAGCACCCGATCAATATTCCATGAAACCGTCTATAGTCGCCGCCACCATCGTACCAAGATCGGGGGATCTAAAGCTCTTCCATGCACCCTGCCGGAGGGGAGATCATCTCGGAGGCCTTTTTCTTCATCATGCCAGCCTCCGGTATGAAGTGTGAGTAGTTCCACCTTGGATTACGGGTGCATGTAGTAGCTATATGGTTGTATCTCATCCTTGTGCTTTCATGTCTAGATCTTGTGAGCTCTATTCATGATCAAGATCTCATCTATTTGTAATCATGCATGTTGTGTTTGCGGGGATCCGTTGGATATTGAGATTACTATGTTAGACTGATTAATGGTTTTGTCTTATTGATTCTATCATGTCTGTGTTGTTTGTGATCTTGCATGCTCTCCGTTGTTAGTATCTATCTTGGCCAAGTAGTTGCTAGTGACTCCAAGAGGGGGTATTTATGCTCGATAGTGGGTTCATGCCTCTACTTAATCAAGGGAAGTGACAGAAATCTCTATGGTTGTAGATGTGTTGTTGCCACTAGGGAGAAAACAACGGTCTCTTGTTCATGGAACAAGTGGATTGTTTACCTTACACACTTTGCTTAAAGCAGTTGTTTGTTGCTTGCAACTTAATACTGGAGGGGGTTCGTATGATAACCTGAAGGTGGACTTATAGTCATAGATGCAGTTGGATGGCGGTCTATGTATATTGTTGTATTTCCCAATCGAATCTCATAGGATATTTTTGTCTTGTATTGCATTGTTATGCCTTGCTCAGTCCTGTCAATTGCCCTGCTATAATTTGATTACCCAGCATGCCATGTTTGTTTATCTAAGGAGAGCACCTCTAGTGAACTATGGACCCCGGTCCAATCTTTACCATTGATACATCTTCCACTGTCACCGTTTACTTGCTGCAAACCATCATCATCTTCCACACCATACAGTTAATCCTTTGTTACAGCAATCAGTGAGATTGACAACCTCACTGTTAGTTGGGGCAAAGTCTTGATTTTGTGTTGTGCAGGTTTCCACGTTGCTTGCAACACCTGTGAGACGTTTCCTTCCTCCTACTGGTTCGATAACCTTGGTTTCTTACTAAGGGAAACTTGCTGCTGTGCCGCTTCATACCTTGCTCTTGGGGATTCTCGACAAAGCGTCCACCATGCATCAGTGGGTCCCCCTGGGCCACTCCATGTGTCCCTCTGCCCCTTTTTCGAGGAAAAATTTAATATGAATTTTCTGGAATTTTTCGGGAAACTTTATTTTTGGCCAACTTTTAGGTTATGAAAATTGATTTTCTCACAGAAAAATATTTTTTAGAAGAAGCAAAAGCAAAAAAAAACCAAAACTACAGAAGTTCTAAGACACTCTAACAAGCAAACAACTAGCAAAACTAAAACTAACAAGAGGAAGAGCAAAGACTAGAAAGGAGAAACATAAAAGTGAGCAAGTATAATCTTATTTGAAACAAAACTTTGCATTCCACAAAATGATTATGTTACCTCAAACTTGATAGCAATAGTCCCAATCATAATAGTTTCAAAACTTTCCTGTGGAATGGGACAATATATTTCGCCAACCTGGATGCTCTCAATATTTTCAATGGAATTCAGGCAATAGCTCTTATCAATCTTCCTGGGGAAATAGACAGTATGCTCTTTGTCATTAATATTAAAAGTTAATTTTCCTTGATTACAAATTGATGGCAGCACCTGCAGTGTTAAGAAAAGGTCTCCCAAGAATAATGGACATATTATCATCTTCATGCATTTCAGGCACAATAAAATCAGTTAAATCCAAGCAATTATGAGCCACTTGAATAGGAACATCCTCACATGTACCAACAGTAATAGTAGTAGACTTATCAGCCATTTGCAAAGATATATCAGTTGGTATCAATTTTCTAACTGGAGTCTCTTGTAGAGAGAAAAAGGCATAACTCTAACTCCAGCTCCCAAATCACATAAATTAGTTCTAACATAATTATTCTTAATAGAGCAAGGAATAGTTGGTATACCTGGATCACCAAGTTTCTTTGGAACCTTACCATTGAAGGAATAATTAGCAAGCAAAGTAGAAATTTCCTCATTAGGAATCTTCCTTTTATTAGAGACAATATCCTTCATATACTTTGAATAAGGAGGCAACTTAATAGCATCAGTCAAAGGAATTTGCAAAAATAAAGGTTTCATCCACTCACAAAACTTGCTATAGTGTTCTTCCTCTTTTGACTTATGTTTCTTATTAGGAAAAGGCATAGGTTTATGCACCCAAGGTTGTCTTTCACTACCATGTTTATTAGCAATAAAATCTTCCTTAGTGTACCTGGTGTTCTTAGTGTGCTTCTCAGGTTTTTCCTCAACTTCCTCCTTATCAGGATTATCATTTTTATCATTAGCACTCTCAGTTTCAGCATCAGAGACAAATATACTATTAGGGTCTACAGCAGGTTCAGGTGGTTCCTCAACTATTTTATGTTTTCTTTTCCTTTCTCTTATGAGGACTACCACTACTTTCACCTTGTTGAGAATCCTGCTCAATTCTTTTAGGGTGTCCTTCAGGATATAAAGGATCTTGAGTAGATATACCACTCCTAGTTCTAATTCCATAAGCATGTTTATCTCCTGAGGCATTAACTAGCATATCTTTTTGTACCTTAGCAAGTTGATCAATTTGAGTTTGAACCATTTGAAAGTGTTTACAAAGCATTTTAACATCATTAGCAGTTCTGTTCACAATATCTTTCAACTCATTAATAGCTCTAGAGTTTTCTAATAAATGATTCTGAACTTGTTTATTAAAATTACTTGTTTAACAATAAAAATGTCAAGTTCCTCTAAGCATTGATCAGGAGGTTTACCATAGGGAATATGTAAGGTTCCCAACCTTTAATAAGGTAGAGATCCATGTGTTTACAATGCTAGTCCCTGGATCAATAGCTAGCATCCACAGTTAAGATGTAATATCAAGAAACAAAGGTCATAATACAACTTTATAACCAGGAATAAAATAATTTATTACATCTTACATAGCTCATTTGGCTATCTCAATACAATGAAGCAGAATATAACAATAGCATGGGGTCCTTCATCTTCAAAGTGCCACAGGCAAACATGTTGGTTGTAGACTTGTAATCCTATTTCAACACACTTCACTAAATGTCAAACAAACCTGCAACATAACAAGTTACAGCCACAAGGGTCAATACATTTGAATTGTATTGGCAAGTGATACTATGGTAGTATAGTGGAGTCTATCATCTATATGCATTTGGCTAAGTGGAGCTTAGGCTTGCTTTGCTCAAAATAGATTTTCCTTATCATTTGAAAACACTAAGTTTTTGCTTGACAAAATCACCCAAGGCATCTCCCAATAGAAATTGGTGATCCTTCAACCCTTGTTCAACCACAAGTTTTTAACTTAGAATTTGGGATGAGGAGATTCTTGATAGCTTGCATGTCTTGATGCTCAAATTGTCCTTTACCAGGGACATGGCTAAGTACTTAGATTTTACACTCTGTAGAGGTGGTGCACTTTCCCCACAAGACTTGGTTTCACCAAGACAAGATCTTTCAGAAGCCTTCCCTTAGACCAATGGACGTTCCAACCTATCATCCCCTACCACCAACTGTCCATTTGGCTAAGTTATTGCAACCTATATGATCCAGGCAGAGCCCATAATGCCAAGTGGTTGCACTTGAAGCTTCTCAACATTTGACATCTCAAATCTCTTTGTTCCTGGGTGGCCATCCACAAGTGTGATACACAAGGTAAACCATAGAAATGGGCCTTGTGTAACCACTCAACATAAACCAATCCTTCCATTCCACCCAGGTGATTCATTCACTTAGTTGTTTTATTAAACAAAAACACAAGTCCTTGACTTAGAAATATTCCATAGCTTTAATATAATCCACCCTTGTTTTCTACTAGCTAAGCTAAGCATGATAGTAGTAGGAATCTTAACTTAGGAAATTTTTACTAAGGTTTCATCTACTAGGATTTCCCATGGCATAGTTTATACTTAACAAAAAATCCATGCAAGTCCTACTTAGAAATATCACTAATGCATAGTGAAAATAATGGGACAAAAGTATGAAGCATCACTTGCATTTTTGGTAGAGAATATAAGTTCACTCCTTGATCTTGCAATGTTCACACTCTTCAAATTCCACTACAATCAATCAAGCAAGGCACAATTTCAATCCACCATTCAAGCAAACAATCACATAAAATAATAGAAACAAAGCAATGCATGTAAGCATGCTAAAGATGGTTTTATTTCCAAAAAAGTGGTTTATAATAGGTTATAATCATTTGAAAACACCTATTGGTCATTTTATAAATTGGCAAAACCATTTGCAAAAGATTCTTACTTATAAACCATTTTTAAACCAAATCAATATTTTATCTGGTTAAAAATGCCTTTAGCAAAGCAATAATATTTATAGGGTTCACCAAATACATTTTTAATTCTAAAACTTGGTGTTTGGGGTCAGAGAGTTTAAATCAAAACATTTCCTAAAGGGTTTTCTCAAAAAGCATTTTTAATAAATAAACATTATTTTTATTTGACTAGAAATGTTTTAAATCTAAGATTTATTCTTTTGCTTTACCAAATATGTTTTTGAAACCACAAATTGATATTCTATGGTTAGTTGGTTCAAAACAATCCATTTGCCAAGATTCTATCACAAAAATGATTTTAGAACAAATTTTATATCCAAAATATACCTACACAAGTTTCTGCAAAAACAATAATTTTTCCAGAAGCAATTCATTAAACAAAGTGTATGGTTGGGTAGGATTTGTCTTTCTGATTCCATTGATATAAAATTTGCAAAATTTGGACGTGTGGTTTGAAAGTTATGAATTTTTCAAATTGGAACATCAAATAGATTCATTTCTGGTTTTTATTCAAACAGACTGGCCACGTGGACTGATCTGATTGGCTGAAAACGTTTCGCGTGGATCAAGCGATGCAGACCGTAGGATCTAACTTGATCGCACGGCACAGATCGCTACTTACCCCTTCAACTATGTTCTATCGCGTTCGTCTGATGTACATCGCACGGTTCTGATTTACTCGACCTCAAAGTGGCAGCGCTGCGACGGCGACAGGCGGCGACGCGCTCTGACGTGGTCGTTGCTGATGATGCAGGATGAGAGAAAGAGAGGGACGAGTCTCACCGAGTTCGCGTGGTTGAGGTGAAGCTCGAGGTGGGGTCGGCTACTCGAGGGGCGCACGGAGCTAGCTCGAATCATTCGCCGGAGTTCGTATCCGCGTCGGGCTCCTCTGGTTGTTGTGGTGGGCGACCTTTTAGACCGCGCTAAGACAAGATGAGAGTTGCATTAGCTGCGCACAAGGTCGGCGATCATGTGTGCATCAACGAGAGGTATGGGGGTGGTCAGATACTACCTGGAGGACTCGCCGGAGTTCGAGCAGACGGTGGCGGAGCTTAGTCAATGATGCTGCCGAGGATACAGGGCATGCACGGGCGAGAGGGAGGTACCGAGAGATGCTCCTGGCGATGGGGAGTGTGGTCGTGTGGTCGAGGAGGCGAGGGGCGTCGGGGTTTGGCCAGAATCGTCGTCGTAGCTCGTCGGAGGCCGCGGCGGTGCAAGTGATAATGGGGACGGCCTGGGGGCTCTCTTGCCGCGGTGTCTAAGGGGAAAAGAAGGGGAGAGAGGGGTGATTAGTAGGGCGTAGTTGCAGCAGCGATTACTCGCGGCGTTATGGTGAATTTCCATGAATTCAAGCGGGAGAGAGGGAGAAGAAGAACTGGTCGCGCGTGGTTAAAGACGGTGACGTGGCTGTGGGGTAGCGTCGTCAGCGAGAGAGGAAGAGGGGCGGTGGGGCCTGCTAGTCAGCGTCTGTCTATGTGACTATTTGAGTGAAAAACGATTCACTTCGGGGTTAGAGGGATGGTCTGATGCTGGGCCAAATAGGTTAGTTGGGCTGGGCTAATCCCTTTCCATTTTTTCTGTGCTGTTTCATTTTTCTTTTTCTGTTTTCATTTTTCTGTTTTGATTTTGTTTAATATTTTCAAACAACAATTTGAATTCAAACTTCTCTCAAACTTTGTGTGGATTCAAACACTGATTAATAATGCATTCTAAAGTCATATTTAGAATCAATCTTTTATTCTTTTAGGGAATATTAATTAATTAAAATAGGCCCTTGCATTAATTCCAATAAGAATTAAATAATGTTTTTCAAACTCCATTTGAAATCTAAATCTCTCCAAATCATTTCAGTAGGTTTTATTTATTTATTAGGGTGGCAAATAATTCACTTTGAATTATTTGGAATATTTTTAATATGATTTATTAATCATTTTAATTTGGGTACTTGTCTTTATTCTAATGAAATCAAATATGGTTTTAAATCCATATAACTTTATTTAAATGGTTCTTTTATTTATTTTAATTCAATTAAATAACTTTTTATTCCATTTGGGTAAATTCCAAATATTATTCTCCCGATTCATTATTCATTTCTAATAGGAATTTTATCTTTATTCAAATAGAATAGGATTTGGTTAATGCCCTTTCAATTAATTTGAAAACTCTTTATCCATTATTTTATTTGGATTTGGTTTATATTAATTTCATTTGCTTATGGATTAGGTCAAGATTTTAATTTGGCCTTTAAATATTTCTCATTTAATATTTCTAGCTTTATCTTATAAAATCCATATCTTTTTATTTATAGATCCAAACTTGGTGATTCCAATTGGTAAAATCTTATTTAATATTGGTTTATCCTTTTAAATCTCTTTAGGATTATTTTCTCACCATTTGGTATGGATTTCTAGATAGGTGCTTTATTAGCTTTGGAAATTTAATTCCCTTGTCTTATTAAATTCATAAGATTTTATCTATGGCTCCAAATTAAGTGAAACCAATTTATATGGTCTTATAATATTTCTATTTGTCATTCTTGATCATTTTGAAATGTTTGTATGACAAATTTTTATATGGATCAAATCCATAGGCTTGGAGATAACTTGGAAATGTTTTTCTTCCATTAGGGTTTTGGTTTATTTTCCAAGTGTTTAAATTTCCAGATGCATTTATGAAGAATGCATTTCACTTGATTTGAATTTAGTTGGATTCAAACATTAACCAAAGTTTGTTCAAGTTGGGATTTTAAGTTTCCATTTAGAACAAAAGTTTCTTCTCACCCTAATTTTCAACAATTGTTTATTTTGTTTATTTATTTATTCACATTACAAAATTTGGAAAATTTTGGGATGTGATATAATATCACCTTCATCAAAGTGTTGGAGAGATTGTACCTCAATAGTAGATGAGTGGGGAATTGGCTTACATAATTCTTCTATAGGAGGTAGATTCTTCACATCTTCAGCTCTAATACCTTTCTCCTTAAGACATTTCTTAGCTTCTTTCATCTCTTCATCATTTAATGCAATCACTCCCCTCTTCTTTGGTGTTGGTGTTGGAGCTGGTTCAGGCACAATTGGTTCAGGAGTAATGGCATCAGGTGTATTTAGCTCAGTTGAAGTCCAATCATCATAATTCTTGCTTATTTTAGCCATTAATTCTTCAGCATCTGTAGGAGTTCTTTTCCTGAAAACACAATCGGCAAAACTATCTAGGTATGTCCTAGAATCATCAGTTAGTCCATTATAATAAATATCAAGAAGCTCATTTTTAGGCAATGGACATCCAGGATGTGCATGAATCAAGGCACAAAACCTTGTCCATGACTCAGGCAATTTCTCTTCTTCGCCTTGTTTAAAATCAAAAAGTTTCTGCAAAGCAGCATGTCTAGCACTAGGAGGAAAATATTTCTAGAAGAAAGAAGCAATCAAACAATCAGGGCTATCAATGGATCCAAGAGGTAATCTATTCAACTAAGCTTTAGCTTCTCCTTTTAGTGAAAAGGGGAATATATTAGTAACAAAGTACTTGTGCATCTTAAAATCACTAGAGAATAAAGCACTCATAGTGGAAAGCTCATTCATATGTGCCACAACACTCTCATTCTCAGTCCCACAAAAATGTTCTTTTTCATCAATGTCAAAATAGGATAAATAAAGAGAAAAATCATAATCTTCATCTTTATTTTCTTTGGGAGAAGTAGCAAACTTAGCATGAGAAGACAGTTTAGGAATAATGGCATGTCTCTCAAGGAGACTCCTAATAGCACTAGCACCATGTGTATTTTGGTACTCTTCAATAAATTCATTAGTCATTTCAATGTAACCATCACTAATATCATATCTCTCTCTAGACTCAGGTGAGCTAACAGGTGTAATAGTGTCTTCACTAGGAGTTTCAGTGTTTCCCAAAATAGTTCTAGCAATAGTAGCATCTAGGAAAGGACCTAATGATCCACTCGCATCAAGCACAGTAGAAGTAACATCATGAGTATCAGAAACAATTTTAGATTCAGCAGTAATAGCAGTGTGTGTAGCATGAGTATGTGGTGGTGGTGTAACAAGCTTACTTATAATAGACGGTGAATCAAGAGCATCAAATGTGTTTAGGACTGTACCTCTTCTTGTAGTGGATGGTAAAATAGGAAACTTTCCATCACGAGACTTCCCCATGATGAAAGGAATAGCAGTGAACAATAATAGATCCAAGTGAACTTACAAATAAATCTATGCTCCTCGGCAACGGCAATGGAAAATAGTCTGGATGACCCACAAGTATAGGGGATCGCAATAGTCTTTGACGGTAGTATTACCCAATTTATTTATTCGACACAAGGGGAGCCAAAGAATACTTATAAGCCTTAACAACTGAGTTGTCAATTAATTTGCACACGGAAATAGTCTTGCTCACGGGAGTTTATCGGTAGCAGTTTTGTAGTAGCAATAAGCGGCCAATGATAAAACAAGAGCAATAGTAACAGTAGAAGAAAACAGTAGGATATGAGTGCGGTAGGCATAGGTGTAAGATCCCTCCCTTTATAAAGGTAAGGATCCCTGTGATTGCAATGCTAGTCCCTGGATCAATGCTAGCATCCACAGTTTAAGATGAAGTACACAGAAACAAAGGTCATTATTACACATCATTCCAGAGACAAACATAGTCTTTTACAAACTCCATGGCCACAGGCGTAATACAAGAGTTCAAATATATAATAAGATAAATAAGTCTTCATCTTCATGTGCCACAGGCAAGCATGTTGAGTGTAGACTCATAACCCCTAATCATCATCAGAATAATCTACAACATCACAAGTTACAGCCACAGTGGGTCAATACATTGGAATAGTATTGTCAAGTGATACTTTAGTAGAATTTTAGTAGTCTAGATACTATATGCATTTTTGGCTAAGTGTAGCTTAGGCTTGCTTTGCTCAAAATAGGTTTTACCTATTAGTTGAAAACACTAAGTTTTTCTTTGACATAACTTTCCCAAGGAACCACCAATAGAAATTGGTGAACCTTCACCCTTGTTCAACCACAAGTTTTTACTTAGAAATTGGGATGAGGAGATTCTTGATAGCTTCCATGTCTTGATGCTCAAGTTGTCCAATACCAGGGACATGGCTAAGTACTTAGATTCTTCCATCTTCAGAGGTTGTGCACTTTCCCCACAAGACTTGATTTTCACCAAGACAGGACCTTTCAGAAGCCTTCCCTTAGACCAAATGGACGTGTTCCAACCTATCATCCCACTACCACCAACTGTCCAAATGGCTAAGTTATTGCAACTTATGTGATCCAGGCAGAGCCCATATTGCCATGTGGCTACACTAGAAGCTTCTTAACATTTGGCCTCTCAAATCCCTTTGTTCCTGGGTGGCTTTCCACAAGTGAGATACACAAGGTAACTCATAGAAATGGGCCTTGTGTAACCACTCAACATAAACCATTCTTTCCATTCCACCTAGGTGTTTCATTCACTTAGTTGTTTTATTAAGCAAAAACATAAGTCCAAAGACTTAGAAATATTTTCTCATAGCATGAATATATAACCACCCTTGGTTTCTACTAGCTAGGCTAAGCATGGAATTTATAAGCATCTTATCTTAGAAGTTTCTAGCAATTCTACAACTACTAGGATTTTCCCAAGCATAGCATATAGATCAAAATATTCATGCAAGTCTAGCAAAATATTTCTAGTGCATAGTTGAAAACATAGGAATAAAATCATGAAGCACCACTTGCCTTGCTAGTTTGGGGAGTAGCAACAATCTCCACAATCACAATCACTATTTGCACCAAAATCTACACATAAAATAATGGCACCAAATCACATACAAAATATATACAAACAAAAATATATGAATGCCTGCAAAATGCCATGTGATGATTTTCTACACAAAACAAGACAAGTGCACGGTACTGAATCTTAAACAAGTTCAAAACTTGCCAATTAAACTTTATTTGAACAACAAAACATTTTTCAAATAATTACTATACACAAATTATGACTACAAATGTTTATGTAAAAACAATCATTTTAACAGAGGCAAAACATTAAACACATTGCATAAACAGAAAGGATTTTCTCTCCTGATTCCAATGATATAAAATTTGTCAAATTTGGACGTGGGAATCAAAAGTTATGAATTTTACAAGTTTAAACATCTAATAGATCTAAATTCTGTTTTTAAAACAAAGGACTGGCCACGTGGCGTGCTTCTATTCTCCCATGCCGTTTCGCGTGGATCGACTGACGTGAACCGCACGATCTAAATGGAATCGCACGGCCAGATCTGTCTCGTACCCCTTCGCTAAGTGATTCTATCAGATTCGTTGGATCTAGATCTAACGGTCCTGGACCATGCGACCAAAGTTCGGCGGCGGCGGTGGCGGCGGCAGCCTTCTGTCAGTGACGCTCCGGCGAATACAGAGAGTGTTGGGGTGTGTGGCATGGCTTACCAGATTCGCACGAACACGAGGAAGCTCAACGTGGTCTTTGCTTGGGCAGGGGCGCACTGGCACGGCCGGAAATCCTCGTCGGATTTTTCTTTCGCGTCGGGTGCTCACTGCCGGAGACGGAGACGACGTTCTACGGTGCAATAAGAAGCACAAATAGCATTAGGAGATGCGCAGAGTCCAGGCGAACACGGTCATGTGAACTAGGGATCAAGGGGCGATATGTTCTTACCGTGATTGCTCGTCGGAGTTAGACGGCGCTTAGGTTGTTTGCGGCCTTCGACGGAGACGACGGCCTGGGGTGATATAGAGTAAATAGAATGTGTGAGAAGATGCGCATGGGAATGTTGACCATGCTCGTATGAAATAGAGACAGGGGGTGGACGGTGCTCACCAGAATCGATCGCCGGAGGTCGTCGGTGCTGTGGGGTTCTGAGCTTGAATGCGCGCAGCCTGGTAGCGGAAATGGTGCACCGAGGAGGGGAAATGAGCAGAGAGGGGAGGGGTTCTTATAGCCGGATCAAGGGCGAGAATCTCGCGAGGAAACGCCGGCAATTAATCCTGCATCAATCGCGGCAGTGATGAGGTAACGGCAGCGTCGACGGGGTCGTGGGGGTGCGTGGCTGGAGACGATGCTTGCGTGGCACTTGGGTCCACTAGCCAGCGAGGCGGGGTAAGTCTGCGCCGCGTGAGAGAGAGAGAGAGAGAGAGAGAGAGAGAGAGAGGAGAACCCCGGGTGGGCTTAGTGGGCTAGGTCTCTTGCTGGGCTGAAAGTCTGGCGCCGGCCCTTTTCCCTTTCTTATCTCTTTTTCTTTTTCTAATTTTATTTTCTGGAATCAAATTCAAATGAATTTAAAAGCACTTGAATTTCAAATCTTTCTAGCCTTTTGTAATATGAATCCTGTGTAAATTTTAGCATTAAACCATGCTGCCTTGCTGGACTTGCATGGTCCTTTGAAGATTTTTAAAAAATAATTGTTCCTTAGAACATGGTTTGATGAAGATTTGAAAATGGTTTTAAAACCATATTTGTTTTGAAAATCTTTGTCCAAGCTTGGAACTCATTCAACCAATCCTATGATTTCAAACAATGGTCCTTACAACAAATATTCTCTCTCTTGAGAGTGGCATTAGATCAAAGCTTGCTCACATGAAATAATAGCACTCAAGTTTCTGTTTCTTCCAAAAGAGTTTAAAATTGATCCCTTAAATGATATGCATGCATGAATGATATGCAATCTTTGAAAAAATTATTTTAGGGATGTTACAATAGGGATGGATGGACGGGCGTTGCATGGACAAGTCTAAACATCTAACTTCAAGATCTAGGGCAATTGCAGATAAATAAGATAAAGCATCCAAGTACTAAACAGTCATAGGCATGTGTTCCATAAATAGTCATACGTGCTCGCAATGAGAACTTGCAAAAACATCTTTTGTCCTGCTAGCCCGTTGCAGCGGGGCCTCAAGTGAATCTACTGGAAATTAAGGTACTCCTTTTAATAGAGCATCGAAGTAAAGAATTAACACTCCGTGAACACATGTGATCCTCACATCATAGCCATCCCCTCCGCCTGTCCCAATTTCTGTCACTTCGGGGCCTTTGGATCCGAACAATGATATGTGTACACAACTTGCAGATAAGATCACAAATAATACTATCATCATGAATCAATAATAAGTTCAGATGTGAGATCATGGCACTCGGGCCCTAGTGACAAGCATTAAGGAGAAGAAGTTGCAACAAAGTCAAATAGCACTAATAGAGATACTAGGAACCATGCCCTAACAATTTTATTCGATTACATGATAGAACTCATCCAATCCCTACCATCCCCATAGCCTACAGCGGGGGATTAGTCATTCATGGATGAGGGAAACATGGATGGTTGATGGAGAGGCACTGGTGATGATGATGGTGATGATCCTCTCCAAATTCCCAGTCCCGAAAGAGTGCCAGAACGGAGTTTCTGGTTCCAAATCACGGTTTCTGGTGGTGGCGGCGCAGCGGAACTCTTTCTGGAAAAATGTGGAACCCCCCTGAGTTTTTAGGTTAGAAGGCAACTTATAGGTGAAGAGGGAGGCCGAGGGGGTGCCTAAGGCGGCCACCCCCTCGGTGCAGGCGGGCTGGCCGCATACGAGGTGTGTGGGCCTCGAGTCCCACTCGTCTTGTATTACAGCTCGTGAGTCTTCTGGTGAAATAGGATTTTTGGCATATTTTCCCGGATTTTTCCTGATAGTTGATTTTTTGCACAAAAACTAGACACCAAGGTAATTCTGCTAAAAACAGCATCAGTCTGTGTTAGTTGTATCCAAATCACACAAGTTTAGAGGAGAAAAAATACCAAAAGTGTTCGGGAAAGTAGATACGTTTTGTACGTATCAATTGGCTCTAGAGATGTTTATGAAACATCAATCCATGAGTTGACCATGAGATACTCAGTTTGTGGTTCCGTGTCATTCCCTCTCTCCCTTAGTGTGAGCAGCCACCTCGAAGATTACGAAGCGATTTGTCCACTCGTCATGGTGGAAAGGATCAACCTATTCAAGAAGATCGTTGAAGTTTAGTGTAACCCTATTCCTTCTATCTTCCTACCTAGGAATCTCGGGACGAGATTCTTTTAAGGGGGATAGAATTGTAACACCCCTAGTTTTATTAAATGGTAAATAGGATTTGTTTGCGCATTCATGAGCATCATCTTCATCTTAAAATGCCTGCAAGAAAGAAAAAACCCTAAACCCTAATTCCCTCCCTCTATTTGAAATCTTTCAAATGATTTTGAAATAATTGAAAAAACCCCAAAACCCATTGCGGTGACCCAGCATACCACTGAATGATGTAGTATACTATAGTCGTGGACATAACACCAATGAAACACCATTCATTAGTATTACATCCCTCAGAATGGCACAACAGAAACACAGCGGGTCCAATACATGGCTAAAGGTTACAACTCACTCTTTACACAAGATCCAGAGAACACTCTAGGTTAAAGAGAGAGAAAGAACTTCTTACGGAGAATAATCAAAGATAAACAACGCAAGAACTATTATACTATTAAGACTAGTATTTTAACTAAGGGATTGGCATTGCTGCTTTTGCAATACACTATAGAATTAGGTTCTTTGGCTAGAGATTATATTCCTTTCTAATCAATAGCTTTGTCTTCACTAGAGTTGATGTATATGTTGACTTCCTTGACTTCAGTGAAGAGCTTTAGCTTTGGATGATGAGTCCTGGAGCATAACTTGATGTGTATGTTGTCTATCCCGGCTTCAGAATCTAGAAAGGGTTAAGAGGATACGTTGAGTACGAGCGTACTCAGCAAATTCACTAGAAAAGGAGTGTTTGATGCACTATAACTACAGCCACAGACCATAGGTCATAGGCAATGCAAATTTTCATGAACATTTCTTCAAAGGTTACTTTTATTCTGAAAATCTATGTCCGTCAGCCTTCACGGGTTTACCAGAACTTTCATGGAGTTCCTTTCCCACAGCGTTCGCAGCTCCTTCCCGGAACAGGGAGTAACAAGTTACAGTTCTTACACTCTGCAGAGGTGCGTCACTTTACCCATGAGAGATGAACTCTTTGTTGCACAACCGAGCAGCTTATTCCCGTCCACAATTCCATGATGTGGGGCCCAGAAGATGATCCAAGCCAATCACTGCCCCCTTCGCAACCTCGCATGCCTCCTTGGTGTACACCATGCCCACATATTGGATTACGGCAATGGTTTGTACAAACTGTTAGATGCTAGAACTATCGTGGGACGATGAGGGTTCCCACCCATATGCTGCATATCCTCTACGAATAACCAATTAATATGCACGCTACGAGGATAACAGCCACTACCTGCACATCCGGCTTCATGCGAGAGGAATAAGATATTGCTGACTTCTCTGTCCCATTCCAAATCTCATGGTTAACGCGTAATATACGGCGCAAGAGTCACTGGCGACATTGTTTGTTAAGTCCTAGGTGATTTAGTTATGAACAGTGGTATTCCAACTGTCAGATTTACTAGATTAGCTGATCACCCTGGATCAGTAATCAATAGCTCACATTATTATTGAAAATAGTGTTTTCTGACCTTTTTCAAATGCAGGTGATGACAACACTGGATTTGTAAAATACTTTATAGAAAATAAACAAAGGACATGAGCAAGTGTGAACTTGCCTTTTGTGATTGCAAGATTATGCACTCATGGTCTTCGAGTCTATATAAGATCCAAAATCTGAAATCATCATCATTGGTCCGGTAAGGACTAATGTTTAAAGAACCAATATGCTCTTATGCATAAGTAATGTGATGCACGTTATAAACGCGAATCCCAGGAATAACGTTGTTTTAGGGTTTAGATACCAGAAATGTTGTCTTTGAAATGTGTTGTACTTTTAGATGAGTTTTATACTTGTGCTTCTTATTAGGGCTTGTGAGTGTGTGTGCAGCACTATGTAGTTACACTATCATAAAATAATGAGACACACTTAATTGTTAAATGCTACTTAAGATTGCTTAAATAAGAGTTTTGGTTTGAAGTGGCAAAACGAATAACTTTTGAAGAAAGGATTCCTTTTCTAAGGTTTAAACAACCTTTGTGGTTAGTTAGTGGTGGTCGATGTTATTTGTGTTTGCTTGAATATTTTGTGCTTGAGATGATTTATAACTTAACTAGTTCAGACCAAAGTTGACTATAAAACATAATGTTTATAGTGTTATATTTAGATTCTTGTAGACTAAAAGTTAACTTTAAAATATAGATAGTTTGAAAATATAATGCTTATAACATTTGTACTTTGTGTGCTTGGTAATGTTGCCTTAAGGTTACTTAAGAATGGTTATATTTTTTCTTTGATGTAATGGTTTTCTTGATTTTATAATGCAATATTTCCACTTACCTTTTTATGGATGAGTGGTTATAGTTTGTAGATCATGGAGTAATGTTACTTAATTACTTATGAGTTCACTATAGTGTTTGAGTATGTTGATAAACTTGTGATTACAGTAAAGGAGATAAGTTTTTGTTTAACTACAAATTATTCTTAATGGTTTTATATTTGGTAAGGATTCTCTTTAGAAAATATTACACACCTATGGTTGATGAGAATTCAATAAAATTGTAATTAAAATATGTTAAACTATTTGGACTGCATATTATTAATGTTGAAGACTAATACTATTTATTAGACTCAATTGATTAATTTTAGACATATTACCAATTTTTATTTACCTTTATATGGATTATCAATTAAATATATTAGTTTAAATTTGAGGTATTAAAGTATTTGAATTTTTATTTAACTCAAAAGTGGAATATTATATTTTTAACATGTAGATATTATTTTTGTGATCATTTTGGTACATTACAATTATTTTTGTGTATTATAAATAATAAGATATGATTTTTATAAAATTTAATACTTTAAAAATACTTAGTAAATATTTAATTAAGTGAAATAATAATATATGATTATATTTTTTAAAATACTATTTTTATTTTTCCAATATTTTTGGTATTTATTTATATTCTTAACATTTACCATTATTAAAATATGAATTATAAAAATGTTATTACTTATAAAACCTTTATTACCTAATATTTATTTAAATAATCATCATAATAATATTTGATAATAATTTTAAGTTGTATATTTTATTTTTCTACAAATTTTCATATATTATACACATTTTTCTAAATTATAAATCAAAAGTTATTAATTAAACAAAATTTAATCATTTATTTGATTTATGGAATATTAATAATTGAGTTTATAACATTTTATTTATCTCTTAAACATGAATTAACTGTTTACACCGCACCCACACCTAGCCCCAGTCACTGACTAGTGGGCTTATGTCCACCTCAGATCTCAGGTTAGTAAATATATTTGTTACCAACCCTGTCTCTACTCCTAGACAATGACATATGGGTCCAATCCCATGTCATATGCCACGTGAGACACAGACCAGGTCAAACCGCGCTTGGGGTGGCAGGATGACACCAGCATGATGTCATGCTAACATCAACCTGGCCTCCACCACCAGAGGATGGTCGTCGGCGGCGAACCACTATGCTCTGGTGAACAAGGTCAATGCTATTGGACAGAGGGAACCAAGGAGAACCTATTGGTGGTAACGCCGCTACCTAGTGGTCACCGGAAATACACCGGCCACGAGCTTCTGCGCCGGCCAACGGCGGTGCTCAACGAAACGAGGTCTACGGTGAGAATCAGCAAGCGAAATTAGGGTCCAGAGATGCGTAAACTTACCCTGATGACGATAGAGAGGTCGAGGAGACTTGGGGAAGGCGTGATGACGGCGAATCGATGATAATGGCCACGGTGGCCGATGAAAAGAATGCTCGATTTCACATGATTCTCGGCGTGCGGGCTTCCGTGCTTGGTCCTAGGTGAGTTAGACCACGATGGCGTGTCCAACAGTGGCTACCACGAGGCGAGGGGTGGTCGGACCTGACCGGAACAACGAACTCCGACGAACTAGGGTTTCGGGTGAGGAAGGAAAGTGGGTCTGGAGAGCGAGATGGAAGATGAGATTGGTATGAGAGGATAGAGGAGGACGCGGCGATCTTATCTACTCCTCCTAGGGACGGCGGCACGCATCGTAGCGCGGCGGTCGATCGACGGCGCAGCTCCGGCCAGCAAGCTTCTTCGAGTAGGCGAGGTAGACGACGAAGTCGATTTTGCAGAAAAACCCCTAGCGTTTCTTTCTTCTCAACCCGCAGTCCCTCATCGGTCCCACCTGTCAGCCAGAGACGAGAACGAGCTGGGCTGGTTATTGGGCCTTTATGGGCTGCACATGGGCGACAGATAAGAAGAGAGAAGTTGGGCCACGGCCAGGATTCGTTTTTTTTTCCTTTTTCTATTTTCTGTTTTACTTTCAGATTTGAATTTTCCTTATTTGATTTGAATTCTCCTTATAGAATTGATTTGATGAATGATGGTTCTTTTATGAGTTTGTCATATAATGGTATTATTTCTTTATTTGTTTTCTATCAAAACCTTTTTATATTCTATAGAAGCCCTTATTATTAATTTTTATTTCTACATTGAAACATGGCTTTATTATATGATATTTTCTTATTTGTTTATAAAACTTAACTCTAGTTGGCTCATAGAAATTTTTATTTGTATAATGATCCTATATTATTATTTGATGCATGAAATACAAAAGAAATGAATATGGTTATTATTACTTTTATTAACTTATAAAATGACAATGTATATATTCTATTATGATAAACAAAGAAGTTTAGGATTCTTAATTTATTTATCTTTCTTTGTTGATGTGAGAAAAGATTTAATAACTAAGCATATTGTCTTTTGTTTGTGGTATTTGATGACATCACCTTTTATAATAGAAACTTATTAATTAAAATGTCCGATGGAAAAGATTTGATAAAAATATCTCTTAAGTACATATGAATAAGATAACTGGAATGACAAAGATGTTCGTATGTGATTTGCTATAGGAAAATATTCCTATAAAGTGATATGGAGATAAGATGATAGATCAATAATATGAAATGGATATTATGTTTGGTTTGAGATTTAAAGTTGGTTGTTTTACCAAGAATGTCTATTTTCCATAATTCACAATCCTGGATTTCTAGTTAAGAAATTCCTTTCCTATATATAATACTTCTTCCTATCCATCATTATTGTTACTATGATGAGCTTTACTTCACAAGAATGTTCTTATTCACTTTTTTATTCTTCTAAACTCATGGATGAATCTAATGAGTTTGATACTAAAGTATTTCATAGTTTTCTCATATCCTTGCTTGGTTATTTCCACTACTCTAATGTTGATAATCTTCAATCCAACAAGTAGTTCTTTCAAACTCCACTCATAACATTCCTTAATCATCCATCACTAATATTCCTCCATCAGATGTATGTGTCCAACTACCTTTCTCTAAGGCTTACTATCCTTTAGGATGAATAACACTACTTCCATAACTCTATGCTATGCTAGCTTTAATTGAATCTTACTGTCTTACATTTACTTTACTCTAATAACTTACACTCCAACCTCACATTATATTAATGTGGCTTGTAATGACTACTCTAGGATAACTTATCTATACTAGGGTTTTAATCATGTTCTACACACCAATATCATTTATACTAGATATAGGTGGACAATCCTGGTGAGTAAGGCATGATCATTATAATCCTTTAATTAATCATTTATAGCTTAGGTTTCCAATTGGCTAACCAAGGTTTCATTAATACCACTTTTCAATTGGATTGGAATTATCTTCTTAGTAGCTCATATTGGATTAAGGGTATTCATGGACTATGCCCTCTTTAAAAGATTTAAGTAGATTTTATGATAAGATCAAGAAATAGTAGAGCAAGTATTGATAGTTTGAGAATTTGTGAATCAATGGTTGATTACTCAACATTGATGAACAACAGATATTAAGATAGGTTCCATAAAGATTGATATGGAAAGAAAGATATATGGTGAATGATCTTTACTTAGTCTCTTTCCAACTCAGACTCATTAAAGAGTTAAAGTTAGGTATTACTATGATACTCATAGTAAGAATAGATAAGAATAAGATAGGTCAGGATTAGTCATTACATTTATATTACTTTAGTTGTAATCTTAACTTGGCATTTATGAGTTGTTGTGCTAAATATTATGGTATGATCCCTTAAGGATCAAATATTAATCCTTTAAGCAATGTATTAGGAGTAACCTTTTATTATCTTTGATCTATCCTTAGATCAATTCATGTTTTCCAAAATAAGGTTTTAGCAAAGGTCATATTGAAACTTATCACAGTCAACTTGATGATCTACTTCAATTCCATCAAGTTAAGAGAAGCTTCAATCACTTTGACAAGTTTTGTTTAAAAGCGTGAAAATTATTCGGATTTTCTATGCATGAATGCAATGCACATCTAGGTTCAGCTTATTTCTAATCTCTAATGTTGGGATGTTACAGACACTCCCCCTTAAAATAAACTTCATCCTCGAAGTTCGCAAACTCTCACGTTTTGGAGTAAGGAATTGAGTTGTAGTGGTTGCTACGTTTCTCCACTCCATGATGACCTTAAATGGAATTAATTGTAGTATTCCATAATCTGATAAGAACAAGTTTTAAGTTTCTATATGCCTGTGTTTGTGGTTAGAAGACTATATTTCTATTCTTGTCATAGTATAGTTGATACTGGTACTCCTTCCAAGATTGGATTTGAACTCATTTAGTCCATACCCATTGGAATTTCTTATTCTCTACAGATGCCCAATTGGATGTGTTGTAATACCTCTTAGGGATCACTTAAGAGTTGTTTATTCTAGAATTAGTCGGTTAAGTTTATCATTCTATCACCTTCGGGTTTATACCTTTTTAGGCTTTAGATAACCTTTCATTATCACATGTAGTACCTTTTCAATTTTCATTCATAATGTCTACTCTCACCCTTAGGGTTTACTAATATTTCTTCAAATTGTCTTTATAGTATTTATTGGCTTTATAACTAGAATGTTGGTCTCTATTCAGTTTATACTTTATCTAGTTAGGGTCTGATGAAAGATTGTACGGTGTATCCACACAATTGTGGATCTCCGAAGCAAATCTTTTAGGTTATATGTCGTACTTACTATTGGACATTTTCGCTGGGATAAGTCTGACTTTGCGAAGCATCTTGAAACACGATCGCCTTAAATGTTTATACTTCCTTAGGTATTATTTACTTTAGGCCAAATTTTATGCTCTTTATGCAACCATTAAGATGATCTGGTTAACTATGTCAACCAACACCGGCTGCGAACAAGATACCAACTATGGATCAGAATGCCGACTATGGATTAAGTACCAACGGCGGATCATTCTGGGTAGTAGGTATTACCTTACAGTTTCCGACCTACTACTGGCATTCTCTCTGAATTATCAGAGCTTAAATACAATTTTGGTTCCAAGGCGTCTTCTTTGTATTTATACATGATACTTCCATGAACTTGGTGCAACTATTTTATTAACTTCTTAGCATCTTACCTACTTTGAATGAGCTTTAAGTATATTACTTCTTGTTGCTCCATACATCTTTTACACTAAACTTCCTTCTGGAATCTGACTAAGAATAGTCTATGCTTTATCTATCCTCCGAATGGTGTGAATACTCCTTATATCTTTCTTCATCCTTCAAGCAAGTCTTCCTTTTGATATTTGAAATTCGTCACTCCCTTACACGAATTCCCATTCCTATCTAGGTCTATAACATCAAGTCATAACTGGGTGTTACATCATGCATTTGCACACCTAATTAAACTTCATGTACAGATCTAGTCAATCAAGAAGATCCAATAAGATCCAAAATTCGATAAACAACAAAACATATACCATGTATTATACATAGGATTTAACTAATTTACAAATGTACTAGATGTTCCAACGGTTTGCTCCACACCTATTTATATGTTTTATAGTTAACTTTGGTCTGAACTAGTTAAGTTATAAAGCATCTCAAGCCAAAACTATTCAAGCAAACACAAATAACATCGACCACCACTAACTAACCACAAAGATTGTTTAAACCTTATAAAAGGAATCTTTACTTCAAATGTTATTATTTTTGCCACTTCAAACAAGAACTCTCTTGAATAACATTTCATAGGTGTATATTTTATTGTTGCATAAATAGGTGTTGTTCACACACACTCACAAGCCCTAATAAGAAGCACAAGAGTGAAACTTATCTAAAAGTACAAAACATTGTAAAGTAACCATTTCCGGAATCCAAACCCTAGAACCACGTTATCCCCGGGATTCACATTTATAACATGCATCACACTACTTATGCATAAGAACATATTGCTTCTTTAAACATTAGTCCTTACCGGACCAATGATGCTGATTTCAGATTTTGGATCTTATATTACCTTGAGGACCGTGAGTGCATAATCTTGCAATCACAAAAGGCAAGTTCACACTTGCTCATGTCCTTTGGTTATTTTCTATAAAGTATTTTACAAATCCAATGTGGACATCACCTGCATTTGAAAAAGGTCCGAAAACACTATTTTCATGGTACGATCTGGGCAGCGGCGGCAGCGGTCGATGTAGAGGGTGGGCAGCGGCGGCAGCGGTCGATGTAGAGGGTGGGCAGGCCGGTGGCCCAAGTCGGGGTGGGGGACGCGACCAGGAGGAGGTGGCCGGAGACGGGATGGACGACGACAACCGACGGCGGCAACGTCGGCAGACAACCGACGACGACAGGGACGGTGGCGGTTGTGACGAGGTTGCAAAAGAAAAGAGTCTAACCTAACTCTGATACCATGTTAGGAATATGCAACATGTATTCCTCTGAAGACCAAAGGCCATAATATATAGTACATGTACAGATGGAAATATACATAAAAATCGCCTAACAAGTGGGGACATACAATACACAAATATACATCTAACACGGAGTTTTAAAAAATAAATCAAAGAAGGACTTGGACTTGACGATTCGACACAAAATCAATTCAAGTGAGGAGAAGGATGACTTAATGAATCTAGAAGCCAGTTGCGTCGGCGTGATGCATGGGAATATTTGCGGAAGTGGGATTAGAAGTAATTACGCATGATGTACTCGGTCAACGGCTGACTAATATCATACTACCTCCGTTTCAATGATTAAGAGTAATATTTTTTAAAAAAATTCAAAGTTACCATTTTTTACCAAATTTTTAAGAAAACTATCAATAACTATGATATTATATACCATGTGAAAATATGTTTCATGATGTATCAAAATGTATGAATTTCGTATTATAAATATTACTTCCTCCGTCCTAAAAAGGATGTCACAAGTTTATTCAAATTCGAATGAATCTATGTATTAAATGTGACTAGATACATTTAAATTTAGACAAATTTGAGACATCCTTTTTAATAAACCCTAGATTGAAACATGGGGCTCTGATATCACTTGTAATAACCGCGACAAGCAAATAACGAATAACGAAAAGGAAATCACAACAAGGGAACACATATTTAACATGGAAAAACCTCTACAACATAGAGAAGAAAAAACCGTAAACGCCAGCCAGCGAAAGTTTACTATATCGAGGAGTGTTTATAAACACCGGAGATTTTCACATATGTAACTTATCCCAATCAGTAGCTTACAAGAGGTTTATATAGCGGTAGAAACCTAGATATTCAACGATCCATACCGTACGCCTCCCGCAAGCCCCTGACAGCTCCACTCTGTCCAAGCCTCCAGCGACGGACCTTGCTTCACTCGTTAAAAGTTGGTCTTTACTTTATAAAATTTGGATCAACATATATAACAGGAGGTGATTCAATCTCTACCATAGCAACGCCTTAGAGGAAAGAGTGGAGCTGACAGGGGCATGCGGTGGGGACGGCAGTGTTTTTTTTTAAATGCAGCTGCGGCGTTGAGGGAGAATGTACCAGTCATGCACACGGGGGAAGACGAGGTTAGGAGGATTTTCAGATTTGTACCGTGTTGTAATTCGTTACTGAGTAATCGAATACCAGAGTAACCGAACCAGAGTACTAGAGTAACCGAACCAAACGTGTTTTAACGTCATCTCTTGTTAACACTGTAAATTATTACTGTGCTGTATTTCCGTTCATGATATATCTCATTTCCGGTTACGTTACAAATTCACAAACCAAACACGTTCATGATATATCTCATTTCCGTTCCACCTTTTTTTACTAGCAAATATTTCCTAACGAATTATAAAATTAATTCAGCCAAGACAACCTAATTAAGGCCGAGACCTGCCTTGGCACCCCGGTCGCAGTGTAAATTATTACTGTGCTGTGTGCCACACCTACTCAACATGAACATCACCACCCGTACGTCGAAGCCAACCAGTCGATCACAAGAACATGGACAACACACGCGAGCTGTGGAAAAAAAAAAAGGTATACACTACTAGGTGAAACATAAAACATGATCGAGACGACACACGTCATGTGGGCGGAGGTGACGAGTAGCACTGCCACTGCATGCCATGGCGACGCTGCTAGCTGCCTCCTAGCTCTTGCCCACCCTACGTAGTACGTACTCCACCGACAGAGACCTGCAGGCTTAATCAATCAAATCTCGCCGGATTTGGCGAAGCGCCCCTTGACCCTGAGCCTGCCGTCCGCCCGGGCCTTGCGCGATTCGTACCGGATCTGCTTCCCGAATCTGCGACCACAAGAAAGTAGCCTCAGTACGAGCGAGTAGTACTATGCTGTATGGCATGCATGGCATTTTTTTCTCTGATCTGAGCTCACATCCTGTTCTTCCTCTTCTCCTTGTAGCGCGAGATCACCATGCTACGGTCGGGGTAGGCGACGTCGTAGCAGCCGCCGATCTTGGGCTGCAGCTGGGCCGCTTCTGCTTCCGGCGCCGGTGCCGCCGCCGAGGGTGACGACGGGTGGTGGTCGTGCTGCACGCCGCTGGCGACGTCGACGCTGCAGCTGCTGCTACGGCTCAGGGCGGGGCAGACTTCCGCTATCTCCACGAACGACGACAGGCTCGGCTCCGCCGGCGAGCACTACAGGAACAGACAGCTAGGCCGACGGCAAAAAGCCCTCGGCGTAGCCCCTTTCACCGTCGGCGTACGCTACGCCGAGGGCTGCCGTCGGCGTAGCTCCCTCGGCGGAGGTCTCCCTCGGCGGAGCAACACGGCGTCGGCGTATCCTCGCGTCGGCGTGCGGCTTTGCCGACGGCGTTGGCTGCCGTCGGCGTATTAGCCGTCGGCGCCGGCATCCTCGCCCGTTAACGGCGGCTAACGCGGCGTGACGCCGACGGCGGCGCCCTCGGCGTAACCGACACGTGTACGCGCTGGCCTTCCGAGGCGGCGTGACGCCCGGCGGCCTCGGCGTATGAGCACGCGTGGCGCGCAGGCCTCCCCGGCGCTTAGGCCGACGGCCACGGCCCTCGGCGTATGGCCCACTTATACGCCGACGGCCAGGCCCTCGGCGTAGCGCAGACCAAATGGCACACAGCAAGGCCCTACGCCGACGGCAAGGCCCTCGGCGTATCACCTGCCCAGAATTTTTTTTTCAGCTCCGCAGCGATATATACCAAATGGCACAGTTTTGTTTCACAGCAATATGTACCAATTATCACAGCAATACTCACAACAATATGTGGAAATATATTCCATAGCAATTCAAACAACATCACATATGCCATACATGTATCA
The DNA here is from genome assembly GCA_030063025.1 of Avena longiglumis. Lineage (NCBI taxonomy): Eukaryota > Viridiplantae > Streptophyta > Magnoliopsida > Poales > Poaceae > Avena > Avena longiglumis. The sequence continues at coordinate 98,542,861 of CP125976.1, read as the reverse complement.
AACAAAGATCACATCGTTCATACATTATTCAAACATGTATCAAACAAGATCACACCATTCATACAGGGGTATCAACATCGCCACATGCATAGACAATAACAACCTACAACTCGAGGAGACGGGTGTACCGAGATCTCCCCGGTGAAAAGTGGCGACCTCTGAGGGTTGCGTCCATGAGAAGCAGCGGAAGAGCCACCGCCGAGGAGTAGGAGAAGTGTGAAGCTCGGAGAACCACTGCAGAATGGCGGAGATGGACCATCGTCATGAAGCGGTGTGATCGACGCCCATCCGTGGCGTGGCCAAAGTGCCGGTTCCCGAAGCTCCGTTCCTACATGTTGCCTACATGTTAGCAACTTTGAGGCAAAGTAAAGCGATAACCGTGGGTTCGCAAAGAACTTACCGGTGTCGATGCGTAGTAGGTCCTAGCGAAGCTTTCCTTCGATTGCCAAAATGGCATCGGACCTGGCATGGGAGGCACGGGCCCTAAATCTCTATTCGGCGTTTGAATATTCACCATCATGGCCTGCAAGATAGTTTAGAAGTCAGCCGTAGTACAACAAACGGGGAAGTGGGACTTGTATCTTTTGCAAAAATAAAGGTTCGGACTTACATTTACGTGCATGTAGATCACATTCGCCTCGATGCTTCGAAGGCCACCGATATTCCTCATAAGCGGCTTGAGCGCGTCTAACTCGAACTACAATTTCAAATACAAGGAATCTCGTCAGAGTTAGCCATGCATGGAACAAAACTCATAAAGATGATGAAAACGAAAAACTTACATCCTCGGCGGACGAGGCTGGTCACGGCGGGATAGGGGGCCGTCGGCGGTAGGTAGCCTTGAGACGGGCAAGCTCGTCTTGAGGGTAGGCTTGACCTTCTTATTCAGAATCTTGAGGCGTCCATGCTGCAATCCGTGCCCCGACAGACCACGACTCCTCGTCGATCTCCGCGTGAATGGGGTCATCCACATGGGGTGACGAGCCTTCACCATCGTCTTTGTAGTTCCCCAAGTCGTTCGGCAGTGCGAAGTACGGGCAACGAGGGTTGAGGCTCCGAGTAATTGGGCTTCTTCGCGCATCATCTCATAGACGGCGTCATGAATCACCTCCCGGGTTGTGCCTCGGCCACCGTGTCGCGAAAAGAAAATATTATGCATATGAAGTACAAACATAAGCGAAATGCACGCAGGTCGTTCCATGTATATCGCACCACCTTCCCTTGAAGCGGTCAAAGTTGCGGTTTCCAGCGGTCGTTCCACCATCGCCTCGGTTATCCGCGTTCGCCTCGACAAGGCTGCAAACTCTCGTCTTCTGAGCCACCTCGTCCTAACCAGCTCCTCCCATGCGAGTCGATGCGGCTCGGCCCAATCGGGGATAACCTGAAAATGCAATACTCAACTCCATAAAATGCAATGGCAACTTAGAAGCAATGTAGAATCTCATTGACATTTTACTCACCGACATGTACTCTTCAAGGCGTCATCGAGTACTCAGGATTAGGGTTCCTACCGACAATGTCTTCCTTCGACCCTCACGCCTGCCTGTCGAAGTGGCTAGCGGTCAGTGACCTTCGTTGTACCACACCGGGGTCAACTTCACACAAGCCCCAAGCAAAGTCCTCTGCGCCTTCTCCACAGTCCTCCTCGGCCACACGGTAAAAGCACTTCAATCATGCATAAGAGTCATGAGTTAGCACGTGGGGTCATCAAGTATGAACATAACTCGAAATATGCCTTACCCAAAACTTGGTGATGACAAAGATCGCTGCCGGGAAAGCCCGGGACACGGTAGTGTCAGTAGTCCGCCCAAGTAGTAGCTAGCTTCTGTCACCCTCGGGGTAATGTGATAGCCGGCCGAACTTCCTAATCGAGCTCCAACGAGGCTGTTAGGAAGGCGAGCCTTGGTCCCCGGAGAAATGTCCAATTGCACAAAATAAACATTAGTACACAATATGGAATAATAAAATGTTTTAAATTGCCAAATTAGTAAACTTACTCAAGGCCATCTGAATAATAAGGGCTTTCGCCTCACAGTCCTAGGCTCAAACTTCTCGTCGGGGACTCCGATTCCCCACGATTCCGCAATTTCTTCGTGCAACCAACTCGCTGCTAGTGTCCCTCGTGTCGGTCCCCGCCTCCTCGGTCCTCGCCTCCCTCGACTGCCTCTCTCGACTCGCCTCCCTCTCGGCCCCTGCTCTGTCGGGAACAACTCAGAGCCACGCTTAAGAGCAGGGTGGTGGGTCAAAGTCCACGCCTCCTCCGTGGCACCTCGTCCTCCTCGACCTCGGCCTCGACCCGTCCTCACTTGAGGAGCAAGATCGGGAATAGCGGATTGGGATTTGGCTGTCTCCCCTCCGTGTAGCACTTTTCTTCTGTTGCCAGCGCATTAAGCAAGGGCGAACTGGTTGCCTTGCCGCTGCTCATATTGTTCAATCACCTGCATTAAGTAAGAGAAAACAGTTAACAAAGACATAATAAAATGTATACACAAAGAATAAAGGCATAATGCAATTAAGAAAACAAGCACAAAGACATAATAAAATGCATTAAAAAATAAATACTCACTATCATTTTCATTCTCATTCTCATTCACATTTTCATTCTCATTCTCACTATCACTATCTTTTGAGTAGAAATCTGGATTCTCATCGAAGGGTGTAGGCTCATCATCGTTGTCATTCTCGGTATGGAGCTTCTCGAGCATACTTATGTCATGTAGATTCACCACTGACTCACCCCGAGTTTCTACATCATTCCCAAGATCCTCAAGATCAACCGGTTCTAAATCAAAGTGTCCGAAGTCCTCTTGCTCTTGATAGAAAATTCCCTCGTACGTTAAAGGGTTAATGTTGTTGTAATCGTCCTCGGAGGGAATCGGTAGGTTACCATGTGGCGATACCTGGAACACGACTTCCCAGCCCTGGAGTTCCGCTTTCTGGCATGGGTAGGGCAAATAATAAACTTGGTTGGCTTGGTGAGCAACAACAAAGACGTCGGCTCCGCTATAGGTGGTTGAAGGCCTAACTTCAACTAACCCAATGGAAGGGGTACTTCTCGGTCCACCTTGGTCAAACCAGTGGCACTTGAACACAACAAGATTGAGTTCGACATTAAATGCGATTGAAGGTCACCGTATACATTCTCTAACCTTCCGTAGTAATCAAGGGAATCGGCTCCTTTGGTGAACACCCCAAGATTTACCGTTTTGCATTCGGTCGCCCTTTACGGTGCGTCTCAGTATGGGCGAAACCCATTCACATCATACTTCTCATACTTCATGACATTACAACCTTGGGAAACACATTTCAGCTCATCGACATCTCAACGTTGGGATCGGCTCCCTCAGTACAAGAGGAATTTGTTGCGTTCGGTGATTCGTGGAATAAGAGCGACAAGTCACATATTGCAAGGTAAGAGGACGGTTAGAAATTACTTTTCCATAAACCAGACACAAAGTTTTTTATTTCTGGAGCACCCTCTTTCAAGAGAGTGTCCAACTCCATGGGAGAGGATCGGTCGGTCCCGACCCTTTGCTCATCCGTGAAATCGCTAAGAAGGAGAAAATAAGCATTAGACGGAGACCGAGATACTAGCTGCATAGAGAAATAGGGTGTTCACCATTTTACCTAATGAAATCGACCACTTCCTTCATGTTCATAAGCACATAGAGCATTATGCAATCCTTCTCTTCCTTGACAACCTATATTTTAGTCCTTTACCGGCCTTGCCACCGGAAATTGGAATAGTTCGAGATTGGGGTCATTCTTGGGCAGGTCGACATTGTAACGAGAGACCGGGTTATGCATAGTGGGAACATCATCGGGCGATGGGTTGTCATGGCGTCACATCTCCGAAGGCATGTTGCTTCACTATGCATGCTTCAATCTTGGCTTTGTTTCGATTATCTTTCGAATATACTTAAACTCTCTCTCAATACAAAATTGCCAACGAAATTGCACCGGCCCCCAATAGTGCACAATGAGATGTGCCATCGGAGTAAAGAAGCTGGCGGAAAGATCATCTCCAAATTGCATAGCAACTCCGGCACTGAACTTGCGACTTCTCAATCACCGGAGGACATATCTGCTTAGCACGGAGGGCGGAAGAAATGGCTCAACTCAAGCACTCGCCATACTTTTCGGGAGATACCCTCGAACCATCACCGCATCGGCCGCTCAATCCATATATGATAGTCGTGACTCTTGAGCCCGTTGACTTGTCCCGTCAAAGATTGACTCCTTACTTATATTCGAACAATAACCGTCGGGAACATCACGGCGTATTTGAGCCACCTAAATGACTCCTTCTTTTGGACATTATCAAAGGCGTTAGTAGGCATGCGGCTTGAACCAATTCTTTCGACCAGACGGTGGGAGGCTGCATGTGTAATCTCTTCCTATCACAAAGCTTCTCAACATCAACTCTAGCCTTGACATTATCCTTTGACTTCCAGGAATGTTTAGGACTGTGTGAAAAGGACTCCCGACATTCTTTTGATTGTGCATCACATCGATGTTATGGGGAAGTTCGAGGTCCTTGTAATACGAGATTCGTTAAGGCTGCCACGTGAGTCCAATTATCGTTACACCATATCCGCAAATTGATGGCTGGTTCCATGGCGCGAGAGCACGTATCTCGGCATCAACAAGCGCACCCTCGAACTTTGGTACCTCTTTACTTCATGCACAACTTTGCCCTTCTTGAAGTTCTTTCTATCTTCTCTGAGCGAATGATTTCTTTTGAGGTCTTGTCGATTCGTGTCAAGCGCAACATATTTGCGACCGACTTTAGCCAAAGGAACTCAAGTCGGTGCACCTTGGGCATGGCCACTTACCACTGTACACCATCCGCACGTTAGGGCGTGCCGGCATGTCATGCATAGTATATTGTAACCAAACTTTCATCAAAAGTTTCTCTTTGATGCTTTCGGTCGTATGTCAACGTCCGTGTATCCAAGAGTGGTTCAAATCATCCACAATCGGCTGCATGTAGACACTCAAGTTCTTCCCTGATACTCAGGTCTGGAATTATCAGCGACAAAAACATGGTCTTCCGTTGCATTAATACTCGGGAGGAGATTGAGCGGAATAACATACACCGGCCAAGGCAATTTGTCGAGGTCGTCGACATACCATATGGGTTGAAGCCATCTGTTGCTATCGCAATTCTAACATTCCGAGCCTCTTCTGCCCACCGGGGGTATTTGTCATCGAAGTTCTTCCATGCCTTACCATCAGATGGATGTCCCATCTTCTTCCGTCCGTGCCCGTCCTCGTATCTTTTCCCCTTCTTGTGCCACGTCATCAGGGGTAGCCCGGCATAGCTCTCTGTTGTTTTGTGTTTGTTTAGGTCCTAGGATGATGTAAAACCATGTTGGCTCACAAGTTGGTGCACTATCCTACCCGGTTTCACCTCGTGGGAGATTCCACCTCATACAGGAACCTTCGCCTCTAGGTTAGAGCGCATGCATGCGAGGGACACATGCAAGCACCTATATATACCAACCTCTAACCACACACACACATATGCTAGGGGCACATGCAAGTTTTCATCTCATTCGATGTTCTCGTGGTCTTCCTCGTGAAACCACGATCTCTGTGCACTCGGATCGTCTACCCTAGACGTTCCTCCCGACAGGTAGCCCAGTAGCTCTCTCTTGTTTTGTGTTTGTTTAGGTCATAGGGTGATGTCAAACCATGTTGGCTCACAAGTTGGGGCACTATCCTACCGGTTTCACCTCGACGGGAGATTCCACCTCATACTGGCCCTGAACCTTCGCCTCTAGGTTAGGCGCATGCATGCGAGGGGACACATGCAAGCACCTATATATACCAACCTCTAACCACACCCACACACACACATATGGGGCACATGCAAGTTTTCATCTCATTCCGATGTTCTCGTGGTCTTCCTCCGTGAAACCACGATCTCTGCACACTCGGATCGTCTACCCCCTAGACGTTCCTCCGAGGTAGCCCGGCGTAGCTCTCTCTTGTTTTGTGTTTGTTTAGGTCATAGGGTGATGTCAAACCATGTTGGCTCACAAGTTGGGGCACTATCCTGCGGTTTCACCTCGACGGGAGATTCCACCTCATACGGCCCGAACCTTCGCCTCTAGGTTAGGCGCATGCATGCGAGGGGACACATGCAAGCACCTATATATACCAACCTCTAACCACACCCACACACACATATGCTAGGGCACATGCAAGTTTTCATCTCATTCCGATGTTCTCGTGGTCTCCCTCCGGCGAAACCCTGATCTCTGTGCACACTCGGATCGCCTCCCCCCCTAGACGTTCCTCTGACAGGGGTAGCCCGGCATAGCTCTCTGTTGTTTTGTGTTTGTTTAGGTCCTAGGATGATGTAAAACCATGTTGGTTCACAAGTTGGTGCACTATCCTACCGGTTTCACCTCAACGGGAGATTCCCCTTATCTGGTCCTGAACTGCGCTTCTAGGTTAGGCGCATGCATGCGAGGGGACACATGCACGCACCTATACCAACCTCTCACCACACTCACACACATATTCTAGGGACACATGCAAGTTTTCATCTGATTCGATGTTCTCGTGGTCTTCCTCCGTGAAACCACGATCTCATGCACTCGGATCGTCTACCCCTAGACGTTCCTCGACAGGTAGCCCGGCATAGCTCTCTGTTGTTTTGTGTTTGTTTAGGTCCTAGGATGATGTAAAACCATGTTGGCTCACAAGTTGGGGCACTATCCTGCGGTTTCACCTCAACGGGAGATTCCCCATCTGGTCCTAACCTCGCTTCTAGGTTAGGCGCATGCATGCGAGGAGGACACATGCACCTATACCAACCTCTCACCACACTCACACACATATTCTAGGGACACATGCAAGTTTTCATCTGATTATGATGTTCTCGTGGTCTTCCTCCGGCGAAACCCTGATCTCTGTGCACACTCGGATCGTCTACCCCCTAGACGTTCCTCGACAGGATAGCCAGTAGCTCTCTCTTGTTTTGTGTTTGTTTAGGTCATAGGGTGATGTCAAACCATGTTGGCTCACAAGTTGGGGCACTATCCTGCGGTTTCACCTCGGGAGATTCCACCTCATACGGGCCCTAACCTTCGCCTCTAGGTTAGAGCGCATGCATGCGAGGGGACACATGCAAGCACCTATATACCAACCTCTAACCACACCCACACACACATATGCTAGGGGCACATGCAAGTTTTCATCTCATTCGATGTTCTCGTGGTCTTCCTCGTGAAACCACGATCTCTGTGCACACTCGGATCGTACCCCTAGACGTTCCTCCGAGGGGTAGCCAGTAGCTCTCTCTTGTTTTGTGTTTGTTTAGGTCATAGGGTGATGTCAAACCATGTTGGCTCACAAGTTGGGGCACTATCCTACCGGTTTCACCTCGACGGGAGATTCCACCCTCATCTGGCCGGAACCTTCGCCTCTAGGTTAGAGCGCATGCATGCGAGGGACACATGCAAGCACCTATATATACCAACCTCTAACCACACCACACACACACATATGCTAGGGCACATGCAAGTTTTCATCTCATTCCGATGTTCTCGTGGTCTTCCTCCGTGAAACCCCGATCTCTGTGCACACTCGGATCGTCTACCCCCCTAGACGTTCCTCTGACAGGGGTAGCCCGGCATAGCTCTCTGTTGTTTTGTGTTTGTTTAGGTCCTAGGATGATGTAAAACAATGTTGGTTCACAAGTTGGTGCACTATCCTACCCGGTTTCACCTCAACGGGGAGATTCCCCTTATCTGGTCCGGAACTCAAGCTTCTAGGTTAGGCGCATGCATGCGAGGGACACATGCACGCACCTATACCAACCTCTCACCACACTCACACACATATTCTAGGGACACATGCAAGTTTTCATCTGATTCCGATGTTCTCGTGGTCTTCCTCCGGCGAAACCCTGATCTGTGCACACTCGGATCGTCTACCCCCCTAGACGTTCCTCTGACAGGGGTAGCCCGGCATAGCTCTCTGTTGTTTTGTGTTTGTTTAGGTCCTAGGATGATGTAAAACCATGTTGGCTCACAAGTTGGTGCACTATCCTACCCGGTTTCACCTCAACGGGGAGATTCCCCCTTATACGGGTCCGGAACCTGCGCTTCTAGGTTAGAGCGCATGCATGCGAGGAGGGACACATGCACGCACCTATACCAACCTCTCACCACTCACACACATATTCTAGGGACACATGCAAGTTTTCATCTGATTCCGATGTTCGTGGTCTTCCTCCCATGAAACCACGATCTCTGTGCACTCGGATCGTCTACCCCCTAGACGTTCCTCCGAGGATAGCCGGCGTAGCTCTCTCTTGTTTTGTGTTTGTTTAGGTCATAGGGTGATGTCAAACCATGTTGGCTCACAAGTTGGGGCACTATCCTACCGGTTTCACCTCGACGGGAGATTCCACCTCATCTGGGCCGGAACCTTCGCCTCTAGGTTAGGCGCATGCATGCGAGGGACACATGCAAGCACCTATATATACCAACCTCTAACCACCCACACACACACATATGCTAGGGGCACATGCAAGTTTTCATCTCATTCCGATGTTCTCGTGGTCTTCCTCCCACAAACCACGATCTCTGCACACTCGGATCGTCTACCCCTAGACGTTCCTCAGCGAGGGTAGCCAGCGTAGCTCTCTCTTGTTTTGTGTTTGTTTAGGTCATAGGGTGATGTCAAACCATGTTGGCTCACAAGTTGGGGCACTATCCTGCGGTTTCACCTCGACGGGAGATTCCACCTCATCTGGGCCGGAACCTTCGCCTCTAGGTTAGGCGCATGCATGCGAGGGGACACATGCAAGCACCTATATACCAACCTCTAACCACACCCACACACACACATATGCTAGGGCACATGCAAGTTTTCATCTCATTCCGATGTTCTCGTGGTCTTCCTCCGTGAAACCACGATCTCTGCACTCGGATCGCTCACCCTAGACGTTCCTCCGACAGGTAGCCCGCGTAGCTCTCTCTTGTTTTGTGTTTGTTTAGGTCATAGGGTGATGTCAAACCATGTTGGCTCACAAGTTGGGGCACTATCCTACCGGTTTCACCTCGACGGGAGATTCCACCCTCATCTGGGCCGGAACCTTCGCCTCTAGGTTAGGCGCATGCATGCGAGGGGGGACACATGCAAGCACCTATATATACCAACCTCTAACCACACCCACACACACACATATGCTAGGGGCACATGCAAGTTTTCATCTCATTCCGATGTTCTCGTGGTCTTCCTCCGGCGAAACCCTGATCTCTGTGCACACTCGGATCGTCTACCCCCCTAGACGTTCCTCGGCGAGGTAGCCCGCAGCTCTCTGTTGTTTTGTGTTTGTTTAGGTCCTAGGATGATGTAAAACCATGTTGGTTCACAAGTTGGTGCACTATCCTACCGGTTTCACCTCAACGGGAGATTCCCCTTATACTGGTCCCGAACTCCGCTTCTAGGTTAGGCGCATGCATGCGAGGGGACACATGCACGCACCTATACCAACCTCTCACCACACTCACACACATATTCTAGGGACACATGCAAGTTTTCATCTGATTCCGATGTTCTCGTGGTCTTCCTCCGTGAAACCACGATCTCAGGCACTCGGATCGTCTACCCCCCTAGACGTTCCTCTGACGGGGGTAGCCCGGCATAGCTCTCTGTTGTTTTGTGTGTGTTTAGGTCCTAGGATGATGTAAAACCATGTTGGCTCACAAGTTGGTGCACTATCCTACCGGTTTCACCTCAACGGGAGATTCCCCCTTATACTGGTCCTAACTGCGCTTCTAGGTTAGGCGCATGCATGCGAGGAGGGACACATGCACGCACCTATACCAACCTCTCACCACACTCACACACATATTCTAGGGACACATGCAAGTTTTCATCCGATTAGATGTTCTCGTGGTCTTCCTCGTGAAACCACGATCTCAGGCACACTCGGATCGTCTGCCCTAGACGTTCCTCCAGCGAGGATAGCCCGGCGTAGCTCTCTCTTGTTTTGTGTTTGTTTAGGTCATAGGGTGATGTCAAACCATGTTGGCTCACAAGTTGGGGCACTATCCTACGGTTTCACCTCGGGGAGATTCCACCTCATACGGGCCCGAACCGCCTCTAGGTTAGGCGCATGCATGCGAGGGACACATGCAAGCACCTATATACCAACCTCTAACCACACCCACACACACACATATGCTAGGGGCACATGCAAGTTTTCATCTCATTCCGATGTTCTCGTGGTCTTCCTCGTGAAACCACGATCTCTGCACACTCGGATCGTCTGCCCCCTAGACGTTCCTCCGACAGTAGCCGTAGCTCTCTCTTGTTTTGTGTTTGTTTAGGTCATAGGGTGATGTCAAACCATGTTGGCTCACAAGTTGGGGCACTATCCTACCGGTTTCACCTCGACGGAGATTCCACCCTCATCGGGCCCGAACCTTCGCCTCTAGGTTAGGCGCATGCATGCGAGGGGGACACATGCAAGCACCTATATATACCAACCTCTAACCACCCACACACACACATATGCTAGGGCACATGCAAGTTTTCATCTCATTCGATGTTCTCGTGGTCTTCCTCCGTGAAACCACGATCTCTGTGCACACTCGGATCGTCTACCCCTAGACGTTCCTCGGAGGGTAGCCGGCATAGCTCTCTGTTGTTTTGTGTTTGTTTAGGTCCTAGGATGATGTAAAACCATGTTGGTTCACAAGTTGGTGCACTATCCTACCGGTTTCACCTCAACGGGAGATTCCCTTATACGGTCCGGAACCTGGCTTCTAGGTTAGGCGCATGCATGCGAGAGGGACACATGCACGCACCTATACCAACCTCTCACCACACTCACACACATATTCTAGGGACACATGCAAGTTTTCATCGATTCATGTTCGTGGTCTTCCTCCGTGAAACCACGATGCATGCACTCGGATCGTCACCCCCTAGACGTTCCTCCGGCAGGGTAGCCCGGCATAGCTCTCTGTTGTTTTGTGTTTGTTTAGGTCCTAGGATGATGTAAAACCATGTTGGCTCACAAGTTGGTGCACTATCCTACCGGTTTCACCTCAACGGGAGATTCCCCTTATCTGGTCCGGAACTGCGCTTCTAGGTTAGGCGCATGCATGCGAGAGGGACACATGCACGCACCTATACCAACCTCTCACCACACTCACACACATATTCTAGGGACACATGCAAGTTTTCATCTGATTCGATGTTCGTGGTCTTCCCGTGAAACCACGATCTCTGTGCACTCGGATCGTCCCCCTAGACGTTCCTCGGCGAGGATAGCGGCGTAGCTCTCTCTTGTTTTGTGTTTGTTTAGGTCATAGGGTGATGTCAAACCATGTTGGCTCACAAGTTGGGGCACTATCCTGCAGTTTCACCTCGACGGGAGATTCCACCTCATCAGCCGGAACCTTCGCCTCTAGGTTAGGCGCATGCATGCGAGGGACACATGCAAGCACCTATATATACCAACCTCTAACCACACCCACACACACATATGCTAGGGGCACATGCAAGTTTTCATCTCATTCCGATGTTCTCGTGGTCTTCCTCCCACAAACCACGATCTCTGCACACTCGGATCGCCTACCCCCTAGACGTTCCTCCGACAGGTAGCCCGGTAGCTCTCTCTTGTTTTGTGTTTGTTTAGGTCATAGGGTGATGTCAAACCATGTTGGCTCACAAGTTGGGGCACTATCCTGCGGTTTCACCTCGGGAGATTCCACCTCATACGGCCCGAACCTTCGCCTCTAGGTTAGCGCATGCATGCGAGGGACACATGCAAGCACCTATATATACCAACCTCTAACCACACCCACACACACACATATGCTAGGGGCACATGCAAGTTTTCATCTCATTCGATGTTCTCGTGGTCTTCCTCCCAAACCCCGATCTCTGTGCACACTCGGATCGTCTACCCCCTAGACGTTCCTCCGGCAGGTAGCCCGGCATAGCTCTCTCTGTTGTTTTGTGTTTGTTTAGGTCCTAGGATGATGTAAAACCATGTTGGTTCACAAGTTGGTGCACTATCCTACGGTTTCACCTCAACGGGAGATTCCCCTTATACGGTCCTAACCCGCTTCTAGGTTAGGCGCATGCATGCGAGGGGACACATGCACGCACCTATACCAACCTCTCACCACACTCACACACATATTCTAGGGACACATGCAAGTTTTCATCTGATTCGATGTTCTCGTGGTCTTCCTCCGAAACCACGATCTGCACACTCGGATCGCCTACCCCTAGGCTCCTCTCGACAGGTAGCCCGCGTAGCTCTCTTTGAATGCTTCTCCAAAATGTGTGATACATAAAATTCACACACATTTCATGTGGGCGTGAGGGTGCTATTCGAACCACATGCGATAATAACACTTACAAACATATAGAAATTTGTCGGTGTGAGAAGATTAGCGACATTTCATGTGGGCGTGGAGACTGCCATTCAGAGGGTACGAAATCATCCAATTAATAAAAATAGAACATAAATAATTGATACAAATATAAAATAAGTGTGCAAGTAGAAAGGAAAAAATGTAGAGGGATACGCCGAGGGTCACCGTCGGCGTACGTGATGGGTACGCCGAGGGTCACCGTAGACGTACTGGGGATGGAGCTATGCCGAGGGTCGCCGTCGGCGTAACTGACGGCACCGTTAGCGCGCCGTCTGCGCTGGCTGGTATGTGCCACGCGTCCCCTGGCTACGCCGAGGGCCTAACTATGCCGAGGGTGACCGTCGGCGTAGGGTATACTACGCTGACGGCTTGGCTACGCCGAGGGCTGGCGACTTGGGCTGGCCTGGTCCGGTCCTACGCCGACGGCCCCGACGTTTGGCCGTCGGCGTAGCAAGCGGCCGTCGGCGCATCTGGCCTTTCCTGTAGTGGAGCTCGCCGGGGCTTGCTCGCGCTTCTCCGGCAGCAGGACGCCGCCGCTGCGATCCCAAGCCTGATCCTCATGGTGCTGTGGAACGAGGTGACAGCTCGAGTCATTTTGCAAGAATTTCAACCCCTATAGTTGGGAGTGAAACATGAGATGCCGTATGTAACATGAATTGGTTGTTCTGTCATGTTGTGGAATTGTACTGAAAGGGATTTTGGTGGACCGAGGAAAGCAAAGATATCATTAGCGGTACTATCAGTATCATAATAACGTCTCTACTACCATTAGACTAGTGTAGCAACTGAAAAGATCCTTAGAGCATGTGCAGCGTTTAGACTTGGTGCTAAGAAACTATGTCAGAAAAAGCTGGTCATGCAAGATGGTACTAGCAGAGAGCATGGTCGGTGGGTCCAAGCCAGCTAAAAACTAGTAGTTTCTTTACAATAGTACTATTTTTGCCATGCAGACACAACTGCTCTGACTGGTGGCCCTGTCTCAGATTTTATTCTCTTAGCCCCGTGTCTAAAGCTAGACTCGAGCCAAGGAATTGTGTTCTTAGACACAGGCTGTGCAGTGTTTAGACTCACGTCTAGAACCAAAAAGTCATTCTTAGACATAGCATTTTACCAACGCTGCACACGCTCTTATAGCTACTCCTGTCTCTATTGTTCTGATTGCACTCGATCAGTTAATTCGATCGTGTACAGGAGTTGAACATTATGACATGGCCCATTATTACAATATATACCGTGCTGATCACAAATCGAAGACTGGCAGCTCGAGTGTTTTTGGATTGGAAATTTTTCAGCCGCTATAGTGGGGGTGAAAAACATGATGGCAAAACATTTTTTCAAGAGTACGATATTTTTATGAAAGGCAGCAACAATTTACAAGAGACCGAGGTCACTTTGCGAACAAAGGCCTTGGCCACACACCACACACGCTTAACTATAACTCTAACTTTAAAATCTAAAGCCTACTCTCGCAGCATGATTAACCTATCTCCTCTAGCCACCGCTAACATCCAACACTGAAGCTGATTTGGGTGGACCGAGGAAATCATGACATACTGTACTGAAGCTGATTTAGGTGGACTGAGGAAATCAAGACATCATTAACGTACTAACAATACCATAATCATCTCTATTATTGGACTAGCGTGCTACTAGTCTAGTCAGTTGCAACCGAAAATATCCTTAATTAGCCAGTCATGACTCCGTTGTTGTGATTGCACTTGATTAATGCGATGGCATGGGAGTTGAGAAGATTATTATAACATGGCCCATAATAATAGGGATGCTGACAAATCGAAGACTATGAGTAGACTCCAAGGGTTTGTGAGACTTTGCGATGAGTCGTCTGGTTCACAGATTCAGGGTTCAGCTGTACGTGTACTGTTTGTTGTGTAAATTCAGAGATATTTTTCTTCCTCAAAATGTGAAGTCACGAAAACGAACAAACCTGACGAGGTACGGTGATGCTCGCTGCCTCCTCGCTGACCGCCTCAGTCCCAAGATCTCCAAAGCCACCATGCCCAATACCATAACCCGAAGATGCCCATGGAGGCAGCAGATGGCCGGCCGGCTCGGCCTCGACGTACGCCGCCGCCGCTTCCGACTTGGCCAGCTCGCCGAGCTGCCGGAGAACCTCGCCGTCCAGCTCCCCGCAGGGCGGCGGACTCCGGCTCTTGCACATGCACAAACCATCAGAGACTTCCTTCGCCGGATGGTGAACAGTAACTGCACGCTACAGGTTTTACTAACCTCGGGGGAGGTAGAGGAGGTGAGGAGGGGCTGGAGGCCATGGCAGGAGGTGGTGGGCACGATGACGTCCTCGAAGCTGAGCACCCGGGGCTCCTCCCAGACGGCCCACCACGCCTCGTCGGCCGTCGCCTTCTCGCCGCCCAACCCGTGGACGACGACGCCGAGGATGGCCGCGAGCTCCCCCACCGAGGGGCACCCGGTGTACCCTTCCACCGTGCCGCGGTCGTGAAGCAGCAGCGGCGGCTGCGGCCCCCCGCCCTGTCCCGCGCCACGGCGGTTCTCGTCGAAGTCGCAGTCGGAGCAGAGGAACCGCGCGGCGCCGCGGCGGACGGAGGCCCCGGCGGCGCGGCAGGCGGCGCAGAGCGGGGCGCGGGCGTGGCGGGAGGAGACCGTGTTGGCGCCGTGCACGTGGCGGTCGCACGGCAGGCACAGCCCCGCGGCGTCCGCGCGGCAGTACACCACCGCCGGCGTGTCGCCGCAGAAGTAACACGGGGCCATCGTCGGCGCCGGCGCCGGCGCTGCCACCACGGTGGTGTCGGCAGGAACATCCCCGGAGACGGTGCCGATGCCAGACATGGCTTTCTCTGCCTCTTCTTCGACTTGTCGGGCAGTCTGGGTGGTGGCAGCTGTAATAGGCACCGCGCGCGGAAGCGACAAGAGAGATAGGTGGGCGTCCGTGGACGCCATGAATGAATGGCCCGGTTGCTTGACGGGTGGGGGGAGGGGGAGGACAAGTGTGACGGCCACAGTAAAGAGCCGGAATCGACGGGCTCGAAAGGGAGAGATCGGCGTCTCGGGGAGGTCGATGAGACGGCTTCGAAGTTCCTACGTATGCAGAGAGCCAAGAGGGCCAGCCGAGAGGTGGCGCTCAGTGTCACTCTCGCTGGCTCGCACTACTGTAGCATGGTCACACATAACTACGAAACTGTTAGCGGGCATCGCACATGGAGAGATGGAAAAGGAAAATGATCCCCATCCCCGGACAATGCATCGTCTGGGTCGCCCTGCCCCGAACGCCTCCCCTCGAAGGAACCCGAGTTCCACCTCTCCTCCCTCCTAGGCACTCGACACCGCTTCGGCGACGCCCCTCCTCTCCCGCCGGCCGCCTGCAGGAGATTCCTCGCCGCCGGTCCTCCTCTCCCCGCCGCTGGAGCCCAACAACCGCCACCGTGAGCCAGCTTCCACCACCCAGCCGCCGTCCCGGCCCGCCGTTTCGGCGCCCGGCCACGCCCATACCAAGCGTGTCACCTCTCTGTCGCGTCGCGACCTCTCACTACTAGGAAAACGGCTATAGGTAATCCAAACTTCTGTGGCTCACGTGGTTGAAGTGCCCCACGGGTAAAACAGACGTGGCTCACCTGTGGACAGTGCCCTACTAGTAACTACAACAACTGTGACGCACATGGTTATGGCGCGCCACAGATGTGTGTGGGTCAGGGCCTGCTGGCCGCATGCCGCATATCTGTAGCGCACATGGAGAAGGTGCACTACGGATGTTATGGTTAACCGTGGCGCACGTAGAGGGGGTGCGCTACTCCTAAGTGGAGGCCTCTCTGTTCTGTAAATGGCCAGACACATATGTGGCGCACTAGGGACATGTGCGCCACGGTTGTGTTTTGTTCCTGTAGCGCACTAGGGACACGTGCACCACGGTTGTGTCGACCGGTATTTTTTTGGTAGCTCCACTTTGTGCACATGTGTGATCATCTACCACCCCACACTTCATTTTCTCTTTCTTCTTCCTCCTTAGATCTAGTCGGGATCCTTCTCATTCCCACCTCAATTTCTCCACTCATTCACCATTTTTAGCATGTGGAACTTGCCTTGGATGTTACATATGTAATAGAGAAAGCTCTTCGGTCTCTCTCGCACATCTCCTTTTCCGGTCTCGCGCGCACCTCTCCTTTCCATCTTCTCGCGATCTCGGTCTCTCACCTCGGTAAGTTATCCATGTAAGGATGTGTTCATGTGTATATGGATGATATGCTTATATGTATGTAGATGATTGATGCTCATGATGTGTGTATGGAGATGATCGATGGTCATGTGTGTATATATATGGAGAGTATCGATGCTCATATGCATGCATGTGTGTGTATGGAGAGGATAATGATATGTTCATGTGTGTATGGATCGGTCTCTCTCTTGTGTTTGTGTGTGAACAAGTTGCCATTTGTTTTGCCAAAATGTTGATTAATTTTCATTTTGGCAAGACTTTGGCATTTTGCAAAGGTTCTAATTTTAGGATAGGTCATGCCGAAATTTTCTATAGAACATGCATTGCATGCATGCTTTCATTATATGGTTCTAATAGACTTCTAATTGTATTGTGTACACCGTGTGCAGGCAAAAATGGTCCGCATAATGAGCGAAGGCATTGTGGCTAGATTTTTGAAATGTGCGACGACCGACATGATACGAAATAACAAGACGGAGATAAGATGTCCGTGCAGAAGATGCAAACTCAACTGGGTGATCGACCCATATTCCAGGAATAATCTGCAGGCGCACCTGCTCCGCCATGGTTTTATGGATGGATACACTCGTTGGATAAGCGATGACGAAGACGATGGAGACGGTGAAGGTGGGAAACATGACGATGATCATCACGGCGAGGACGGGCGAGATGATGAAGAGTCTCCTGGAGATGGTGAAGGTGCGAAAGAAGACCGAGATGATGATGATCTAGATGCCGGAGGAGCAGACGACGATGGAACAACATCAGGCTGGGTGCGGGACCCTTATGTGCAAGAGCTGCTTCTCAAGCGGGCATTTAGTAACCTGTGGCTTCCGCTAGAGAGAAAGCCAAGCTTGCGCAACTTGAGAAAGACGCGATTACTCCATTGTATGAAGGATGCAGGCCCGATGATACCCGGTTGAATGTAACGCTCAAGGCTATGGAGATGAAGGCAAAACACAAATTGAGCGACGCAAGTTTTGACGATATGATGGCATTGTGGCATGATCGTCTCCCGGAGGGGAACACGTGTCCAACTAGTATCGAGGACGCCAAGAAAATCGTCTGTCCTCTCGATCTACCGCACATTAGATATCACGTATGCATCAACGATTGAATCATTTATCGGGGCGAGGACACGGAGAAAACCACATGTCCGGTGTGCGGCGTGAGTCGATACAAGAAAGGGAAGAAAGCACCTCGAAAAGTGGTATGGTACTTTCATATCACTCGTCAGCGGCGCTATTTCGCGGACCCTAAGGAAGCGAAGCTCATGCGATGGCATGCGAAAGGAAGAAGCCGGAGATGACGATGACACCAAAGGATGAGCTCCGACACACCCTTCGAGATGCTAGCTGAAAGCATTGGACCTCAAATTCGAATTTGGTGGAGATTCGAGAAACATCGAGCTTGGTGCGAGCACCGATGGACTCAATCCGTTCGGTAGCGAGCAGCACGCAAAGACTTAGCCCGTGTTCGTATGGATGTACAACCTCCTCCATGGTTGTGCATGAAGAAGAAGTACATACAAATGAGTATGCTAATTCAAGGGCGAAACAACCTGGTACCGACATCAATATGTATCTCGGGCTGTTGAAAGAGGAGCTAGCCACGTTATGGGAATCTGGAGCCAATACTTACGCCGCACAAGATTATTTCACTATGAGAGCCGAGTTGGTCACTACTACGGCAAGACTATCCAGTTGGGTATATCTCGGGCAGGTTATCCAAGGATTCTGCGCATGCGTTAGGTGCATGGATAATACAAGCTATCTCCAACTAGAGAAAGATCCAGGGTCTTCGAAAATCGTGTTCATGGCGCACCGGAGGTGGCTCGGCAAGAATGATCCATGGAGAAAACGTGGAGACCTGTTCGATGGCAAATCCGAGACCCGAGGAATCCCAGAGCGTAGGAGCAGCGAAGAAGTGGAAGAGTTGCTGAAAAACTGGAAAGATTGTCCTAAGCCCGGAAAGAAGCGAAAGAGGCAGCAAGACAAGCAGCTAATGAAGGTATGGAAAACAAGGTCTGTTTTCTGGGAGTTGCCATACTGGAAGTTTCTCCGCATGCCTCATAGCCTCGACATCATGCATATCACGAAAAACGTGTGCGAGAGTCTGGTCGCCACCATAATCAACATGCCAGATAGGACGAAAGATGGTCCAAAATCAAGGCACGACCTGATATTCATGGGTATCTGGAAGGAGCTTCACGGAGGACGCACTACTCCTGATGATCAGGAAGATGACGATGATCATGAGTCGGAGACGACACAAGGTCGTCGTAAGGGTAAAAAGTTCAAGAAGAACGAATATTACTGCCCTCCTTCTTGCTTCACTCTAAGCCAGGATGAGATCAACAGTTTTCAAGTGCCTTCTAGGAGTCAAATTTCCTTCTGACGCTGTGGGCAAGATAAGCAGATACCTAGGCGAAGCGAGGTTCGATGGCATGAAGTCTCACGGCGTGTCGCTAATGACGTAGGTACTTCTGGTTGCACTAAGAGGGATAATGTACGAGCACGTCCGTGAAACGTTATTTGGCCTCTGCAAGTTTTTCGACGTCATCTCTAGGAAGTCGATTGGCATGAATCAGCTCGGGAGGCTACAGGAGGAGATCGTGGTGATACTATGCGAGCTTGAGGTCTACTTCCCACCCGCATTCTTCGACATTATGGTGCATCTGCTGGTCCATGTCGTGGAGGACATCATCCAACTCGGGCCGATGTTCCTCCGCGGCATGATGGCGTTCGAAAGGATGAACGGACACATCAAAGGATACGTTATAGCGGGTCCCGTACGGATGGAAGCATAGCCAAGGGCTTTCTGGCCGAAGAGTGCATCTCTTTCTGCACGAATTATCTAGACATCGAGAACCCTGTCGGTCTTCCCGTCAACAGGCACCTTGGCAAGCTCGACGGATCTGGTCACCGAGAGGGTCGTCGCATACTGCATGCAAACTTCGATTTTCTACACGCAGACTTTGATCGAGCAAACCTCGTCGCGTTACAACATTTAGAACTGGTCGATCCTTGGGTACATAAGCACAAAAGGTTAATCGAGAAGAGGTACAGTAACCGGGGCATACAGAGGACACAGGGAGAAATAATCAAAGAGCACAACTCAAATTTCACGCGTTGGTTTAGGCAGACGCTCCTTGACAATCCCCCGCGATCGCATTCTTCTGAAACGAAAAAGATCATATTCACCTTGTCACAGGGACCGATGCAAAACCTGGTGACCTATCAGGCATATGGTATCAACGGCTATACATTCTATACGGAGGAAAAGGACAACAAGTGTGATTATCAGAACTCAGGCGGAACGTCGGAATTCTACACCGATGACAACATGAAGGAAAGATTCTACGAAAGAATCGAAGAGATCTGGGAGCTCGACTACTGTGGATAAAAGGTGCCGATGTTCCATGTCAGATGGGCAAAGAGCGTCGAAAGAGAAGACCGGTATTTCACAACCATGGTTATACCCGAAGCAGCCAAATCCAAAGCCACCGGTGCGAATGTGGCCGCGAAAAATGAACCGTGGGTACTGGCTACCAAAGTGGACCAATGTTTTTTCATTACCGACCCGACAAAGCCTAGTCGTGTTGTCGTGAGGAGAGGAAAAAGAAACATCATCGGAATGGATGGAGTCGCCAACGAGCAAGACTTCGACCAGTACGACGATCCAAAGATTGAAGATGACGACTACGATGCAGCAACATACATCACAAGAAGAAAAAGGACAACCCTGCCCAAAAAAGGTAGCCTGTTCGAAAGAAGAAACATTAAAGTGCTGGGGCTAAATTATTCAACCGCGACAAAAAAGGGAAAAAAGATTGTAAAACGCTAGCTCAAAAAATATTGTAAAACGTGTGGTCGAAAAAGATTGTAATATTCATGGACAAATTTATGACATATTTGCATCATAGACAAATTATTATGACATATTTGAATCATATTTGTACCACTTTTATGACATATATTATCACCTCTGGGCATTTTTGGAATATTTAAAAGTATTTTAAAAACAAAACAAAACTTTTATGGCATATATCACCACTTTTGGACATTTTTTGAGTATTTTAAAATATTTTTTAAATAAAAATAAAAAGGTGGGCACCAGGATTCGAACCTGGGTGCTCACAGGTTTGGGTTGAACCAGTGGGATAAGGCGTGCTAGTGATAACTATGGGGGTGTCAACCCTCTTATCTGACTAGTCCTACCCACTTAGGCATAGCGCACCCTCGGTAGCGCACTTGGCTAGGGTGCGCTATGCCTAAGTGGGTAGGACTAGTCAACCGCGAGCCACACCATCCCCATCGTCCTCAGACACAGATCGTCTAAGTCCCTCGATCCCCATCGTCCCCATCCCCATCGACGCGCCGCCGCCGCATCCCAGGAGGAGGAGGCCGCCACGCCAGGAGGAGGAGGCCGCCTTCCCCGCGCGTTCGTTCCGTGGAGGAGGATGTCGGTGGCGGCAAGGTTCCTACAGAGTCGGCTCCCGCCCTCCGTGACAAGGTCTTCGCCCTCCTCCTCTCGTTACCTTGTCCGCCAGCCCTCGTCGTCCTCATCTTAGAGGTGAGCGCCGCCCCTCTCCTCTCTCCTTCTCTCCCTCTCTCCTCGAGCAATGGTTAGGGTTAGCACCTGATGATGCAATTGATGCCTCTGAAAGCTCTAGAACACTGGAATTGACATTTTCTCCTAATGGAATTGCAATGGTTAGGGTTTCTCTATACTAGATGGTTCTGATTTAGGTTTAGGTTTAGCAAATTTTAGCAATGTACTAGATGGTTAGGGTTTCTCTGTACTAGATGGAATTGCAATCTAGATGGTTAGGGTTTCTCTATACTGGAAGTGAGGCTTACAGTGAGCTTGAAACAGAGAGCAAATTATGTTCTTGTGCATTATGTTTGACAGCGAGCTTACAGTGATCTTCCACTGTGTTCTTGTGCATTATGTTCTTGAAACAGAGAGCTTGAAACAGAGAGCAAATTATGTTCTTGTACTAGATGTGAGTTTACACTATGTTCTTGTGCATTATGTTTAATAGTGAGCATACAGTGAGCTTGAAACAGAGAGCAAATTATGTTCTTGTGCATTATGTTTGACAGTGAGGCTTAGGCTTAGGCTTAGAATGTTTGACATTGAGAGCTTACAATTTTTGACAGTGAGAGCTTACAATGTTCTTGTGCATTATTTTTGACAGGGAGAGCTTACAATGTTTGACAGTGAGAGCTTACAATGTTCGTGTGCATTATTTTTGACAGTGAGTGTCTCACTAGAGTTCACAGTTAGTTTTCGTTGATTCATCGATATAGTTTCTTTGCTAAGATTTTTTTGTTTGTGCATGTTTCTCCTTGTGTCACATGTCTCTACATATGCCTGAATCTCTATTGTTGTGTTGTGTAACGCAATGCCTTGCTTATTGATCCTATCGATCTACAGCAGCAGTTTGCCCTGTTTTTTGTGGCATGGCAGCACAAAATGCATTTTCAGGCTTTAGTTGGTGGCACATGTTTTTCTTTTCAAGTTAAATTTTGTTAGTTAAGCTCATTTGAACATGGTTCTGTATTGTGGTTAAATTGACAAGTGTTGTGCTCTAGATACAAAGGTAAATGGCTGAAGCATGCATGGATAGGTTTAGATGGTAGATACTCAATATCACTTTTACTGTGTAGGGTGTAGGTTTATGCTTATCTCATCTGATGAGATAAAAATGAAATGCTTATCAGATAAGCATACTCATCCAGCAACTGATGATGGTTGTAGGTTTTACTGTGATGGTTGTAGCAAATGAAATGCTTATCAGATAAGCATACTCATCCAGCAACTGATGATGCTTATCAGATACACATATAGTTTTTACTGTGATGGTTGTAGGTAAGTAGTAGGTTAGCAGTTAGTAGTTAGCAGTAGGCCAATTTAATGTATACTGTTGTACAAAAACTTGTATGCTTCTATATATGTATTTGCTTGTTGTATTTGCTTGATGTCATATAATCTGCATGTTGTATTTGCTTGCTTGCTGTGCTTGTGCTTGCAATTGTATTTTCTACAATGCTAGGTGCTTGTGCTTGCTATAATGACAGGTGCTTGTTCTTGATATAATTTTAGCACTTGAAATTGTGCTTGTGCTTGTATATGAAACACTTTATTATGTTGTGTATGCAGGTTCTTGTATGAAATGAGTCCTGATTTTTGCCGGAATGTTGATTAACTTCCGTTTTGGCAGAAATCGGGCACTCCTAGTTTAAGAAAATTAGCAAAGGTCATGCCGGATTTTTCCGTGCATTTAACCAATTATTTGTTTTTTATTAGTGCAAAG
The DNA here is from genome assembly GCA_030063025.1 of Avena longiglumis. NCBI lineage: Eukaryota > Viridiplantae > Streptophyta > Magnoliopsida > Poales > Poaceae > Avena > Avena longiglumis. The sequence continues at coordinate 98,519,916 of CP125976.1, read as the reverse complement.
ATGTGTGACAACGACGAGACTGGATGTTCTAAGCGCATCAGCGCTGAAGGAGAACTTAGACCTCCGAATAAACAATTGACATTCTGGGAGGCGGCCCAGAAGCTAGAAGACGATGAAGAATACCATCCTTCGGAGAGCGAGGATGATGAGATGGAAGATGCGGAGGAAGAAGCCGAAGGAACGGCGGGTGATGAAACCCACTTGATGCGGGGAGGGGCACAGGAGTGGTATGGTGTCCTGAAGAGAAGAAGAAAAAGGTGGTGCAAAATTATGGTCGCACCCGTCGTGGTAAAGTGATCCCAATAGGGGTTCCTTTGGAGCCCGACCTTGTCGCCAAAGGCGGTGGGCAAGTGGCGGCGATCACCCGGACAACCATCTCGATCAACACCGAGAATCTCGCATAAATATAATGTCCACTTGTGCACTCCTCTTTGAGAAGTCAGACGCAAGATACAAGTTCCCGCTAAGTACCGAACACAAATTATCATGGGAACAGTAAACAAATCCGCCTCACAAAGATGAGCACCGCCAGCCATGGAGAACCCGGATAAAGAATAAGATCTATAAAGAAGGCAAAAGTCTCGAGGAGATCCGGAAGATTGACCCGCAGATCACCAAGATCAGTTCCGGAGTTCAAGGAGGTGTGAATCCGAAAGAGCCCTGGCCAATAGTAATCGGGGAAAGGTGCTGCAGGCGATGAATATAGGTCATCACCATCTCGGAACTGGTGGATACAGAACCACAGAGGCCAAATGGAATAAGGAGGACGAAGAGTATAGATCTAAGGGGATAGAAAACCCCTTTGCGAAATTCGAACCCGGGCAGGTTTTTAACTTCATCAGGGCCTGTTACCATGTGGACCCAAAAACCAAACAACTCACCGCGGATCCTGGGTGAAGGAATTCGAGAAAATTGTGGTAAGTAATCTAATTACCGCGGATCAACTCGATTGCATTCTAATTGATGAAGTCTAGTTTCTAAACGATTCACTGTTACTTCTTCTGCAGGAGGAGGAAATTGTTGCTAGTCATGGATCCCAGGGTTCCTCATCCCAGGGGTCGATGGTGGCCACCCGGTGGGATAACCCTTTTAACAGGGCGATGAATCGGGCCAAGAAAATAGAGCCGGTTACGAAGAAGCCGTCGTCGGCTGGCCGTCTGGCCGGCCTCGGGGGTAAGAATTGGGTGGATCATTTTGGTCCACATCCGAGGACGCATGTGGCTCCGTCGGGAAGGAGCGAGGAGGAAAACCGCGAGGTTCAAGAACTTAAGGAACAAGTGGCGCGGATCCTGCAGATCGTCCAAGACAACCTGCCAATCACCCTCACGTCCATCCTGCCTACCTTGGTGGAGTCAATAGCGAACTGGAGTGCGGGTGGTCGAGTAGGGCCGTGCCCGATTCCAAGCATGGTCAGCAGCCACTCGAACAACGTGGCGCCGATGAATCAGGCAAACTACGTGTTCATGACTCTGCCTGCTAGCACCGCGGCGCCGCAAGTGTTGGTGACTCCCCCTTCCATCACCGCGGCGCCGGACATGTTGGTGGCCCCCCTACCATCGTCGCGGTGGCACCAGAGCTCCAAGCACCCGGTAGGGAGAATACACCGGCGGCCAGCACCGCGCCATCAAGCCCTTCATCTCTTGCGCACGCCAGCGTGCGGTGCCTCGACATTAGCCGATCTCGACGCCATCACGGTAAACAAATTTCTTTACCGCCTTTCACGCCATCTATTACTCTTATGGCATCTCTGACGACGCCGTACATGTTTTCCACAGACGGATGTTCCTTGCACTCTCTTATGCTACGTGAACAATGAGCTGAGGTATGTTGCCAAGGGTACCATCGTTCAACCCTTGCAGCGCACGTTCCACTCAAGGCCGATGCCAGATAGCGTGCACAGGGTTAAAATTAGTCGGGTGCTAAGGGGCTGCGACGACCTGGAACCTCCCATTCAACCCCCAGGAGCGGATGAAGAAGAGTCGGCTGTCCTCGGAAGTTGCTTCGGCTTATTCTTGCAATGGCCAAAGAGCATGATCCGTTTGGGGACGGCGGGGTCATCACACCACAGACAACAGCACCGCATGTCGTGCCAGCGACAAGCGGTGGCAAGGCCCCCTTATCGCCCTCGCCGTCACCTCCACGCGGTGGGTCGGATGATCATGTTGATGATATGCACATGGTGCAGGATCCGGACGAGGACGACGAAGAATGGAATGATCGCTTCTTCAACACTCAGTTTAGCAATGAAGACCTAGCTGGTAGCCCCACAGAGAAAGCCACTATCACCAAGCGTCTGTTTGGTTCTCAGGAGACGCCTCCAGCTTGCGCCTTTACAGAGCCAGCTGATACAACCAACCGGCCCTTTATTCTAAGCCCTAAAACACTACATAGGGTGGCCGGTGCTCAGATTGCGGTGCCTGCCCGCTCTCCAAAAGGAAAAAAGGGCAGGAAAATAAAATCTAGCAGCTCGAGCCATCCGGTGGCGTCAACTGCGAATCCGATCAGGTTTCAGGACGGGCCACCAAGACCCCAGGGTATTATGTGGAGGATTCATGTGGCGGGTGAGCCCATGCTACCTAAGAATTTGCGGAGGCTCACCAGTTCGGAACTGCAGAGTGTGCATGACGGCGTGCTGACGATAGAGAGACGCCTTATGGCGGAGAAAGATCCCTCGCACCCGGTATTCGTGGTTAAGGTGCCACCAGGTTTGGGCTTCGTCGATAATGCCCCTGCAGATCCGTTCTTCCTGTGGTTCGATGATATCTTTAATATGTTCCACCTATACCCGCTGCACTATACCATGGTCCGCCTGTTTTCTCTCAGCCTGGCCATGCAGATCATTAGAGAGAACACACCGGGCATCGCTATAGTGGAACCCTACTACATGCGTGACGGCTGCTTGGGTTCCCCCGCTGAACGACGTATCGTGGCCTCATACCTAAAAAAAATCCTCGTGGCGAACAAGACAAAGGAATACATTCTCGTGCCTTACTTTCCCGAGTAAGTCGTTATTCACTCGCCACCGTCGATTGGCTTTATTAGATTATCATCATTCTTTTTCCAACACATTCCATTTGAATTTTTTGCGCAGATATGAACACTGCACGCTCATCTCCTTATCGCCGAAGAATTCCCATGCCACGTATTTCGACTCGGGGAGTCTAGAAAAGAAGAAAAACTACGACAAGATCAAGGAAGTTCTGGATGATGCTCTCACTGGCTTTGCCTCGACGGAAGTCACCACCTTCGTGCGTACGAAGGTCAAGTTCGGCAGGCACATCTTCAACCACGTAACGGAGTTCCCCTGCGTGAAGCAGCCGGAAAAGCGAGAAGGAAGCCTACTATGCACTCCATCACATGAGGCGTTCCTACTTGACTAGCGAATTCTGTGCGGATCATCTCAAACAGTGGGCCGAAGCAAAGGCCAAGATCACTGATTCAGATATTAGACAAGAGATGTATCGCATCCAGCAGTAGTTTGGGGCAATCATCTTTCGTGATGTCATGACTTCGGGCGGGGGGGGGGGGGGCTTCTATGGAGGAAATATCCCGAATAACCATGACATAGAAGATCGCCTAGAGATGCAGGGTGACTATAGGAAGTTCATGACGAGACAAGGCGTCCTCCCGTTCCCTAAGCCGAGCCAGAAGGCTTGATGTTGGCCTAGTTGTAGTTACAAACTATAGATGACCTTTGTGTGTGTGTGGACAAGTGTACATGCTACTATACTTATCTTATTAGGTTTATGAATCATCGCTTACTTCTTTTGCTTATTATTATTATATATCAATCAATGCTTGGTTTTTTGCTTACTCTTTGGTCCTTTGCTCATTTTGGTCCTTTTTTTTCCTTACTTTATTAGTTTTTTTTCGAGAATAATGCCGATGATTGAAATGCCGTGGCACACTATATATGTGAATGTGCTACGACGGGATTGTGAGCCTTGTGATATGCACAAGTCCAGGTGTTGTGCATCCTACTTGTCTCACAGTTCCATCGTAGCATATTCCTGTGTCCAACGACCTATGTATATATATGAGGGCATTCTTTTTTATTTACTTTGGTCTTTTTCGAGAATAATGTCAATGATTGAAATGTCGTGGCACACTATATATGTGAATGTGCTACGACGGGATAGTTAGCCTTGTGATATGCACATGTCCAGGTGTTGTGCATCCTACTTGGCTAACTGTTTCGTCGTAGCATATTACAGTGTCCAACGACCTAGCTAGTTATATATGAGGCATTCTTTTCGAGTTACTTTGGTCTTTTTCGAAAATAATGTCGATGATTGAAATATCGTGGCACACTATATATGTGAATATGATGTGATGGGATTGTAAGCCTTGTGTTATGCACAAGTCCAGATGTTGTGCATCCTACTTGGCTTACGGTTCCATCATAGCATATTCCTGTGTCCAACGACCTAGCTAGTTATATATGAGGCATTCTTTTCGAGTTACTTTGGTCTTTTTCAAGAATAATGCCGATGATTGAAATATCGTGGCACACTATATATGTGAATGTGATGCGATGGGATTGCCCGCCTTGTGCTATGCACAAGTTCGTTCAGGTGTTGTGCATCCTACTTGGCGAACAGTTTCATCGTAGCATATTCCTGTGTCCAACAACCTAGTTATATATGAGGCATTCTTTTCGAGTTACTTTGGTCTTTTTCGAGAATAATGCCGATGATTGAAATGTCGTGGCACACTATATATGTGAATGTGTTGCGATATGATTGCCCGCCTTGTGCTATACACAGGTCCAGGTGTTGTGCATCCTACTTGGTGGATAGTTCCATCGTAGCATATTCCTGTGTCGAACAACCTAGTTATATATGAGGCATGCTTTTTGAGTTTGGTCTTTTTGATTTAGGAGTATTTTCTATAAGTGTATCTTCATATGCGACTTTAATTATACATGTTTTTTCAATCATCGGTTAATATTATTGTCAACTTGTAGATGACGTGGTACGTTGTGTACAAGGGACGGGTTCCCGGAGTCTATGATGATTGGGAAGACTGCCGGAGACAGGTGCATTATTTTAGCGGCAATAGCTACAAAGGGTACAACACTATAGCGGAGGCGGAATCTATATTCACGCGCTATCTAGCGGGAGTTAGGACGAGGAACCGGATGAAGACCTACACCTTCGTCGTGGTGATCACGCTTATCTTCTTTAGTTGTTTATCCTGCGTTTGTGTCTAGCTAGTTTAGATGTCTAAGCGAGCTTACGATCTCTAACTTGTTCGAGACACATGTATTCGCATGTCATCAACTACTTTGTAACTTGATCGAAACAATGTATAACTTATGTATTCATGTATGAGACTTATCTATATGTATTTGTTTCAATCTTGTTTTGTGAATTGTGTATTTATATATAACTGTATATCTTATATCTGTGTGTATATCTGCTTATAATATTGTATATAATCTGTATTGTATATCATCTGGCCCTGAAATTAAAAAAAAGACACCCGTGACGCACATGTCCTAGCTTTTGTGCCTTTCAACTAAAGCGCACTGCTGCGACAATTAGCGGCGACCGCAACATGCGCCGCAGAAGATCCAAAGCGTAGCGCACCTGACCACATAGCCGTAGCGCACTAGCAGGTGCGCTAGGAGATAGCCGTAGCGCGAGGCCCGTGGCGCACCCCTAGTGCGCCATATATGATGTTTACAGGTGCGCCACAAACGACTATTTTCCTAGTAGTGTCTTCCTTGTACGCTCGCCGCCGCCTGCCCTATGCTGGCCGGAGAAACCATCCCTCCCCCCGCACGCGTGCCTCTGCTCCTCTCCAACGACGAGCTTTCCGCCACTCCTCTACCTCCATGCCTAGGGTTCCTCCATAGGTGGCAGCTGCTGCAATGATTAACAGTGCTGCTCCCTGCCACATTAGCAATTTTTGCTACCTGCGGTGGCCAAATTTGCTATATACGGCTGTCGGCGTTGCTACATATGACGGACTATTTTGCTACATAACATGTTTTTGCGATAATGTCTCCGGCGAATCCGGTTTTTTGCTACATTTTTATTATTTTTTTGCTACATTTGTTTTTTGATTTTGCTACAATATCATAATTTTTTTGCTACATGACATTCCCGGTGAGGTCTCCGACGAGGTGTCTAGAAAAGTCTTCGGCGATGTCTCTGACGAAGTAGGTTTTTTGCTACATTAGAAGAACGTTGTTGCTACAACCGTCTCGTGACTTTGCTACAATAGTGTCAACTTTTTCTACAAGATCTCCGGCGAGAGTCACCGGCAAGTTTTTTCCGACGATGTTTCCGGCGAAGTCGGTTTTGCTGCATTAGCACAATTTTTTTGTTGCATGGTCTCCGGCGAGACGTTCTATTTCTGAAATGAACCGGTTTTTTTTTGTTTCGGAAGGTAAAGCGGGAACATATGTAGGAAAAATGGGATGTTTTGCAGCAAAACGCGGGATTTTGAGCTATTTGGGGACACGTGGCGCACGGGGACCAGGACGATAGGAAGCCCCCATCGTCCGGGGGACGCCTAGCGCGGTCCGATGGAAAAAGAATCGGTTTTTCTAGTTCTCAGGCTTTCGAGTTCCAAGTTCCAGTGCATCCTGCACATTAATTTTTTTGAAAATTATATTTATATGTTTTAAAAATTATGAAACAAAATCCTTAAAGTACCTAATGATGTGTCTCACAAACATGCAAAATCTAAAAAAAAAATTGTATTCTGAGCTATACAGAAATGACAAAGTCTGATTTTTTCCGGAGATTTGAAATCACTATACTCATATCCACATTTTTTGTCACAAAATCTGATAAAAGTTGGAGATATTGAATATGTATACACGGATCCACATTTTTTTCATTTTTATGTACCTCAGAATATAAAGCATCATTTGAAATTGATATTTTGCATATTTGTGGGACATATCATTGGCTACAATTAGACATATTTCAACATTTTTTTAGACTTGAAAAATATGGTTTTCGATTTTATTAAAATAACAGGATCAGTGGAGCTCGAGAGCCAAAGATCTCCGCTCCAAGCCAAGCACCGTAGAACCTTGACGAAATATAGCAAATCCTAGACAGTACTGAATAAAATTACCACTCACCAGCGTTCTTGGTAGCTACTAGTACTAGGTAGAGCCGTATAAGGTAGGTAACACCATGATGCAGCGAGCGAAGGTAGCCACAGCGGTCTTCTTGTCTTTCTTCTTCCCCCATTTGAATGAGCACGTTACAATCACCCCACTTGACGCTTGGAAAGACAAGAAGGGGGAGAGATCCGAATAGTAGTACGAGGGGTCTCCGTCGACGGCGGTTGCACCGGCATGTCCAAATGCCACAAAAGGACACGCAACGAGGGCTGTCCTTCGTCTTCGACCTTCGCCTGCCTCTCGTTCCGGCTGGAGGGAGACTGGTCCAGACTGGTGAGATGGCGTTGCTGTCGTCCAGAGCAAGTGCCATCTTGAAATTTGCCAGGAATTTAATGGTCAGATTTTGACTGAAGCGCTGATGCTAGGATTTGCCGACAGGAAACTCAGATACGAGGCAAGAGAGCACATTGTTCACCTTGACATGATGAAAACAATAACCGATGGTCAATAGATTGGCTAGCCGAAATCACGAACACGATTCAAGCGTAAGTTTCAACTGAACATCTATGTGCTTGATACTATTTTTGAAAATTTTAACAAATTTACGAACACGTCTAGTGTACGATTCAGAAAGTGTGTGCACTCAAGAGCAATTTTCTTTGGTACGGAATCTCCAGAGGAGATTGGGCTGGAAGGTCCAGATTCACGAGACCAACGGTCCCAAAACCAGACATAGTTTCAGGTAGAGCCATGGAGGCGGGTAACGCACCATAATGCAGCGAAGATGGCCACAGTGGTCTTGTCTTTCGGCTTCTTCCCCGTTGATGAATTGAATGAGCACGTGACAAACCATCCCACTTGACCATTTGGAAAGACAACGGGAGCGATCCGAACTGTACAATTGCACAAACCAGTGTCCCTGTCGACGGCGGTTGCACCGGCACGTCCCGACGCCACGAAAGGACAATCCATGAGGGATCCCCTTCGTCCTCAAGCTTCGCCCGCCTCTCCTTCCGGCTGGAGGGAGACTGGTCCAGACCGGTGATACAGCGTTGTCGTCCAGAGCAACTTGCCACACCCAAAATTTGCCAGGAATTCATGGTCAGATTTCGACAAAAGCCCTGTACTGCTGATGGCACATGACAGTGTTCTGTCAAGGTCAGCACTCTACTGAGCTAGTTTGAATTTGGCGGCAGGAAACTCAAAGTGGATGAGAAGTTCACCTTGATAAGAGAAAGCAGAAAATGAATGATCAATAGCTAATAAGAGCAACCGCCACATGAAGTAACATTACATTTGCCTTAGAGAGAGAGAGAGAATAATAAAGGTAGAAAAGGAGATGAACACTAGTAAATCAACGGGCAGGCAGAAGATCGCTATCAGGGGCAAGGAAGGACGATGGCAAATTATTTCATTTATGCTCCACAATAGAGAAGAAGAAAGCCGTACTTAGCCCCAGAAAGCAGAAATAAAAATGCAACTTGATAGGGCCGCAGGTGATGGACCAGAAGGGTCATATGTCAGCATCTTAGGAGATCCCCCAACTGAAAATCAAGCAAACCCATGACCCATGATACAAGAGGCATATGCTCCAGGCTTGTGCTGAAAGTGGCGGTGGATCTCCTTGGAATCAATGGTGTCGTTTTCAGGTCCACAGCAACTTGGTGACCGGTGAGATACTGCGAGATTTCTGTATTTATAATCAGGAGAATGATCCTTGCATCAATAATGGACTCAGGTGTGACTAAGTGCTGAACAGTTTTATCCCTCATTTCAGCACTTTTGGCTTTTCGGCGTTATGGTTTTTTGCTAACAACGCAGATAAAACTCCCAGCAAAAAAAAAAACACAGATAAAACTGAGTGTAGTCATCATGCACATTAGTTATCAGACGCTTTGTACCAAACATTGTACACGTACGCATGGGTATCAGACGCTTTGTACCAAACACAGATAAAACTGACATGGCATGTATGAAATCCGACAAAACATCTAAGGAGAAAACATGGATTTGAGGATGAGGTAAGCAGCAAACCCTAGCATAAGGAGCTGAGGCAGATAACATGTGGAATAAGGCCATGCTGATTAAAAAGTTTTAGCTGTGATGTGGAACACTAATGGTAACTGAAGAATAATTGGACTTCACTCCATATCATCGTAAATGTATTATAAATACTAAGAAGAGTTGTCCTAGGTACCAACAACTAAGGTAAAATGCATTGCAACTGCATACATATGAATGGTCTTATTTTGACAAGCAAGACAGGAAGCAAACTGAAATCAGACATGTTCACTTTTAGTCGCCACACGAAGTGATATTTCCATTTCATGATAAAACCAATTCCAAGGTGGATAATGAAGAATAAATATAGAAGCATACACATCAAACTATTCACCAATATGACATAGCATAGCAAAGCGTACTTCAGACCTCATTGATTCGATAGGCTTTTTGTTAATTACAGAAACAGTGGATAATCACCAGTTCCAAGATGGATAATGAAGAAATAGATAGAGATGCATAGGCATTAAACTATTCACCAATATACGATAACATACCTGAGTCAAAGTGTATTTTAGAAGTCATGATGAAACATGCCATTTGTTAAATAGAAAAACAGGATAGCATCCTTGTCGCATTTACTAAACCTTGTGTAGTGATACACAATTGATGCTTGACCATTGAACTATTGGGCTAAAGAATGTGTAACATATAGGTTTAACCTCAACTACTGAGTAGACTTTCAAACATTACTAAGAATTACAGCACAGCCAATAATTGTTGGTAACTAATGCTAACGACTTCAGCAACCGTTTCACCATAATGTACTTGGACCCTAGCGCAGTAGTACCTTTCTCATCATGAATGTTGTGCACATGCTTCAAATCAGGGCCGAGCAACCATTGATTCCAGTCCGAGGTCAAAACTCATTAGCGTACAGGGTATGGCTTGCTTTTTTTGCTTCACACACTCAAAATTAGAATAGAAACCAAACTGAGACATCATGGAGATTAATTATTAGACGCTTGTACCAGAGACCTGCCATGGCATGTATGAAATCACACAGAACTTCTACATGAGAAAACATGACTCCAGGATGATGTCAGAAGCAAGCCCTAGCATAAGATGCAGATAACATACATAATAAGATCATGCTGATTAAAAAGTTATAGCTGTGTGTGGAGTACTATGGTAGCTGAAGAATAATTGGGCTTCACCCAACATCATCATAAATCCTAATAAAGATGAGTTGTCCTAGGTACCAACAACTTAGGTAAATGTATTGCAACTTCATATATATGAACGGTCTTACTTTGACAGGCAAGACAGGAAGCAAAGCTGAAATCAGATATGTTCACTTTCCAGCCACCACACAAAGAGATGGTACCATTTCACGATAACACCAATTCCAAGGTTGATAATGAAGAATGAATATAGGTGCATAGGCATGAAAATATTCATCAAGATACCATAGCATAACAAAGTGTATTTCTAAAGTAATTGATCAGACAAGCCTTTCATTAAATACAGAAACAGGATAGCAGAGTTATCCTTGTAACAATTTACTAAATATCACGTGATGATACAATTGATGCTTGGCCATTGTACGCGGCTATGGCCAAAAATCTATGACATATCAGTTTCTTCCAGACATTACTAAGATAACAGTACAGCCAATAATTGGTGGTAACTAAAGCTAAAGACTTCAGAAACCACCACCAAAAATGTAACTGGACTCTAGTGCAGTTGTACCATCCCATCATGAATTTAGTGAGACTTCAGAGACCACTCACCAAAATGTAACTGGACTCTAGCGCAGTTGTACCTTCCCATCGTGAATTTAGCCCATATGCTACAACTCAGGGTCGAGCAAAAATTGATTCCAGTCTGAAGTCAAAACTATTCAGTGTACAGGGCATGGCTTGCTTTTTTGCTTCACACATCCAAAACCGCAAAATAGAAACCAAACTTCTGTATCCTCCTGAGCCATCGAGATCTAAACTTTTGGCCTCCGGAATTCAAACCATATCTCATAATGGTTAAACAACAAGCTATCATGAGTGTGCTTCCCAACATATTCGAGCCCCAGTTCCGCAAGCCGACGCGTGCACTCGTCACCACCCAATCTTGAACAAAACTTGATGTTATGTGACACAAAAATCCTGCCTCTCTGTGGCCTCAGCTTCCCTGCGAGCCTCTCAAGCCCAGTCCAAACAAGCTTATCTGGGATGTGCAGGAACACAGCACTTGCATAGATAAGATCATACATGACAGTATCCCCAAGCTTGCTGAAATCCATATCCTCCCCTCTCACAATCATCGGTCGCTTGTACAAGAGCCCCTGCGACGGCAGTTCGTACCGAAGCGCAGCCATGAGGGACAGCTCGTCACGCTCGAGGCAATGGAACCTCCCAGTCTCAAGGAACCGGATGAAATGCAGACCGACACGGAGCGTCCCGCACCCGATTTCGAGAACCTGGTCTTTGGGCATGAGGGTGGATGCATTAGCCAGGAACTCGAAAACATCACGGCCACCGGCCCATGGCTCGCCATAATTACTGTGGTGCTCCTCAACAAGGAGCTCCCCAGGGCAAGGCAGCACGGTGTGGTTGGTCGCCTCTTCGTCTGGATAATGAGAGATCCCGTGGTGCCTGCAGTGTATCCAGGTACAACATTGAGGTGCCAATTTCACTTTCTGAAGCCCTGAACTAAGAGTGCGCTAGGAACTAAGTCGACCGTAGCACAATATGGTCGATCTAATGCTTCACGGTAAGGGAAAGCATCGAAATCGGGGTGGCGTGATACCTGTTGATGTCGAAGAGCTGCTGCTCGCGGGTGCGGGGATTGATGCCCTTGCGGAGGTGGTGCCAGGCGTCGGTGGAGGCGAGAAGGGCGAGGGAGTTGGAGGCGAGCTGCGCCTTGAGCCAGGCGACGTCGTCGGGGGAGGTGGCGACGGGGGCCGGGGAGGCGGTGGTGGTGGTGGTGGTGACGCTGGTGGTGGTGTGGGTAGTGACGGGGTCGGTGCAGGCGCAGAGGTGGGCCCCGGTGGAGGTGGAGGGGGACGGGGAGATGGCGGGGAGGAGGAGGAAGACGAGAAGCGCGGCTGAGGAGAGCAGGAGGAGGAGCGCCGGCACTGTCAGCAGCCGCGCCGTGGAGCCGCCACCCGACGGGAACGCCATCGCAGGGGGCGGCGCCTGGATCGGAGATGGTGGGGATGGTGGCGCTACTGCCGGTGGAGTGCAGGGGTCGCGGCTTCGGATCTCGTCTCTCGTGGGCGTGGCTGCCGAGTCCGACCCCGACGCGACGCTGCCGTCCTGCTACCTGGTCTGGTTCGACCAATTCTCGCGTTCTCGTGTCCGGTAATCCGGGTTCAATGAATGAAGAGTAAAATTCATGTGTTTAGAAAAAAAACGGATATTCTATTCTCAGACTGTCGCTGATTTGCAAAACTCGGCAAGAGGTGTGTTGTCAGCTATCTTAGAATCGTATAAAAATTTAAAATGTCTTATAGATTAAACCGTTTGTTCGATTTAAGATCCGTTTTTACCGTTGAACTAGATCTCATGTTGATATGTTTCGAGAAAAAAAATTAGATCAAAAAGTTATCCATCATAAACACATGAGTTATTCATGTCATAATACGTAAATTATCAACCCACTAACATATAAGTTATCCATCATATAAATATGTTGGTAGATGTGTTCTCGCATACGTATTGAGTAAGTTTAATTAAAACATCGTAACCTAGTTATTAGGATACCGAGACTTTATTGTCATTAATGTGTTAGCGTCGACGCGATTAAGGCTCGGAACATCCTTCGAAGCTTTGTCACCCGTATTCCACGGTAGCGGTGAAGGAAGACAAAGTTGAGCCGTTAGATTACTGGTTGCATGGTAGGTGAGCATAAGATCACATTTATTTATATCCTATGCAGAAGAAGGTTAGATTTATTTCCTTTAAAAAAATTATGTTTGATATTTGACACAGTAGCCTTTCGAGGTTGAATACTTAATATGCTGTGAGAGCAGCGACGGGCAACGAGACCGAGCCGTTAGAATAACTTTTTATATTTTATCTATGGATAAAATTTTATAGTGGTGGATAACTTATATGTTATTTGGTGAGTAACTTACATGTTAAAGCCTGGATAACTCTCGTGTTAGTGATGGGTAACTCGTGAGTAAACAGAAAAAGTTATCTATCCTAAGCATGTGATCCGTGGGTAAATTTTATAGTGGTGGATAACTTACATATTGAAACCCGGATAACTTACGTGTTACGGATGGATAACATTTGGTCAAAAAAAATTATCGGAACATACCAACATGGGATCTAGTTTTAAAAATCTCATCACGACTAGCCTAACAGTGAAAACGGGTCTTAATTCGGATAAATAGTTTGATCTAGAAAACATTTTGAAGTTTCGTTTTTGAATTGAGCTGACTAATTAAAAATCTTGTCCTTCATTGCACTAAGGTATGGTTGCATGCAATTGCTAGGCTGAGACGTCCGCTAGGTTTTAACTTTCTCAGACCGTTTTCTATATAGCAACCTCCTTCTCTATATTCTTCATAGATTGGTTACCCTCCTCCGGTCGTATCATCACCTCATCGGTACTAGAGATGTGGGCAACCCGATATATGAGTTGAGTTTTCAACAAAAATAATATTTTCATATATTAACTTAGGTTTTAGTCGTCTTCTCTTGGCCTCCGCTTCAAGTGATCTTTGGGTATTTCGTTGGTGACAAGATCTTCTTTATGGCGTCAATGGTGATACCGAAAGATTAAATTTATCTAGCTATAGGTTTTCAGATCTTGCTTGGCCGAATTGATTTTGGATTTTTCCATGGTTGTCGTTAGGAAAATTATCCCCGTGATATTTGTCTTGAATGTTATATCCTCAACAATGGTGGTTCATACTCACGGCTCGCCAGCGGTGTCGACAAAGTTTTTCGGTTGTTTTTTCTTAAAATATTGGTGTTAGTACTCTTACCGATGTTGATTGACTACTCTAATTATGGACTCGAATTATGGAAGAACCCTCGTTGGTATTTACATGTCTATAGTTTGGTATCTACATCGTTTTTCTCCGGCTGACTTAAGAAGAATACAAGATTGTTTTTGTGAAGAAGAGTTTGAAGACCTAAATATTTTGCTCGTTTTTTTTAGAGTTCGTTTTGTAATCCCTTAAGACAGCTCTCATATCTCTACCTACCATGTACTATCCATTATTTATAATATAACGTGGTATTGATTGTAAAAAAAAAATTCACGCACAAAATCTGAACTTGGCACTCGATTTTGATACAGTCACCAACCTTAGTAGTAATAATATCTACGTTCACTGTATCTCGTAGAGTTATGTATTTGCTGATGTGATTTGACCAGTTTAGTAGTAATAATATCTACGTTCACTGTATCTCGTAGAGTTATGTATTTGCTGATGTGATTTGACCAGTCTCTCGCAGTGAGTTTTTTACAAAAACTCCCTTCCCTACAAAATTCTTTGGTAGATAGCTCCAGGCACACTTGGCATGATCCCATGACAGTGCATCATGGAGTATAATTTGACAAGTATCAAATAAACATCTATTATATTGGTCACAAAGTATTATACAGGTGTTCGCATGACCATAGATTACATAAGATGCCTCATAGGCTAATCTTAGTTAAGATTACACATACCAGCGGAATATCTAAAATACTAACTTCAAGTCCGTGACAAGTTACATTTCCAGAGACACAAATAACTAAATCACTAGACAAAAATCTTGTCTAGCAACGAGTTGTTGAGCATCCTGTTGATAGGCTAGGCCTCTCGGAACCCCATCGCCATTCTTGTAGCGACCGCAACAGGTGCTAGAACGAAAACAACTATCCTCACACATTATTTTACTTCTAGATAAAAAGTCAACAATACACAACAGATTTAGAGGTAGATCCCATTTACACTCGCCGACGGTAAAAGGGGTAGCTCGAAAAACTCTAACATGAATATAGAACTGAATAGGTACTTGCAGGCATTCAGGATTCATCCATCGTAGCATATCAACAGGAATTTGGACGCATTCATTGCAAAAACCTGTTGAACCGTCCGTCCAAAAATGAAGTGATGAACCTGGATTTGACCGCAGCGGCCTGATTCTGAAGGACATGCAGCTAGGTTATACGAGGCAAAACGGAAGATGAACATTAATCATGGGAAGGTAACATGGTTTTGTTAGGGAGAGAATTAGCAGTACCTCCAGTGGCACGGTGTGGGGCTTGGATGTTGTAACTACCCACCTTAGATAATCAAGGTTCTGAAGGATAGACTAAGATGGTTTGGATGTCCGCTTGCTGCTTTCTGCATTTCAGCCTTTGCGCCCTCTATTTCCGAACTGGTACAGCCTCTTACTAGACATTTCACAGTAATAAGGCAGGGGAGGTTTTCGATTCCAAAATGAAAATTACGAGTCCCTGATGCATGGAAACGAATGTCGATTTTTTCTAGCTTGGGCATAGAACCAGGTGCAAACATGAGGTTTATTGCATCACTCGGTAGGTAATAAGAAAACTGCTTCAAGCAACGGAACCCAACTTCACCACTGACCTTCAGCTTCCCATAACTACTCACTGATTCTAGGAAAAGAATTGACAGAGCAGGTAAGCTTCCAAGGATGCGAAGATCTTCTTGCCTGAACCAAACCGCTTCAAGACGTAACTGTTGGAGGTTGACAAGGGAGCCCAGCCATCCCGGAACCTCTGGGAGGATTGAGTGCCAGGTCAGAAGTATTTGGAGGCTAAGCGGAGCTGGGCACCAAGTTTGCAGTAAAAAGCCGTCATCGTTGACAACTGTAAGAGAATGAAGGTTGTGTGTCGCTAGTGTGCAGAGAGAAGAGACAATAGCTTTCATGCACTCCTTCTTAACTTCTGTGTCATCATAATCTTGAAAATCAAGGTGCAGCTTCCTCAGATTCTTTAGTTGGCCAAGTTGTTGCAGACAATTAAGTGACTGCTCGAAGGTACCGACCTGTTCCAACATCTCCAATGATTGCATCTTGACAAGTCCATCAGGAAGCTTAACATAGTTGTCAAGAAGCAGATGTGCCAGTTTCCCGAGACTGAGAACATCTGTTGGTAATTCACGTATATCGGTGCCTCTCAAGTCTAGCATTTCTAAGCACAATAGGTTTCTGATTTGTTCCGGGAGCTTACTTACTCCGGTATCCCTGAGGTTTAGATGTCGTAACTGAAAAAGCCTCCCTAAATTTGCAAGATGATGGTTTTCTAATTGGTAGCAATCTCCCAAATCCAGAACACGCAAATGTTTGAACTTATCTAAAGAAGGGAATTTCCTTGGATCCCCAAATACATTAAGTGATCGGACATGGGACAATACTAGGCCCTTGGATAGGATAGAATGTCCTTCTTTGACAACGTGCAAAGAGAGCCGACGAACTTTAGTTTGTGCCTGAATAGTTAGATTGGGCACACCAACTAATGTAACAAAGTTCTCTTCAATGGACTTGGATATGATGAAATCCAGAATTGTGTCATGAATTTTACAACTTTCCACTTTTCCATATACATCTGGCTCTTGGGGTTGGATCAAACTCCTACTGACCAGCTCATTAAAACACCTCTCTCCTAACTCATGAAAGGCATATCTGCCTTCCTCGTGAATAAATCCTTCAGCAATCCATCTCTTTATCAGATTATCCTTCCTAATAATATTGTCTTCTGGAAATATACTCAGATACAATAGACAAGATTTAAGATGAGGAGGAAGATCAAAGTAACTGAGAGATAATATCTTTATCATCCCTTGGACACTAGGACCCCTTTCAAGTGCACGACCAATTGAATTTTTCACTTTATCCCATTGATCTCTTGTACTCACTTTGGTTGCCAATAAACCAGAAATAGCATTGACCGCCAAAGGTAAGCCATCACATTTTTCTAATATTTGTTCAGAAACTTCTTCAAGATGTGGAGGGCAATCATCTTCGGAGTTGAATAGTCTTCTACGAAATAAGCATCTCGAGTGCGCCATGCTAAGAGGCCTTATATTATAAATATGTCCATTGAATGGTGAACGGAGCCATGAATGAGCGATATCATTCAAGCGGGTAGTGGTGATTATTCTACTACCATAACTGTTTACGGGGAATGCGCACTTAATGACTTCCAATGTTTTCATGTCCCATATGTCATCAATAACAATAAAGTACCTGCACATGATTTTATGCGTGATGTTAGCATGGCTTTACTATAGGGAGCATGCACCAAATGGAAGGGAAATAAACTTGTTGTCATTGACAATGGGAGGTAAATAAAGGACCCGTTACAAGAGCTAAAAGAGCGTCTATATACCTATCCAATGCAGCATTATGTACACAAATCAGAAAAAACCCTACAAACTATCACATTAATCAAGAGCAAGAAAAGAAAACAATGTAGATTACTTATGTAAAGTTGAGATCCACACTGCTTATTTCTTCATGGGAATAATAGGATATGATTTGAATTATTACGCTCACTTGTGAAACAATTTTTGGTGCAGAAACGGTCGGCTTCATAGGTAAAACTGCGGCGAGGGCGATTTTACCAGCTACACCTCGTAAGGCTCAATCCTACTCTCCATTTCAGCTCAAAAATTGCTAAATAGATATACAAAATTCATCAACTATGACTTGGAGCTTTTCTTCATCAGTTCGGTGAGGAAGAAAAATACAAAGGTTACAACCTTCGGGAATTCATGACAAGTCTTACATACCAACTGGACCTTATGGTGTGAATGTGGCCCAATAAGGTCCCACTAGAAGTTACGTGAGAGGCTGAGAGCAAAACCAATCGGTGAGTATATTCCAGTAAGGCACAGATTGATTATCTGTGTGAAATCTCTGTCTCCGTCTCTTGCCCGTGCGGTGGCGGTACACGTACAGACGATCCCCATTCCTTAGTACTGCATATCATGTGGGCTCAAACGAACCATAGACTAGGTCAGGGATCTATGCTCGGCCGGCAGGCAGTGGCACGCACGCAAGAGGGAAGTACTCGGCAGAGCGATTCTGGTGGATGCCACAGTTAGCGATCAACAGGAACAAACAAACTGGTAACTGGTCTAAGTGTTTATTTTTGTGTATTCATCAATTGGTAGCTTGATCATTTGTGTAGTTCTTTTAGTTTCTCAATATATTTTAAAATGAAGAACCGGTCATTATCGTGGCGTAGCATGGCTGCAGTCCTGGTGGCTTGTGTCACTGTTATATATCATATCCGGTACTCCAACAGATGAGAGCGGAACTTTTCTTACAGAAAGAGCACTATACCAATTACCCACCCCCCTAGCGAAGAGCATAGTCCTAACTTTCCCAAATGACGAGTGCATTCTAAATTTTCCAACTAATGTGAGTATTCAATTCTCCGAAACAACGAGAGCACAAGTTTGCCAAGCAAAGTGAGCAAAAATTCGGCAACCAATTATAGCAACACACTGTAGCAGCATGTGGCCTTGCGGTTGCAGCTGAGAGATTCATTAAACTAAGCTATGCATAGAAACTCCCTGGATAGATTATCAATTTGAAGTCACAATGTCTCTAGGTCCTTTTTATTTTAGTTTATTTATTTTATTGTTTTACATCAAGACGATCCTCAATAAAGAAAATTTGGATCATCCAATCATAACATCCTATTGAAAAGCTATTAAAGAATAATGAATTGAGTCTAAATACTTTTAGCATCATACAGTATAAAATTAAGAGCAACAAGGAGTACCTCTTGTCAACTAGGAAATCAGTGATCTTGATTATAAGTTGTTGTATGCTCCCATCTTCAGTGTTAGCATAACCTTGATTGCTCACTTCATTGAGAAGAGTTCTTAGGATGGTCATCATATCTGGGTTTCTTGACACTGATATGAAAGCTCGGCATTCAAATTGCATTTTGAGTTCTTGGTACACTTGGTTTGCAAGAGTCGTCTTGCCCATTCCCCCCGATCCAAAAATCGAGAGCACCTTCACTTGTTGTTGTGTTGATGGACATTCATCCTTTTCCATCAACAGTTTGATAAGCTCCATCTTCGGTTCATCAATTCCGACAAGTCTTGATGCATGCTCAAACATAGCAAGAGATCTAAGATCAATAGTTGTATGACTAGTTTTGGAGGAGGTCTGATCAATCTTGTATCTAGAGTTTCTCCCCGCCACCTCAAAGATTCCCTTCTTCAAATCGTTGATCTCACTGCTAATAAGGTGGCGGGTCTTCATCTTCCCAATGAGCACTTAATCTGCTGTATGAAGCCATCTGGCTCAACAGATTTATCATCAACACATCGCATGAACTCGTCAATTGAGTCCTCCATGTCGTACGACAGCTCCTTACCTCATTCATCCATATTGTAGCTTGCGCTTCAGGATCCTCCTCCTCCGACATCTTCAGGAGAAATGCATGGCGGCGAGTTCACGGGTGAGGGAATCGATCTCGCTATGCACCTTCTTGAAACGCTTGTACTTTTCGCCCAGCAGAGCGGCCAGTTTTACCAGGACAGGTTTCAAAGCCCTGTGGCTGCACTCACCAGAGCCACCTCCATGGTTTCCGTGTGGCGCTAAATCAGAGCTCAACTCGCAGAACTATTTTGTATGTATGGCTCGGTGGCACGATACGCTGAATGGATGCTCCCCAACTTCGGCCTGAAGATGTGTTGAAGGTGAACAATCAATATACACGGGACGGTCGCATACAGGCTTTGGTGGTGGCAAGAACAGATGACGGCGATGACGGAGACAGAAGTCGAGGTGGTCGAAGATGGAGAAGCGGAAGCCGCGGGCGGCGTGGCCTATTCAGGATTTGGGCGGGCGGTAGTGGCAGTCGGCGAATTCGATTTCGCTGGAAACAATAGAGGAAAAATCTGTGAGACGGCGATGGGGAAACCACATGAGTATGACAACAGGAGTACCTTTGGTCACCGGTGTCGATTGACGGCGTCGTCGGCCGGAATCGAGAGATTGAGGTGTCGCGATCTTTCAGTTTGACTTGGAAGTGAGAAATGGGATCGGGACACGGCGGCGCGGAAGTATCAGATTGGACCAAGAAAAGCAGAGGGCTGTGATTGCCGCCGTCAGTTGGCAGTAGCGGCGGCAGGACTCGACCACAACGGCGCTATGTGGGTTCAAGCTCCTCTGCTTGCTCGTGAGAGAGAGGGGGGCTGGAGGTGCGTGGGTGGGTGGGGTGGTAGTTGGGGTTGAAGACGATAAGAGCATCTTCACTGGCGAACCGAGGCGCCGAAAACCGAGACGAAACAACTTTTCGGCTTGGCACGCCGAGTTTTCCAATTGTGTATCCAGATCGAGTCTGAATTATCGAGCAGCTCGACTCGTTATGGCTTGGTTTGTTAGATGTTAACGAGCGATCACGAGCTACTCGTTAAGAAAATACATCAGCCTCAGATAGATGCATACTGATAGTTAAAACTATAGTTACTACCACAAGGCTCGGTCGACGCCGCGGTCAAAAGATCTAGACTGATAAGATGGCACCGTGGTGGCGACTAGGGACGGGAGATGAGGAGTCTAGGAGAAAAACGAGAAATAATTGATTGGGAGAAATAAGGAGTCAGATGGTCGCTCTCGGCCTCTCGCTCATGAATCCTGATCGATTGGTCTTCCTGGGCCAGTTGTTTGTATTAAATGGGCTGTTAAATTCGATATAAGTGGGCTATACCTTGGTTGTTATCGAGTTTAACGAGTGGCTCACGAATATCGTTAGCTCGGTCGTTTAGCTCATTAAGTATATCGAGCAAAAATCGCAGCTCAGCTCGGATCATTAAGGAAACGAGTCGATTTCGAACGAGCCGAGCAAATGAGTGCTTGTTAAACTCGTTGAGTTTCGAGTTTTATGTTTAGGCCTAAAGATGGGCGAATTTCATTAAGATGGGCGAATATAGGCGGATTACATCGAATTTAAACTAAAGTACATAATAAACTAAAAAAAGGTCGCCGTTGTGGCCTTCGCCGGTACCGTCGCCGTTCTACATGCCGAAGTTGTTGTAGAACGCCATGTAGCCGGGATCGGCCCGGCCATCATCCTCGTCGCCGCCGTCGTCATCGGCGGTGGTCTTGCGAGCTCTCGCCTAGGTCGCCGCATTCACGGTGGTAGGAAGGACGTCCTCCTCATCGTCGCCGAGGACGGCGAAGCGTAAGCGGCTTCAGCGCCGAAACGCCCGTCTCCGGGCCGCCTGATCCTCGGTCTGCTGCTGCAGGAGGTGGACGCGCTGCCGCTCCTGCTCCTCCCAGTCCTTCTTGGACCATTCCAGGATGTCCGGCGATGACGGCTCCACCAACGGCGGCTGCGGCGCCGAGTCACAGAGCGACTGCTCCAGCGCCATCCTCAAGGCGTTGTCATCGGGCGGCGTCGATCCTTCAATCTTCGGGCGGCGAAGGCGCAGGTGTCCGGTTGGTGACGCCGTCGTGCGTGGATCGCCGATGACGATGCCACGCGAGCGTGTTTGCAGCGGCGAGCGTACAGGCGAGCCCGCCTCACGCTTGACTGGGCGCAACCCCGGTGAAGGCGCAGTCGGAGTGGTGCCGAAGTGGAGGCGGCGAGGAGGAGGGCTCATCTTTATCCTCCGGCATCCGATTCGCCGGAGGGGCGCCGACACAGGCCGGTGTGGGAGTGTGCGGGAAGCCGAGACGCGGCGTGTTCCCAGCGTTGATGTGCTCCAGCACCGCCTTCAGCGTTCGGCCTGGCGTGCTCCACCAACACCGGCGACCCGTTGAGTTGTTGCGCTTCTGCGGCAACTCGTT
Source organism: Avena longiglumis (assembly GCA_030063025.1). Lineage (NCBI taxonomy): Eukaryota > Viridiplantae > Streptophyta > Magnoliopsida > Poales > Poaceae > Avena > Avena longiglumis. The sequence continues at coordinate 98,498,040 of CP125976.1, read as the reverse complement.
CGGCGGCCCCTCGTGGCGGGCGAGCTCCTGGGCACGGTGGTCCGCGAAGAATTGCTCCCAGTACGGGAGGTTGTCGGGCGACTCGACGGCGGAGGGGTCGTCCATGGCATCGATGTACTCTTGGATCTTGTACGGCGGCTCCTCTGGCGTCGGCGCCGGCGGGATAGGGATGCCGCCGGCGCTTAGCTTCCATCCTGTAAGGTTCCGTGAACCGGCGGAGCTATAGGCCTCGTAGAGCGTAGCGCCTCCACGCTGGAGGGTGCCGGCAGTCGTTCGCCACCGCACCGTCGCCGGGGTATCGCTCGGCCATGGCTGGGGGAGGGAAGCCGTGAGAGAGTGTTCGCCGGAGTTCGGGCTGGTGGGCTGGGGGAGCTGTGAGAGAGTGTGAGGAACTCCGGTGAGGGGTACGACTTATATAGGCCGAGGTGCGCAACGAGGGCGGGAAGGGTGTAGCGGCGAGGTCGGGAAAAGGGGAAACGACGAGAAGTTAGTGCCCGCTGGTCCGTCGTGGGAGCCTAGGCGGCGGCGATGGTGCGACAATTCAGCGACGCGTGGCCGATGCGACGGGCAGTTAATGTCCGGTGGTCGCCGCGTGTGTCCGAGAATGACGACGACTCGGCTTCCGTCGCTGACTTGGCGGGTCCACGCGCTGCTTTTTCGCCGAAGTTCATCACAGACGGCGTTCCTGTATGCAGTATCTGGAACCCGGGTTGATGCAGATAGTTTGAACCAAAATTGGCCCAAATCCTGCCAAAAACAGGTTCCTGGGTACGCGACTGGCCCAATTTTCAGTGTCCAGGCCTAAATTCGGTGTCCGGATCGGTGTCCTAGGTAGGCGAGTGGAGATTCTCTAAAGAGGGGAGAGAAAGGTGTGTATATTTTTCCTTATTACTTGTCGGCGCGCGGGCGCTCGTTCGACGAGCTCGACGAGCTACGAAACGGAGGCGCAGCGCGCACGTCGCACACGCGGTTGTAACGGACGTTGTCCAGCGTGGCAACATGGGGTAACGGGCCAGGTTGTTTTTGACTATTCCCCCCCCCCACTCCGCGCATCACGCGCATTAACTCCCCGTCTCTCACGCTCTCGCTGCTCTCTCTCGGTTCCTTGATCCAAACCGCAGTGCGGGGGCGGTTCCCTCCTGTCTCTCCGGCGATTGGAGGCGGTGGTGGAGCCATTCCGGCGAGGGGGAACTGGCGCGCGGCCGGGGGAGGTCTACATCAGCGAGTGAAGGCGGTGGAGGCGTTGATTTTCTCGGAGATTCTCGGCGTAATCTGACGATTGACGTTGGGCGAGCACATTTTCGGCACATTTCGAGCACGATGACAAATTAGGTACCTTCTGATTCCATGAATCCCCATGATTTTTGTTTCCTCTATTGTGTTTTTTCACGCGATTTGTGTGGTTCTCCGAGGTGGATTGGCAGCAGGGGGTTCGCCTGTGATGTTGCGTGGTTCTCTATGGTTTCGATTTCACGGTGGATTGCTCTGTAGGGGTTATATGAAGCGCATTCATGCTTTTGTAGGGGGTTCATTAGCGCATTAAGGAAGGGGATCTGAGGGGGATTTTGATGCGCACTGTTACCAGAGGAACAGGATATAATTTTGGGCGATTAGTTTGCTTTTTTGTTTGATTAGTTGCTTTTGCTTTCAAATAAGTTGATAGTACAAACATGTTTGTTTCATACATGACAGTATTAGTTGCTAGTAGAAGTTATTGTTTCGTAGTCTGTGATAATGAACATGATTTAGTCTGTGATAATACAAGTTGTTTGTCTCACACTATTAGTTGCTCAACCTGTAATGTTTGTTGGCTAGATGATAATAGAAGTTGATTGTCTCACACTATTAGGTGCTCAACCTGCAATGTTTGTTGGCTAGATGATAATAGAAGTTGCTTGTCTCACACTATTAGTTGCTCACACTACTAGTTGATTTAGTAGTTTGATTAGTTGTTTTTCTATTGATTAGTTGCTTTTGTTGATAAATAAGTTGCCAGTTCAAACATCGTTTGTTTCATACATGAAAGTATTAGTTGCTAGTGGAAGTTGTTGTTTTGTAGTCTATGACAAGGATCATGATTTAGTCTGTGATAATAGAAGTTGCTTGTCTTACACTTTTTAGTTGCTCAACCTGGCAAGTTTGTTGGTTACATGATAATAGAAGTTGCTTGTCTCTCACTATTAGTTGCTCAATCTGACAATTTGTGTCTGATATTTTATTAGTTGCTGAACCTGACATTATTTGTTGCATGCATGGCAATAGAAGTTGGTTGCCTGGCATTTAGTAGGTGCTATGACACAAGTAATTGGTTTGCCAAACATGTTTGTTGACTATATTGGACTAGTAGCTGCACAGTTTTTATTACCATGGTGCCTATAAGTACTTTTTTTCATGTCATGAGCAGTTTTGCTCAACCAGACCTGTCTGTTTGCTTATTTGACATAATTAGTTGCTAAATATAATATGTTTATTTCATACATCCAAGAAGAAGTTGCTAGTTAAAGTTTTAAAACTTTTTTCTGTGTTTCCATGCTATTTGGTTAAGTAGGTTTGCATGATGAATGGGTCTAATCCATCAGCAGGTGGGGGCTCATCTTCAGGGAGCCAACAAACTAAGATTCCACATACGAATGAATCTACTAAGCAGAAGAAAATGAAGGCTCTGGCTAATCGTGGACCGCCTCCTGCGAAGCGGTCTAAAAAGACAATTGCAAAGAAACCTGTTGGTGATATTGTTGAAATGGCGAAGAATCCAAAGAATAAGGGGAGAAAGGTTGCAACCAGAAAAACAGCGGACAACTCTAATGAAGTTCTACCCATGCTATGTACATTGTACTCATGCTAAATCTTATTACTTGTCATTTTTTATCTTTCAGTAGGTAGTTGCTTTTCTGCAGTAGGTAGTTGCTTTTCTATAGTAGGTAGTTGCTTCTATGCAGTATGAAGTTCCTACTCTGCACTAGGTAGTTGTTTAATTTCAGTATGAAGTTGCTTCCCTACAGTTGATAGTTGCTATTTTTCTGCCATATTTTAAGCCTATATGGAAACCATCTACTACATCTTTTTTTACATGCTTGAATTATAGGCTCAGGAAATTGGGGAAATCAGAACCAGGTCATCGCCTTCGCGTTTTGTCGCACTAAACAAACAACTGATAGGTACACAAAAGATTGCACTGATCGAGAAGACGTTTGGTGGCATGTTGAACATCGGGGCATGCACCATGCCTCTTGAACTCAGTCAGTGGGTTATGAAGTGCTATGACCCCGACACCTGTCAGTTGATCATACCTGACCATGGAAAGATACCGGTCGACGCAGAAAGTGTGCACAGGATCTGGGGCCTGCCCAACTCAGGCTTAAAAGTGTGCTACGAGATGAATGCTGATATTACGCGACAAATGATGGAGGATTACGGTTTTCCGCCAAATGGCAGTCCCGATCTTACCAGATGATGCAAGATGATTGAGGAGATGGGCGGGAAATCATACGATCTGTTTGTTCGAGCTTGGGCTGTAATGGCCTACAACTTTCTCGCTCCCACAACTGGTCTAAAAGTTAGCCCACGCTGCTATCCTGCTGTATATGATGTTGACCTAATTTCCCCGGACAAACATCTATCAGTTTGTTGTCGATCAGATCAGGATTGCTTTTAGTTCACTGAAAAACAAGAAGTCTCTGTGCTGTTGTGTTTATCACTTGATGGTAAGTGCACTTTTTTAATCATAGAAAGATGTTCTATGTAGTTGCTTTTATGACTCATCTAGTTGCTTAACACAGCCTGTTTGTTTCTTATATACAACTAAAAGTTGCTAGGCCATGTTCTTTTTGTAGAACTTCTGAAGCATGTTTATCTCTTTTGTGTAGTTCCTTTTTACACTTTTTAGTTGCTTAACCTGGCAAGTTTGTTGACTACATGATAATAGAAGTTGCTTTTATGACTCATCTAGTTGTTCAACACAGCCTGCTTGTTGCTTATATACAACTAAAAGTGGCTAGAACATGTTTTTTGTAGCACCTCCGAAGCATGTTTATCCTAAATCATGTTTAGTTGCCTATATGATACCATGAATTGCTATTAACCATGTTTTCATTGCAGCCCCTTATAGAATATGTTTTGCATTTAATTCATATTTATTCTCCTGTTTTTCTTGTCATGCAGTTACTATACCTAGATTCCGTAGAGGTTGACGAACTCATCAGTTAGTGTTACCCTCGAGTAGACGCTTGGGACAGCGCCTTGATAAATAAGGTCAAGAAGAAAGACATGATCAAACCAGGGGTTTTGGGGAAACTGCAAGTAAGCGTGATATGCTTGTTTTTTAACATTTTACTCTCCTTCTATGCCTACGTTCCTATATCAATCTAGTTTGATAACCTACTTTGTCAAAAAAACAACTCAAGAAAAAATACAGAGACACATAGTATGGAGGACTTTTCGGCGGATTGCTAAAGGCTGAACAGTTCATGACCGCAAATTTGCCGCCAAATTACGACCAGAGTGTGAGTACCTCATTTTTTTAGTTGCTCAACCTGACAAGTTTGTTGCCTGCATGACAATATTAGTTGCTTGTCTTACACTATTAGTTGCTCGGCATGACAACTAACTTGTGTTCTTATTCATTCTTAATAACAAACTTGCAGAGGAAAAGGAAACTTTCTGCTTTGGTCCATGTAGCATGTCAGATTTTGAAGATATCATGGAAAAGTTTGTCAATGGCATTGGCGAAATAGAAGAAACTATTGTAACTGGCAGGGGTCAAACAATACCTACGAAGAGACAAAGAAACAACAAGAAAGACAAAGAACCGGTGTTCGAAGAACCGGTGTTGCTTGATGAGGACTCTGACAATACTGATGAGGAAACAACAGGCAAGACTACGATCATGTGGTTTATCGCTGTAGTTTGTCATTATTTATATCAAATTACTCTTTTCTACCACTACCTTACTTTTACTATTTTGGCCCTTTTTTGTTGTACACAGAAAAGAATACATCGACAACGACGACGATGATGAGTCCGACCAGCGAAAAAATGACGAGGATGACGAGGATAGGGATGCCAGCAGCAGCAACGATGGTGATGATGACAATGGCTATGCTAGGAACATAGGATCTGGCAGAGGAGCAGATGGAGACGATGACAGCGACAATGACAAGAGCATGGATGATAGTTTCACAGATCAGTACTATGTTGAAGATAGGGAAGCAAGGTCCGTCGTAAGGTCGGGGGCAAAAAGGAAGAGGGCAGTCGAAGGCGATGCTGAACAGACTTAGGAAGAACTTGCCTAGGCTACAGAACAATTTAGTCAGCCTATTGGAAAATCACTAGCGCAGACAAGGGTTAAAGTTGCTCGGGCAAGTAAGCAAGTTGCTCAGACCAGCAAGGAAGTTGCTCATCGGGTCAACAAGGATTTTGCTTGGAAAACATTTGAGGTAGATGCTCAATAGCCAAGGGGGCAAGTTTCTAGTACCAGGGAGCAAGTTGCCAATACCAGTACAAAAGTTGCTGAAACCTTGGAGGAATCTGTGCAACAAACCAGGGAGAAAATTGCTGATACTAGGGAGAAACTTGTTTATACCAGGAAGGAAGTTGTTGCTGCCAGGAAGGAAGTTGCTGAAAGTACCCAGAGAAATACTAAACCGGTTGTTGAACAAAAAAGCATGGATCAAAATTCACAAACCAGGGAAGAAGTTGCCCCTACAGTGCAAGAAGTAGTTCAGCAGAGCAAGATTGATTTTTTCCAACAGACAATGCAGATAAGTGTACCACAGACCATGAAACATGTTTTACAACAGGAGACCAGGGGGAAAGTTACTGATCCTAAAGGTAAAGTTGTTGAGACTAGTGGGAAAGTTGCTCAGGCTAGTGGGAAAATTGCTGAGGCCACGGGAAAGCATGGACAACCTGCCCAGCAGCAAATACCAACTGGAGAAGTCACAGTTATCAAGAAGGATAAATTGGTGGCTCGCGATGGAAAATTGTCTTGCCCCGCTGGCATCCCATTAGTTTTGGCCGGCAGCACTATTTTGGATACTTTGAAAACTGGTCCTGATGCACTTGGAGGCACTGTTGGAGGCGCCGTTGCTCAAGATATTGAGAAGAACACTAAGATAGTTGGATCTGATGCACATTCCAGGGAAGACACTAAGATAGTTGCTCAGGATAGAGAGGAAGTTACTCCTGGACAACATGGCGATGCTGGGAGCAGCCAAGAATAAGACTATGCAAAAATGTCTTTGTTGGATTTGTGCAAGATGAACGTCAGGAAGAAGAAGTTGCCAAAAATTCATCTCACTGAAGAACTGTGGCATCCCGCAAAACCACTACTAGAAAATCGCGTTGAATTTGTGCATTGCATCGGCATCATCATATGTTGTTTGTCAAAACTATTTTCGCAAAGCCCGTTTTGTTTTCCAAACGCCCCATCTACATTCAAACACGCAAACCCAGGTCCCCGGATTATTTTGTTTTGTCCGCTGTCGGATTACCATGGGTAAAATAAATATTTTAGTTAATTGTTTTAGCGGGGCGAGCGGGCGGATCGACCCGAACGACCACCCTGTGTTTTACAATCGGCCCATCTGAACACCCCAACAAATCCTAAGTCTACCAAACTACCTACCCAGCCCAACCTCCACCTCACCCCACCCAATGGCAACTGCCACCTCACCCTCTTCCTCCCCTAGCCTACCAGAGCCACTTGGCCACCCTCCTCCACCCTCTTTCTCCTCTCTCCCCAACCCAAGACACCTGGCCAAAGACTCGCGACACACTTTCTGCCTTGCTGGCCCCATCCCGGACCCAGCGACCACCAGCCCCTGCCCCAAAACCGCCCCTCCTCTGGCCCCACCTGGCAGCAGCAAGCCCTGCAGCCTGACCCTCCTCTCTCCTTCCGACGCCACCCTCACCTCTCTCTCCGTCAGCTCCTCCACCTCCCTCCCGCCGCCGTCCACCTCCACCAAGCTCCTCTCACGCCGCCGCCTCTCCGTCGCCTCGCCCATCCTCGCCGTTGCGCCATCCTCGCCAGCCTCGCTCCGCTGGCACGCGTGCTTCGGCCCGCTGGCCAAGCCTTCGCCAGCTGCGCTGGCCGTCAGCCGGGCGCCCTTGTCTCTGCCGCTCGCCAAGGCCCTCCGCCGCCGCTGGTCCGCCAGCTGTGCTCCTCATATTGGCTGGCCTCGAAAGCCGTGATTCGCCAGCTCCGCGCCTGCCAAGACGCCGTCAGCCATGGGCGAAGCTCGACCCCACTCGCCTCTCCACGCCCGAGCCCGCCCAGATGGCGGTCCTCCAGCCGCTTGGTCCCGCGCCGCCTGCCCTCCGCCTCGCTGCCCATGCGAGCCCTCCAGCGGCGTGCTCCGTCCACAAGCGCATCCCTGCGCAGCTAACCAAGGGCAGCAAGTTCGGTGGTGGCCGTCCTCGGGTGCAGCCTCGCATTGCCGTCGTCGTCGAGCGCAAGATCTGCAGATACCGATGAAGCTCGTCGGTGTTCGGGAAGCGCCAAGACCTACTACGAACGCCGAGACCCCCAAACCGAAGGCCGATCCGTGCCGGTCAACGCCATGATCTCCCTCACGGAAAACCGGCAACAACGTCGGATCCTCGAGTTCTCCTACATGGACCCTCAAGATCTTCTTCGGAACCGAAGAACGACCCGGCGAGACCAACGACATCGAACACCAAGACCCTCGGAATCGCCAAGTTTTCCTCCGGATCCAAGACGCAAGACCCGAATCCCAAGATCTCCGCTGTGAGACGACAAGACCGTCGACACGAACCGACGGCCGCGGATGCGACAGGACCGTCCCAGAAACGCCAAGTACTTCCCTCGGACGCCAAGGCCCGAACCCGAAGACCGTCAAGATCGCCACCGAACGCGAAGTCCTTCTCCCCGGAACTCAAGATCTGCCCCGTTATTCGAGAACGTTTCCGCCGAGACCGACCCGTCGAACCCTGGACCCCGAGACCGACCCTGACCCCCGGAACACCAAGATCGTCGAGACCCCTCAATGTGTGAACCCCCTTTCCGCAAACCCTATTTTTATAAATGAAATACAACAACTTGTTGCATATTAAATTGTCATGCTTGCATGCATCTTTGTGTGGTTTGGGGGCCGTATGCCGATTCACCTAATAATTAAATATGGGGCCCATATGCGGGCAAATCTAGTCTCATATCGGCCTCATTTAAATTTGTGCATCGAACCGTTGTCATATCTTGCCTTGTTAAACAACAATTTAAATTGCGGGGTAGATAAACAACATGAACCTATTAATTAATTGTCGGGACCCCGGTTCCACTTAATATGACCTAATTGCATCGCACCTTTGCCATGCCATGCATCATACATGCATCATGCCGATCTTTTGCCATAGTATTAAATATTGCATCCGGTGTTTATTCTAGTGTTTTGCTTCTTCGCGGAAAGGGCCGTTGAGTTGATGTGAGCTTCGCCCCGATCTTCGGTTGAACCCTTCGGCAATGTTTTCAGGCGAGCATCTCCCCTTTCTACCTATCTTACTTTATAGTATTTATTCCCTCCTGTTGATCTATTGCTATCTGTGTTGCGATGCTCTAGATTCCGTACCCTTGATATCCTTTGCAGCCATATATTGCCTTGGACACATCCTATTACTTGTTGTTTGGTAGATAGTTGGACTTGCGCGTCGTAGTCGCTTGCTCAAGTGCTGTTGCATGTTGTCAAGTACCACAATTGTTGGAGGATTGCCGCGTGTTGATGTTGGAGATGATCATGTCTTTAATTCTTTCACTTCAATCGCTAACAACTAAAATTGAATTAAGCGAGGCATCGGTGGGTGATAGGTAATGTTGGTTTCGAACGCCCACTTGTGTCCCGTAGGACCGAGTTCTTGACACCTGCTCCAGATCGAGCGCTAACCACGGTGGGGAGATATGGGCCCCATCGATTATTACCTGATTTCAAAGTATTGTCTTGGGGCCACAACTAGTTTGAGGATTTATTTACTATCCTGCCTATGCCATGCTTTACGCTTTATTTACGATTGTGTGAGGAGCACTGTATCGTTAGGAAGCGGAATGTTTCGTGGTATCGGCATCCCGATTGGGGATCTGCATCGTTCTGACCATTGTCGAAACCCTAAGTCCGTCTCGAGACCGGCCGACTTTGTTGCGGTGTACTTAGTGGGGTGGCCCCGTGCTTGCTTTGGTCAGGAACGTCGTGACTTAGGCCCCGACATACCGATGGGTGTATGTTAATTGATCCGCAAAAAGGGTCAAGTGCTGTGGATACTTTGGTGCACCTGCAGGTTTAATCTTTTCGAGAAGCCGTGTCCGGTTATGGACGACTTGGAGCAAAGGTTTGATCATAGACAACTATAACTAAAGTTTCTGTTATAAATTGACTTGTACCCGATTTGACTAGTAATCACTTCACCACAACGGAATGGCTAAGTAAAAGTACCAACAAGCTTTGGGTTTTGGGGTTATCTCATGATAATTGTATCTGACTAGTAAGTGTTGCCACTATAACGGAATGGTTAATTAAAGGTGCCCACCGCTTACTTTACCAGGACGATCTTCTAAACCTGTCTAGTAAAGTGCCGCAACGATAGCGAATAAGTAAAGCGCCAATCGTGAGTTCCTCGGTTGACTTCCTCGTTTGGTCTCGAGGGAAACGCCAGATGGGTTTGTTTGATGATAGTATCGTTGGATCCGAATAGGTCTTTCACCCCTCTCGATAGCCGCCATTGTATCGAGTCTCTATAGGTTGTTTAGTGCATCTTTGCCGCCACCCACCATACCTATGTAGGCGAGGACCGCCAATTCTAGTCTCGCTGCATCGGCCTCGATCGACGCTCCTTCTTTTTCCTTCGCCCTTTAGTGGCACCCTTTTGTTTAAGCAGGTTTTGAGATCGACGCCGTTAGCGAGGTTACCTTCCGGCTTGGCACAGGCGTGGTTATGGACGCCATTGGTTATTCTTCAGGGCTCTTAGCCCCATTTGCATCTTGTCCGTAGTCGGACGCTCGCTCAATTTCAAGGTGATTTGGATCTTTGTATATTATACTTGTATTCTTGACTCTTTGAGTCGCTGTGTATATATATCTGTTCTGTGGGTCCCATCGAGGACTGTTGTGTAATGTTATTACTTTGCTTTCCACCCGCACGAAAGTGCCCGGTGGGCACCTTCGAATCGTTTCTATGCGGGTTTGGCGAGTTTCGCTAAAACTTGCATAGGGCCGATTCTGAGGGTGTTACAAGAACCCGCCATCTTTGAAATGAATTCACAAAGTGAGTGGAAGTCTATTTTGCAAGAAGAGATGAAAAAATCATGTGACTCACAAGACACTAGTTTGGAATGGATCGATGGTGGAGTACAATGTAGTCCAGGGACTTTCAAGGGGTATCTTGATTCAGTTGACATGGAAAATAAGACGAATATGCAATCCAGCAAAGGGGAGCCTGCGAAGCTAAAGGAACCAGCAAGTTCAGGGGTTCCTCAGGCAACTTCTGCACAGGAACAGACAACTTCTTCTTTGCCTCAAGCAACTAGAGTGCATATCCAACCAAAGAGAATTCCTGTGAAACAAGCAACTTCAGAGAATAAGCAGGCAACTTCTCCAGCTCTGCAGGCAACATCTCTAGCTATACAGACAACTAGTGTACATACCAAGGCAACTACAGTGCACCCAAAGGCAACAGTGATACGTCGGAAACGTATCTATAATTTTTGATGCTCCATGCTTGTTTAGTATCTACTTTTCTTTACTTTGTCTACACTTTGAGGTGTTTTTATATCTTTTCTGGAACTAACCTATTAACAAGTTTCCACAGTTCCAGTTGCCTGTATTCTTCTGTTTTTGGTTTTAGAAAGGCAGAAAATCAATATTCTCGGAATTGGACGGGGCAAAAGCCAAAGTCAATATTTTACCGTGGGGGACACGAAGACAGAAGACGATATGGAGAAGCAAACCAGGGCATCCAGAACCCCCTAGGCGTGAGTGGGCCCACCCCGCGCCTGGGTAGGGTGTGGGGCCCTTGGCCGCCTCCCAACCTCGCTTCTTCGCCTATAAGAAGCCCCCTGATGCAGAAATCCTAGGCACCCGATCAAAACTCCACGAAACCTTCTGTAGCCGCCACCATCGTCCCTAGATCGGGGGGATCTGAAGTTCTTCCCGGCACCATATCGGAGGGGAGATCATCCCGGAGGCCTTCTTCTCCGGTATGATGCATGAGTAGTTTGTTCTACTTCATTTTTTTTTGCATTTGTTCTGAATTGACGAGCGTCACATTATCCATGGCGGCGTAGACACGACGAGCGCCTACGAAGGCATGCTGGCGTAGACACGACGAGCGTACAAGACATGGAAGCAGGAACTGACACGCCTGGGATGAGGCGCCCGCCCACAAGACAGGTGGTGCGCTTACTAGCCTGGTGTTCACGTACAGCAACATGAAATGCCGGCATTCTTCAAATACTGATAGCAAATCCCTCGTGTGAGTGCACGACAGCCCTGTTCTCTTGGTTTTGGAACTGCCTCCCCGACAGTATGTGTTCTCACATGTATCTAGGTTCCTTACTTGATTCTTGGTGCTCCATGCTTGATTGTCCCCTGTCAATTTTGTTAGCCAGTTAACCGGTTCATTACTTCCTTTGCTCTTCTTTTATTCAACATTGTGTTCCTGTGTCAGCGTCTGAAACTTTTTTATCCAGAAGGATTGCAAGAATAGAGTGTTGCCTGATCCACTGTTGACATGATACAAATTTGTTTGAAGTTAATTTACACATCTGCTTTTATAAGATTGTTCTTTTTTTCTCACTGGTACACTTTATCGTTTATATTTATTAGTAATCATAGAACAAATGTATAACTAATAGTGTATAGAAAGAACTTACAAAATGAACTAGGCTCGTGGATTCAATTTTCCACTAGTTTCCCTTTTACAATATTCTTGCTCGCAAGCAATCAAGCATATATAAACATGGTTTAATATTCTCGGTGTCAACTAAAATGCTAAATTTAGTGGTCCTACATACTGCTATAATTTCATGAAAAATAGAATTCAGCACACCACGTGTTTTATTTGGACAGTTAAAATCGAAATGTGTTAAAATATTCATCATTTAATATATATTTGAACGCTTTGTTTGAAGAGGGACACATGACAAGCGGACATGGCAAGGGAGGAAAGAAGAATGTATATTGAATCCATGAGCACACTTATGCGTCTGGGCAATGTGGGAGACGCCCATGAGTAGCCCCCCTTGCTACACCACTTGTTTCCACTTCTTGCAATGTGGGGTTAAAAAGAAGCTGTTCAGAAAGTCAAATGGATTCATGCAATAAGAAAATGACACATGCTTACATCCGTAGCAACGCACGGGCATTCAGCTAGTATTTATAAAAATTAAAAAATCTAGAAACTATTTAGTATATAGATTTATTTATAATTTGAAAAAACTACGAGCATGAAGATAGGTTCACAGTGACAAAGACACAAGGATTACTAGCACGATACGATCCAATTATGAATATGTGCACCGTAAATTCTCTCTTCAAAATTAAACTACAAAGTGGTTAATGGGATCTCAATGACGGAATAACTTGTCACTAGCCTGCAATTTTTCTCCTTTGTCAAGCGTAACGCGCCTAGGTCATCAACCCGTATTTACCCCTTCTAGTTTGGGCTCCCGACACCATCGCAACCGTCGATTGATTGAAGATTCGTGCAAAAGTCTACTAGTCAAAGAGTCCAAGTTTTTTGCATTTTAATCCTTGTAGATATACAAAATTATGTCGCTCCCCACTTAGACCCCATTTAAAAAAGCCAACACCCCACCCCGAGCCCTTCGAGCTCTAACCCTAACCCACCCCCGCTCTCCCACCCCACCGCCACAGCTACCCACCTCCTCGTGAGCACCACTGCACCCTCCCTAGCTCCGGCACGCGACCACACACGGTCGCTGGCCCCCTCCCTAGCTCCGGCACATGCGGGACGCGTCGGTGACGATGACCATGCGCCGCAGCCCCGACCCCTCCTCCACCTCGTCGCGCCCCCACCCCTCCTCCACCAACGCGCTGCAAGCTCGCGCTAGGACTCCGGCTGTCGAGCCCGTGCTCCGGCCATCGAGGAGCGAGAGAGGAGCTCACCCATGGCCGATCTGGGCCTAGAGTGCCCTGATTTCTCCCTCCCTTTCTGTTCTTCATTTTTTCCTTTTTGTTTCTATTTTTTACCTAGTGCCTGATGTGGATCTTGCTAGATCTATGTATGAATTTTGTATGACGTGAATGTTTAGTATGAATCTTGTGTGTGTCAAGATTTGTTTCTCCTTTTCTATATCGTGTTCATTAGTTTCTTGTGTGAAACACGAATCTTGTGCGTGTCAAGATTTATTTCTCCTTTTCAAGATCTTGTTCATTAGTTTCTTGTTGCATTATATATGTTTCCTTGCAGAAACATGTATGAAACATGGATCTTGTGTGAATCTTGTGTGGATCTTATATGAAACGTTGTTGGTATTAATCTTAGTCGATGTAGATTACAGAAACTCAATTTCTACATTGTTGAAAAATCTTGTATGTTGGGATTCTAGTATGTATCTTATATGAAAAATCTTGTATGTTGGGGTCAAAATATTATGTGAAAAAATTATATGAAACCACTCTGAATATTGTATGGATTATTGAATTTTTTATGGATTTGCTATCAAACTTGAGTGAAACCTGCTGGATTTGATAATGTTCGGGAAAAATTATATGAATCATGTATGATTCTGTGTAGAAAGATATGTAGAAATTTATGTAGATTGGATCTGATGTATTAGCTTGATTTAAAACAAAACATATGTAGATTGGAATTTGTTCCAAAAAATAATAATCAAATTTTATTGTGGTTAGTGGTTTCAAAAAAAGATCCGGTGCAAATTCATTTCAGTTGTGGTGAGTTTAAGATGGTGATTATCTTGGAAAAATGTATGAAACTTGTATGGATATTTGTAGAAATATTCTTGAAAAAATATTATATGAAATATTGTTGAATATTATTGAAAAATTAATTATGTAAGAAATTATTGATTAAATTTGATAAATCTTTGAATAAGTTTGGCTTCATCCATAATCTAATGCAACATAATCGTCTTATGTAAGAAAATCTGAAAATACGGTGCTGTAAGATTTGAGGGACCTATGAAAATAGACTGTACATAGGTGGGAGGTGAAATTTACAAAGTATGTAGCATGAATCTCAAAGAAATGGAGGGTACAAATGGTGTGAGGCCCAACTTTATCGGGGATTGCATTTCCCCACAGGTCATGCACATAAGCTAAAGAGCGTTTTAATGTATACTGAAAGCTGTGAGATTCTACATATTTTTTTATGGTTTTTATCGATGTTTTCATTTGGATTTGATGGGTTTCTAGGTTTATCTAATGCTAATACTAGGTAGCAAAGAAAACTTGGTTTTTAATGTGTGTTTCAGGTTTTGAACATCAACAGAGAGGTTTAATAGCAAAAACACAATATTCAGACAAAAACAAGCAAGTCCCTTTTTGGAAGCAATCGAGGGGAATTTACCTCAAGCTTAACGACCAACTATACGGGCTGTCGTCGTATAGTTCCCGCCGTATAGTTGTCATCTACTTCGTCTTATTAAAAGGGACAACTTTCGTAAAGAAGTCGAGGTAAAAACAGAACACATGAGCCTCCATCCCATCCAGAAGAGAGAAATAAGAGATCTGGAGAAGAAGGAGACGACGTTCTTCATCTTGCTCCACGATCTTCGATCTCCCAGCCACCACACCTCCATAGCCATCGATTCTACTTGAGAGAGGGAGATGTCCACCTTGCAAAACTAGGGTTTTAGATTGTTCTTCCCATCTTGAATTGTGTTGGATTTATTTCTATTTTTTATTGTGGATCTCCACGGTAATATCAAGAAGAACTACCTTTATTTAATTATATCGATGATGCTTTCTTATCTCATGTGTGAGTAAGTTCCCTTGGGCGTGGGAGACATAGAGGATTGGTGAGATGTGATGTGCCTATATATTTTCCATCAAGTTTGTGGTTGGTTTTAATTACTATATTATGTGTGCTTGACTATCTGTGCGATGCTTAATGCTTGTTGTCCAATTAGGGACCTAGACAACATGATTATTTATTTTACATAGATAGAATCTTGTTTGCTAGCAGACCTGTCAACACCCGGATTTTTAATCCCAGATGACTGTTATGCCATACATCGCAATCCCAGGATTACCATTTTTGCGAGACATAAAATAATTGGATACCACAGTACATCATTCATTACAAACCATACATAAGGTCTTACACAAATAAGGATCTCATGATCCAGTTCTTAATATAACTCAAGCAACGGAAATACGTAATAATAAAGGTAGCGTAGGCGAAGCTCCATCTTCGGGGTCACAGGCAATGCTGACGATGGGAGATGATCCTAGTTGTCGTAACCTTCTTGGGGTCCATCATCCTGGTACTCCTCTTCATAGTCTGGCCACGGGAATAGCCAGGGACAAAGCCATGAGTACTCTTTAAGTACTCACAAACTAATACTAACTGTAACACCCTCAGAATCGGACCTATGCAAGTTTGAGCAAAATTCGCCAAACCCGCATAGAAACGATTCAAAGGTGCCCACCAGGCACTTTCGTGCGGGTGGAAAACGAAGTAATAACATTACACAACAGTCCTCGATGGGACCCACAATGTATATATATATAAACGACTCAAAGAGTCAAGAATACATATAATATACAAAGATCCAAATCACCTTGAAAACGATAGAGCGCGTCCATTCGGACAAGATGCAAATGGGGCTAAGAGCCTGAAGAATAACCAATGGCCCATAACCCTGCTGTGCCAAGCCGAAGGGTAACTCGCTAACGGCCGATCTCAAAACCGCTTAAACAAAAGGGTGCCGGAAAGGGCAAAGGAAAAGAGCGTCGATCGAGGCCAAGACACGAGGCTAGAATTGGCGGTCCTCGCCTACATAGGTATGGTGGATCAAGCGGCAAAGATGCACTAAACAACCTATAGAGACTCGATACAATGGCGGCAAAATAGAGAGGGTAAGAAGTACCTATTCGAACCAACCTGATTCTATCATCAAACAAACCCATCTGGCGTTTCTCGAGACCAAACGAGGAAGTCAACCGAGGCACTCACACGGTTGGCGCTTTATTTATTTAGTTATAGTTGCACTTTTCTAGTCGTTTAGATAATCGCCACGATAAAGTAAGCAATGGGCACTTTTAGTTAACCATTCCGTTATAGTGGCAGCACTTACTAATCAGATATGAATAGCATGAGATAACCCTTAAACCCAGCAGTTGTTGGTACTTTTATTCAGCCATTCCGTTGTAGTTGCAATACTTACTAGTCAGATACAATTGTCGCAAGCGACAAACCAAACAAGCAATTGTGGGCAGTATTATTTAGTCATTCCGTTGTAGTGAAGCTGATTACTAGTCATTATAAAGTCAAATTTATAGCAATAAACTTTAGTTTTGCTTGTCTATGATCGAGATACTGTGCTCCAAGTCGTCCATATCCGCGGACACGGCTTTCAGAAAGTTTTACCCGGCCGGGGTGCACCAATAGCAACACACGCTCGATCAACCTCGGAAAAACCAACTCAAAACCCAACGAGGCTTTCACGACTGAACAATCACAGGATTCAGAAATATTTGTGGGGCCACCCTTGAGTACACCAAGAACGGTAAGCAAGCTCCGAGACGGACTCAAGGTTTGGGTGGGTGTGAACGATCGGGAACCCAAACGGGGCTTGTCGACACCATGAATCGTGTCCCGATCCTAAACAGTACATTGTGCTATCTGTCGCACAATTTAAATACATAAGTAGCATGGCATAAGTACAGGATCGTAAATAAAACCTCAAACTAGTTTGTGGCCCCAAGAAATAAGACTGAATCAAGCTCGCCTGTGGGGTCCCATATACCTCCCGGATGTGGATAGCGCGATAAATCAAGGAACAGGTATCAAGTACTCGGGGTCTTACGGGACACAAGTGGGCGTTCGGAAACCAAATATTTTCTATCACCCACCGATGCCTCTGCTTATTTCAATTTTTGTTGTTAAACAGAAATTAAAGTGAACGATAAGTAAAACTATGATCATCTCCAGCATCAACATGCGGCAATACACCAACAACTGTGGCACTTGACGACACGCAACAGCACTTGAGCAAGCGACTACTACACGCAGGTCCAACTATCTACCAAACAACAGGTAATAGGATGTGTCCAAGGCATTATAAGGTTGCAAGGATATCACGGGTACGGAAACTAAAGCATCGCAACACAGATAGCAATAGATCAACAGGAGGGAATAAATACTAGAAAAGTAAGATAGGTAGAAAGAGGGATATGCTCGCCTGAAAACATTGTCGAAGGTTCAACCGAAGATCGGGGCGAAGCTCACATCAACTCAACGGCCTTATCCGCGAAGAAGCAAAACACTAGAAGAAACACCGGATGCAATATTTAATACTACGGCAAAAGATCGGCATGATGCATGTATGATGTATGGCATGGCAAGGTGCGAGGCAATTAGGTCAGATTAGGCGGAACCGGGGTCCCGACAATTAATTAGATGGTTCAAGTTGTTTAGAACCCCCCGCAATTTAAATGTTGTTTTAACAAGGCAAGATTATAGTATTGGTTCGCTACACAAGTTTAAATGAGGCCGATATGAGACTAGATTTGCCCGCATATGGGCCCCATA
Organism: Avena longiglumis; assembly: GCA_030063025.1. Lineage (NCBI taxonomy): Eukaryota > Viridiplantae > Streptophyta > Magnoliopsida > Poales > Poaceae > Avena > Avena longiglumis. Next base: position 98,480,299 of record CP125976.1, on the reverse strand, counting down.
TTTAATTATGCAGGTGAATCGGCATAAGGCCCCCAAACCACACAATATGCATGTGAGTATGACAATTCAATATGCGACAAGTTGTTATTATATTATAAAATAGGGCTCGAGGAGAGGGGTCACACATTTAGGATTCTCGACGGCCTTGGGGTTCCGGGGTTCGGGGTCAGGGTCCAGGGTTCGACGGATCGGTCTCGACGGGATCGTTCTCGGGTTTCTGGGGTAGATCTTGGCGTTCCGGGAAGCCGGACTTGGTTCGGTGTCGGGGCGCATCGGATCTTCCGGGTCGGTGTCGTTCTTGTCGTCGTGCAGATCTTGTCGGGTCCCACAGGGTCGAGCTTGCCGTTGCGAGGGTCTTGTTGGGCCCGTGTACCGGGTCGGTCTTGGCGTTCCGGCCGTATTCGGTCCTCGGATCCGAGAGGGTTCGGTCTGACGGGTTCGCGCCGGATCGGTCTTGGATTCCGAGGTATAGATCTTGTCGGAGGTTCTTCGAGTGTCTCCATCCCGATATGGTCTCCGGTCTCGAGGATCGGTCCAAGAAGGATCTTGTCGAGCTCTTTTCGCATCGTGAAGGCCTTGAAAATCCACCTCCGTGGAGGATGGCGGACTTGATTCGAGCACCGACACACTTCGAGTTCGGTTCAAATTGCCGGTCTAGGTCCTTGGACAAGCGTGTTGGAAGGCGTGTGGCTGCACTTGTACTGGCAGGCGAAAGAAGGCCGAGGGAGGGCGGGCACGACGCTGTGGGAGACGTTGGGGCCTCGGACGAGGCGGCGGCTCGTGCGGACGATGGAGGTTGGCGGCGGCGGTCGAGATCGCGAGCCGACATGGAGGGGCGGAGGAGGACCGGCGCAGGCGGGGAACCGGGAGGCGGGCGGCGCGGTCTACGCCGGGCGAGGGGCGCCGGAGCAGGCTGGGAGGCGACGGGTCGACGGGAGACGGCCCGGCGCTCCGGGAAAGGAGCGGCGGAGACAAGGTGGAGGCGAGGGCGACGCGGGCGAGCCTTGGTAGGGAGGGAGAGCCGGGCTGGCGACGGGAGCGCGAGGCGAGGCGGACGCGGAGGAGGGAGCGGAGCTCATGGAGGCGGGCTGAGCCGGGGCAGGCGAGGCCGGGTCTGGCGGGCGCGGCTGCCCGAGACGGGAGGCGGGAAGGGCGGAGGAAGCTCCCAGGGGGAGGAGGAGGCGGTGGAGGAGGAGAGGAGGGTCACGGTGGAGGGAGAAGACGGGCGTTGGGGGCTGGGTCATGGGTTGGTAGCTCGGACAGGGGAGAAGGAAGAGAAAGGGCCGGCGTGGTGGGGCCAAGGGGCAGGCGGGCAGTGGACCCGGGGTCTAGGGGTGGGGTGGAGTGGAGGTGAGTGGAGGGGCAGGGTGTGTGGGGCTGGTTGTGGGAGTGGGGTGAGAGAGAGGGGTGAGGTGATGTGGCGTTGTGGTTGGATGGGAGGAGAGAGGTTGAGGTGGCGCATGGCGATTGGCCAAGGTGAGGTGGAGGTGGGTGGGTAGGTTAGCTGGGTAGCTATAGGATTTAGAGGTTGGACCGATTTTAACTGGGGTGGTCGCTCGGGTCTTGGCCTGCTCGACCGCCTATTAAAAAATAATTAAATGTTTTATTTAATTTAATCGCACCGTTTGTAACCCAATAATGGCAACAAAATATTCCGGCGACCCGGGTTTAAATTTGAAAACAAGACGGGGCGTTTGTAGAAAACAAAACAGGCTTTGCGAAAATAGTTTTATGCGAACAATGCATGACGATGACGATGCAATGCACAAATTCAACGCGACTTTCTAGTAGTGGTTTTGCGGGATGCCACAATTCGACACCACTAACAATGGATCTCGCCCTCGATATCCGCCTCATGGTACCGGAAGGAAGGTCGGCGATCAAGGCTCGCTTCGCTTCGTGTAGATCCTCGCGACACCACTAACAAGAGTTCATTCCCCATCTTGAAATCGGCGACACCACCAACAAAGGGTCGTTGTTCCTGATCGTCGAGAGAACACTCTGGAGAACAAAGGACGAAGGTAGAGGTATCAACAAATAAAGCCACCTCTAACTTCGGTGGGAAGGGGAACCGATGCATTCTCATCCACTTCAATGTACCAAAGCGAATAGAAGGGGTAGTCGGCATGGGGGCCAATCCATCACGCACCCAAACTATTACTCTGCACAATCAGTAGAAAAGAGTGCAACCATTCTCGGAATCAGACTGAAGATCTCGACAAGCGAGGTTCGGAACAATGGAGTGATGCAGACTCTACATTGGATCTGGCATGGAGGATGTCGTCGCGTCGGAAAACACCGGAAGGCACAAACAAAGAACAAAGAATGGTACCACCGGACGAAGGGTTCCTCGGATAGCATGAAGACCAGATGTAGCAACACCGTTACCAAAGGAGGAAGCGAAACCCTGAAGGTGCGACGGAACCCAACCACGAGAAATCCTGGACTCGAAGAAAAGATAAGAGAGCAGATTCAAAACACGTCGAGATGAGAGGAGAATAGCAGAGGGTAAGGAGTAAAATCAGACCTAATCGTAACTATCCAACCGATTATCAAAAATAGTTTTGACACTCTACGTCCGTTAGCTAGGTTATCCACAGGCTGGACTTGGGGTATCGCAACCTTGGGCTCGATACCACTCAGAACACCTCGACGGACCTATGCAAGTTTGAGCAAAATTCGCCAAACCCGCATAGAAACGATTCAAAGGTGCCCACCAGCACTTTCGCAAGGGTGGAAAACGAGTAATAACATTACACAACAGTCCTCGATGGGACCCACGTAACAGATATATATATAACGACTCAAAGAGTCAAGAATACGATATAATATACAAAGATCCAAATCACCTTGAAAACGATAGAGTCCCAACTGGACAAGATGCAAATGGGGCTAAGAGACCAAGAATAACCAATGGCCCATAACCCTGCCAGCAAGCCGGAAGGGTAACCCCCGCTAACGGCGCCGATCTCAAAACCTGCTTAAACAAAAGGTGCCGACAAAGGGCAAAGGAAAAGAGGAGCGTCGATCGAGGCCAAGACACATGAGGCTAGACCAAGCGGTCCTCGCCACATAGGTACGGTGGATCAAGCGCAGGCAAAGATGCACTAAACAACCTATAGAGACTCGATACAATCAAGGCAAAATAGAGGGGTAAGAAGTACCTATTCGGAACCAACCTGATTCTATCATCAAACAAACCCATCCTGGCGTTTCCCCCTCGAGACCAAACGAGGAAGTCAACCGAGGGCACTCACACAGTTGGCAGTTTTATTTATTTAGTTATAGTTGCGGCACTTTTCTAGTCAGGTTTAGATAATCGTCCTGATAAAGTAAGCAGTGGGCACTTTTAGTTAACCATTCCGTTATAGTGGCAGCACTTACTAATCAGATATGAATAGCATGAGATAACCCTTAAACCCAAAGAATTGTTGGTACTTTTATTCAGCCATTCCTAGAAGTTGCAATACTTACTAGTCGATACAATTGTCGCAAGCGACAAACCAAACAAGCAATTGTGGGCAGTATTATTTAGTCATTCTGTTGTAGTGAAGCTGATTACTAGTCATTATAAAGTCAAATTTATAGCAATAAACTTTAGTTTTGCTTGTCTATGATCGAGATATCGCGGCTCCAAGTCGTCCATATCCGCGACACGGCTTTCGTAAAGTTTTACCCGCCGGGTGCACCAATAGCAACACACGCCGATCAACCTCTAAAACCAACTCAAAACCCAACGAGGCTTTCACGATGAACAATCACAGGATTCGAAATATTTCAGGGGCCACCCTTTGAGTACACCCAACGGCGTAAGCAAGCTCGAGACGGACTCAAGGTTTGGGTGGACGGTCAGAACGATCGGGAACCCAAAACTGGGCTTGTCGACACATGAATCGTGTCCCGATCCTAAATAAGACATTGTGCTATCTGTCGCACAATTTAAATACATAAGTAGCATGGCATAAGTACAGATCGTAAATAAAACCTCAAACTAGTTTGTGGCCCCAAGAAATAAGACTCAATCAAGCTCGCTCGGGGTCCCATATACCTCCGGATGTGGATAGCGCGATAAATCAAGGAACAGTATCAAGTACTCGGGTCTTACGGACACAAGTGGGCTCGAAACCAAATATTTTCTATCACCCACCGATGCCTCTGCTTATTTCAATTTTTGTTGTTAAACAGAAATTAAAGTGAACGATAAGTAAAACTATGATCATCTCCAGCATCAACATGCGGCAATACACCAACAACTGTGGCACTTGACGACACGCAACAGCACTTGAGCAAGCGACTACTACACGCAGGTCCAACTATCTACCAAACAACAGGTAATAGGATGTGTCCAAGGCATTATAAGGTTGCAAGGATATCACGGGTACGGAAACTAAAGCATCGCAACACAGATAGCAATAGATTAACAGGAGGGAATAAATACTAGAAAAGTAAGATAGGTAGAAAGAGGGAGATGCTCGCCTGAAAACATTGTCGAAGGTTCAATCGAAGATCGGGGCGAAGCTCACATCAACTCAACGGCCTTATCCGCGAAGAAGCAAAACACTAGAAGAAACACCGGATGCAATATTTAATACTACGGCAAAAGATCGGCATGATGCATGTATGATGTATGGCATGGCAAGGTGCGAGGCAATTAGGTCAGATTAGGCGGAACCGGGGTCCCGACAATTAATTAGATGGTTCAAGTTGTTTAGAACCCCCCGCAATTTAAATGTTGTTTTAACAAGGCAAGATTATAGTATTGGTTCGCTACACAAGTTTAAATGAGGCCGATATGAGACTAGATTTGCCCGCATATGGGCCCCATATTTAATTATGCAGGTGAATCGACATAAGGCCCCCAAACCACACAATATGCATGTGAGTATGACAATTCAATATGCGACAAGTTGTTATTATATTATAAAATAGGGCTCGAGGAGAGGGGTCACACATTTAGGATTCTCGACGGCCTTGGGGTTCCGGGGTTCGGGGTCAGGGTCCAGGGTTCGACGGATCGGTCTCGACGGGATCGTTCTCGGGTTTCTGGGGTAGATCTTGGCGTTCCGGGAAGCCGGACTTGGTTCGGTGTCGGGGCGCATCGGATCTTCCGGGTCGGTGTCGTTCTTGTCGTCGTGCAGATCTTGTCGGGTCCCACAGGGTCGAGCTTGTCGTTGCGAGGGTCTTGTTGGGCCCGTGTATCGGGTCGGTCTTGGCGTTCCGGCCGTCTTCGGTCCTCGGATCCGAGAGGGTTCGGGGTCTTGACGGGGTTCGGGCGCCCCGGGATCGGTCTTGGATTCCGAGGTATAGATCTTGTCGGAGGTTCTTCGAGTGTCTCCATCCCGATATGGTCTCCGGGTCTCGAGGATCGGTCCAAGAAGGGGATCTTGTCGAGCTCTTGTCGATCCGTGACGGCCTTGAAAATCCACCTCGTGGAGGATGGCGACTTGATTCGAGCACCGACACACTTCGAAGTTCTCGGGTTCACCGCCGGTCTAGGTCCTTGGACAAGCGTGTTGGAAGGCGTGGCTGCACTTGTACCGCGTATTTAAAGAAGGCCGAGCGGGAGGCGCGACGCGGTGGGGAGACGTTGGTGGGGCCCTGACGAGGCGGGCGGGCTCGTGCGGACGATGGAGGTTGGCGGCGGCGGGTCGAGTTTGCAGCCGACGCGAGGGGCGGAGGACCGTGGCGAAGGGGAACGGAGGGCGGCGCGGTCTCCGCCGGGCGAGGCGGGAGCAGGGCTGGGAGGCGACGGGTCGACGGGAGACGGTCTCAAGGCGCCCGGGGAAAGGCGGAGCGGCCGAGACAAGGTGGAGGAGGAGCGGCGGGCGAGCCTGGGTAGGGACGGAGGAGAGCCTTGCTGGCTCGACGGAGCGCGAGGCGAGGCGGGCGGAGGAGGAGGGACGGCGGAGCTCATGAGGAGGCGGGCGGGCGGAGCTCGGCAGGCGAGGTCGGGCGCGCGCTGCTCGAGACGGGAGGGGAAGGGCGGAGGAAGCTCGAGGGGAGGAGGCAAAGGTGGAGGAGGAGGGAGGCTGCAGTGGAGGGAGAAGACGGGGCCGGGGCCGGAGATGGGTCATGGGTTGGTAGCTCGAGCTGGGAGAGAAGGAAGAGAGGCGGGGCCGGCGTGGGTGGGGCCAAGGCAGCGGGCAGTGGCCGGCAGTGGACGGGTCTAGGGGTGGGGGGGCAGATAGGTGAGTGGAGGAGGTTGTCGGTGGTGGCGCGGGCTGAGCGTGGAAAAGTGCGTGGGTGTGGGCTGGTTGTGGGGGATGGGGTGAGAGAGGGGTTTGAGGGGATGTGGCAGTTTGTGGTTGGATGGGAGGAGAGGAGAGGTTGAGGTGGCGCATGGCGATTGGCCAGGGTGAGGTGGAGGCTGGGTGTGGGTAGGTTAGCTGGGTAGCTATAGGATTTAGAGGTTGGACCGATTTTAATCTGGGGTGGTCGTTCGGGTCGGGTTGGCCCGTTCGACTGCCCCTATTAAAAAAATAATTAAATGTTTTATTTAATTTAATCGCACCGTTTGTAAACCAATAATGGCAACAAAAATATTCCGGCGACCCGGGTTTAAATTTGAAAACAAGACGGGGCGTTTGTAGAAAACAAAACAGACTTTGCGAAAATAGTTTTATGCGAACAATGCATGACGATGACGATGCAATGCACAAATTCAACGCGATTTTCTAGTAGTGGTTTTGCGGGATGCCACACTAACAAGGGAAGGGGTTTTTTGTAATAGGACACTAAGTTCTAGGGTTGTTTTGCAAAAAGCCAGATTTACCTCTACTAAGTTCATAAGCAAGAGAAAACTAGTTAAATTTTATAACACCTAAGTGGGAACTTGAATTTTCATGTCACAACTCTGTTGTGGTCAAGTCAAAATCTCAATTCATTTCACAAGTTGACATGGTTATACCCCGCGGGTATACGATATCAGCATACCTGGTCCAGCCCAAGGAAGGCCCACGACAAATATACGCCGGCCCATGAAGACTTTCGGGTGGCCAAGGCCCATGACGCCTTCGGATCCTTGGAGAGCAAGACTAGAGTAGATAGAAAATTCAAAGGGGTAAACCCTAAAACTCAGAATCGACTGTCTGCATGGGACCTGCCTAACTCTATATCAAGGCTAGGAGGTCACGACCTAGAGCTCCGATCTCATACTTTCACATAGACACCTCCACGCCAGATTGCATCTGCGCACCCCTGTAATCTTCTGGCCACCAGAATCAAGAGCAAGCGTGAGTAGGGTTTTATCTCGGCTGAACTGGTAAACCTCATGGCCCATGTTGCTTGTTTGCTAACCGTTCCGCGATCTCCAGCATCCCCATCTTCTCCAAAACCCAAGTCCATAATAATGGGCATTGAAGAGTCGAAACCTCGTCAATTGGCGCCGTCTGTGGGAACTGGGAATGCTGATTGTGCGATCGTGACGGTCCCAACCCGAGCGATCTACAACTCCATGGCGACGGAGAATCATCCCCTCTTAGGCGCCTTCGAATTCACCGCCCACTCACCGGACACCATGAAGGACTTCGAGCCCGTTGGCGACGGGCTCGAGATCCTGTTCAGGAGCTTCTGTTTCCAAGTGGGGCAGATCGGCACTCTCCGCCTCCCAGAGCGGGTGCCCCTGCCATCGATCAGGCCCGCTTCATGGGCTCCACACCCTGTGCTACGCACCACATCGTCAATAGACGAGTCCTATGACAGCAGCAGCTGCAACTCCGATATGTGCGACCCGCCATCGGACGAAGGAACCTACGGTTCTGGATCCGAAAGCTGCGGCAGCAGCGATCCGATCTACAAGCGCTACCAGTGCGCCGTGGTCATCCAGGATCAAGAGCACAATCTGCCACCCAACCCGCAGGGTATAAACGGTAGAAACAGAAGAAGCCAATCCCGCCCCACCCAACGGAGAAAACAACAATCGGGTCATCCACCTCGACGAGGAGGGATGGACTCAAGCACGCGAGGCCGTGGCAGGCAACAAGATCCTGCCCGCTGATGCCTCACGAGATCTGTTGATGGCGTACCACATGCTCCTCATCGAGGAGCACAAAAGCAGATCAAGATGCAGGAAGAGCTGGACAAGCGCAAGAAGGCAGCTTCGGAGTCCAGTGCACGGCGAGCTGCGCTCTCCGCCATGGGCATCGACTCCATCTCACACGGCAACAACGGGAATAAGCACCGTTCTCGGATGGAGAACATGGACCCCAAAGAGCGCCGCGAGGTGACCCGAGCCCTCAACACGTCCTTCATGGAGATGGACGCCGACGACAACGTCATCCCAAAAACACCGCAAGCTGCGATCATGGCAGCCACCGCGTAACTCGCGTCCCACCCACCTCCGGAGGGGGACCCGAAGAGGGCCATGCACAAATCCGCTTCCGGGCTGGACTCGTTGAGCCGCCCACGGAGAAGCTCCAGCTGAGTTAAAAAGAAGGCCGCGGTCAGATTCAACCGCAGCCCCACGCCCTCATCCGAGGACGAAGAGCATGACCTTCCTCGAAGGCACAAGAGCTCACGCCACCGCAGCCGCGACTACGACGCTCGAACCGAGCTAACGCAACGCAAGATTGACAAGGCACGCGCTAAGCGCGTATGCTCGTCTGAATCTGAGATGGACAAAGACGAAGGAGAACTCTGCAGAGCTCGATGCTTCAGCAGATCTGTTCGACGGACACGGATGCCGTGCAAATTCAAGCTCCCTTCAGACACTCCGAAATTCGACGGCACGCAGGACCCCAAGGCGTGGCTCAGTGACCACCACAGCGCTGTCGCACGGAAGGTGGAAACCTCCATGCAATGCCTTCACCGCAACCGACAAAGGCAGCCCAAATCGCTAAGCTTATCCTCGTGGTCCATCCGGTTGGGAGGAGCTGGCGCATGCCGTCCGAAACTTCAAAGGCACCAGCAAGAGGCCTGCCTCGATCGAAGAGTTGCGAGCTTGCACCCAACGAACGGGCGAATCCATTCGCTCGTACATACTGCGTTGGTCCTACACCAAGAACTCCACGGCGCACATCTTCGAAGAAAGGGCCATCGACGCCTTCAAGGACGGTGTCAAGCGCCAGGACTTCAAGGAAGAACTTGGACGCGTCAAGCCCAAGACACTCGACCACCTCATGGACATCGCCAACAGGTGGGCCGACGGCAAGGACTCCGTTCACCCAGCGCACTCGGAGGAGGAAGATGACTACGGTCGGCGACATGAATGCCGTAGCAAGAGAAGACCGCGCGTCTATGATGATCGCGACGGACCCGACATGGTCGCGGCTGGCTACGCCGACCGCAACGACGGTAACTGCAATAGCGGTGGATACCGCGGAAACAATTTCCGCGACAGAGGACGCCCGACACAGTCATGGCAGCGCCGCGATCGTGACAACGGACCCTCAGCATACGAAAAACTGTCGGGTCCATGCACCATCCACTTCTACATCGATAAGGTGATGGCAAGAAGAAGGCAAGCCACATGCTTAAGGATTGCCGCGAGTTCCGTAAACTCGCCGAAGCATGGCTCGATGAGGCAGAAGACCCAAACCCGGATTCGAACGCCCGCACCAAAGTAGATCGCCCATGGAGCTCCTCCACCGCCACCCGCAGGAGCAATCACCCAATCGCACCCGCACAATAATGGGCACGGGTACCCCCGCCGAAAGGAGCACGATGATCCGTATAGGCGCCCAGCGAATAGGGTGCGTAAGAAAATTACCCGACAGATCAACCTAGCCGTGATGCTCCACCCGCCATCCCCGAGTACCTCGGCGGATCGGAGTCCCGATCACGCTCAAACCGCTCGGATCACCTGCGTGTACCTCGCCAGTCATGCTGCCCTGGTGCTTGAGGCGAGATCGGAGGTTTCAGATGAGCCGTCTTCATGGATGGCGGCGGCATCAACCTCGATGTTCGCAAGCACTCTAGCAAGAATGCGGATCCATTGCGCACCGGAACAATCGTACAACGCCCATGGCATCGTTCCAGGAAAGGGCATATTCCCCCTGGGAAAGATATGGCTCGGCGTCATCTTCGGCAAGCCGGATAACTTCCGATGCGAGCGGCTCGAGTTCGAGGTGGTGGACTGGCCATCACAATACCATGCCATCCTCGGGCGTGTAGCATTCGCAAGGTTCCTGGCAGTACCACACTACGCGTACCTGCTACTCAAGATGCCAGGACCCAAGGGCGTCATCACGGTCCACGGGAGCTTCACCCGATCGGACCACTGCGACAGGGACTTCAACAAAATCACCTAGTCATTTGGCATGTAGGAGGAGCTCGTAAGGCTCCGCGAGGTGACAGATAATGGGGCACCCCCAGTCGCACGACAAAACACACCTGACATGTCTTTCGACTCCACCGTCAACACAAAGAAGGTGCAGGTCCACTCGACGGACGCCTCCAAGACGGCGCTGATCGCCAACGATCTCAGCCCCGCATAGGAAAGAGCGCTCGTCGAATTCCTTCATGAGCGCTGGGAAATCTTCGCCTGGTGTCCTGCGGACATGCCAGGAGTTCCCAGGGAATTCGCCGAGCACGCACTCAACGTCTTTCCAGACACCAAGCCCGTCAAACAGTCCATCCAGAGACTGTCCGAGCCGCGGGCCGAAGCCATAGGGATTGAGATAAACAGACTACTCACTGCAAACTTCATCAGGGAGATTAAGGAGAGCGAGTGGCTCGCCAATACTGTGATGGCCCCCAAAAAGGACACGGACATCCTGCAGATGTGCGTGGACTTCATGTTGCTAAACAAGCACTACCCAAAGGACCACTTTCCTCTTCCTTGGATCGACCATATCATCGATTCAACTACAGGATGCGAGAAGCTCTCCTTCCTTGATGCCTACTCAGGCTACAACCAGATTCGACTAAAGGTCGAAGATCAAGAGCGTTCGCGCTCAGTTCGCCTGCTCGTCACAACACACAACCTCATGCCTTTTAAAACGCGCGTAAACGCAGTGCAATGCGGCAGCCGAAGCATGCCTCAAGGACCAATCGGTCACAATGTCCAAGTCTATGTCGATGACATAGTCATCAAAACCAGGGGCGCGAAACGGCCAGCGATCTCTCTCCGAGGACGCTCGATAATCTCGACCACAGATCAAGCTTAACCACGCAGCCGGTCGCCTTCTTGGTTACTTCATCTCCCAGCGAGGAATCAAGGCAAACCTGAAGAAAATACGGGCCATCATGGCCATGGAGAACCGAAAAACCTCAAAGGCGTCCAGCAACTCGCAGGGCGAATAGCGGCATTAAGCAGGTTCATCAGCCGCATGGGCGAAAAAGCACTACCATTCTACCAGCTGCTGCGCAAAGCTGACAAATTCGAGTGGACGCCCGAGGCAGATGACGCATTCGAAGATCTAAAGCGACTGCTTTCTACCTCGCCCGTCCTGGTCACGCCAAAGGAGCGCGAGCCCCTACTACTGTACATAGCAGCTACACACCAGGTGGTGAGCACGGTACTGGTGGTCGAGCGACCCAAAGAGGGCAAGACCCACGGGGTCCATTGCCCAATATACTACCTCAGCGAGGAATTGACGCCAACAAATCAGAGGTACCCTCACTACCAGAAACTCGCCTACGGCGTGTTCATGACGGCTCGTCGGTTGAGCCATTACTTCCAGGAGCACCAGGTGATGTGTAGGGTTTCGTAGCATGGAAAACAAAATTTTTCTATCGCATACAAACAAACAAGCCAAGATCTATATACTAGATTGTAGCAACGAGTCGATGGAATAACTTACCCTCGAAGATTCCAAAGTGTTTAACGAGAGCGGATTCTCGTGGGTGATGTAGTCGTATTCTTCCCGATCTCAAGATCGTAGACGATCCTTCCGCGCTATGTTCCGCAGCGCCTGCAATCGGTCACACGTTCGGTACTCGACGAAGACCTTCCTCTCCCTTGTTCTAGCAGGCGTGAGGTTGTAGCACTCTCGCGATTCCCAAGACAACCAAGTGGTACCTAAGTAGAGGAGATCCCGCAGGCTTCGCTTAAGCCGAGCGGTATGGTGGAGTATGAGAGAGCTATTAGTGGTCTAGGGTTTAGACACACCAATTAGAAGGCTCTAAACCCAAGGCTAGGGCAATTAGAAGCTCTAAACCAAAACAGCTCTAAACCGGAGGCTTTGGCTAGGGTTTAGATTAGAGGATAGGAACTTGTGTTCAGAGGAGGGGCCCCGCCTCCTTTTATAGGTGGAGGGGCCGGCCAAGGGGAGGAGGGAGTCCCTCCCAACTCGGCTTGGTGGAGGCGCCTCCTGAGGAGGGATTCCCTCCCAACCTCGGTTTGCCCTCTTTCCTCTTCCTCTCTTTCCTGCTTTTAGCCGTTTGACTTTTCAAACTTGCTATTTGACTTTTCAGTTTAGGATTCAATTTAATCCTTCATTTGGAACAGCGAGAACACTTAGTACATGATGCAATCATTCCAATATGTAATGAAACATTCATGTACCCCTCCCCCCCGGAGTGCCGGACATTCCGGAACCTTCTAGAACATTCCCGATGAAAACACCGGAATCATTCCCAAACTCCGAAACGGGACTTTCCTTATATGAATCTTATTCTCCGGACCATTCCGGATCACCTCGTGATATCCCGGATCCCATCCGAGACTCCGAACAACATTAGGTCTCTTTCTCATAATACCATAACTACTCAAACAACGTTAATCCTTAAGTGTGTCTCACGTTCGTGAATTATGCGACATGATCGAGACACTTCTCCTAACAATAACCAATAGAGGAATCGAAATTCATATGGCTCCCACATATTTCTACAATTACTTTGCGATCGAATGAACCACTTACATACGATACCAATTTCCTTTGTCTCACGATAGTTTACTTATCCGAGGTTATGATCGCGTCAGATCTCTGCATACCTAGTTCAACCTCGCATCGATAAGTACTCTTTTCTCGTTCCCGTGATATGTGATCCCTTGTGAGACAGTCACATGCTTGCAAGCTAATTGTATGACATTCCACCGAGAGGGCCCCGAGTATATCTATCCGTCATATGGATGGACAAATCCCACTCTTGATCCATGTGTTTCAACCAATACTTTCCGAACACTCAATGCCACCTTTATAGCCACCCGCCACGGTGTGGTGTTTGATGTCATCAAAGCATCCATCCGGTAAAGGTGATATGCATGATCTCATGGTCGAAGGAATCAGGTTACTATGTATCAGAAAGCATATAGCAATTGAACTATTGAAATGACTTGATCTTTGTGCTACGCTTATCTATAGGAGTATGTCCACCATATCATTCTCCTAACGATATGATCTTGTTGTTGATAACATCTCAATGTTCATGATAGGGAAACCACAATCATTAATCAACCAACAAGCTAGTGAAGTATAGAGGCTATACTAGGGACTTCAAATTAAGTTTACAAATCACACACGTATCAATGTTTCCTTGTTAATAATATTATAGCATGAATGTAAACATTTATCATAAACACAAAGATATAATAATAACTACATTTATTATTGCCTCTAGGGCATATCTCCAACAGTCTCCCACTTGCACTAGAGTCATCTAATCTAGATTACATGGTAATATACCGAACACCCATGGCGTTTGGTGTTGGTCATGTTTTGCCCTGGAGAGGTTTAGTCAACGGATCCGCCACATTCGATCTGTGTACTTTGCAAATCTTTATATCCCCATCCTAGATATGTTCTCGAATAGCGTGAAAACGCAGCTTGATGTGCTTCACTTCTTGTGTGACCTTGGTTCTTGCGCATTGGCTATGGCGCCATGTTATCACAAGAGATAGACATTGGGTCCGGTAGCACTAGGAACCACACCCAGCTCTGTAATGAACTCTTTCATCCATATCGCTTGTGAAGCCTCCGGCGCAACCATGTATTCCGATTCAGTTGAAGATCTCGCCACAACGCTTTGCTTTGCACTCCTCCAAATAATCGCACCATTCAAAATAAATACGTATCCGATTGTGATTTAGAATCATCCGGATCGGTGTTCCAACTAGCATCGGTGTAACCATTAACAACGAGCTGTTCATCACCTCCATAAGAAAGAACCATATCCTTAGTTCTTCTCAAGTACTTAAGGATGTTTTTGATCATTGTCCAATGATCCACTCGATCACTTTGATATCTGCTAGTTAAACTAACAACATATGCAATGTCGGGTCTAGTACATAGCATGGCATACATTAGAGATCCTATGGCCGAGGCATAGGGAGACTTACTCATCCTTTCTCTATCTTCTGCCGATGTTGGACTTTGAGTTTTACTCAAGGTCGAAGCAACATGGGCAAGAACCCTTTCTTGCTTTCTTCCATTCCAAACCTCTTTAGAACTTTGTCCAAATATGTACTGTGACAATGATATTTGGCGCTTCGATCTATCTCTATAAATCTTTATACCTAATATGTAAGTCGCTCGCCAAGATCCTTCATTGAAAACTATTATTCAAATATTCCTTGACACTATTAAGAAGGTCTACATCATTCCCAATCAACAATATGTCATCCACATATAGTATTAAGAATGCTACAGAGCTCCCACTCACTTTCTTGTAAATACAAGATTCTCCATAAGTTTGTATAAAACTAAAACTTTTGATCACCTTATAAAAACGTTGATTACAACTTCGATATGCTTGATTCGATTCATAGATGGACCGTTGAAGTTTGCATACCTTGTTAGCATCTTTAGGATCGACAAAACCTTTGGGTTGCATCATATACAACTCTTCATCAATATCTCCATTGAGGAATGCTGTTTTGACATCCATCTGCCATATCTCATAATCATAATATGCGATTGCTAACATAATCCTCACAGACTTTAGCTGCTACCGTGAGAAAGTCTCATCGTAGTCAACTCCTTGAATTTGTCGAAACCCTTTGCGACAAGTCGAGCTTTATAGACATAACATTACCATCAAGATCTGCTTTCTTCTTAAAATCCATTTGTTCTCGACCTTTTCGGCCATCCGTAAGTCCACCAAAGTCCATACTTGGTTTTCGACATGGATCCAATCTCGATTTCATGGCTTCTTGCCATTTATTGGAATCTGGCTCATCATCGCTTCCTCATATGTCTCGGGTCATCGGTGTTGTCCACCAACATGACACTCATAACGGGATCATACATGCGAGTGGTACGAGTTCTCGTTGACCTCCGAGGCTCAGAGCAACTTCAATCAAGTTTCATGATCACCATCATTAGCTTCCTCTTATTGGTGCAGCACCACAGAACTTCTTCCGCCGCGCTACTCGCAATTTCGAGAGAAGGTTCGACAACCTCGTCGAGTTCTACTTTCCTTCCAGTCACTTCTTTCGAGAGAAATTCCTTATCTAGAAAGGATCCATTCTTGGCAACGAAGATTTTGCCTTCGGATCTATGATAGAAGGTATACCCAATAGTTTCCTTTGGGTATCCTATGAAGACGCATTTTTCCGCTTTGGGTTCAAGATTGTCCGGCTGTAACTTCTTTACATAGGCTTCGCATCCCCAAACTTTAAGGAACGACAATCTAGGTTTCTTCCCAAACCATAATTCATACGGTGTCGTTTCGACGGATTAGGACGGTGCCCTATTTAAAGTGAATGCGGCTGTTTCTAATGCATAACCCCAAAATGATAGCGGTAAATCTGCAAGTGACATCATAGAACGAACCATATCTAAGAGAGTTCGATTACGACGTTCGGACACACCATTACGCTGTGGTGTTCCCGGCGGTGTCAACTATGAAAGTATTCCGCATTTATTCAAATGCTCGCCAAACTCGTAACTTTGATATTCACCTCCACGATCAGAACGTAGAAATTTAATCTTCTTGTTACGTTGATTCTCTACCTCACTTTGAAACTCCTTAAACTTCTCGAAAGTTTCGGATTTATGTTTCATGAAATAGATATACCCATATCTACTCAAGTAATCCGTGAAGGTAAGAACATAACGATAACCACCGCGCGATGCTACACTCATTGGACCACACATCGGTATGTATGATTTCCAATAAGTCCGTAGCTCGCCCATCATACCGTAAAATGGAGTCTTAGTCATTTTTCCCATCGACATGCTTCGCATCTTTCAAGTGATTCAAAATCAAGTGATTCAAGAAGTCCATCGAATGGAGTTTCTTCATACGCTTCACTCCAATGTGACCAAGACGATTGCCACATATAGGTCAATTATCGCTTGATTTCAAACGCCTAGCCTGAATGTTGTTGATATGTGTATTTCCACTATCGAGATTCAATAAGAATAGACCATCTATCAAAGGTGCATGTGCATAAAACATATTACTCATATAAATCGAACAACCATTATTCTCGGACTTAAAAGTAACCGCCTCAATAAACAAGATCCCGATATAATGTTCATGCTCAACACAGCACTAAATAACAATTATTTAAGTATAAAACTAATCCCGATGGTAGATGAAGGGTAGCGTCGACCGCGATCACATCAACCTTTGATCCGCTTCCCACGCGCATCGCCACCTCGCTCTTCGCTAGCTTCCGCTTATTCGCAAAGACCTGCTTTGAGTTACAAATATGAGCAACCGAACCAAGATCAAATACCGTGCACTACTACAGTACTAGTGAGATACACATCAATAACATGTATATCGATATACCTTTCTTCTTTGCCGTTCTTCGATCCGCCAAGTACTTTGGGCAATTCCGCCCAAAGGACCTTCTCCTTGCAAGAAAAGCACTCAAGATCGTGCTTGGGTCCAGCCTTGGTCTTCTTCAGCGTGGCAACTTTCTTACCACCCTTCTTGAAGTGTCCTTCGCTTAGACTTGCCTTTCTTGAATTTGGTGGTCTTATTGACCAACAACACTTGGTTCTCTTTCTTGATCTCCACTTCTGCAGACTTTAACATAGCAAACAGTTCTGGCAACTCTTTGTTCATGTTCTGCATGTTGTAGTTCATCACAAAGTTCTTGTAACTTGGTGGTAGTGACTGGAGGACACGGTAAATCCCCAAAGCATTAGGAATCACTATACCCAAGCTTTGAAGTTTGTTTGCGTGCCTAGACATCTTAAGCACATGCTCACTGACGGAGCTGCCCTCTTCCATCTTGCAGTTAAAGAACTTTTCAAAAGCTTCATAGCTTTCAATTGCCGCATGAGTCTCAAAAATCAATTTGAGATCCTCGACAATATCATATGGGTCTGAATTCTCAAACCTTTTCTGAAGCTCCGATTCTAAACCATACAAGATAGCACACTGAACTATGGAGTACTGATTGTTCCAGAGGTAAACATTCTTTACTTCATCGCAAGATCACCGCAGTGGGTCACCCAAATGTGCATCCAAAGACATAGGTCAAATTACCACCGTGAGGACAATCCTTAAATTGGAACCAATCCATGGGTTGCTTCCATTGTTTTTCAACTTTTCTTTCTCTAGGAACGCATTAAAATTGATGGTAGGGGCTGCCATTGATCTACAACATATTTGCAATAGCTTAGACTAAGTTTATGACAAATTGAGTTCAAATTAATAATGAAATTAAACTAGGTGAACTCCCACCAAAACAACATCCCTCACATTGTTTTAGTGATCACAGACCAAATCCACTACATCAACACCGATCATCACGAGAGTTGATATAGTTTCAATGGCGAACAATCGACATGTTCATCATATCTACTATATGATTCATGCTTTACCTTTCGGTGATCCGTGTTCCTAGACCATGTATGTACATACTAGGCTCACAAGATCAAACCTTAGTTTCGCATGAGCAAATCTGGCTTGCTCACGTTGTATACACTTGCGAATCTAACACACCCGATCATCACGTGGTTCAAACAACAAGCTTTAGCAACGGTGCTAACTAAGGGTGAACACTTTATGACTTTAAATTCATGTGCATGAGGGATCATCTTATAATGCTACCGTCGTCTACTAAGCAATACAAGATGCATAAAGTATTAACATCACATGCAATTCAATAATATGTGATATGATATGGCCTTTCTTCTTTGTGCTTCCGATCTCCATCTTCAAGCACGAACATGATCTCCATCATCACCGGCATTGCATCAAGGTCAATGACGCTTCTCCATGGTTGTCGTCCACCGGCTTCAACTATTACAACTACTTTGAATAGACACACGGGTCTTAACATAAATTAAAGACAACCATATGGCTCCTGCCGGTTGCCAACTTACAATAAGGAACATTGCATACATCAAATATAATCACAATCATGGCCATATCACATCACTGCATGGAAAACAAAAATTTTCGTACCATGGAAAACAAAATTTTTCTATCGCATACAAACAAACAAGCCAAGATCTATCTACTAGATTGTAGCAAAGAGTCGATGGAATAACTTACCCTCGAAGATTCCAAAGTGTTTAACGAGAGCGGATTCTCGTGGGTGATGTAGTCGTACTCTTCCCGATCTCAAGATCGCGTAGACGATCCTTCCCAAGGCTGCGTTCGGCAGCGCTTCCATGATCGATCACCGTTAGATTCGACGAAGACCTTCCTCTCCCTTGTTCCAAAGGTGACGGAGGTTGTAGCACTCTCCTCGCGATTCCGGCAGCACAACGGCGTGGTACCGGAAGTAGAGGGGAGATCCCGCAGGGCTTCGCCTTAAGCCGGAGCGAGTATGGTGGAGTATGAGAGAGCTATTAGTGGTCTAGGGTTTAGACACACCAATTAGAAGGCTCTAAACCGAAGGCTAGGGCAATTAGAAGCTCTAAACCAAAACGGCTCTAAACCGGAGGCTTTGGCTAGGGTTTAGATTAGAGGATAGGAACTTGTGTGTCTAGAGGAGGGGGCCCTGCCCCTCCTTTTATAGGTGGAGGGGGCCGGCGGTTGGAGGAGGGATTCCCTCCCCAACTCGGTTTGCCCCCTCTTTCCTCTTTCCCTCTCTTTCCTGTTTTAGCCGTTTGACTTTTCAAACTTGCTATTTGACTTTTCAGTTTAGGATTCAATTTAATACTTCATTTGGAACAGCGAGAACAATTAGTACATGATGCAATCATTCCAATATGTAATGACACATTCATGTACCCTCCCCCGGAGTCTTGGGACATTCCGAACCTTCTAGAACATTCCCGATGAAAACACGGAATCATTCCCGAACTCAAACGGACTTTCCTTATATGAATCTTATTCTCCGGACCATTCGGATCGCCTCGTGATATCCCGGATCCCATCCGAGACTCCGAACAACATTCGGTCTCTTTCTCATAATACCATAACTACTCAAACAACGTCGAATCCTTAAGTGTGTCTCCCTACGGTTCGTGAATTATGCGGACATGATCGAGACACTTCTCCGAACAATAACCAATAGAGGAATATGGAAATTCATATGGCTCCCACATATTTCTACGATTACTTTGCGATCGAATGAACCACTTACATACAATACCAATTTCCCTTTGTCTCACAATAGTTTACTTATCCGAGGTTATGATCGTCGGTATCTCTGCATACCTAGTTCAACCTCGTTACCGATAAGTACTCTTTTCTTGTTCCCGTGATATGTGATCCCTTGTGAGCCAGTCACATGCTTGCAAACTAATTGGATGACATTCCACCGAGAGGTCCCAGAGTATATCTATCTGTCATATGGATGGACAAATCCCACTCTTGATCCATGTGTTTCAACCAATACTTTCCGAACACTCAATGCCACCTTTATAGCCACCCAGTTACGGTGTGGTGTTTGATGTCATCAAAGCATCCATCCGGTAAAGGTGATATGCATGATCTCATGGTCGAAGGAATCAGGTTACTATGTATCAGAAAGCATATAGCAATTGAACTATTGAAATGACTTGATCTTTGTGCTACGCTTATCTATAGGAGTATGTCCACCATATCATTCTCCTAAGAATATGATCTTGTTGTTGATAACATCTCAATGTTCATGATAGGGAACCACAATCATTAATCAACCAACAAGCTAGTGAAGTATAGAGGCTATACTAGGGACTTCAAATTAAGTTTACAAATCACACAAGTATCAATGTTTCCTTGTTAATACTATTGTAGCATGAATGTAAACATTTATCATAAACACAAAGATATAATAATAACTACATTTATTATTGCCTCTAGGGCATATCTCCAACATGATGGTCGTCAACGAGGCACCCCTGAACAGCATCTTGAATAATCCGGAGGACACCGGACGCGTAGCCCTGTGGGGCATCGAGCTGTCACCCCTAGACATCGTCTACGAGAAGCGACTCGCGATCAAGTCTCAAGTCCTCCCGGACTTCCTTGTACACTGGATGGAGCTGCAATGCGGACACCCTGACATGTCACATCATGGGCGATGCATTTCGATGGCTCCAAGCCTTGCCGAGGCGGGAGTCATCTTGACCTCCCAGGCAATAAGATGAAATACGTCCTTCGGATGAAATTCCGAGCTTCCAACAACGAGGCCGAATACGAAGCCCTCATCCACGGTATGAGGATGGCAAAGATTTGCGGCGCAACGCGCCTGGTCATCTACGGTGACTCCAACCTCGTCGTCCAACAGACGATGAATGAGTGTGACGCACACGCCGATAACATGATCGCATACCGCGCACGCTACAACTCACTCGAGGGAGAATTTGACGGCTGCGAGCTTCGGCATGTTGGAAGAGAAAGCAACGAGGAGGCTGATAGACTCGCCAACATCGGCTCCACCTGCGCACGGGTGCCGCCAGGAGTGTTCCTCGAACAGATCTGCGTGCCATCCATCAAGCGGAAATTCCACAAGGGATCACCCGAAGAAGCAGAACACTCGTGGCTCACGGCGAGGCGGGAAGGACCCGAAAAGCTCGACACAGAAGTCGCCGTGGTCAACCTGATGCAGGTCATGGCAGTCGAAGAAATTTGGACACGGCCATACCTCCAGTACTTGATAGACGGAGAACTGCCTGATAGCCTGACGGATGCCTAGCGCATATCTCGCCGGTTCAAAGCCTTCACCATCATCAATGGCGAGTTGTACAAGCGCATCATTTCAGGTGTACTACAAAGGTGCGTCACCATCGGCGATGGAAAAACCATCCTCCAAGACATCCACGAGGGCATCTGCGGCCATCATGCATGCAGCCGCTCCCTTGTCGCCAAAGCTCTCCGAGCTGGATTCTACTGGCCAACGGCCATGACCGACGCCAAGGACATCGTCCGAATATGCAACGGGTTCCAAAGGTTCGCCGACAAACCGCACGCACCCGGGTCAGAGCTCAGGCCCATACCTTTAGCCTGGCCTTTCGCTCAATGGGGCCTCGACATGATCAGCAAGTTGCCCAGGTCCTCGAAAGGAGGACACGTCTACCTCCTGGTCGCAGTTGAAAAATTCACCAAGTGGATTGAGGCCATGCCGGTCACTAACCAAATGGGCAAAACTGCCGTCAAGTTCTTCGAATCCATTGTCTACAGGTTTGGCGTGCCGCACAACATCATCACTGACAATGGATCGAACTTCATCTCCAAATAATTCTAGGACTTCTGCGAATGCCTCGGAATCAACATCACATACGCCTCGGTGGTGCACCCGCAAACAAACAGGCAGGTGGAGAAGGACAACGGCCTAATCGGTGCCGGCATCAAGAAGCGCCTCATGAGTCCACTCGAGTGACTCGCCGGAGCTTGGACCAAAGAGCTACCCTCCGTCCTATGGAGCCTGCGTACCGCGCCAAACAGCTCCACCGGCTACACGCCATTCTTCATGGTGCACGGAGCCAAAGCCGTGCTGCCAGCCGAAGTACGCCACCAGGCCCCTCGAGTCGTCGCTTATAGCGAAGCCGAATCCACGACTGCACTCGAAGACGCCGTCGACACACTTGGCGAAGCGCAAGACATAGCAGCAGCTCGATCAGCGGTGTATCAGCAGAATCTCCGCAACTAACACAGCCGATGGCTGCGCCCAAGGTCCTTCGTCGAAGGAGACCTAGTCTTGCGTCTCAAGCGACCGAAGAAATTTGAGTCGCCATGGGAAGGACCCTACATCGTTACCGAGGTAATCCCATGTGGCGTCTATCGCCTCAAGCACGTGGAGTCTGGAGTCGTATACTCCAACCCATGGAACGTCGCACAAATGCGACGATTCTACCCCTAGCTACCTCCCTCTTTACTTTCAATAAGGCTATTCATCCAAGGCTACTCAGCCGAACAATGTACCTCCTCCATTACGATATGAATAAAGCTAAGTGTCTCGCCCCAAAATTTTTTTTTTACTGCATTTTACTCCATGCTACAAACGCACTCGGGGCTCCCCACCACGATTCGTCATTTGAGGATAACACGTGTACACACAGTAGGCGACCACGTCGAGTTAACGAAAAGGACATATCACGAACAACGCATTACGTGCTAGCACAACAACCAAACCTTTATAACAAAGGGCAAAACACGCCCAGTCAAATATATACAAATTTTACATCTATCTTTTTTACAGGTACTACCTACTCTTCAGAATAACCTGAGCACGTTGCTCAAACAGATCTATGATATCTTCGGCATACTGCCTTACAGCCGCGTAATGCGGACGCATATCCCACTCACCACCATCCGGCCGACGGGGTGGCCCAGCTGCTACAGCGGAAAAATCTACGTCAGGACGATGCAACCGCACAAGGGAGAGCGCAACCTTTACCCCTGCGACGAGCTGATGCCGCACCAGTTCCTTGACATGATGCACGTTTCGAAACTTCAACAGTAGACCAGAGAGAGTCGACGGTGCATCATCCAACGGAAACATCACATGCAGAACCAACGCGAGTGAAGTCTTCACCTGGCGAAGCACCCGCGATACTTGGTGAACGCGATCTTGCACCGTCGCAAGGACCATAGCACGGTCACGGTCCATCGTAAGAACCGCGGCTTCCATGTCCTGCTGAGTCAAGCAGTTGACACGAACAACAACACGCTCCTTCTCCTCCCTTGGAGCAAGGTTGGCACCTGCAATACTTGCAAAAAAGTAAGATGCAGGACCAGCAGGCGCATCCGAAGTAACGGGCAACAGCTCGAAAAAAATCACACTGAAGCTACTCGGAAAGGCGAAGCAACTCCGCCATCAAGTACTCCTCTCTGGCATCACCCCGATCTGCCTTGGATTTCCAAACGTCGGCATGGCCACGCACCCCAAGCAACTCTTTCTCGAGGCCACGAACACGGTCTCGAAGAAACGCAAGCTGCGACGCACCATCCAAGGACGGCCGCAGCTGCGCTGCAGGCGAAGTGTCAACGGGATCAGCACTTGAAGGATCCTAGATTGACAGAAAGACAAGGACATGAACAAGAAGTTGAAGGAACACGAAATTCAGCGCATTCATTAAGGTGCAGCGAAAGCCACTACGTGGCACAAGGAGTGTTCATCAAAATATTTACAACAAAAGAAGCTACAACTACCCTATAACTACAGCGCCTACAAAGCTGCACCCTGAGTAGCCTCGGAGCCGGATTGCCTCGCCTTGGATTCCCCCTGCTGCCTTAGCGCGTACTCGGCCAGCAGATCAATCAGCTTCGGCCCCATAACGCTAGCGTGGTACGAAAGGCTACCTCGGATCCATCAGCAGTCGTCGGCATCCAGGAAGTGACCTGGGGAAGGTCCAGCTCCGCTCCAGCCGCCAAGGACATTGCAAGCCCGACGGATGCGCCGATGCCTTTCTGCTTGCGCTTGTACGCCGCAGGTGCTTCGGCTGACAGCGCCTCTGCCAGGGTATCAACATCGCCGAGGGCCACGCCCTTGGGAACAAGCTCCTTGTAGAAGCGCCCAAGGACCTCCTTGGCCTTGGAAAGCGAGTTGACAACGGTGCTGCAGCGATCTTCGACCGCTGCAGTAGCATCATCTAGGGCGCTTCCATGCTCCAGGGCACCGCGATCAAACTCGATGCCCGCGGCATCTACGACAGCAAAGAAAGCAGAATGACCAAACACACTGCAAAAGAAAGACAAGGAACTCAAAAGATAAAGGTGGCGATACTCACCCGAAACAGCCTTGGCAGCCGCCATAAGCTTGCTGGCCACCTCTCTCTTGCGCGAAGCAGTGGCGGTGGCGAGCTGCTCCTTGCGGTCTGTAGCCCCTGCTGCAGGCGCTCCTTAGCCGCGACCGCGTTGGCCAACTCTAGCTCGAGGCGCTCCCTTGCACCATCGGCGACCTCAGCCTTTTCCTCCGCTTGACCAAGGCTCTTTTTGAGAGCATCAATATCACGAAGAGAGGCATTGTGATCCTCTGCAACAAGCAATACAAACGTCAGATCGAAGGACAAAATGCAAGAAGAAACAAAAGACCAAGGCATGACAATACCTTGAAGTTGTTTGAGGCTGGCCTCCAACGCCAGTGTCTTGCACCGATTGGTTGGCACCACTGCAAAGGCTGCAAACTAGAACCACCAGTCAAAGAAGGGCTCGGGGGCTACGCCCAAGAAGAAAAGCAGAAGAAAGTCACGCATAGGAAAATACTCGGGGGCTCCCCCCAAGATATGAAAAACAAACAAATTACCCTACAGATGCAGGGGCTCCCGGTGGGAAAGAAAAAGCATCATTCGAAAAAGGCTCGGGGCTCCCCGTGGCGGCGAGAATACTTACATGATTCGACGACGACTCCGAAGGTCCGCTTGCAGCCTTCTGAGGCGCAACCACCCAAACCTCCTGCGGATAAGGATCTGGAGCAGCGCCTTCAGAGGTGGACACCGTCTGAGGATGAGGAAGCACGACCTTCGACTCCCCCATCATCTCTCGAGCACCATCACTAGAGGAGTCGTTGGAAGAATGGCTGCACCAGGACAAGTTAGCACACGAACAAAGTAAACAGACATGAAAAGGCAATACATGACTAAGAAAAACTTACGAGTCAAGGTCGCTCAAGTCGAAGACGGGAGGGGTATTGAGGACTTTCTTCTCCTCTTTCTTCTCTTCCTTCTTTTCTTCCTTCTTCCGCTTCGCCGGCGGGTGCGGTGCCACAACCCGCACGGGAATGGCAGGAATCGGAGAGGAAGAGCCTCCATGCCCATCACTGTGACGTTCAAGCCACAACGGATTTCTAGGAGTCGGCGGAGTCGAGTATGGTCCTCGCTCGACTCGTTGGCCTCTTCAGCCTGAGACCGCGCCGATGGCAATTCAGACATGGAATCCACCACTTCATTGTCCGATGCAGCCGGAAACAATTCGGGAAGCGGTGGCGACATGCCCGGCACCTTGAACTCCTGCACAAAAGAAGAAAATTTGTTAGCAAACAAATCAAGTATAATGCAGACGAAAATAGCGCTACGCCAGACGTCCGAATCTACACATGGAACAGACGAGCGGCAGAACGAAGAAGTCAACGACTTCCCCGGGATATCCTCTCCAGCCTTGAACTTCAGCAGCGGGCAAAGGACACCGTCGAGATCTCCCGTGGAGAATTCTTTAGCCGAAACCCTCGTCGGGTCATGAAGACCAGCATAAAGGAACATCGGGTGCACCCTAGCCTGGAGCGGCTGCACCCGACGCTTGAGGAAGGTGCGGATGATATCCACACCGTTCACCTCCTTATCAGGAATCAGCTGGAGATCCTCCACCCGACGATAGAGAGACTCTATCTCCGTTACCTCTACATCCAAGATCTGGTGCTTCCAGGACCTCTTCGGCTCGACCTTTTGGGAGGGGTCGAAA
This sequence comes from Avena longiglumis, assembly GCA_030063025.1. Taxonomy (NCBI): domain Eukaryota; kingdom Viridiplantae; phylum Streptophyta; class Magnoliopsida; order Poales; family Poaceae; genus Avena; species Avena longiglumis. The sequence continues at coordinate 98,454,685 of CP125976.1, read as the reverse complement.
GGAACAAGACCAAAATCTTGCCCAGGCATCGTGGAGTCGCGAATGTAAAACCATCGCCTTCGCTAGTACTGGACAGATTCATACATGGAAAAAGAGAAGAAAAGCAGATTGGGTTTGAGGGAGATGATGCAACCCCCAATGGGATAAAAACCATCCGAACTAGATTGCCTCTTAACGGAATAGAGTTTCCGGAAGAGGCCAAAGTGCGGCTCGATACCAAGCCAGCACTCGTGGAAAGTGATAAAACAAGCAATGTGAAGAAGAGAATTGGGGGAAAGATGATGTAGTTGGACGCCGCAAAGAAAAAGCAGTCCACGAAGGAAGTCGTGGACTGGGAAGGAAAAGCCCCGAAGAACGAAAGCGAGGAACACTTGCCTCCAGCAGCGCTGGTACCAACCGCAGAAGAAGACTTCTTCGGCTTCCCCATTGTGGTGCGGAGACGCCGGCGGCAAGAACATAGGAGGGAAGAAGGAAATGTACGAGGATATTCCAGCGCGCAGCAAGAAATCTCAAAGAACAAAGGAGCAGTGAAACGAGAATGATTGCGGTGAAAACAGACTAAGTTTTTCCCCAATGATTATAAGGACGAAGACGACGCATGATAACCGTCCATCAAGAAGACCTAACGCCAACGACAAGATCTGACAATACACGTGTCACCATCGCAACGAACCATCGCTAACACGCCGTCCACTACGCGCGGAAATCGAGGAGACGCCGTAATTATCTCCACGTCGCGCGTGACCGGTCAATTCAAGGTCAGAAGGTGGGACCCATGTTCGTCCAGTCAAGTCATCTCTGGCGCAGCAGACGCTTGAGGTCACCGATCGTCAGCATTGACGTCATCAAAGCTATACTAGCAAAAGTCACAAATCTTCGGCTCCAAATCTAAGAGTACTCACTTGAATCTACGATTCAACCAACTACTCGGGGGCTACTCCTATTAGGAGCGCTGGCCGCGCACCCGAAAATGAACAAAACTATAGCACTGAACTACTTCTTCGAGTCCTACGTCGAGTCTGCGACTCCACTACGGACTCGGGGGCTACTCCCATAGGGAGCATGGATTCAAGCATCCGAAAAATTTGTGTCCTACGGACCTGAAGCTGAACAAACGACTGAATTAAAGTCTCTGCTCGAGTCTACGACTCGAACAAACACTCGGGGGCTACTCCCATAGGGAGCGCTGGTCGCGCACCCTATGAATTCTTCGACTGTGATCCTTCGGATCAACATGCAAAAAATTTCGGCAACTCTGCCCCATATAACGCTAAGTGAGCAGCGTCCTCCTTGGCCACCCGCAACACCTCCACGGTGATAAACATTCGGATGTTGTGTCTGCGACACAAATATAAGACCTACAGATATCATCGATGGCACAACGCACTTTCGCTCTGGTAGTAAGAATCCGTGCCAACAGGTGCGATGAAATCCCGACGGACGCGTTGGGTACACCATTTAAATTCACTGGAATTCCACTCCTGTAAGTCCTCCGCGGCCTGAGTCGAATTACGCCAGCATATGTTCCGGGTTCGAGTAGAGGGACTCGAACCTGAAGAAGATCGTGTTGTTTTGTCCTAAGACGCTTAATCGATCCGTCGGGAGAGTCGTGCACACGCATCAACAATCCCTACACATTGTCTTGAAAGATGAGTTGCACCGAAGGATTTAAGAGTCCTCAGAATCTGATTCATTTGAACACTCGAGCCATCGACATGGTTATACCAGGTATACGATATCAGCATACCTGGTCCAGCCCAAGGAAGGCCCACGGCAAATATACGCCGGCCCATGAAGACTTTCGGGTGGCCAAGGCCCATGACGCCTTCGGATCCTTGGAGAGCAAGACTAGAGTAGATAGAAAATTCAAGGGGTAAACCCTAAACGTGAATCGACTTTGGATGCGCCTAGGACCTGCCTAACTCTATATAAAGGCTATGAGGGCACGACCTAGAGCTCTGATCTCATACTTTCGCATAGACACCTCCACGCCAGATTGCATCTCACAAGACTGTAATCTTGCCCGCCTCAGAATCAAGAGCGTATAAGCAGGAGTAGGGTTTTCTCCGGCCTCGAACTGGGTAAACCTCGTGTCCCGCTCTCGCTTGTTTGCTAACTGCTCCACGATCTCCAAGATCCCCATCTTCTCCAAAACCCAAGTCCATAACAATGGGCATTGACGAGTCGAAACCTCGCTACAAGTCATTTTGAAAACATCCGACGGGGAACAAGATGGCCACTCCAATCGCTCCATAATCATGACGCGGCTATTCGAATAGTTTGACACTCTGCAGAGATTGTACACTTCCACCACAACATTCAATACATCCGTCACGAACAAATCCTAAATTCACCATATTCAGTATGCGGATAATCAATCCTAACCTTTCAATTACACGCCCTAGTATAGGCACCTCTCGTGTGAGTTTGGCCTCCCAACCATGACCAACTGTCATCTTGGGTACTGCACAGGTGGACAATCTTCACAAGGTAGCCTCATCTCAGACCTTGGCTGTGAGGGAACCAATACTAAGGTATATAAGTTTCCAGTCAAGCCCTACCCAATCTTCGGGTATTGGGGTTGTACGGTAAAATTGGAATGGTATCGCATCCAGACAACCATCAGTTTTATAAAGGGCTAAGGCTCATGCCTCAACATTTTCATCACCAAAATCATCTGGTGTTTGGAAACACATGTCAAAACATCTCAGTAGAATGACTCGTCATTCTAAGGTTTTCATAACCACTTTCCACCAAGTATTCCCATCTAAAGTTGATCAAGTTTTATGCTTAGCACTAGCATCTACTAATGAGGGGTGATAAACTAGTGGAGTTTTAACTAAGTTCAATCTCATGCCTTAGGATGACATCAAGATTTTCTAGCTTAGGCCAAATTGTATGCTCTTTATGCAATCTTCAATTATCTTTCTAGTATCTACAATTTACTTAAGTAAACTCTAAGTAATAGCTTTGATAAAGAAATAAAGTAGAAAGCTTGCAAGTAAAACTAGGAGGGGGTATCATCAAATGTGTCCAACCAAGCATGCTTAGGGCATTGCATAGGTTATATACTTTCATAATTGCAAGTGTTAGCTTTCCCATTCAACTAGTAGTATTAGGCTTGCCTTGTGCAGAGCAGTGGTTGAAATTATCCTCGGCTTCTTCTTCGTAGTATCCTCCTTCCTCCTCGTATCCTTGGTTGGTACTAGCATCTATAAATAAATACGAGGTACACAATCACCAAACAATACTTAACTACTTTCAATCATCACACAAAGGGGTTCTATAGATGATCTAGCATCATCACTAACATTACAAGACTAAAGCATTTGTCTTATTGATTTTATTTTTAGAAAAGTAATTTCTACTCATTGAAAAACTACTTAAGATTTAATATTCTCCAAACCAAACATGGGATCATGTTGACACATGTCATCACCACATATTTCAGTACATGGGAATGTGATTTAAAGTGGTGTCACAATTTAATAAGGTTTAACCCTTTTATTTTAAATAAATAAAGTGACTAGAAATGCCTACGTGGCATTCTTTTATTACTTGGACATTATTTTTGTAAGTATACCTATAAAATTTTATATATTCTGAAAGGTATGGTTGATGTGATTTTTGAGAGTTGGAATCAACTCAAAAGCTATTATGGTTTAAATTTGAAAAATGTTTGAATGCAGAAAAGCTTCTGCCTTGTTATTTTTACCAAGGGTGATCTACAGATCCAAATGATTTGAATCCAACGGGCTTGGATTAAGCATTTCAAGACCTTTCTAACAAAATTGGTTTAATTCAATTTGGTTCACTAAATCGAGCTGGGTTGATTTTTGAAACTAGGTACAGAACTGAGTTTGAATGAAAATAGAAAAATCTAAATTCAAACGGCTGGGTCATGCGGGAGACGATAATGGGCCGGCCCGCTATGCACAGCGCTTATGCGGGCTGGTTAAGTGGCTGTCCCCACGCGTCAGTGAGACGGGAAGGTGCGAAGCGGTACGGGGCAACGTGGATCGTGGGATCTAGTTCTAATCTAACGGCTCTAGTTCATCGTCCACGTCGGGCAGCGCCGACGAGACATAACCATAAAGCGGCAGGTGGGGGTCGTGGGAGGCTTACCGAGGCTCAGGCGAAGGTTGGTGATGCGGGCGAACAACGAAGTCGACGACGGCGAACCTCCTGGTACCGACAGCTTCTCCTGGGGCGGCTCCAATCGATGGCTTCCTTCTTCTCCAGTAGCGGTGAGCTCCAGCCAAATTCCGGCGATGCGCTGCTCGCCTTGCTCCGGGAATGGGGTGGGGTGGTTCTGGGTGAGAGGAGAGTAGAATGGTGTGAAGAATTCGAGCGGGGAAGGCCTCTATTTATAGTGGCGAGAGGGGAACGACGGGCACAAGCTGAGCTCGTCGTGGTCAATGGCACAGAGGGCTATCGGCGTGGGCGACGGTAGGGAGCGGTGCTATGGTCCCTGGTGAAGCTCAACGGCGTGGTGGCGAGGCGTGGGGCGGTGCGGATTGGTCGGAACGCTGCGGTGCTCTGCGCGTGCCCGACGAAAGTTTTAATGGCGCACAGCGCGCGTGGTCCGCGTGGCGGCGAACGGGCGTGTCTGTGGGGTTGCTGGGACGGTGGTGATCACGCGTGCACGCGACAAGGGCAGCGCGCGGTCTGTGGGTGCTGGTCGAGCGTGGCGCACGGGGCGCGCTCTCGGCATGCTCGCAGAGCGGCTTGGCATGGCTCGGGCGTGTGGTCCAGTGGCTGGCATTGCTCGCGGCTAGGACAGGGAGTGGCGGTGGAGTGCTAGCTTTCTCCCAGACAAGGTTGGCGAGGCTAGTGCTGCTCGTAGGTTGCTGTCCACACTGGGGTGACAATGGTGCTCTCGGCCTGTTCGCCATTGATGACAATGGCCAGCTTACAGTGGTGCTAGTGATTAGTTAGGGTTGTTAGATGATCTACTAAGGCTAGTGCTGTCCAGAGAGGGAACAAGTTAGGCCAGAATCACTACACACTATAGTGTTTAAGATTTGTTTGATTTGCATCTGCAAGGTGTTCGATGAAATGGCCGCATGAACTCAAGTTTTGAATTTTGAAAAGAATTTTGGTGGGTGTGCTAGGCATGTACTGGTGATACTGTGGATGCTTGGGTTTTGAAAGTTGAGCTTGTTTGAGTGGTTTTTGAAAAAGTGGGATCTTCCCATATGATACAGATTCAATTTTAAACTGTCATTTAAACTATGCATTTGAATGATTTTGGATGATCACAAAGTGGGCCTTGGTACTTTGTTATGAGTACTATCAAGGGGTGCAAAGATCCAAATATGTTTCTATTAAGTTCTGAAAGTTAGGGATATCCAAAGTAGGCATGGGAGTTAATTTGGCCAAAGTGACCATTCACTCATTTTGTTTGTTTTGATTTGTTTATCTTTGGGAAAAGTGTGGGGATTGTTTAGATGATGTTTATTTCACCTAAGAATCATTTTACAAGCAAATAAACACACAAGCATGGCAATTCAAAAGAATCCAAATTGTAATGCTTACACATATGCATGCCTTCATATTTTTAATTGGAAAAGTTTTTGTTAACCCTAATTTTGATGATCCAAGTTTAATAGTTTTGGGATGTTACAATACTGGCGACCCCCTGAGTGACACGGGAATATCAATGGGAAACTAGTTTGACTCGAGGATATCGAGGAACCACCGAGATTATTGCATTATTCCGATCCAAGAAGCTTAATTGCTAAGCAACCTGAAGGATCTTAATCGTCTAGTGACTGACCATGGTTGTGGTAAACATGATAGTAAGATTATTGAAGTTGGGATGAAATCTACCAAGAGAAGTTCCGGCTAATTATGGGTTGCTCGCCTACACACATACTTATAAGATTCTAATTATAACACTTATCACTCATCCACCCGGCACATTCACTATCACCATGAACTGAAACTCCCCGCGCCTACTTTGTCATCTGCAAAAAACAACAAACAAATCATTCTTTACTTTTATGTTTTTTATTTCTGAAATTTACATTTTACTTTTATTTAAGTACTTCCATTTAAATCCAAATTATATTTTTATTCTCAACACTTGCAGCCAATCACTCGAAGACCCGTGACAACTTCGGGTGTGACAGATACTTCACCAATAAACACTTACCATTGGGCTCTCTGTGGGATCGACATCTTAACTTCGAAACTAACTACAAACGATCTATGCACTTGTAGCCATCAAGATATTTTCTGGCGCCGTTGCCGGAGAGCTAAGCGCTAAGTGTTTTGTCTCTTGACATTTCAGGTGTTACTATTACAAGATGGTCTCCCTAGGAGACAAAGGGTCAACACGCTCTAGTAGGGCTTATCTACCAGATTATTTTGAACGCGTGCCTTCTCAAGGGCGCGAGGAAATCATTGAAAAACTTCTGAGATCGAATAAAGTTGAAGTTGACAACCTAAGTGACTTCATGGAAATTATGTCCATTCATAGGACAACCCCTAAGAAACCTGAGAAGACTCTCATAGAATATAATGCTCCAAACTCTGCATTTATTAAACAACCAATATAATTTCCTAATCCTAGAGTTGGGGAATATCGATTTGATGGTGAAATTATTAAAAATTTGCAGGAAAAAGCTTTCAGTGGAAGGGAAGATGAGGATCCACGGAGGCATCTTAGAGAGTTCGACAATGTGATAACATCACTTGGACCAAAAGGTTTGGGAAGAGAATTCTCTCGTCTAAAATTATTTTGTTGGTCTCTCAGAGGTAAAGCTCTATACTGGTTATATTCTCTCCCTCGCCATTATATTAAATGTTGGGAAAATTGCATTGTTAAATTCATAAACAGGTTTAATCCTTTTACAAAGGTAACAAAACCCAGAAAGAATATAGGAAACTTTAGTTAGAACGTGGAAGAAAACTACCCATAAGCCTGGGAAAGATTTTTTGGAATGATCAATAGTATTCCTAATCATGGATATTCTGAGTCAACAGTTTGCCACTTATTTTACCACGACCTTAATACCTAATGCAGAGAGTTGCTAGATTCATCAGCAGGAGGATCGATAAATACTTTAACTACTAAATCATGTTTGGAATTAATGGCTACTAGGGCTAAGAATGATTCTTTGCATAATCCTGATTTTGGTACTAAGTGTCGGGGTAAAATTTCAGTACCCCAGAGTTGATATATAAAAGGATATCTGTAGATGAATGGAGGATTTACCGAGATAAATATGCATACATAAGTAGATAAATATAGCACGAAGGAAGGAAACCAAGAGGAAAAAGGATAAAAGACATACTGGGCCGAATTATACTTAATTCGGCCTAATCCTAGTCAAACTGGACCAAATCTGCACTCCAAAGGCCGAATTAATCCTACCAGGGCCGAATCACCGGTCCCTGGGCCGAACTAGTCACCTCGGCTGATAGGGCAAAGGTGTCCGATCTTTCGATGAGATGAATATAATCGATTTGGTGGAGTTCGGGCTTGACGATCCGACTACACGCAAGTAGCACGAGCGCCAATGCAATCGCTAGGCCAATCTCCGAGGTTACCGATCCTGGGAACACGATCACCGACCAATGAGGGTCTTAATTCCTACCAAATCGAGAACAAGTAAGAACCAATATTGCAATCAAGATATTATGGATTAAGAGGAAAGCTTTATTGAAGAGGTGGGATCCCTAATAGGTGCGGCACAAGAGGCCTCATGACGCCGAGCCTCATGGTTAAGTACTATGGCTAACTTAATGTCTAAACAAAATCCGAGTCTAGGGGGTCGGCTATGGGGAGTATTTAAGGGCAAAAAGGTGGGGTTTCGGCCAGCCATGGAAGTGGTGGCCGAATCCAACCCTAAAAGTCCTTTTCCCCTCAAATACGGACTCTAAAAAGTGGCTAACTAAAATCCTGCGAAAATTACATGGGCCTGGCCCAAAATAAAGGTGTCGCAGCACCAAATTAAGCTATGGATGAATTCGTAAAGTAGTGATCTTGATTATTTCGTCCAAGCCTTCTTTCTTCATTATGGTGGCCTCAAAGTTCTGATATCTTCATCCGTGGCCTTATCTTGGATCATCGCATGTTTGCTGCCATCTCCATGCATGGCCATGCTCCAATGCTTGTCCCTTTCATCCATGCTTGGTCCATCATTCCTAAGAGTAAGAAATATATCTGATTTAGGCAGCATCATATTCTCATGTATGTGAGGAATAGTTCCAAGAAACGAAAGTACCTGATAGTTAAGTTGTTTGGCACGAGATCTTGTGATGGGTCCTTGTATGTGTGTTGCTGTAGGTACAACAGTTGTATCAATAGTAGGGATGTCCACATCATCGGCCCACCACGCCGGCTCCTACTGGAGGTTCCCGCATGGGCCGAATCAGCAAACATCGTCCCATCGCGGCTGCACCCCGTCTCCATCGCCCGCTCCCGCCGACTCAACCCGACGCCCTATCTCCTTCCCACCGAGCTGCCTCAGCAGATCACTGCCCTCTCCCGCTGAGCTGCTCCTAGCCAGCCCACCTCGTCGCCCGGGTGGGCCGAATGAGCACTAGCTCGCCCACTGGACTTGGCGCCGGCCTCACCTCGCCGCCCGGGCCGATGAGGTAAAGCTCGCCCACCGGGACTCATAGCTGTGCTCCTCGACCTGGGCTGCAGCCTGGGCCGAGTCACAGTGACGCCTTACGGGCTTCTTCTCTTGTGTCCCGCTTGGGCCGAGCTAGAAGGAGCTCACTGGCTTTCTCACCCAGGCTGGGTATTTCCACTTGCTGCCCGACTTGGGCCGAACTGGAGGGAGCTCGGCTGGGCCAAACGCATGGCCGGCTGGGCTGATTCTCACCCAGGCCGAATCAACTAAGGAGTAGGCCGAATTACTGCTACGCCTGGGGCACCTGGGCCAAGTTATTTCACCCCATATGACCTCTTATTTGTCTCCAGATATGTTCCTGATCTACACAGCTACACGCCATCAAGTCAGGACAAGGCCAACAAGTATTGTGCCAGTCTTGGGAGCCCACCAGCTCAGACTGGCACATGACGTATGGAATATGCCCATGGCATCTAACAAGATGCTGGGAATATGCTCTTAGCATCAAATAAGATGCTAAGGAATATGCCTGGCATCTCCAAAGATGCCAAGGCATATGCTCAGCATCTCTGGAAGATGCCCGGAATATGCCATCTAGATGCTAAGCGTGTAGTACAAGACTTGTCCCCTGGGCTCCCCTTTATAAGGAGCACCAGGGGGATCGTTCTAAGGGAGGCCCCTAAGGGCTCCTCCCCTCTCTACTCACTAGGAGCTCTCCTTCTTCCTCTTCCTCTACTCTCACAAAGAGATCTAGATAGAAGCATAGGAGATACAGCTCAAGGAGCATGATTGTAGCCACAAGTATGGCAAGATTATAAGAGATTAGATGTATAGAGTGAGGTGTTATCTCCACTTGAGAGCTCCAATCCAATATACATTGCATTTCTCTTTGTTCATACGAGTGCGGTCTTCACTGCATCATCCCTCCCCGGGTTCCTCCATGTCCATCGGCCCCAACTTTAGCCTACCCATGGCATATGCCGTGATACCACCACGACATTTGGCGCCCACCGTGGGGCCTTCTAGTGGCGTTGGTTGGGTTTCCATCTGGACGGGAACACCTTCATCAACTTTCTTCCTCATAGGGCACATTCAGCCTCACCAAGACAACAGAGAACAAAGAGGTAAGCATAGAGGCTCTCCAAGTATAACTCATCAAAGCAGGTAAGACTCAGCAAGAAGGACTCAAGCACTACTCCAAGCTTACTGTAAGTACCAAGTAACTCAAAGCAGTAGGTGTATGACCTAGCAAAACTCACCCAAACACTTCTCCAAGTATAATATAAGTGCCAGGTAACTCAGCCACCTACACTCAATCCTTCATCCCAGGGAGAAAATAACTCAACACGGGGACTAGTCAACTTATCCGTAGAGTCACCTTTAGATTAAGAGAGCATTATGTTAATTTAGATCATCTACCAGCTTGTTTATAACTCGCCATAAGTTGAATCATCTTATTTGTGATTCATACGGATTTTGAGTCTTAGTTTATGCTTTGGGTTATCCTTGACTCACCTCAAGCCAAAGATTATTTATAACTCGCCATAAGTTGAATCGCTTATTTGTGATTCGAGATAGATTATGAGTCTTTTACTTATGCTTTGATTACCTTGTAACTCAGCTCCCAAATTTTATTTATAACTCGGACGTAAGTTGAATCACTTATTTATGATCCGTATAGAATCGACTTACTTATGAGTCGGATAGAATTTGAGTCAGTTTATTTATGCTTTGGATTGTCCTTTAACTCAGCTTACCAGCCAGCTTATTGTTGATTCGGATATAATTCGAAGTCAATTTGTTTATGCTTCGAATTAACCTTTAACTCAGCTCAGTAGATTGTCTCTGATTCGGACTAACATTTGATTCAGCTTGCCAGGGTATATTATAATTCGGATTGGTATTCGACTCAAGACTAATCATATCTCCGATTCGTGCCGAGGCTTTATTCATCTTCGATTGCCGTGTTATGTTATGACTCGGATTGATATTTCACCATCTTGCCAAAGTTATCCCATATCTCGGATGACTATTGGCCAGCTTATCATATCTCGAATCTATATCTCATATCTACATCTCGAATCAGATCTCTCAGCGGTTAGCCCTATTATCATATCCCAAAGCTTAATCTCGGATCTATATCTCGGATCCATATCAAAGGCAAATTATCGTCATCACACCAAATCAAGTTATACCGTGGCAAACAGATGATTCAGATTTGGGTCATATAACTCGGATTTGAGTCAGATGACTCAGACTTAAGACATATAAGTCAAAATTGAGTAAAGTAACTCGGATTTGGGATGAGTTAACTCGGATTTGAGTCATATAACTCGGATTTGAGTCATATGACTCAGACTTAAGACATATAAGTCAATTTTGAGTAAAGTAACTCGGATTTGGGATGAGTTAACTCGGATTTGAGTCATATACCTCAGATTTGAGTCATATAACTCGGATTTGAGTCAGATGACTCAGACTTAAGACATAGATTCAATTTTGAGTAAAGTAACTCGGATTTGGGATGAGTTAACTCGGAATTGAGTCATATAACTCGGATTTGAGTCAGATGACTCAGACTTAAGACATAAAGTCAATTTTGAGTAAAGTAACTCGGATTTGGAATCAGATGACTCGGATAATAACTTACCCAAAGAGGTTAAAAGAGCAGTGCCCAATAAGGCTAGAACTCATGACTTGCCCAAAGAGGTTAAAAGAGCAGTGCCCAAGAAGGCCAAAACTCATAACTTACCCAAAGAGGTTAAAAGAGCAGTGCCCAAGAAGGCCAGAACTCATAATTTACCCAATGGGGTCAAAAGAGCAATGCCAAAAAAGGCCAACTTACCTGATGGGGTTAAAAGAGCAACGCCCAAGAAGGCAAGAACTCACAACTTACCCAATGGGGTTAAAAGAGCAATGCCCAAGAAGGCAGGAACTCATAACTTACCCAATGGGGTTAAAAGAGCAATGCCCAAGAAGGCAAGAACTCATAACTTACCCGATGGGGTTAAAAGAGCAATGCCCAAGAAGGCATGAACTCATAACTTACCCAATGGGGTTAAAAGAGCGATGCCCAATAAGCCCAGAACTCATAACTTACCCAATGGGGTTAAAAGAGCAATGCCCAAGAAGGCAGGAACTCATAACTTACCCAATGGGGTTAAAAGAGCAATGCCCAAGAAGGCAGGAACTCATTACTTACCCAAAGGGGTTATGACCTGAGCCCACGAAGGCCAAAAGTCAAGAAACTTACCCAAAGGGGTCATGACCAGTGCCCATGAAGGCCGGAAGTCCAGAAACTTACCCAAAGGGGTTATGACCAGTGCCCATGAAGGCCACAAGTCCAGAATCTTACCCAAAGGGGTTATGACCAGTGCTCAAGAAGGCCAGAAGGCCAGAAACTTACCCAAAGGGGTTATGACCAGTGCCCATGAAGGCCAGAAGTCCAGAATCTTACCCAAAGGGGTTATGACCAGAGCTCAAGAAGGACAGAAGTCCAGAAACTTACCCAAAGGGGTTATGACCAGTGCCCATGAAGGCCAGAAGTCCAGAATCTTACCCAAAGGGGTTATGACCAGTGCCCATGAAGGCCAGAGGTCTAGAAACTTGCCCAAAGGGGTTATGACCACTGCCCAAGAAGGCCAGAAGCCAATAACTCACCCAAGAAGGTTATGACCCAGAGGGCCAGGAGTCGATAATATATGACAGAGACTTAAGGCCGAATAAACAACTTTGGAGATATTTTATAAAGCCTATGCATGACTCTGTGAGTCCCACATAGCCTCGGGGACTAATGTCGGGGGTGTACCCACAGGTACCCCAGAGTTGATATATAAAAGGATATCTATAGATGAATGGAGGATTTACCGAGAGAAATATGCATACATAAGTAGAGAAATATAACACGAAGGAAGGAAACCAAGAGGAAAAAGGATAAAAGACAAACTGGGCCGAATTATACTTAATTCGGCCTAATCCTAGTCAAACTGGACCAAATCTGCACTCCAAAGGCCGAATTAATCCTACCAGGGCCGAATCACCAGTCCCTGGGCCGAACTAGTCACCTCGGCCCACCACGCCGGCTCCTACTAGAGGTTCCCGCATGGGCCGAATCAGCAAACATCAGCCCACCGCGGCTGCACCCCGTCTCCATCGCCCGCTCCCGCCGACTCAACCCGACGCCCTATCTCCTTCCCGCCGAGCTGCCTCAAGATCGCCTCCCCCGATGCTCCTAGCAGCCACCACCTGCCGCCTCGGTGGGCCGAATGAGCACTAGCTCGCCCATCATGACTTGGCGCCGGCTCCCTCACCTCGTCGCCCGGGTGGGCCGAATGAGGTAAAGCTCGGCCCACCGCGAGACTCAGAGCCACAGCTCCCTCGACCTGGTCGCTCCGTGGGCCGAGTCAACAGACGCCCGGGCTTTTCTCCTGTCTGCTTGGGCCGAGCTAGAAGGAGCTCGGCTAGGCTTTCTCTCACCCAGGCTGGGTATTTCCACTTGCTGCCCGACTTGGGCCGAACTGGAGGGAGCTCGGCTGGGCCAAACGCATGGCCGGCTGGGCTGATTCTCACCCAGGCCGAATCAACTAAGGAGTATGCCGAATTACTGCTATGCCTAGGGCACCTAGGCCAAGTTATTTCACCCCATATGACCTCTTATTTGTCTCCAGATATGTTCCTGATCTACACAGCTACACGCCATCAAGTCAGGACAAGGCCAACAAGTATTGTGCCAGTCTTGGGAGCCCACCAGCTCAGACTGGCACATGACGTATGGAATATGCCCATGGCATCTAACAAGATGCTGGGAATATGCTCTTAGCATCAAATAATATGCTAAGGAATATGCCTGGCATCTCCAAAGATGCCAAGGCATATGCTCAACATCTCTGGAAGATGCCCTAATATGCCATCTAGATGCTAAGCGTAGTAAGACTTGTCCCCTGGCTCCTCTATAAGGAGCACCAGGGATCGTTCTAAGGGAGTCCCCGAAGGGCTCCTCCCCTCTTTGATCACTAGGAGCTCTCCTTCTTCCTCTTCCTCTACTCTCACAAAGAGATCTAGATAGAAGCATAGGAGATACAGCTCAAGGAGCATGATTGTAGCCACAAGTATGGCAAGATTATAAGATATTAGATGTATAGAGTGAGGTGTTATCTCCACTTGAGAGCTTCAATCCAATATACATTGCATTTCTCTTTGTTCATACGAGTGCGGTCTTCACTGCATCATCCCTCCCCGGGTTCCTCCATGTCCATCGGCCCCAACTTTAGCCTACCCATGGCATATGCCGTGATACCACCACGACACTAAGCCAAAAAAGGGAATACTTCGTATAAATCCTGATCTTATGCTTGAAGTACGCAAAACCATGAAATAAAAGGTATACCTTCAGATCTTGTCAAGGAAAACAAAGTAGATTTGTTACAAGTTTTTACTAAAGTGGATGAAACTAGAAAAGTTTTTCAAGAATTGAAACATCGATAAACAAATTCTTATAATAACTTACATAAGCAATTTCAAAGACATAAAAAGATTTTGTTCGAACTTACAGAAAATTATGAGGAAATTGGCCAAGAAATAAAATTATTTAACAAGTATCTCAGTATGATTGAAACCCAATGTGAACAAATAGCATCTAGTTATCAAATTTTTCTTTGCAATGATATAAATATTCATGTTTCTACTAATGTTGTTACACAAAGAGGTGCAGTTGTTAAAGGACCGTTAGGACCACCGGAATATGAAACTGAAAAAGATCGAAAGGAAAAAATCCTTGCTCAAAGCAAGCCAGGAAGATGATACATTGGTGGATCCTCAAGATGAGACTGCTCAAGACACATAAGATCAAACCTTGGAGGAGAAGAATGATACACAGGATGACAGTTATAACTCTGGTGCAGAAACTGTTGATCCAAGAGAAGAAAAAGACACAAGCAAAGAAGGTGAAGTTGTTGCAATAGAAAAGAAGAAAAATGATAAGCAACAACAAAGGAAAACAATTAAAGAGGCTGATCCTCCACAAAGGGTAAAAGATAAAAGGTAAGAAACTTCCATATCCAGACCGTAAAAAGAAAGCACCAGATGAGGCAATCTATGATTCTTTCGCAAAGGCACTTAATGATCTTTGTCTAGAAATTCCATTTGCGGATGCAATAAAAGTGCCTGGCTATTCTAAATTTCTTTGTGACATTCTTAGTATAAAGAAACAAATAACTAAAACCGTTGCCATGGTGACTAGTTACCCTGCTAATGGGAGACTATTGTCTAAGTCAGGAGATCCCAGTATAACAATTATTTCATGTTCAATAAGCAAAAATGATATTCATAATGCTTTATGTGATTTAGGTGCAGGAGTTAGTGTAATGCCATACTCCCTCTATAAAATTCAAGGATTAGGGGAATATGATACGTCGAAAACGTATCTATAATTTTTGATGTTCCATGCTTGTTTAGGATATACTTTGCTTTGTCTACACTTTGAGGTGTTTTTTATATGTTTCCTGGTACTAACCTATTAACAAGATGCCACAGTTCCAGTTGCTTGTTCTCTTCTGTTTTTGGTTCTAGAAAGGCAGAAAATCAATATTCTCGGAATTGGACGGGACAAAATCCAAAGTCAATATTTTACCGTGGGGAACACGAAGCCAGAGTACGAGACAGAGGGGAGCCACCAGGGGCTACACCCCCTGGCCACGCGGCTAACCTATGATGACCCAGCATACCACTGCATGATGTAGTACACTATAGTCGTTGACATACCACTAATGTAACACTGTTCACTAGTATTAGATCCCTCAAAGTGGTACAACAGAAACACAACAGGTCCAAGACATCACTATAGGTTACAACTTGACTCTTTACATAAGATCTAGAGAACACTCTAGGTTAAAGAGAGAGAAAGAAACTTCTTACAAAGAAGGTTTAAAACATAGCAACTCAAAACTATCATACTAATAAGACTAGCATTTAACTATTTGGCTTGTATTGCTGCTATTGCAATACTCTACAGAAGTGGGTTCTATGGCTAGAGATTATATTCTATCTAATCAGCAACTTTGTCTTCACTTCAGTTGGTATATATATTGACGTCCTTGACTTCATTAAAGAACATGAGCTATTGACGAAGACTTTCTTGAGTAATAGTTGATGTATACATCATATGTATTGGCTTTAGAATCTAGCAAGGATAAGAAGATACGTTGAGTACGAGCGTACTAAGCAAGTTCATTAAAAGGAGTGTTTGATGCACTATATCTACAGCCACAGACCATAGGTCATAGGCAATGCAAGTTTCCGTAAACATTTATTCAAAGGTTGTTTTTATCTGAAAAGCTATGTCCGTCAACCTTCACAGGTTTACCAGAAATTTCATGGAGTTCCTTTCCTGTCGCGTTCGTAGCTCCTTGCCGGAATAGGGAGTAACAAGTTACAGTTCTTACACTCTGCAGAGGTGCGTCACTTTACCCATGAGAGATCTTAAGCTTTGTTTCATGACCGGGAGTATGTCCCCGTTCAAACTTCCTTGGTTTGAGGCCCAACCTAAGATCCAAGACAACCACTGTCCTTCTCCGCGACCCCGCATAAAATGCAATTGTTGTATGTCCACACTCAAGGTAGACTTTTCCCCGTATAAAACGGCTATACCTTAGTTGGATACACACAACAACCATTAACACTATAAATCTGTCTTTTGTAAGCCCAGATCCATGGTAGACCCCCGTATAAAATAACTATACCCATGATCTACAACTTACAAATGCCTAGAACAGTGTCCGATGCATGCGAAAGGGAGCCGATCCAGCTTACTTCTCCGTCCCATTCCAAATCTCATGGTTAACGTGTAATATACTGCGCAAGAATCACTGGCGACATTGGTTGTTTAGTACTAGGTAATATGTTCCTTTACCACCGGAACTTTCATAATAGGTTATTACCTCATGGTGAATAACCTATAATCATATTATTATGAAAATAATGTTTTCTGACCTTTTTGAAATGCAGGTGTTGGCAACACTGGATTTGCAAAATACTTTACAGAAAATAATCAGAGGACATGAGCAAGTGTGAACTTGCCTTTTGTGTTTGCAAGATTATGCACTCACGGTCTTCGAGACGATATAAAATATCCAATATCTGAAATCAGCATCATTGGTCCAGTAAGGACTAATGTTCAAAGAATCAGTGTGCTATTATGCATAAGTAATGTAATGCAATTTGGTAAACTTGAATCCCCGGAATAACGTTGTTCTAGTGTTTGGATACTGGAATTGGTTTCTTTAGAATGTATTGTTCTTTTAGATAAGTTTCACACTTGTGCTTCTTATTAAGGCTTGTGTGTGTGAAACAACATTTAACTATAATATCATACAACAATAAGATACATAAATGTGAAATGCTACTCAAAGACTACTTATATAAGAATTGTTTTATCTTCAAATTTTACTTTACAAGTAATGGCATTTATAAGGAACTTAAGTGTTAACAATACTTAATATACAAGTAAAGTATAAAGTAATGTGATTATGATTAATTGTCATCTGTTGACTATGATAAAAGTCCTTGAGTTTAGTTGTCTAGAGTTAGATATATTATTACAAAATTTGTTGTTTGAAGTGGAAAAAAGGATAACCTTCGAAGAAAAGGTTTCTTTCCTCAGGTTCAAACAATCTTTATGGTTGATAGAATGTGATTGATGTTGTTTGCGCTTGCTCGAATAGTTTGGACTTGATATGCTTTAGGTCTTACTTAAAATAGACCAAAGTTAACTATAAAAACATAAGTAATTTATTAGACATGATCTTTATAAGCCTTTGAGACTAAAATTAACTTTAGAAAGGTAAATAAACTTAAGGTGTAATTTGTTTTAATTATTCTCAAGTTTTGGACTTATGATAAGTATGGCTAAGGTGTGGAATTATTCACTTTATATTTAAGTGAATGATTAGATTAAATTTGTTTTGCTATTATGAAAATAATATGCAATTATTAAATGAAAGTATAATTTGGATGATATTATTAATTTATTAGATTTAAAGTCATGTTAACTATTATTTAGATTTTGAGATTATTTCCCCTTAATATCAGTGAATGATGTATAAAGTTATTTTGAAGGTTGTGGTTTTGAATTTTTATTTAAGGGTTCAAAATCTATCTACTAATTTTTCTTGAGGTAGGTTAGTCAAATACGTTTCCGTTCACCTAAAATACGTTTTCAATCTCTATTTTCAGATTATGCATCCCAAGGCGCTGATTTATTCGTTGGCTTGGATGAGAATCAAAATCCATGGGCGTACAACCTCGTGGCCGGTTCGCTCTGATAGTGGAGACCGGACCGTATTATTTCCACGTACGCGCATGCTCAGTTTATCGCCTATTCGCTGCCGTCCAATATCAACAAGGTGAGGCGCTGCAGGCGATAGGCTAGGAGATTTTGTTGGTTAGTGGAGTCATAGGATCCTGTCGACGTAGAGCTGGCGGCGAAGGTAGAGCACGAGCACCAGGGAGGAAGACCGCTGCAAGGAGACATGGCCGGCGACGACTTGCAGTTAGGCAGGCGAAGCCGACGTGGTCAAAGACGATGGAGCTGAGAACATGGACGAAGCCGGACTTGCTTCTCAGGGAAGTGAGCTAAGAGAGAGAGAGAGCAGCGGGCTAGGACGCATAGGCGATGGCGGCGCACAGTAAGGTCGCGGTCGAGTGCCGGAGTTGAGGCAACGGCCATGCAGAGGTCGAAGAGGAGGCCCAGTGATGAACATGGGCACGGGGTACATCGGAAGAACCGGAGAGGGGGGAGACGGGCTCGGGAAGGACGCGAGCGAGCACCCGGCGGCGGTGGTTCATGGCAAGAGAGAGAGGGTGAGGCCTGCAGCGTGGAGGACGGGATCAAGGCGGCGGCGCCGATCGAGAGGAGGGAGGAGGCGACACGGGGTCATGGGAGGAAGAAGACGGGGTCCGGGAGAGGGTTGCGTGCGTGCGTTGTGGTGGTGTCTGCAACGTTCGGTGGTGTGGGACGTGACCGTGTTGGTGTGTGAGTCATTGAGTATACGGTATGTGGGCGTGTCTTAGAGTGCGTGTGTGTGTCGGGGTTGGACTGGGTCGTGGTGTGAGTGTGTGCGTGCTGACATGGGTGAGTGGCGGCGGGATGAAGTTCTATCTGCGTGTGGTTAAGGTACGATTCGGGTTTGGTTTAGCTGGATTTTGGACTGTGAGGGTAGTAGACCGCATGACTCGGCCTTTGGCATGGTTGGCCATCTTCATAAAAACAAAATCTAAAAGTCTTTTAAAAATAGTTTTTTAAATAAAAAATAATTGGAATTTTAATTTAAAATAAAAAAGAGGAATAATTATAAAGTAAAACAGGATTTTAACGAAAATAGTTTGAGAGGAAAAAATATGCATGAAGAAGTTATATGATACAGAAAAAATAATAAGCAAATTTTTTATTTTAGAATATTTTTCGGGCATTACGTTGGGCACATCTGGTGCACGCACTCTGACCCGATCTCTTGCAGTCGAGGTTCAGGATACGGAAAGATCAGCAGGGGCGTCGGCGTCCATGTTGTCCCCTGGTGGGTACCTCGTTTGTGGGCAGATTTCCGGAGGTGCGACTGCACGGTATGACGGCGGTGGCCAGAATCAACGCAACACCCGCATCTGCCTTGTCCGCAGCGTCATCGGGATCACATCTTTGCCGTGCGCCGGCACCAACAACCGGGAAGTCCCGACGTGGTGTTGATTCTCGTGGAAGACAACATCACGCTTTCCTCTGCCGTGATATATGGCCGGCGAGCGCGACTCTCGGCGAATTCAAAAGAAATCCTTCAAATGATTATAACTATATCAACTTGTAAACTTTTCTAACCAGCTAGCTTGCAGCGGTTTTATGTAAGAAGTGTTAGCAGGTATGCTAAAATATAAAAACAATGCGAAAAACGAAAGAGATTGAAGAAAGAATCGGTATTTTTCTATGTATCACTATAGACCATATATCGTTTAACATCTTGTTCGAAATTAGAAAACTTGTTTTATTTTTCTATATAATTTTTCGCCATCATTTCGTAGCAACGCACGGGCATTCAGCTAGTATATTATAAAGTTAATAATTTACACTTATAAACCTTAGTTATGGTTTAGAACTTTAGTAATTTGATTTTAAGGTCTTAATATTTCTGAAGAAATATAATTATTTCTTACTTAAGAAATGTTCTTAAAGAATTTTCAAAAATAGATAATAGATAAGGATTTATTACTTTAAAATGGTTAATAGTCTGCTGCCCAGGGGGATAGCTGCCCCCCTATGTCCGCCATCTTATGTGCTGAGATACCTGCGAAGTAACCATAAGGTAGACAATTTGATTAAGCAGTATGTAATAAAGCTGACAGGATACGGCAACAATATTTCAAAACATGACATGGTACATGCGAACAAAATATCTTCTCAATATATGTGTACTTTGTTTAGATTGGGTTCGCATGGGTAGACATGCCACCATTATTTTTTGTTTTTTATTCATGTATGGCCACCGCATGGCCGCAGCAGTTAGTGCTAATAGCTAATTATCAGTCGCCTCTTCTCCTTCTATTATATGCTCATCTATTTTTCTGAAGACCAGAAGCACCCGAGGAGTACTCTTCGGATCCGGTATGCCGGCGATGGGAACAAGTAGGCAGACCATGTCCATGGCGCCGCCGGCGTGCCGGGTGCACACCAATAGCTTTGCCGTGTAAGTACCACAACTTGTGCATATGTAGTTCTAGATCCTGTAAGATGCGGCCCTTTTCATTCTTTCTACAATCTTGCTGACATAATCTAGCGGCTCATATCAAGGAGGAGGAACATGAAGAGAGATAATTAAGACATGATGTATTTTGTGCACCCTCCACAAAGTCCCACACACGCTCACCACCTTCCCAATCCAGAGACGCGGAAGTATCAGGAGATGAACCTGAGGCCATTTTCACTTAGATCGAAGCAATCAGATTAACAACAGAGCTAGCAAACAAAGAGACCGTACACAACATGGGCAAGCTACTCCTAACTTGTCAGACACACATGCCTGCGTACGCGCTTGTGTAGGCTATGTAGCCTAACTACAGGAGAGCTACCATTAAAAAACAAACCAGGCTAGCTAGAAAGGGCGACAGAAACAGGTTGCATGGTAGCAAGCATAGCTAGCACTTCAGGTAGATGACACATCAGCATTGGCCTCGGTTGCAGCGATGCTCCCGACCTGCGTACGTCCTAGTCTACGTGGTGACCCCGACGGCTTGCCCGCGTCCTTCCTCCTATTCGCTGCCGTCCAATATCAACAAGGTGAGGCGCTGCAGGCGATAGACTAGGAGATTTTGTTGGTTAGTGGACTCGTAGGAGCCCGTCAACGTAGAGCCGGCGCCCTGCCCGAGGGATCGAGGAAGCCCGCCCCCGCCGTTCCCTGCTCGATGCCTCCGGTCACACCTCCTGGACGCTTCATTATAGTGGCCGGACACGTACCTCCTGGACGCGTGCGTGCTACGGCCGTGCTCCAGTGACCCCGACGGCCTGCCCGCGTCCTTCCTCATGTTTGCCGTCGGTCCAATATCGACAAGATGAGGCGCTGCAGGCGATAGGCTAGGAGATTTTGTTGGTTAGTGGAGTCATAGGATCCTGTCGACGTAGAGCTGGCGGCGAAGGTAGAGCACGAGCACCAGGGAGGAAGACCGCTGCAAGGAGACATGGCCGGCGACGACTTGCAGTTAGGCAGGCGAAGCCGACGTGGTCAAAGACGATGGAGCTGAGAACATGGACGAAGCCGGACTTGCTTCTCAGGGAAGTGAGCTAAGAGAGAGAGAGAGAGCAGCGGGCTAGGACGCATAGGCGATGGCGGCGCACAGTAAGGTCGCGGTCGAGTGCCGAAGTTGAGGCAACGGCCATGCAGAGGTCGAAGAGGAGGCCCAGTGATGAACATGGGCACGGGGTACATCGGAAGAACCGGAGAGGGGGGAGACGGGCTCGGGAAGGACGCGAGCGAGCACCCGGCGGCGCTGGCGGCGGTGGTTCATGGCAAGAGAGAGAGGGTGAGGCCTGCAGCGTGGAGGACGGGATCAAGGCGGCGGCGCCGATCGAGAGGAGGGAGGAGGCGACACGGGGTCATGGGAGGAAGAAGACGGGGTCCGGGAGAGGGTTGCGTGCGTGCGTTGTGGTGGTGTCTGCAACGTTCGGTGGTGTGGGACGTGACCGTGTTGGTGTGTGAGTCATTGAGTATACGGTATGTGGGCGTGTCTTAGAGTGCGTGTGTGTGTCGTCGGGGTTGGACTGGGTCGTGGTGTGAGTGTGTGCGTGCTGACATGGGCGAGTGGCGGCGGGATGAAGTTCTATCTGCGTGTGGTTAAGGTACGATTCGGGTTTGGTTTAGCTGGATTTTGGACTGTGAGGGTAGTAGACCGCATGACTCGGCCTTTGGCATGGTTGGCCATCTTCATAAAAACAAAATCTAAAAGTCTTTTAAAAATAGTTTTTTAAATAAAAAATAATTGGAATTTTAATTTAAAATAAAAAAGAGGAATAATTATAAAGTAAAATAGGATTTTAACGAAAATAGTTTGAGAGGAAAAAATATGCATGAAGAAGTTATATGATACAGAAAAAATAATAAGCAAATTTTTTATTTTAGAATATTTTTCGGGCATTACGTTGGGCACATCTGGTGCACGCACTCTGACCCGATCTCTTGCAGTCGAGGTTCAGGATACGGAAAGATCAGCAGGGGCGGCGTCCACGTTGTCCCCTGGTGGGTACCTCGTTTGTGGGCAGATTTCCGGAGGTGCGACCGCACGGTATGACGGCAGTGGCCAGAATCACCGCAACACCTGCATCTGCCTTGTCTGCAGCGTCATCGGGATCACATCTTTGCCGTGCGCCGGCACCAACAACCGGGAAGTCCCGACGTGGTGTTGATTCTCGTGGAAGACAACATCACGCTTTCCTCTGCCGTGATATATGGCCGGCGAGCGCGACTCTCGGCGAATTCAAAAGAAATCCTTCAAATGATTATAACTATATCAACTTGTAAACTTTTCTAACCAGCTAGCTTGCAGCGGTTTTATGTAAGAAGTGTTAGCAGGTATGCTAAAATATAAAAACAATGCGAAAAACGAAAGAGATTGAAGAAAGAATCGGTATTTTTCTATGTATCACTATAGACCATATATCGTTTAACATCTTGTTCGAAATTAGAAAACTTGTTTTATTTTTCTATATAATTTTTCGCCATCATTTCGTAGCAACGCACGGGCATTCAGCTAGTATATTATAAAGTTAATAATTTACACTTATAAACCTTAGTTATGGTTTAGAACTTTAGTAATTTGATTTTAAGGTCTTAATATTTCTGAAGAAATATAATTATTTCTTACTTAAGAAATGTTCTTAAAGAATTTTCAAAAATAGATAATAGATAAGGATTTATTACTTTAAAATGGTTAATAGTCTGCTGCCCAGCGGGATAGCTGCCCCCCTATGTCCGCCATCTTATGTGCTGAGATACGTGCGAAGTAACCATAAGGTAGACAGTTTGATTAAGCAGTATGTAATAAAGCTGACAGGATACGGCAACAATATTTCAAAACATGACATGGTACATGCGAACAAAATATCTTCTTAATATATGTGTACTTTGTTTAGATTGGGTTCGCATGGGTAGACATGCCACCAGCATTTTTTATTTTTTTATTCATGTATGGCCACCGCATGGCCGCAGCAGTTAGTGCTAATAGCTAATTATGAGTCGCCTCTTCTCCTTCTATTATATGCTCATCTATTTTTCTGTAGACCAGAAGCACCCGAGGAGTACTCTTCGGATCCGGTATGCCGGCGATGGGCACAAGTAGGCAGACCATGTCCATGGCGCCGCCGGCGTGCCGGGTGCACACCAATAGCTTTGCCGTGTAAGTACCACAACTTGTGCATATGTAGTTCTAGATCCTGTAAGATGCGGCCCTTTTCATTCTTTCTACAATCTTGCTGACAAAATCTAGCGGCTCATATCAAGAAGGAGGAACATGAAGAGAGATAATTAAGACATGATGTATTTTGTGCACCCTCCCGAAAGTCCCACACACGCTCACCACCTTCCCAAACCAGATACACGGAAGTATCAGGAGATGAACCTGAGGCCATTTTCACTTAGATCGAAGCAATCAAATTAACAACAGAGCTAGCAAACAAAGAGGTCATACATAACATGGGCAAGCTACTCCTAACTTGTCAGACACACATGCCTGCGTACGTGCTTGTGTAGGCTATGTAGCCTAACTACACGAGAGCTACCATTAATAAACAAACCAGGCTAGCTAGAAAGGGCGACAGAAACAGGTTGCATGGTAGCAAGCATAGCTAGCACTTCAGGTAGATGACACATCAGCATTGGCCTCGGTTGCAGCGATGCTCCCGACCTGTGTGAGCGCGCCATGGACATCTTGTGGCACGAGGGCCTGAAGATTGCGTACTGCACGAATACGATGAAGTACACCCGTTGTCGCATGGGTCTGCTGAATCACGCCCAGGATTCGCTCGTTGGTTCGTACAAAGAAGTCTTGGACCTAGCAAAAGCCCTTGGACACGGTACTCCAGACAGGACACAACGACAAATAAGATATTGCTAGTGCATGCAGAGCACTAACAAGCATGGCAGTAGAAGGACCATTTTCTGACATTATATCAATTGACAGCCAAGTGACGGTGCAAATCTTAGCACAAATCTACGGTGCTGCTTGGGGGGCAGCTATCCCCCTGGGCAGCAAATCCACACTCCTTTAAAATATATATATAAAACTTTTCTACTAATATATTCAATATTTTTCTAGTGTAATAAATTTATTCAATACCTTAAAAATGATTTTTATTTATTTTTTAAGTTTTTTTTGTTTATAAAATTCCATAAGGGATTAAATGTCTTTGAATATTTACTTTAATTTTTATTTATAAAAAATAGTATTTTTATAAAATAGTAGATTTATTTTTATATGCAAAAGTTATTTTTATTAATTTTTAGGACTTTTCCATATTTTATGAAATTTCACTTAATATTTAATAGTGTTAATATTTATTTGCTTTATATTTATATTAACAAGTAAGATTATAATTTTTCTATGTAGATATTATTCTTGTGGTCATTTTGATATATCATATGTATTTTTGGAATTTTTCTATATTTTTCTAGGGTATAAATTATGTTTAGGGGTAGTTTGGTCATTTAGTGATTTGATAAATATCTTATTTTCTTATTTTTCCTTTGGAACCGGGCCAGGCTCACTAACTGGCCCATCTGGACCCTACTTGGCCCAACTGGTTTCGGGGTCAAACCCCACCTAATTGCCACTGTACCGACCCATCGGCCTAGTGCCCCCTCTCCCTCTCCAGCTCGTTCATCCTCACCTACTCATTCCCCTCTCTGGTGACTGGAAGTTCCTCGCCGTCTCCGCTCGATTATGACCATCTCTAGACCCCCAGGTCGCCGCCGTGTTGCAGGTTGAGGTAGTCGACGATGCTGCATCGAATAGCCCAACTCGATTCGATGCCCCGACCCTCTTCTATCCACGCTGTATCCTCTCTGGTGCCTACGGTTCCGCGCTAGCCAGAGACATGATGCGTTGACACCCTGTTGGCGTCGCCCTGATGGCTTGGTGGCGGGACGACATCGTGCTCCTCACTGTGGCCTCTATGAACGCGGCTTGGCGCCCTCGGTGCTCCCGTGCCTCCGTGGTGGTGAGGTTTGTTGCCGGCTAGGCGGTGGCGCTCTCTGTGCCGCCATGCCGCAGATGGTCTTGGTGATGGTGTACGGTGAAGTCTTCTG
Source organism: Avena longiglumis (assembly GCA_030063025.1). Taxonomy (NCBI): domain Eukaryota; kingdom Viridiplantae; phylum Streptophyta; class Magnoliopsida; order Poales; family Poaceae; genus Avena; species Avena longiglumis. The sequence goes on along the minus strand of CP125976.1, from coordinate 98,429,268 downwards.
TGTGGTGTGCCACCTTGGTCGCGCGGGCTCTGCCTCGCCACGCTGTTGTGGTTATGCCATGGGCGTCAGGTACATGCGACGATTCTTCTTTCTCCTCTATCCTTTATGACCAGTCTTAGTGCTGATAAACTGAGTCATGTGTAAAATTAAGATGGTGATCTTGTGGCTGTGAGCTAGGTATACTAGCAGTGTTCTATTATTGGTTAGTGATCTATGCTGTTGATCTGGATTCTGTTTGGAATTTACTATATAATGTGGATATCATATTTATCAGCTGCTAATGGATACCGTGATATTTATAACCTTCGCTGGCACATGTGGTAGTGAAGTTGTATTCCAAATCCTTGGTTTTGTATCTAAGAAATCTACTTCTCAAGCAGATATTCCTGGCTATGAACTTGTTGTAAGTTGTAAGCCTATTTACATGATGATGACTATATCCAAATGATTCCTGATATTTATACTTAGGAAAATGATATGAACAAATATGTTGTGTACTAACAGATGATCAGGGAAATTATAATGATTGCTTATATATCCCTCTGTGACCTTGCTTAGCAATCTTCTTACTGCTGTCAGCAGTACAGTGGCTTTAACTGCCCTTTGGTTTGCTACTTTGATGTTTTATTCTGGAGGTGTATATTCCAATACAGCAAGATTTGCTAGTGTTGGTGGCTAACTTTACTCATTAAATGTATACAAAAGATTTGGTAAACTGGTCATATGGTTCAGTAATGATCTTGGTCCCTTATTGTATATATTCACCTAGAATGATTCCTAACCAAAGGTGGCTAGGAAAATGATTTAAAATTATATTTGTTTGAAATTGATGTTGGCAGAAAGTAATTAGTGTCCTCTGCTATTATCTGACTATGGAAACTATATTGAAATGAGTCCTAGAAACACCTTCTAGGAAAATGGCTTGTTCACTATCAAAACTGACAGTGAGATAAGATGTAGCTTTGATTCCTGGAATTACATCTAGGAAAATGATATATATTATTTGGGTAATATTTGTAAGTGTAAATGGATGACCAATATGATTATTCTGTCAATATGACAACACTACTTTAAATGATTCCTAAATCTTTTTAGGGAAATGATTTGTGGGTTTCAGAAAATGGTCTTGATCTTGTACTCAAGAAACTCTGAATCTGCTAGGTACAAAGGTGCTACCCTCTGGGGATGTGCCCTGTAACCTAGCAGCTGTGGTTATGTTTGTCTAGTAAAAACTAGATAGTAGACTAATGATGCTGGTCTAAAGCCAAATAACTCAAGGATGATACTTACATGGTTTTCTATGTGGATCTGCGAGTTTTCTCTTTCCAAAACAACCGCTTATATACATGGTTAAGATCAGATGCTATGGTTGATTTTTTGTGTGGAGGAATTTCTTGATCTAGCCTATGATGCAAAGGCTGAGGTTTTGATGATGCTTGGATAAATCAGTTATTGCTTGCTTCTGAAAATTATCCAGTGATGATCTGGTACTCCACTTGAGTACAGATCTGATGATTTTCCATTACCTCATCCATTTTCTAGGATGCAATAAAAAGAACATATACAAAGGTATGCTCTTAGATGGATAACCTGTTGTTGTGGAGCTGTGTTTGCTCTTGTGGATATTGTTCTACTGATGTTGTTCATGTTCTTGTAAGATTGTGACTATTATTGATCAACTGTTGTAACTTGTTCTTGTAACCTTCACCTCCTAGCTCCAGATCCTCTTGGTTGCTGCTGATCTTGATCTTCCTTGCTGCTTACTTGATCTACTCCTCCTTGTCCTTGCTATTGGATGGCTTCTTGAAGCAACCATAGGTTGGGCGATGGTTTGATAGAATGATCTAGTGTTCTTATTAATACAGCTAATGATGTATTGGTTAAAACCAGTAGTATTCAGTGGTGTTCTTGAAGTGGTTCTGAAATGGTTTCTTGGCTATGTGGAGAGAGTGTGTGTTTTGTCTAGAAGCTTAGATGCTATGGCAACAATCCCTCTTATCCAGCTCTGATGAGTTGTTCTTGTGCTGACAACACAACATATGCATGTTGTGTGTAAGCTGCTTGCAAGTGGGACCCTTCCTTTGTGGATCAGTTCAACTGAGAAGATCTTTTCTGGCTGGTTATCACTGTCTTCCTTCTTACTTTTACTAGATTGGTGAAATTTGCCCCTTGTCCAATGAGGTTGTACTGAGGCACTAAATTGTATAAGAACAGATTCTACTTAGGCCCCTAATTGTTGCTTTGTGATGAAAATAAATAGTGCATTTCACTGTTGATACCCGAGGGCTCAATATATACTCTAACCCCATTATTCTTTTACTTTTGTTAGTCTGTTGTTTTTATTTTGCAGAAATCTGGATCAAAGAGATAATGAGAAGATCAAGAACTAGATAGGAAATACAATTTAGGTTTTATCTTATTATTACCTTGTAAGAACAATGTAATATGTTCATGTACAGAATAAAGAATCCTTGTAACATTATTGATGTATTAACTATTATTTCTTTTCCGTTATATAACATTGTTATTTCCTTTTCTATTATTATTCTGTATTAACATTCTTTCCTATTTTTATAAATGAAAGTACTTTGTACCCTTTATATTAATGTAGTAAAGCACCGATTTATACTTTTATTGTATTTTATTATTTCCAGATTGTAATATTACTTTATTATAGAATTTTTCTTCCATTTCTTATAAGCATTTAATATTCTATAATTTATTCTGTATTTTTTAAAATTTATTTGAACTAAAATTTAAAATTCAAATACATGTTTGAATAACTTCCCCCTTAAAAACAAGAATTCTACAAAGGTCATGTCGAAAACCATCGCACTTGTCCTAATGTTTCTATCAGAATAAGAGAGATCCCGATCCCTCTATAGCCTCTTTAGCTTTGCACGAAAATTTTCCGGATTTTCTGATGCATGAATGCAATGCACACACATGTGTCCTCTCTAATTCTAGGTGCTAATCCTCGGATGTTACATAACCCTAGCCCGCGCCTGGGGGGTGCGGCCGCCCTAGCTACCCCCTGCCTCACCTCTTCGCCTATAAAGACCCCCCGATACAGAAACCCTAAGTACCCGATCAATATTCCATGAAACCGTCTGTATCCGCCGCCATCATCGTCCCTAGATAGGGGATCTGAAGCTCTTCCCGGCACCCTGCCGGAGGGGAGATCATCCCAGAGGCCTTCTTCTTCATCATGCCAGCCTTCGGTATGAAGTGTGAGTAGTTCCACCATGGACTACGGGTCCATGTAGTAGCTAGATGGTTGTATCTCCTCCTTTGTGCTACCATGTTTAGATCTTGTGAGCTCTGTTCATGATCAAGATCATCTATTTGTAATCATGCATGTTGTGTTTGCGGGGATCCGATGGATATTAAGATTACTATGTCAGATTGATTAATGGTTTTGTCTTATTGATTCTATCATGTATGTGTTGTTTGTGATCTTGCATGCTCTCCATTTCTAGTAGCTATCTTGCCAAGTAGAGGCTAGTGACTCCAAGAGGGGGTATTTATGATCGATAGTGGGTTCATGCCTCTATTTAATCTAAGGGAAGTGATAGAAATCTCTAAGGTTTTAGATGTGTTGTTGCCACTAGGGAGAAAACAACGGTCTCTTGTTCATGGAACAAGCGGATTGTTTACCTTACAAACTTTGCTTAATGCAATTATCCATTGCTTGCAACTTAATACTGGAGGTGGTTCGGATGATAACCTGAAGGTGGATTACTAGTCATAGATGCAGTTGGATGGCGATCTATGTATCTTGTTGTATTGCCCAATCGAATCTCATGGGATCATGAATGTATAGTATTGCATTGTTATGCCTTGATCAGTCCTGTCAATTGCCCTGCTGTAATTTGTTTACCCAGCATGCCATGTTTGTTTATCTTAAGGAGAACACCTCTAGTGAACTATGGACCCTGGTCCAATCTTTACAATTGATACATCTTCCATTGTTACTGTTTACTTTATGCAAACCACTATTACCTTCCACACCATAAAATTAATCATTTGTTTTCAGCAAACCGATGATATTGACAACCTCACTGTTCGTTGGGGCAAGGTCTTGAGTTTGTGTTGTGCAGGTTTCCAAGTTGCTAGCAACACCTTTGAGTCGTTTCCTTCCTCCTACTAGTTCGATAACCTTGGTTCTTACTGAGGGGAAACTTGCTGTTGTGCTCATCATACCTTCCTCTTGGGGTCTCCCAACGAAGCTTCACGCACTCATCAAGACTTTTTCTGGCGCCGTTGCCGGGGAGGCTAAGGACGTCTTCACAAGGGGAGTCCTTCATGACCTTTCTCTTTACTTTGTTTTTGTTTTCATTAGTTTCTTTTTCTTGGTTTTGTTTGCCTCTTTTTATCGAAAAGTCAAAAAAATTTAGTTTAGTTTGGTTTGCTTTCTCTTATAAAAAACACACAAAAATTAGTTCTGGCTCTGTTGGAATTATGCCCTAGAGGCAATAATAAAGATGTTATTATTATAATTCTTGTTCATGATAATGTTTATATTCCATGCTAGAATTGTATTAAGCGGAAACTTTAATACTTGTGTGGTTTGTGAACAACACCGTGTCCCTAGTACGCCTCTATGGACTAGCTCATTGATTAATGATGGTTAAGGTTTCCTAACCATGGACATGAGTTGTCGATTAATAATGAGATCATATCATTGGGAGAATGATATGGTGGACAGACCCAAACTAAGCAAAGCAATTAGATCGTGTCATCGTGTTCGTCTTTGCGAAGCTTTTCTTATGTCAAATATTGTATTCCTTAGACCATGAGATAATGCAACCCCCTGGTATCGGAAAGCTTTGAAGTCATCAAACGTCATCCTATGAGAGGGTGATCATAAAGGTGTCTCTCGGTGATCGGAAAGTATCATTGGGTTGTATGTATCGAGATGGGATTTGTCCCTCCCAAGTCGGAGAGATATACTTCGTCCCACTCGATTCGATATCAACACCGCTTGCAAGCATGTGGTTAAGGAGTTAATCACAAAGTGATATCGGATTGAACGAGTAAAGTACTTTGTGAACGAGATTGAACTAGGTATGATGGCAAGACGATCGAATCTCGGGCAAGTAAAATATCGCGAGATGAAGGAATATATATATGGGATTGATTGAATCCTGGCATCGTGGTTCATCCGATATGATCATCGATGAATGTGTGGGAGTCAATATGGGTTTCCGCACCCTTGTTGATTATTGATAGAAGATCATATGCGCATATTCTCGAACCCGCGGTCACACACTTAACGTGTCTCGACGCTAGGATAGATTGGATAATTGGCTTATGAGTTTTTTTTTCGAGTCTCGGATGGGATCCGGGACATCACGAGAGGTTCGAGTGGTCCGGAGAATAAGATTCATATAAGGCGGTGCAGTTTTGGAGTTCGAATTGTTCCAAGTTAATCGGTATTACCGAAGATTCTAGAACCTTCCGGAAGGGGACCAACGTGGCCCCACCTTACGGGAGGGGTATGGGCCTATGAGGAGTGCCTGGCAGCATTGGGCCAGGGCACAAGGCCCATAGGGCCCAGCCGGCCAAGAGAGGTTTAAACTCTAGATAGAGCTTCTAGAAGGGGGTTCCTTGCCCCCACTCTTCCTCCTTGGGCCTTGGCTTGGGGAGGGCTAGGGCTGTGCCACCTCTATATAGGGCTGAGGCGCAACCCCTCACACCTTCCCCTTCAACCCTAGCCGCCTCTGCCCTCCTCTCTCCTCCCGACCGCTTGTAGGCAAAGCCTGCTGCAGAAATTCTCCACCAATTGCACCTGCCGTCAAGTTGTAGATTCAACCCATGTCTCCACCATACTTGTTGGACCAAGGAAGGAGGAGGCGTCGAGGTGATGCGTGTGCATCTCACGGAGGCACCGCCACTTGTGGTGCTAGATCGGATCGGATCGCGAGGAGGAGAAGCGAGTACTACATCACCCACGTTCCGAGCGTTCACAGGCGTAATCATCAAGGGTATGAAGATCTAATCCAATATCTCTCGTTGTTTGCATCTCCTATATTAGATCTTCGCTTTCCCTCTGTTACATCCGTAGAAAATTTTGATTTACTATGCCGCCAAACCCTTGAGGGTATCGAGCTAGATCTATGCGTAGGTGTGTTTCACAAGTAGAACACAACATGGTTGTTGCGGCGTTGATGTTTTTCTGTTGCAAGCCTCTTGTTTGTGTTCTTCTTATGACGCGGATAGTGAGATTGAAGCGGTCCAGGCCAACCTTACGCGACGTCGTTCGAGACCGGCTCCGCACTTGACGTGTGGCTTGTTCCACACATGTGGCTGGTGGATGTCGGTTTCTCTCACTATAGTTGTCATGGGATTAACACGGAGTTTGGCAACCATAATATCACCGTTGTGGCTTTCCGTAGGTAAGAATCGTTCTTAGCATCTACTCCCATAAGCCACGTAAAACATGCAACAACAAAGTAGGCGTCTAACTTGTTTTTGCAGGAGTGTTTCGTGATATGGTATGGCCCAAGATGTGATGTGTATAATGTATGCGATGATCATGTTTTGTAATGTTTCACGACTTGCATGTCAATGAGTACACAACCGGCAGGAGCCATATGGTTGTCTTTATAATTGTGTATGACCTGTGTGTCAACTTCTTATGCGCCATGTAATAGTTTCACTTTATCTCTAAGTAGTTAGCAATAGTTGTAGTTGCTATTCGTGGTGGAGGCAATCATGGTGGAGTGATGGAGATCATGCCGGAACGCACAAGATGGAGATCATTGCGCGAAGATTGGCTATACCATGTCACATTAAAGTTATATGCATGTGATGTTTATCCTTTTATGTATCTTATTATGCTTAGATCGCGACGGTAGCATTATAAGATGATTCCTCACTTAAAGATCAAGATAAAAACTGTGTTCTCCCCAAGTATGCACCGTTATAAAGTTCGTCGTGTCCAAGCATCACGTGATGATCGGGTGCTATAGACTCTCACTCATACAACGGGTGCAAGACAGTTTTGCACACGCTGAAATACTTGGGTCTAACTTGCGAGCCTAGCATGTACAGACATGGCCTCAGAACACAAGAACCGAAAGGTTAAGCATGAGTCATATGAATGATATGATCGACACTTCGTTGTCCACCATTGAAACCACATCTCTTCTCGTGATGATCGGATTAGGTGTGGTGATTTTGGATCGTGTTCACTAAACAACTTGAGGGATGTTGAATTTAGTGGGAGTTCATCCGTAATTTGATTAAGTTGAACTATTTATCATGAACATAGTCTAAATTGTACTTGCAAATCAGTAGATCACATGGCCAAGTCCAACTTCAACTTCAACGTTTTTCTTTGAGAAGGAAAAGCTTAGAAACAATGGGTCTAACTTCACCAATTGGTTCCGCAATCTAAGAATCATTCTCTCTGGCGGTCAAAAGGACTATGTCCTTGGGAAAGCGTTAGGTGACCCCCCTGCTGCAATCGGCCTGATGAGAAAGCTGTCTATCAGTCGCGCAAAGATGATTATGGTGTGATCAAGAGCACCATGTTGTTTGCTATGGAACCGGAACTTCAAAATCATTTTGAAGACTATCCCGGGACCTTTGAGATTCTCGAGGAGCTGAAAAACATGTTTCAGACTCAAGCCCGTTCTGAGAGATATGAGATATCTAAGAAATTCTTTAACTACAAGATGGAGGAAGGGAGTTCTGTTAGTGAGCACGCCATTGAGATAACGGGCTACACTCAATGCCTTGAGCAACTGGACTGCAAGATTCCAGAGGAGCTCAAGATTGACACTCCCAGCTACAAAAGTTTTGTAGTAACTCACAATCAGATTGGTTCCACTGATACGATCACCGAGCTCTTCGCAAAGTTGAAGGCCGCGGAAGTGGACATCAAAAAGGATAATCATGTGTTGATGGTCAACAAGCCCACCTTTAAGAAAGGTAAGGGTGCAAAGAAGCCCTTCAAGAAAGGCGGCGGCAAGCGTGTTGCCCCTGCTGAGAAGAAGCTCAAGTCTGGTCCTAAGCCGGACACTGAGTGCTTCTATTGCAAGGACAAGGGTCACTTTGAAGCAAGAATCCAAGTACTTAGCGGACAAGAAGGTGGCACCATCAAAGGTATATTTGATATACATGTTATTGATGTTTTCCTTACTAGCCCTCGTTGTAGTGCCTAGGTATTTGATACCGGTTCGCTTGCAAATATTTGTAACTCAAACAGAGCTACGGAATGACGGCGCTTGCGAGGGATGAGGTGACGATCTGCGTTGGCAACGGATCAAGAGTTGATGTGATGGCCGGTGGCACGCTCTCCTTAGTTTTACCTTCAGGATTAGTTTTAAACCTTAATAAATGTTATTATGTGCCTGCGTTGAGCATGAACATTATTTCTGGATCGTGTTTATTTCAAGACGGTTATTCATTTAAATCGTAGAATAATGGTTGTTCTATTTATATGAGTAACATCTTTTATGGTCATGCACCTCTTGTGAATGGTTTATTTCTTCTAAATCTCGAAAGGGATGAAACACACATCCATAACATTGAGGCTAAGAGATGCAAAGTAGATAGTGATAATAATACTTATTTGTGGCACTGTCGTCTAGGTCATATTGGTGTAAAGCTCATGAATAAACTCCATTCTGATGGACTTTTGGAGTCTCTTGATTTTGAATCATTTGACACATGTGAACCATGCCTCATGGGCAAGATGATCAAAACTCCGTTCTCCGGTATGATGGATCGAGCAACGGACTTGTTGGAAATCATACATACCGATGTATGCGGACCGATGAGTGTTTCGACGCGCGGTGGATATCGCTATTTTCTCACTTTTACCGATGACTTAATTAGATATGGGTATATCTATTTAATGAAACATAAATCAAACGCTTGAAAAGTTCAAAGAATTTCGAATGAAGTGGAGAACCATCGAATGTAAACATTAAGTTTCTACGATCCGATCGTGGAGGTGAATATTTGAGTTATGATTTTCTCACGCATCTTAAAGCAAGTGGAATCGTTTCACAACTCACGCCACCCGGAACACCACAGCGCAATGGTGTGTCTGAACGCCGGAATCGAACCCTATTAGATATGGTCCGATCGATGATGTCTGTTACTGATTTGCCGTTATCATTTTGGGGTTATGCATTAGAAACCGCTGCATTCACTTTAAATAGGGCACCATCTAAATCCGATGAGATGACACCGTATGAACTGTGGTTTGGTGCTAAACCTAAGTTGTCGTTTCTTAAAGTTTGGGGATGCGAATCTTACGTCAAGAAGTTGATGCCGGACAAGCTCGAACCCAAAGCGGAGAAATGCGTCTTCATAGGATACCCTAAGGAAACTATTGGGTATACCTTCTATCACAGAACCGAAGGCAAAGTGTTTGTCGCAAAGAATGGTTCCTTTCTTGAGAAGGAGTTTCTCTCAAAAGAAGTGAGTGGGAGGAAAGTAGAGCTAGACGAGGTTATTGAACCTTCTCTTGAATTGGAGAGTAGCACATCACCTGAAATTGTTCCAGTGCCGCCTGCACCAACAATAGAGGAAGCTAATGACAAGGATCATGAAGCTTCGGACGATGCTGCTCTTGAACGTCAGCAGTCGACAAGGTCGCGTGCCCTCCCGAGTGGTACGGCAACCTGTCTTGGCCTTGTTGGTAGAAGACAGTGAACCTACGAACTATGAGGAAGCGATGATGAGCCCAGACTCTGAGAAATGGCTAGAAGCCATGAAATCCGAATTGGGATCCATGAGCGAAAACCAAGTATGGACTTTGGTGGACCCTCCTAGCGACCGAAAGGCCGTTGAGTGCAAATGGATCTTCAAGAAGAAAACGGACGCGGATGGTAATGTTACTGTCTATAAAGCACGGCTTGTCGCGAAAGGTTTTCGACAAGTTCAAGGTGTTGACTACGATGAGACTTTCTCTCCTGTAGCGATGTTTAAGTCCATTCGGATTTTATTAGCTATTGCTGCATTTCATGATTATGAAATATGGAAGATGGATGTCAAGACTGCGTTCCTCAATGGCAACATTGATGAAGAGTTGTATATGATGCAACCCGAAGGTTTTGTCGATCCTAAGGATGCTGATAAAGTATGCAAACTTCAGCGTTCCATTTATGGACTGAAGCTAGCATCTCAGAGTTGGAACCTTCGTTTTGATCAAGTGATCAAGAGCTTTGGATTTGTTCCAAATTGCTACGAAGCTTGTATCTACAAGAAAGTGAGTGGGAGCTCGGTGACGTTTCTGGTACTATATGTGGATGGCATATTGATTATTGGAAATGACATCAACATGCTGTAGAAGTCCCAACCTGATAAGGTAGAGTCCTCCTGTGTTTATAATGCTAGTCCCTGGATCAATAGCTAGCATCCACAGTTAAGATGTAATATCAAGATACAAAGGTCATATTATAACTTTATAACCAAGAATAACATAATTTTATTACATCAAACATAGCTCATTTGGCTAATACATTACATTGCAGCGGAATAACTATAGTCATGGGTCCTTTATCTTCAAAGTGCCACAGTGCATGTTGGTTGTAGACTTTGTAATCCTAGTCAATCAAACAATCTTCATTTAGAAACAATCAACCTGCAACATTACAAGTTACAGCCACAAGGGTCAATACATTTTGAATTGTATTGGCAAGCTTCACTTCTATGTATAATAATAGTGGATCCTATCTTTATATGCACATTTGGCTAAGTAGAGTTTAAGGCTTATTTGCATAAAACATTATTTTATCCTATCTTTTCAAAAAGGTTTTAAGTCCTTTGTCAAATCTCTTTTCCAAGAATCCCTTGAACCCTTGGTAGAAACTCAAGTGTTCAAGTCCTTGTCAAAATCTCTTGAGCTACTTGGTAACCCCAAGTACATCAAGCTCTTGAGCACCTTGGTAACTCCCCAAGTGCAACAAGCTTAACAAATCTCTTTGAATTCCTTGGTACCCCCAAGTGCATCAAGTTTTTATATTAGAAGTTGGAATGTCGAGATCTCCCATAGTTCAAACTTTAGTTGCTCAGTATTGTCCATAACCGGGGACATGGCTAAGTACTTAGATTTTATTAACTTCTGCAGAAGGAGTACACTTTACCCACATGACACAATCCCATCTTGTTGCCAGTGGCCCTCTTGGATTAGTGCTCACCAAGATGGAGTACCGAGACCGAGAGTGTGTGAAGTCTTTCCAAAGGTCCTCCCATACATCATTGCTAGCTTGCCTTCAGTCCCCATGAAGCCTTCAGATCCCCATGTCCGTAACTAAAGACAATGTATGGGTCTTCCTAATGTAGTTGACTAAGCGAGCCATAATAGCATGTGGTTGCACACGAAAGCCACAATTGGAGAAACATGTTCAATCTCTAAGTTTCCTAGGTGGTTTTCTTTTGGAGCACAACACAAAGTGAATCCCATAGACATGGTTCCTTTTGTTGCCACCCTCTCCAAAACTTAAAGTGTCCACCACCTAGGTGGTTCATTGAGTCCTTGTTTTATTATGTAAAACATAAGTTCTTTTCTCAACCTTTGTAAAATCTCAACATGTATCACTTTTCAAAATAAAGCATGGCTAAGCGTGTACAACTTCAATATTTTCACTAAGGAGTGTATAGGGAATCCTATTAGGATTTAGCATAGCATAAGTATAAAGAAATCTTTTTCTTGCATGTTTTCATAATCGACTAATTATAATGAAAATAGTAGGACTTTAAATGATAGTGTCACTTGCCTTTTGGTAGGGAATGAGGGTTTACTTCTTGATCTTGCTAGACTCACACTTTGCTAATTTCACTACAATCAATCAAACAAGCATGGTATCAAGTAGCATTCCGAACCAATATTCAAACAACATTCCACACACATTCAAGTAATGGGCTTTAAGTCATGCAAAAGTATGCAATGGTTGGTTCTATGGTAAGGATGGTCTCCACTAGGTTTCTAAACTTTGTAAGTTCCAAATTGGTCATTTACCAAGATGGCAAAGTCATTTTGCACAAGTGATTTATCCTTAAACCATTTCCAAACCACTCAATATTTATGTGATGAAAAATAGTTTCTTTATTTAAAGCAAAACCTTATGTTTTTCACCAAGTGAGTTGTCATTGCAAAACTTGGTGTTTTGGTTCAGTATCTTTGAATAATAATATTTTCCCAAGGTTTTTATTCCAAAAACCTTTTCATAATAAAATCCTTATCTTTATTTAGCTAGAAATAGACTAATTCAATTAATCCATTCTAAATTTTTCTAATTTCATTTTCAAAACCATGGGTTGGTTATTAGGGTCAGTAAGGTCACTACAAACCATTTTGCAAAAGATTTAATCTTAGAATCAATTTTTAATAATTTTCCTACTCTAAACCAGTACACAAATGTTTCTGCAAATTCAAACAAGTTAACAGATACTATTTTCTAAACTAAGGCCACAGTTGGCTAGGGCTTGTTCTCCTGAATCCAACGACATAAAATTTGCAATTTTTGGACGTGTGGTTTGAAAGTTACAAGGGTTTGAAGTTTACAAACAAATCTGTTTTCAAATTTCTTTTAAAACAAAATAGGTGACACGCGGCGTGTTTTAACTGGACGGTACCGGTTCGGGTGGATCGATCTCTCTGGATCATTGGATCTAAGTGGGATCGCATGGCGATGGTTGCTCGATACCCCTTCGCTTACTTTCTTTCCTAAACGTCGGATCCAAATCTAACGGCCCTAACTACTCTGACTATTAATTAGCGGCGCTGGCGGCGGCGCTCTGGCGGCAGCGCTCAGGCGAGGTGGTCGCCGGTGATTCAGGACGCAAGGAAGAGGAGGAGAAGGCTCACCGAGATCGCAGGGTCGTGGTGACGCTCGTGCCGCTATGGCTTGACAAGGGAGCTGCATCGCGGCAATTGCTCGCCGGAGTTCCTGCTGGCGTCGTTTGCGCGTGGTCGTGGTCGAAGTCGACTCTGTGGTTCACCCCGATGCAAAACGAGGGTACGGTTAGGAGCGTAAGATCAAGGCAGAGCTGTGTGCGTGAACGAGAGGGCGCGGGGCGGTCGGATTCTACCTGTGGGGCTCGTCGGAGAAGAATCAGACACGGCGGTGCTTGAAGCTTGACGAAGGCGACGTTCAGGGACGCCCGCAGATGAATGGAGGGTACGGGGAGAAGCGTCTGGGAGTGGAGAAGGTGTGTGCTAGGTCGAGGAGGCTCGGGGCGTTGCGGTGCTGGCCGGAATCGGAGATAGAAGCTCGTCGGAGCAGCGGCGGTGCAGGAGTGATTGGCGACAGCCTAGGGGCAGAGAGAGGGAGTGGTCTGGGGGAAAAGGAGGAGGAGACGCTGGGGTTTTAACGAGCACAGTCAAAGCGAGTAATGGTGGCGGCATTATGACGAATTAAGTCCGCGGAATCATAGCAGGAAACGGCGACGAGGGAGGAAGAAGGGGTCGCGCGGGTGTGAGAGAAGAACAGTAGCGGTGGGGTCTACCTGTCAGTGGGAAAAGAAACGAGGGGAGGTCCACCTGTCATACTATGCGCGGGTCTGTTAGTGGGTGTGAACCGTTTTCTCCGGGGAAAGATTAGCTGGGCTGGTTCTGGGCCTTAGTGGGCTGATGGGTTGGGTCGACCTATATTTATATTTTTCCTGTTTCTAAACTCTTTTCTTTTTTATTTCTATTTTCCTGTTTTGAAATTCAAATCAATTATTCAATCCTTCACTCAAGTCAAACAATGTTTAAATCAATTCAAGTGACATCCAAACTTTGTGATATTGAAAATAGTTCTGTTTATTAACATGAACCAAAATCCAAATTAATAATTTTAAATAATAGGGTCCATTAATAATTAAGTACAATTGGACCTTGGTTATTTAAATGCGAATAGAGTTTGATTTTATTAATAAAATCTTTTATTTGAAACCTAAATATTTTTCAAAACTAAATCAGTAGATTTCATTTGGAATAGGGAATACTTGGAAACTTGTTTAAATAAAATAACATTTTATTTTAGGGTCTATTATTAATTAAATAATATAGACTTTCATTATTAATTCAAATAGGATTTATTTTATAGATATATTTATTTTGAATTCTAAAATAGAGTCAAAACATTTTAGTAGGTTTTATTTGTGAACACCAATAAGTTCCGATGTTTCAATTAAATTGGTAAAATCTTTTATTTAAGTAAAATTTGGATTAAATTCCTTATTATCTTATAAACCTTTGCTAATTTTATTTAATTAAATTGTTTTAAATTTCCAAAGCTTGGCCAAGGCTTTAATTTAGCTTTATAAAATATTCTTTATTCATATACTTCTGTTTTATTTGAAAACAGTCTTTTCATTTAATTGTTTCAAAATGGTATTTTCAAATGTTTTCATTTTTCCATTAATGAAATGTTTATCTTTTTAAATCCTTTTAGGTTTTATTCAAGTCAAATGGGTTTGGGGTTCCATTTGAATTTAAAAGTTTCTTCTGGCTCTGAAAATTAAACAAAGTTTTATTTTATTCATTTATTTTCACATTACAAGATTTGGAAAATCTGGGGATGTGACAGGCTACCACCCTTAAAATAAATCTCGTCCCGAGATTTGGGGAGGCTAGGGTTACAAGCAAGTTCAAAACAACTGGGGTACTACCACCCTTAAAATCTTCAAACAAAAATTACATATTGTCCTTCTTGGGATCCTGGGAATTTTTTTTCATGGCAAACATTTGCATGGTTTCCTTGGTTTCCATAATTGACTCATGGGCCAAGGTTGAGCTTCTCCATAGGCTTGTTCAACTTGTTCTTCATTCTTTCTGGACAGTTGCTCGCATAGTGTCCTGGGTTCTTGCAGTTGAAGCAATGAATGTCCTTGAGTTCTTTACGTGGCTCTTGTGGGCAAGTTGCTACATAGTGGCCTGGTTCTTTGCAGTTGTTGCACCACACTTGGTCAATCTCTTTATTCTTCTTGTTCTCTGGGCATCCACTGGAGTAGTGTCCCATTTCCTTACATTTACGACATTGTGCAAGGCTCATGTCTTGCTTGGGTTTCTTGGTTTTCTTTGATCCTTTGAATTGGGTTGTCTTGTTTGGAGGTATGAGTGGTCCTTTTCCTTTGGTAGACTTGGATCCTTCTTGTTTCCTTTGTTCTACCATGGCATAGATGGGACATTGGTCAGGAGTATGATCACTTCCTTCACAAAGGTAGCAGGTAGCTTGAGAGGTGGGGCATTGTCCAACAGGATGGTCTTCTTCACAATTGGGGCATTGTCCTTCATGCTCCGTGGATGTATGATCCTTGTTTCCACAAATAATGCAAGCTGGGGCTCCATCTAGAATAACATTCTTGTCATCCTTGTTATCATACACTCTTCTAGGATAGCTTTCTTCCATGCTAATCATTTGATTAGTCACCTTAAGCATCAGTTGGGATTGTTCCTCCAAAAACTTTTGCAGTGCTGGATCTTTATCACTATTGTTGGCTAGGAACTGAGCTGTCAGTTGTTTCAACTGATGTTGGGTTGCTATGAGCTCTCTCATGCTGTCAGCTTGGTTGGTGTTGGTGTCATCAACCTTGGAGTCCTTTGGAGTAGTCATCTATTTGGGTTGAAGGAAGATTAGAATAGGCCAGATATTTCTAAGGAGATATTTCTAATCACACACATCACACTTCACACAAGCAACGTGCATGCAATCACCAACCAAACTTTTCACTCAAACAAGGTTCAAGCACATACTTAGGCAACAAAATATTTTTGTTACATCACATAAGTTGGTGTGTTTTTGACTTAGCTAAAATATGGTGGTCTATCTATATGGTTCACTTGTGATCTTTCCTTCCTTCATGATTCTTCTTACTTGAGATCATGGTTTCCTTGAGAAAACTCTTGGTCACAATACTTCAAAGTTGTTGATGGCTCCTTCTTATTTTGCATTCCCTCAGTCTCTAAATCTTGAGTAAGATTTTCCTTGTTTCACTTGTGGTCCTTAGTGTTATCCAAGTTGGAAGTCCTTGGTGAAGAAGCTGAAGATGTTGAAGTCATTAGAGTTGAAAGTGTTGAAGAAGTCCTTTGCACATGGTGTAGTCTTTGGCCATGGGTAGGTTTTTCCATCAAGTTGAAGTAGAAGAGGTGTAGAGTTGAAACCAAAATGGTTGAGGAAAGGGATTACAAGTTTTTGTAAATAAGTTTTTGGAACAAAACAACTCCTATTTTTCTAAGGGTTTTTGTTCAATCCTAGGGTTACGTATCCTACAGGCAACACAATGCTCTGATACCATCTGTAGAAGTCCCAACCTGATAAGGTAGAGTCCTCCTGTGTTTATAATGCTAGTCCCTGGATCAATAGCTAGCATCCACAGTTAAGATGTAATATCAAGATACAAAGGTCATATTATAACTTTATAACCAAGAATAACATAATTTTATTACATCAAACATAGCTCATTTGGCTAATACATTACATTGCAGCGGAATAACTATAGTCATGGGTCCTTTATCTTCAAAGTGCCACAGGCAGATGTTGGTTGTAGACTTTGTAATCCTAGTCAATCAAACAATCTTCATTTAGAAACAATCAACCTGCAACATTACAAGTTACAGCCACAAGGGTCAATACATTTTGAATTGTATTGGCAAGCTTCACTTCTATGTATAATAAGAGTGGATCCTATATTTATATGCACATTTGGCTAAGTAGAGTTTAAGGCTTATTTGCATAAAACATTATTTTATCCTATCTTTTCAAAAAGGTTTTGAGTCCTTTGTCAAATCTCTTTTCCAAGAATCCCTTGAACCCTTGGTAGAAACTCAAGTGTTCAAGTCCTTGTCAAAATCTCTTGAGCTACTTGGTAACCCCAAGTACATCAAGCTCTTGAGCACCTTGGTAACTCCCCAAGTGCAGCAAGCTTAACAAATCTCTTTGAATTCCTTGGTACCCCCAAGTGCATCAAGTTTTTATATTAGAAGTTGGAATGTCGAGATCTCCCATAGTTCAAACTTTAGTTGCTCAGTATTGTCCATAACCGGGGACACGGCTAAGTACTTAGATTTTATTAACTTCTGCAGAAGGAGTACACTTTACCCACATGACACAATCCCATCTTGTTGCCACCAGTGGCTCATGGATTAGTGCTCACCAAGATGGAGTACCTACAGATCGAGAGTGTGACGAAGTCTTTCCAAAAGGTCCTCCCATACATCATTGCTAGCTTGCCTTCATCCCATGAAGCCTTCCAGATCCCCATGTCCAGAACTAAAGACAATGTATGGGTCTTCCTAATGTAGTTGACTAAGCCAGAGCCATAATAGCATGTGGTTGCACACGAAAGCCACAATTGGAGAAACATGTTCAATCTCTAAGTTTCCTAGGTGGTTTTCTTTTGGAGCACAACACAAAGTGAATCCCATAGACATGGTTCCTTTTGTTGCCACCCTCTCCAAAACTTAAAGTGTCCACCACCTAGGTGGTTCATTGAGTCCTTGTTTTATTATGTAAAACATAAGTTCTTTTCTCAACCTTTGTAAAATCTCAACATGTATCACTTTTCAAAATAAAGCATGGCTAAGCGTGTACAACTTCAATATTTTCACTAAGGAGTGTATAGGGAATCCTATTAGGATTTAGCATAGCATAAGTATAAAGAAATCTTTTTCTTGCATGTTTTCATAATCGACTAATTATAATGAAAATAGTAGGACTTTAAATGATAGTGTCACTTGCCTTTTTGGTAGGGAATGAGGGTTTACTTCTTGATCTTGCTAGACTCACACTTTGCTAATTTCACTACAATCAATCAAACAAGCATGGTATCAAGTAGCATTCCGAACCAATATTCAAACAACATTCCACACACATTCAAGTAATGGGCTTTAAGTCATGCAAAAGTATGCAATGGTTGGTTCTATGGTAAGGATGGTCTCCACTAGGTTTCTAAACTTTGTAAGTTCCAAATTGGTCATTTACCAAGATGGCAAAGTCATTTTGCACAAGTGATTTATCCTTAAACCATTTCCAAACCACTCAATATTTATGTGATGAAAAATAGTTTCTTTATTTAAAGCAAAACCTTATGTTTTTCACCAAGTGAGTTGTCATTGCAAAACTTGGTGTTTTGGTTCAATATCTTTGAATAATAATATTTTCCCAAGGTTTTTATTCAAAAACCTTTTCATAATAAAATCCTTATCTTTATTTAGCTAGAAATAGACTAATTCAATTAATCCATTCTAAATTTTCTAATTTCATTTTCAAAACCATGGGTTGGTTATTAGGGTCAGTAAGGTCACTACAAACCATTTTGCAAAAGATTTAATCTTAGAATCAATTTTTAATAATTTTCCTACTCTAAACCAGTACACAAATGTTTCTGCAAATTCAAACAAGTTAACAGATACTATTTTCTAAACTAAGGCCACAGTTGGCTAGGGCTTGTTCTCCTGAATCCAACGACATAAAATTTGCAATTTTTGGACGTGTGGTTTGAATGTTACAAGGGTTTGAAGTTTACAAACAAATCTGTTTTCAAATTTCTTTTAAAACAAAATAGGTGACACGCGGCGTGTTTTAACTGGACGGTACCGGTTCGGGTGGATCGATCTCTCTGGATCGTTGGATCTAAGTGGGATCGAACGGCGCTGGTTGCTCGATACTCCTTCGCTTACTTTCTTTCCTAAACGTCGGATCCAAATCTAACGGCCCTAACTACTCTGACTATTAATCAGCGGCGCTGGCGGCGGCGCTCTGGCGGCAGCGCTCAGGCGAGGTGGTCGCCGGTTATTCAGGACGCAAGGAAGAGGAGGAGAAGGCTCACCGAGATCGCAGGGTCGTGGTGACCCTCGTCGTGCTGTTGGCTTGACAAGGGGAGCTCGGGTACTGCGGCAATTGCTCGCCGGAGTTCCTGCTGGTGTCGGTTGCACGTGGTCGTGGTCGAAGTCGACTCTGTGGTTCACCCCGATGCAAAACTAGGGTACGGTTAGGAGCGTAAGATCAAGGCAGAGCTGTGTGCGTGAACGAGAGGGCGCGGGGCGGTCGGATTCTACCTGTGGGGCTCGTCGGAGAAGAATCAGACACGGCGGTGCTTGAAGCTTGACGAAGGCGACGTTCAGGGACGCCCGCGGATGAATGGAGGGTACGGGGAGAAGCGTCTGGGAGTGGAGAAGGTGTGTGCTAGGACGAGGAGGCTCGAGGCGTTGCGGTGCTGGCCGGAATCGGAGATAGAAGCTCGTCGGAGCAGCGGCGGTGCAGGAGTGATTGGCGACAGCCTAGGGGCAGAGAGAGGGAGTGGTCTGGGGGAAAAGGAGGAGGAGACGCTGGGGTTTTAACGAGCACAGTCAAAGCGAGTAATGGTGGTGGCATTATGACGAATTAAGTCCGCGGAATCATAGCAGGAAACGGCGACGAGGGAGGAAGAAGGGGTCGCGCGGGTTTTTGAGAAGAACAGTAGCGGTGGGGTCTACCTGTCAGTGGGAAAAGAAACGAGGGGAGGTCCACCTGTCATACTATGCGCGGGTCTGTTAGTGGGTGTGAACCGTTTTCTCCGGGGAAAGATTAGCTGGGCTGGTTCTGGGCCTTAGTGGGCTGATGGGTTGGGTCGACCTGTATTTATATTTTTCCTGTTTCTAAACTCTTTTCTTTTTCTATTTCTATTTTCCTGTTTTGAAATTCAAATCAATTATTCAATCCTTCACTCAAGTCAAACAATGTTTAAATCAATTCAAGTGACATCCAAACTTTGTGATATTGAAAATAGTTCTGTTTATTAACATGAACCAAAATCCAAATTAATAATTTTAAATAATAGGGTCCATTAATAATTAAGTACAATTGGACCTTGGTTATTTAAATGCAAATAGAGTTTTATTTTATTAATAAAATCTTTTATTTGAAACCTAAATATTTTTCAAAACTAAATCAGTAGATTTCATTTGGAATAGGGAATACTTGGAAACTTGTTTAAATAAAATAACATTTTATTTTAGGGTCTATTATTAATTAAACAATATAGACTTTCATTATTAATTCAAATAGGATTTATTTTATAGAGATATTTATTTTGAATTCTAAAATAGAGTCAAAACATTTTAGTAGGTTTTATTTGTGAACACCAATAAGTTCTGATGTTTCAATTAAATTGGTAAAATCTTTTATTTAAGTAAAATTTGGATTAAATTCCTTATTATCTTATAAACCTTTGCTAATTTTATTTAAAAAAATTGTTTTAAATTTCCAAAGCTTGGCCAAGGCTTTAATTTAGCTTTATAAAATATTCTTTATTCATATACTTCTGTTTTATTTGAAAACAGTCTTTTCATTTAATTGTTTCAAAATGGTATTTTCAAATGTTTTCATTTTTCCATTAATGAAATGTTTATCTTTTTAAATCCTTTTAGGTTTTATTCAAGTCAAATGGGTTTGGGGTTCCATTTGAATTTAAAAGTTTCTTCTGGCTCTGAAAATTAAACAAAGTTTTCTTTTATTCATTTATTTTCACATTACAAGATTTGGAAAATCTGGGGATGTGACACATGCTTAACGATGTGAAGAGTTATTTGAACAAGTGTTTTTCAATGAAAGACCTAGGTGAAGCTTCTTATATATTGGGCATCAAAATCTATAGAGATAGACAAAGACGCCTGATAGCTTTAAGCCAGAGTACATACCTAGACAAAGTTCTAAAAAGGTTCGTAATGGATAAGGCAAAGAAAGGTTCAGGCCTATGTTGTCGGGTAAGATATTGAGCAAGGCTCGGTGTCCAGCTACCAGAAATGATAGGAAGCTATGAGCAAAGTGCCTTATGCCCCGCCATAGGTTCGATCATGTATGCCATGCTGTGTACTAGACCGGATGTGTCCAATGCTCTTAGTTTGATGAGCAGATATCAAAGTGATCCAGGAGTGGAACACTGGACAGCCGTGAAGAACATCCTAAAGTACCTAAATAGGACTAAAGAAATGTTCTTAGTCTATGGGGGTGATGAACAGCTCGTCGTAAAAGGTTACGTCGACGCTAGTTTTGACACCGACAAGGATGATTCTAAATCTCAGACAGGATACGTGTATATTTTGAATGGAGGAGCTGTGAGCTGGAGAAGCTGCAAGCAAAGCGTGATCGCGAGATCTACAGTAGAAGCGGAATACATGGCCGCTGTAGAAGCGTCAAGTGAAGGAGTTTGGATCAGGAACTTCATCACTGAGCTTGGCGTGGTTCCAAGTGCATTGGACCCACTGGAGATATTGTGTGACAACACTGGCGCCATAGCACTCGCTAAGGAACCAAGATATCATCCAAAGACCAAGCATATCAACCGCAAGTTTCATATAATCCGAGATTATATAGCGATGGAGATCAAGATCAAGAAAGTACATACAGATCCGAATGTCGCAGATCCATTGACTAAACCTCTTCCACGTAAAACATGATCAGACCTCGCCATGGGTGAGATTGTTGCCATATGTAAACTAGATTATTGACTCTAGTGCAAGTGGGAGACTGGAATTATGCCCTAGAGGCAATAATAAAGATGTTATTATTATAATTCTTGTTCATGATAATGTTTATATTCCATGCTAGAATTGTATTAAGCGGAAACTTTAATACTTGTGTGGTTTGTGAACAACACGTGTCCCTAGTACGCCTCTATGGACTAGCTCATTGATTAATGATGGTTAAGGTTTCTAACCATGGACATGAGTTGTCGACATAATGAGATCATATCATTGGGAGAATGATATGGTGGATGCACCCAAACTAAGCGAAGCAATTAGATCGTGTCATCGTGTTCGCCTTTGCGAAGCTTTTCTTATGTCAAATATTGTATTCCTTAGACCATGGGATAATGCAACTCCTGGTATCGAAGAAAGCTTTGAGGTCATCAAACGTCATCCTATGAGAGGGTGATCATAAAGGTGTCTCTCGTGGATCGGAAAGTATCTCTGGGTTGTATGTATCGAGATGGGATTTGTCCTCCCAAGTCGGAGAGATATACTTGGCCCACTCGAATCGATATCAACACCGCTTGCAAGCATGTGGTTAAGGAGTTAATCACAAAGTGATATCGGATTAAGGAACGAGTAAAGTACTTGCTATGAACGAGATTGAACTAGGTATGACGGCATTCACGATCGAATCTCGGGCAAGTAAAATATTGTGAGACGGGAATATATATATGGGATTGATTGAATCCGCATCGTGGTTCATCCGATATGATCATCGATGAATGTGTGGAGTCAATATGGGTTTCAGACCGCTGTTGATTATTGATAGAAGATCATGTCGCATATTCTCGAACCCGCAGGTCACACACTTAACGTGTCTCGACGCTAGGATAGATTGGATAATTGGCTTATGAGTTTTTGTTCGAGTCTCGGATGGGATCCGGGACATCATGAGAGGTTCCGAGTGGTCCGAGAATAAGATTCATATAATGCGGTTTTTGGAGTTCGGAATTGTTCCGGGTTAATCGGTATTGTACCGGAAGCTTCTAGAACCTTCCAGAAGGGGACCAACGTGGCCCCAACTTCCGTGAGGGGGCATGGGCCTATGAGGGAGTGCCCTGGCCGCATTGGGCCAGGGGCACAAGGCCCCATAGGGCCCAGCCGGCCGAGAGAGGTTTAAACTCTAGATAGAGCTTCTAGAAGGGGGGTTTCCTTGCCCCCCACTCTTCCTCCTTGGGGCCGCCGGCCTTGGCTTGGGGAAGGGGCTAGGGCTGCGCCCACCCCTCTATATATAGAGGGCTGGGGCGCACCAACCCTCACACCTTCCCTTCAACCCTAGCCGCCTGCCCTCCTCTCTCCCTCCCATCCTTGTGGCGAAGCCCTGCTGCAGAAATTCTCCACCAATTGCACCGCGCCGTCGCGTTGTAGATCCAACCCATATCTTCGCCATACTTGTTGGACCAAGGAAGGAGGAGACGTCGAGGTGCTGCACGTGTGCATCTCATGGAGGCACCGCCACTTGTGGTGCTAGATCGGATCAGATCGCGAGGAGGAGAAGCGAGTACGACTACATCACCCACGTTCCGACGAACGTTCCGCTGTGCGAATCTTCAAGGTTATGAAGATCTAATCCAATATCTCTCGTTGTTTGCATCTCCTAGATTAGATCTTAGCTTTCCCTCTGTTCGCATCCGTAGAAAATTTTGATTTACTATGCCGCGAAACCCTTCAGGCTCTAGTTGTCACCTTGCTCTAGCTCACCATGATGATTCCCAAGTTCTCCCCGAAAGACCTTTCAATAGGTAGTGTCACTATAATTGGGAAAGGAAATATTGAAGAATTCTTTAACATGTTAGCGAACACGAGGATATTGAGGATACATTATAGCAGAACTTGATCCTAATTATGAAATTGCAGCAGCTTCTTTAGTTCATATGTTGGAGGCTAGGTTTGTTAACCTTAACCCCATGATGCAAATCTTGTTCCTTAAACTAAAAGAAGAATAGGATCCTAAAAATAGATATTTTATCCTAGAAACTTTACTAAAAGAGTTCAATGATGTTGCTAAGGAAGCCAAAAATATCTTTGAACGTTTTAATATGCTAGGCTCATGTGTAGATGTTATGGGTACTTTAGATAAAACCAAACCCAGATAGGAAGTTAAGATACCCATACCTTTTAAACTTGTAGGAATGCATGAAGCCTTAAAAAATAATTTTGATTGGATTGTTCTAAGAGATATGTGAAAGGATCCTCTAAAACTCATTTGGATGAGATACCTTTCCTAGTTGAAGAGATTTTGAGTATTGATGTTAATGCTTCTTCATTTGAAAATACTTGATTCTTGCTTCTTGTGCCTAACTTAAAAGCGTTAAAGAAAAGTACTTATTGGGAGATAACCCAAAAGTTTTCTTGCGTCTTGGAAGTTATTACTTCATTAATGACCTCTCCTTATCCTTTTTATTTGCTTTTTTTTGCCAAAAATGACCTGTAATGAGAGGGAAGTAAGATTTGGGGAGTTGTTGTCCCGAAATAGATTTTTGTGCTCCACCGTAAAAATTCGTGTAAAATCTCTGTAAGTTGAATTGAGCTGTAATTTTATGAATAAATCCCCCGGTATGTTAGATAACTTTTCTTAGTTCAACACTTTTGATTTGAGCAACATAAGATCTCCGAAAAAATCGGTTTCTACCTGCTGGTCTGTTTTGACAGATTTCTGCCATTATTTGCATTTGCTTCTTATTGATTCCTTTTTGGGTTATTTTTAGGGAATTGAGATTTTTGAGGGAATTGCTATAGTATCTTGTGTTTTTAGTGAAAGTTTTGATGTTCTAAAGCTAAACCCAAAGGTCTATTATCTTTTGAATACACTAATATTGTTAATGAAGATTGTGTGAAGTTTTGTATAAAGGAAAATTTGCAGGTGTAGAGATAGAATGATGTAATGAGATGAAGAATGGACAAAATCTCAAGCTTGGGGATGCCACCCCGTGTCACTCCAAGAAATATTCAAGAGGTACAAGCGTTAAAGCTTGCGGATGCCCAAGGCATCCCCTTTTTCATCAATAAAAAGCTCAGGTCTTTCTAGACACTTCGTTTTTATTGTTTCATGCACTGTTGTGTTGTTCTTGGAGCGTCTTAGTTTTTGTTTGGTTTTCTTAGTTTTCTTTAATAAAGTAGTTTGGACCCCCGCTCTCGCTGTGTTGTTTCAAATAAGTTGATTGGTGTTAGAAAGGAGTAGAAAGTTCTTGCTTAAATAGTACAAGAGGAGCTTGCTTTGACTGTGACTTAGACTTTAGCATGTCATGCTAGGTGTTGTTTTGACCTTATGCTTAGTAATTATTTTTGTATCATGACTTGTTCCAAACAATTGGAATTGCTTAATGTGCCTTGAAGGAATCATGCGTTGTTTTAGCATACAAAAGCATAGTATTGTGATATTCTCCTTTGATGATTTGTTTGGGTCAACTTGGCACATGCTCACACCATGTTATGAATATGAACAAGTCACCATAGCCTCTATGATCATTTTTTCCTTGACTTGTAGTACCACTTTATGCTTTGATTAGTAATGTTTTGTTGCTCTGCATGATTATGGCCATTATTGCTCTCTTAGTTGGTCGATCCCAGTCTTTTGCTAGCCTGCACTTGTATGGGTAAGCTCTACTCATGCATCCAACTCCCAAGAAACCAAGTTATTCCAAAGTGTCCACTATAAATTCCTATGCATGGTGTGTTACACCATTCCAGGTATATTCTTGTTTTCATCTATCTTCCAATTAAAAAGTATTTTGGTATGTGAAAACTTCGTGATTAAAGCTCTCACGAACTTGATGGCACACTTTATTTTTCTTGCCCCTAATAAACTTGGACCATTGTGTCATCTATGTTGTATATGCTTGCACTTATACGTTGGAATTAGCAGAACCGTGTTGTCACGAGGAACACTTTCAACATTGCACTTGTACTTTGCACACAGTTGATATCATGCTCTTTTGTCTATGGATGTCGATTGTGAAATAGGATCTTGTAAGTCCATGGAGTTATGTATGTGTGTTAGAGAAACGCCTGGGCCACTAGGCTAAGCCATGCCTAATCATGGTAGAAACTTGCAGCATCACCATAATGACATCTATGAAGCTTTCTTCTTATAAAAAAAGAGAGACATATCGAAAAGAGAGAAAAAAGCACCATTTTACCATGGTAAATAATAAGATTGTTGAGATGCTCATTGTCTTCTTGCCTTGTCATTTTGATTATGGTATAGCTCATGTATCATGTGTAAGGGGTACCCTGTTGGCGGTTCTCTATGATACACATGTACTTACTATGACAAGAACTTACAGGTGACTAAAGTTGAGTATCATGAGGAGCGGCCCTTGTATTCAAGGGACATCAGATTGCCAACTTATACTTTGTCAAGCATATACTCCATAGTTTGTTCACTTTAACCTTAATCACTTCAAGATGCTTATGATAGGGGCAATGCCAGCTGAAAGCTAACAAGTACCATAAGTTTTGGAAGCTCTTTTTGAAACTTGAAATCCCTGCTTCCCTTATGAAGGGCCTTTCTTCCACTATTATATTGAGTCTTCACCTTCTATCCTCAGGCACCGGTTAGAGAATAGTGGAAACTAAGAATGGAAACTATGCTCTCTTAGCTGGTGCATAAACATAGAAGGTGGAGACTCAATATAAAAGTGGAAGAAAGGCCCTTTAAAGGGAAGCAGGGATTTCAAGTATCATAAAGAGCTTCCAAAAACTATGGTACTTGTTAGATTTCATCTCTCATTACCCCTATCATAAGCATCTTGAAGTGATTAAGGTTAAACTGAACAAAGTATGGAGTATATGCTTGACAAAGTATAAGTTGGCAATCTCATGTCCCTTGAGTATGAGGGCCGCTCCTCATGCTACTCAACTTTAGTTACCAGTAAGTTCTTGTCATAATAAGTACATGTGTATCATAGAGAACCGCCAACGGGGTACCCCTTGCCCCATGATACAGGAGCTATACCATATCAAAATTACAAGGCAAGCATACAATGAGCATCTCAGCAATCTTCTTATTTACCATGGGAAAATGGTGCTTTTTTCTCTTTTCTCTTTTCTCATTTTTTTTTCTTTTTCTCAATCTCTTTTTTCTATCTCTCTTTTTTATAAGAAGAATGCTTCATAGATTGCTCACTATGGTGATGCTGCAAGTTTCCACCATGATTAGGCATGGCTTAGGCTAGCGGCTCAGGCGTTTCTCTAACACATATACATAACTCCATGGACTTACAAGATCCCCTTTTATTTCACACCGACGACATCCGCAAACAAAAGATCATGATATCTTCTGGGTAACTTGTACATGCGCAATGTTGAAAGCGTTTCCCATGACAGCATGGGTCTTCTAATTCCGAACTTATAAGTGCAAGCATATACAACATAGATGACACAATGGTTCAAGTTTATTAGGGGAAAGAAAATAAAGTGTGCCATCAAGTTTGTGAGAGATTTAATCACTAATTTTTCATATAACAAGTTTAATTTGGAAGATAGATAAAACAAGTATACTTGGAATGGTGTAACACACCATGCATAGGAATGTATAGTGGACACTTTGGAATAACTTGGTTTCTTGGGAGGTGGATGCATGAGTAGAGCTTACTCAATACAAGTGGAGGCTAGCAAAAGACTGGGAGCGACCAACTAAGAGAGCAATAATATCCATAATCATGCAGAGCGACAAAACATTACTGATCAAAGCATAAAGTGGTACCACAAGTCAAAAACTAAATGATCATAGAGGCTAAGGTGACTGGTTCATAGTCATAACATGGTGTGAGCATGTTCCAAGTCAACCCAAACAAAACATCAAAGGAGAATACCACAATACTATGATTTTGTATGCTAAAACAACGCATGATTCTTTCAAGGCACATTAAGCAATCTCAATTGTTTTGAACAAGTCATGCTATAGCACTAATAACTAAGCATAAGGTCAAAACAACATCTAGCATGACATGATAGAGCCTAATTCACAGTCAAAGCAAGCTCCTTTTTGTACTACTATAAGCAAGAACTTCCTACTCCTCTTCAACGCCAATCAACTTATTTGAAACAACACAGCGAAATAAGGGGTCCAACTACTTTATTCAAGCAAACAAATGAAAACTAAGACACTCCAAGAACAACACAAAAGTGCGTGAAACAATAAAAACGAAGTGTCTAGAAAGACCTGAGATTTTTATTGATGAAGAAAGGGATGCCTTGGGCATCCCAAGCTTTGACGCTTGTACCTCTTGAATATTTCCTAGGGTGACACAGGGTGGCATCCCCAAGCTTTAGCTTTTGTACATTTTTCATCTCATTATAACATTCTTTCCTTACACCTGAAAATTTTCCTTCATACAAAACTTCACACAATCTTCATTAGCAACATTAGTGCATTCTAAAGTAATAGACCTTTGGGGTTTAGTTTTAAAACAGCAAAAATTTCATTAAAGACACAATCTACTATAGCAATTCCCTCAAAAATCTCAATTTACCAAAGAAAACCGAAAAGTAAATAAATAAAGAGACAAATGCAAATAATGGCAGAAATCTATCAAAACAGACCATCAGGTAAAAACCGATTTTTTCGAAGACCTTCTGTTGCTCAAATCAAAAATAGTTGAACTAACTAAAGTTATCTAATAACCTGGGGGATTTATTCAGGAAATTACAGCTCAATCTGACTTACAGAGATTTTTCACGAATTTTTATAGTGGAGCACAAAAATATGTTTTGGGACATCACTTCCCCAAATCTTAATTCCCTCTCATTAGAGGTTATTATTGGCACAATAATCAAACAGAAATGATAAGGAGAGGTTATTATAGAAGTAATAACTTTCAAGACTCAAGAAAACTATTGGGTTATCTCCCAAGAAGTACTTTTCTTTAACGCCTTTAAATTAGGCACAAGAAGCAAGAACCAAGTATTTTCAAATGAAGAAGCTTTGACATCAAACTTTTCTTTAAAAGGAGGAGAAAAAGGTAGCTTTTATCTCCTCATAAGGAAGTGTTCAATACCTTTCTTGAATGGGAATTGATATTTAATGGCGCCTTCTTTCATATCAATGATGGCACCAACAGTTCTAAGAAAAGGTCTTCCCAAAGTGATAGGACAAGAAGCATTGCATTCAACATCCAAAACATAGAAATCAACAGGGACATAAACATTGTTAAACATAATAATAACATAATTAACACTCCCTATGAGTTTCTTTTTAGCATTATCATCAAGTGGGATATCCAAATAGCAATCTTCCGAAGGTGGCAAATCAAGCATTTCAGAAATCTTTCTAGGCATAATAGAGACACTAGAACCAAGGTCGCATGAAGCTTTGAGATCAAAGTCATTCACTTGCATATTAATGATGGGTTCCCAACTATCTTCTACTTTCCTAGGAATAGAAGCTTTGTCTTTTAACTTTTCTTCTTTAATTTTAATGAGAGCATTTGTAATGTGTTTTGTAAAAGCCATATTCATATCACTAGCATTAGGACTTCTAGCAAGCTTTTGTAGGAACATAATCACTTCAGAAATATTGCAACCATCAAGATCAAAATCAAACTTAGCATCACAGGTAGTAGACTTATTGGGTTTAGGCATAGTTGTAGGAGTAATGGGGGCTTCTTGTGGTTTGATAACATCCATATTGGTGGTGGTAATAGTGCACACACTATTGTTTCTAGAAATTTCAGCTTATCTTTCCCACTTAGCATGCAGTTTGTCTAACAGTCTAACATTTTAACCAATAGTAACTTGTATGGCATGAGTAGCAGCAAAGGTACTTTCCAAGGTTTCAGGTTTAGCAGCCATTTTATTAATCAAGGAGGACTGTGCTTCAGACAAGGATGAAATGTTTTTCTCAACATTCAAAAGCTTTTTCTCCACATTTTTGTTGAAAGTAGTTTGCTTACTAATAAAGTCTTTAAGCATGACTTTAAGTTCAGAGGGAGCACTTCTAGTATTGTTGTAGGAATTTCCATAAGTATTGCCATTATTAGGAGGATAAGGCCTATTATTATTACCAAAATTATTCATGTAGTCATGTTGTTGAAATTGTTGTTCCTAATGAAGTTCACATCAACTTGCTCTTCTTGAGCAACCAAAGAGGCTAAGGGATCATTATTTGGATCAATATGAGCTTTTACATTAACAAGCATAGTTATGATAACATCAATTTTATCACTGAAAGAGGAGGTTTCTTCAACAGAGTTTACCTTCTTACCATGTGGAGCTCTCTCAGTGTGCCATTCAGAATAGTTAACCATCATATTATCAAGGAGTTTTGTTGCAGCACCCAAAGTAATGGTCATAAAGGTACCTCTAGCAGCAGAATCCAGCAGATTTCTTGAAGAGAAGTTTAACCCTGCATAAAAGGTTTGGATAAGTATCCAAGCAGTCAGTCCATCAGTGGGACAATTTTTTACCAAAGATTCATTCTTTCCCAAGCTTGAGCAACATGTTCATTATCAAGTTGTATAAATTTCATTATTTCACTTCTCATAGATATAATCTTAGCAGGAGGATAGTATTTTCAAATAAAAGAATCATTGCACTTAATCCAAGAATCAATACTATTTCTAGGCAAGGACAACAACCATTCTTTATATTTTCCTCTCAAGGAGAAAGGAAACAATTTGAGCTTAACTCTACATCCTTATATTTTTTCATCTCACAAAGTTCAACAAAGTTATTGAGGTGGGCAGCAGCATCATCAGAACTAGCACCAGAAAATTGCTCTTTCATCACAAGATTCAACAAAGCATGCTTAATTTCATAAAAGGTAGCATCAGGAGCAGGTGGAGCAATAGGAGTACTCGGGAAATCATTGTTGTTTGTGCTAGTGAAGTCACAGAACTTGGTGTTCTCAACAGAATTCATTTTTGCAAAGGTGGAGCAAGCCAACAGCAGCAGCAACTAGAGTAGGAACTAATTTTCTGTGTTTTTATAAGAAAAAGAAAACCAAACGAAACTATTTTTTGTAATTTTTGATAAAAATAAGCAAGCCAAACAAAGCAAAAGAAACTAAACAAAACAAAAACAAAGTGAAGATAAAAGTTGTGAAGGACTCCCCTTGTGAAGCCGTCCTTCACTCCTCGGCAACGGCGTCAGAAAACGTCTTGATGCGGCTCAGATCACTATAGATTTTCGTTAGGAAACCCCAAGAGGAAGGTATGATGAGCACAACAGTAAGTCTTTACTCAGTATGAAACCAAGGTTATAGAACCAGTAGGAGGAAGGAAACGACCCCAAGGTGTTGCTAACAACTTGGAACCTGCACAACAAAAACTCAAGACTTTGCCCCAACGAACAGTGAGGTTGTCAATCTCACCGGTTTGCTGAAAACAAAGGATTAAACGTATGGTGTGGAAGGTAATGGTAGTTTGCAGAAAGTAAATAGTAACAGTGGAAGATGTATCAATGATAAAGATTGTACCAGGGTCAACAGTTCACTAGATGTGTTCTCCTAAAGATAAACAACATAACATGCTGGGTAAACAAATTATAGCGGGGCAATCGACAGGATAGAGCAAGGCATAGCAATGCAATACTAGACATTCATGATCCTATGATATTTGATTGGGCATTACAACAATATACATAGACCGCCATCCAACTGAATCTATGACTAGTAATCCACCTTCAGATTATCATCCGAACCCCCTCCAGTATTAAGTTGCAAGCAACGGATAACTGCTTTAAGCAAAGTGTGTAAGGTAAACAATCCACTTGTTCTATGAACAAGAGACCGTTATTTTCTCCCTAGTGGCAATAACACATCTACAACCTTAGAGATTTTGTCACTTCTCTTAGATTAAATAGAGGCATGAACCCACTATCGAGCATAAATATCCCCTCTTGGAGTCACTAGCGTCTACTTGGCCAAGATAGCTACTAGAAATGGAGAGCATGCAAGATCACAAACAAAACAGACATGATAGAATCAATAAGACAAAACCATTAATCAATATGACATAGTAATCTCAATATCCATCAGATCCCCGCAAACACAACATGCATGATTACAAATAGATGATCTTGATCATGAACGGAGCTCACAAGATCTAAACATGGTAGAACAAAGGAGGAGAAACAAACATCTAGCTACTGTATGGACTCATAGTCCAAAGTGGAACTACTCACGCATCATACCGGAGGCTGGCATGGTGATGAAGAAGGCCTCTGGATGATCTCTCCCCTCCAGCATGGTGCCGGGAAGAGCTTCAGATCCCCCCGATCTAGGGATGATGGTGGCGGCTACAGACTATTTCGTGGAGATCTGATTGGGTACTTAGGGTGCCGGGAAGAGTTTCAGATTCCCCCGATCTCACCAAGTCGTCCTAAACATATCTTACCCGTCACGGGATGAACATATCCCGGTCTTGATGCATAGGCCTCAACCTATTTCTTCGGATACCCAACATACACCTTTATAATCACCATTTCACTGAGTGATGTTTGATGCAGTTAGAGCAGCCTCAGGAGACAGTGATTAATATGATCTCACGGTCTAAGGAGAAGGAGACTTCGTTTCTGACTATTGCAACGATGAACTTCGTGACTTAATCGTGTTGCAATCTTTAAGGAATGTCCATCACATCATTCACCAATGATATGACCTTGTTGTCAACTTGTGCCGAAGAACCAACATGAACAGGAAACCTTGATCATCGATTGACCAATGAACTATTATGAATAGAGGCTACTAGGGACTTCTGTTTTATATCACACATGTATCAATGTTTTCACTTGATACAGTTATAACACAATATGAAACTATTACAAACTTATTGGGATATGACAATAATAAACCTTTTATTATTTTCCTCTAGGACATATTCCCATCACCCACATCCCACATTGATCCCGAATTGTTCCCAGGTCGCGAGTTAGTGTGTCGCTGACATCTCCATCATGGCTCGCTCCATTGAGGTAGGCCAGCGAACTGCCAGGTGATGCCCCTTTTGCGCGCCATGTCCATCAAGTACCTGAACTTGGAGCTCATGACATCCTCCTTAATGGATCCCGCCGCAACCATGTTGGTGGGAAGCTCCAACTCGAAGTAGTCATGGTCATTGATGGGGAACCTCACCCTGCCCTTCTTCACGCAGGGGACCCTCTGGCATATGACAGAGATGAGTGGTGCTGATGTGGTAGATGCCAATCTTGCGGTCGCACAGGACCTTGTACCCCTGCCTGTAGACCGTGCTATCATCGAACAACAACGTGCTCAGCTCTGCTGTCTAGGTGCCTCAGAACCCCCATGCGTATACAGGTTTCGGTGTCCGCACCGCACATGCCGCCTGCCTATATCCGATGATCGCAAAACGTGTATCCCATTAGCTAGCTACATAGACATGTATGAGGTACCTCTGTATATGAGGAAACACGTACTCATATTTAGTAGAACCTGCGAGTCTCGTTGCATAACGTGGCCGCTTACATACATACATACATACCCATGGTGTCGTAAGCGTTGCTGTCCCGTATAACGTATTTTGCGCTCTCACCGGCCTGCTCGGCTCCAAGGCGACGACGCTGATAGCCAACATGCAGCAGATCAGTGCGAGATCGATCCATGTGAGCATGTTAGCGCCATCCATGGCTAACTACGTATATCCGTCTCAAAATATATGTCACAGGTTTATTAAAATTTAGATTAATCTATATACTAAACAATGCCTAGATTTATCTAAATTTTGGCAAATTTGCGCTATCTATTTTAAGATGGAAAAAACAGCATTTTTTTCATAAAAATATATAATTTTGCGAGGATATGTGAATATAAGTGGGATGGTGAGCACCCGCATACATATAATATCCTCCCACAGGACATCCACCTAACTTTTGATGTGTGAGCATATGCGGGTATCCGCGGACATTCCCGCCTGCACTATGAGTAGTAGTGCACATATCGAAAGCCCGAAACAGCGACACTTATTTAGGATCGGAGGTAGTAGCAGAAACCTTGACGTGGTGAAAGACAGAGATAGTATATGGACGTCCATATATAGCTAGGTGGAAATCCTTGCAGACAAGGGAAAAGAAGAGGAATCTGTCTCATATATCCCTATCACAACAATACGTTTGTCCGTGTGTTCGTATTTGTAGCTGACTCGTGAAATAACAATGAACTCAGAGTTTGATTCAAGCAAGACTCCTCCTAGCTGTTATCTAGAGCACAACACGTAGCTTGATCTCCCGTTCAAAAAAAAAAACACGTAGCTTGATCAATTTCCAAGTTCTCTATCAACTCAACATGGGATCCTTTTCAATTGCAAAGATGCGCGGCGACTTTCATCTTGACGAGGGTCTCGTCGCCGATATACTGGTCCGCCTCCCGGCAAAGTATGTCCTCCGCTTCCGCGCCGTCTGCAAGGACTGGCTCCGTATCACCACGTGCCCGCTCTTCCTCGCCGCGCACGCGCGCCGTAGCCCGCTGGAGGTCCTCCTCTACACCACCACTAGAACCACAACGGCCTCGGTCGACCTGACTGAGATCCACGCCGTGGACTTCTCCACTGCTGATCGACCGGCGCCGCGGCGTCGTCATCTAGCGCGCTACCCCGCGAAGGCGGACCTCCCGCCACGCTACGAGTCGAGGCAGTACTGCTCCCTTTTGGCATCGTGCGACGGCCTCCTCCTGCTCCGGAACGGTAGCCTCGCCGACGGCGATGCCCGCGAGCAGTACCTCGTGTGCAACCCCGTGACGCGGCAGTGGACCGACCTCCCACGGCTCACGCTGCGCCGAAACGTCGAGGTCAGACAACGGGGGTCCGGCTTCTACCTCCATGAACCGTCCGGCGAGTACCGGCTCTTGTGCCACATAACGTTCACGGTCGGGCTACAGGCGCCGTGCTGCTACTGCATCTTGTCGACCGGCGCGGACGCTCGGCCGCGGCGGCTGCTGAGCGTGCAAGCTACGCCCATTGACAAACGCATCGCGTCCGATCTCTTGTTCGGGAACCTGATGACGCCCGCCGTCCTGCACGGGCACATGCACTGGCTGAAGCACGTGGAGGGCGGGCTCGCCGATCAGATGGTGGCGTTCGACACAGTGACCGAGATGTTCCGGCGGATGCCTCCTCCGCCCGTGACCTGCATGCTGGAACACTCGAACCTGCTCGTCGCGGATGGGTCCCTCATGGTGTCCGAGTTGGGCCATCTCTTTGTGGACCTCTGGGTGCTCGACGGGTACGCCTGTGCCACCACCGCCATAGGACAGGAGAGGTGGGAGCGGCGGCACCGCGTAGAGTTGCCGTGGCATGTCCAGATGTCGTGGCAAGACGACAGGCTGCTGCTCGCGGCGGGTGGCGACGGAGGGGACGTCGTCCTCGGCACGCACCACGGCGTGGTGGCCTACAACGTAAGGAGCGGCGCAGTCAGACAGGTCGACCGCGCGTCACGAGGCGACACTATTTCCCCGTCAAGGCGTGTGTTTAGGGGGAGCCTGGTACGGCACGGCTTCTTCGAGGCACGGCCGCATCCTGGCTTGCCGCTCTTCAGATTCTGTGCATGAGGTGATGTCCAACGCGATGAGCTAGGCATGTTAACTGTTACGTACAAATGGTAACTAGTTATGTCTAATCGCTGATCTTATCCTAATATTTATGCTAATTTTCAGTTGCAACCTAGTTGCAATTTATAAGATGCAGTCTAGCTTCGCCATAACCTAACAACTCATTAATTTCAGTTATTCTGAGTTGCACTCATGTGTAACTTTTATTTTGCACGAATCACGAGGTAAATCAAACGGTGAAAGAGACGACTGGGACTTAAAAAAATTTAGACGCCTAAGAAAACTAGTAAATCCAAATAAAATACTAGTACATCATATTGAAGAATTTACGGCAAAGAAAATTGCTTCAGCTTTCCGTCTCCGTCCTCACCAATTAAATAGCTTTCTCTTAGACATTTTCTACATACAGCCTACCGTAAAAACCCCCTATTCAGAACTCTAACGTATACGGTTCAAAAAACAAAAGAACTCTAAGGCAATATTTGGTACTAGAGGTTTAGTGGAAATTAGAGGGGATAACCCCTAAAAGGATTAGGTGAAACCCCTACCTTCATCCAATCCCTCAAATCCCTAAAAATTTCAATCTCTAATAATTCACTAGATAGGGATAGTGTATTGGGTATTGAGAAAAATACACTAGGGATTTGAAGAAAACGGGAAAAAGGTGGAGATAATCCCCTCTAATACACTAGAACAAAACACTGTTTTAAAAATAAGTGAGAAATTGGGGTTTGGTCTAATCCCCATAAAACCTCTACTATCAAACGAGCCCTAACGGATACAATGCAAACGGCCCGTGCGCGGTGCTTTTCATTCTCGCGTGCCTACGTGCAGAAAATTAAGAAGCCCGACCAACTTCGATCGATTATACTTCAACTCCTACGTACCATCTTCTGTCTCTCTCTCGCGTGGACGGATCGCTCCTACAGTCCTACCTACTCCTTTTTTTCTCTCGCTCGAGGCAAACCAGCTGAACTTAACGAGAGCAGCTTAGGCTTAGCCAAAATCTGATGTTGCATCATAATTAATAAAGACAGATCTGATAATAATATCATAATAGGGTATCATAGCACGTTGAACTATCATTTGAAATATAATTCTGCATATTTAGTGAAACAGTTGAATCACAAGAAAAAACCAAGATCACCATTGACCAAACATTTACTTGGTAGTGGTAATTCAATTGTTCCAAAATTAATTGGAGGTGAGCAACTCAACTGATTGCCACCGGTCCTATTATTTCCTTCAGTTGTTGAAGAGCCTAGCATGCCCAGATTAGCTGTTGTCGAAGAGGTGGGAGAGGCGGCACCGCGTCTGTCGTGGCAAGACAAGAACTTGCAGGTCGCGGCGGGTTCGGGGTTGGATCCGGCCTCTCCATACCTACCCCATTTAATTTGGCGGGTCTAATTTTTACCAGACCCGTGACCCGGCCGGGTTCGGAACCCCTACGGGTACCCGACAACACGTGAGGGCAGGGGTAGGTGGCGATGGGGTTCATGTGTGTGTGTGTGTGTGTGTGTGTGTGTGTGTGTGTGTGTGTGTGTGTCGCCGTGTCGGTCTGGTGTGTGTATGTTGTGTCAGGTCAGGGTGGTGTCGTGTGAGTGTGTTGGTCCTGATGTGTGTGTGTGTGTGAGAGAGAGAGAGTTTGTGTTGTGTTGGTGTGGCGTGGGTTGTGACCAGTGGTGGTTGGTTCGTGCGTGAGTGCGGTTCTGTGTGTATGTGTGTAGGTGGGGACAGTCTGTGGGTCTGGGTCCGGACCGTCCATACCCGCCTCATATAATTTGGCAGGTCTATCTTTTTTATCAGACCTGTCCTATTTAAGGCGGGTACCTATCGGGTTTGCGGGTTTTGGGGTTCCATTGCCATCCCTAGGAAGGTGACAGCCGAGGGGACGTTGTCATCATCACGCAACGCAGCGTGTTGGTGTCCAACATGAGGAGACACGGCATAGTCAAACAGCCAGAGCCGACCCATAGGGCGGGGCCGAGGAGCGCTCGCTCTGGGCCCCATTCCGAAGGGGTCTGACCCATGATTTTGCTTGTGTATTCATATTAGTGTAGTACTTTTGAGATCAACAATGTACAATAATTCTATAAAATGTAGATGGTTTAAGATGTAGCCTACGATAACTCTATTTTGACTCATAACTTCCAACAAATACTTCAACATTTCTCTGGCCTCTCCAAATGAGCAGCAACAACGGTCCTTATGTGCCTTTACAATGTTGTGTGTATTTATTATTGGAACTAACGATGTAATCATGTAACTATACAATTTCATTAGTAGCTCTCCTCTCACTAACGGTCCTACTTGTCCCCATCGTGCATGTTTAAGAGACTATTTCATCCACTTATTAATTGAGTGCATAATATGTCAACTCTTCTACTCTTTTTTGCACATGCATTCGAATACAAGGAGCAATTGGTAGAAATAAATATCATGGTATACAGTTTGATTGATCAATATAAATAGTTAATTTAGGATATCTTCGCTGAGATTTCAACAAAATGGATTTATAAATATACGAACCATTTAATTTTCTATTGCATTACAATAATATTATTACCGAATAATAATATTTTTAAGTGTTCGTGTGTAAACAAGTGGTGAACCATGACAGACATTGTTGAGACACCCACAAACACTAATCATGTTTAAACTTTAAGTAATTTTTAAAATTTTAGCATAAATATTAAAGATATATTATGTTGTTTTCTGGAATAGGAGGCAATTGAAAAGCTCTCTTTAAACAAGGATCCCATGTTGTTGTGTTGGACTGTGTTTCTCAAAATCCATTGACCGGCCCTGAAGACAGCTCGTCTACGTCGACGCTTTAGGAGGAGGCGGTGTGTCTAGAGAGAGCCTGGTGCGGCACGATTTCTTTAAGGGCTGTCTGGCTTACCCTGGTTCCGCTTCTTTGTATGAGCTGACCTCCCATGCGCTGTAGAGGAGAACTGCTTTATGGAAAACAGAGGTGCACGTGCATACCGCTGGCAACACATACTATTTGGTAAAATGAGCGTTGGATAAATTTTTGTACCCAGAATTCATAATATAAATATATATGTGGGTCCCACGAGAGGCTAGATATTTATATATAGTCAATATTTGCAGTCTTTTATAGAGTTGATCATCTACATCACACCTGTGCAAACAGATTACTAGTAGTACTATAATTTTGACACACCGGCGTGGTCGGCTGCGCAGGGTGCTTCCAGTCTCCAAGATTGAAGGAGGCGTGGGCACTTCGAGGCGTCGAGGTTGAAGGAGGCATGGCGAGGAAGAGAAAGCGAAGAGGATGGGCCAATGCCTTATCTGGATGAATCCCTATCGTCATCATAGCTCGATCTCCAATGGTCTGAGTGAGCCCGTTGAAAACGACAATCCACCGACCTTGCTAAATATAGATTTTCCATAGTTTCTTCACATAAGACTTAACAGTCAATTAACGGTCCACTACCGGAAGTGACATTCTCGGAACGATGAAACTCGATTGACAGTATTGTTAGAATGTCGATTAGCAGTCTTGAAACATGCCATTTCATTATATAAATACTCCCTCATCTATCAAATATTAAATAAATCTAGACACTATTTAGTATATAGATTTATTTAAATTTAAAAAACCTACGAGCATGAACATAGGTTCACAGTGACAAAGATACAAGGATTCATAGCACGACACTGTTAGAATTTGGTGAATTTTGGGCAGCTGGCCCATTAGACAAATTCTAAAATTCTATTTGCCCCACTTATGCATGGCAACATATGGCTGTGCTAGTGGTGCTAAAGTTTAGTCTCACGTTCCTAGTGGAACGGGAGTTGGACCATCTTATATAGTAGAGTGTTGCATCATTCACTAAGGTGTGACAAGGAGAGAAGCTCTCACGCACTCCTCCGACGCCGCCCGCCTCGCCACGGCACGCGCGCCGCGGGTAGCCGAGCTTTATTTTGCTGTTTGGGAAACTTAATTATAAGTCATTAACGGACGCGTTAATTGCAGCCGTTTCCAGTTTTATGGATCGTGGGCTGTTACCGACTTGGATGTGGGCTGAGCCCCACGATCTTCCTGATCTGCATTGTATAAGCGTTTGCGCTAAACCTGATCGGCGATCAATCAATCCACAACACACGCCTACCTCTAGAACCTTGCGCCGGCGCCTTCGTATTCCTCATCCCAGCTTGCGGCACCATGCAGATCGACAAGAGGGCTCTAACCCGCATCTCGTGAACCTGTACGGGTGAGGGACGATCAGGTTTTTGGGAAACGCTCAAGCGCGACTACTGGCAACCAGGACGTTGTCCGACGACGAGTTTCCGAACGACGACTTCTTTTCGGACGTCAGCGACCTCTTCGGCAACCTTAACATGGACGACAGCTCCGCTACGGCTACCGCCGCAACTGTATCGTATGTGATTTCAATCTCTCCCTTTAAGATTTTGCTAGAGTTTCTAGGTCTAGCGTTTGGCGTAGATGTGACAGGTTTATCTTGTATAGATGTAATCTGTTCATCTACTTTGTTAATCTACATAATTGGTTTAGTACTATTTGTATGATCATGCTTTATCAATTGTTTTGAATTAAATCATATGGATTATTACTTATATTTTCAACAGTCCAAAAACCTGATTATAGGCAACTGAATTCCACTGGTGTAGCCGCGGCTACTAGGCCGCCTCCTTTTGATGGCATGCACTATAAGAGATGGCGCAAGAGAGCAGTCCTCTGGTTTGAAAACCTAAACTGCTATAGGGTCACTCTTGGCAAGCCTGAAAGAGAGCTTTCTGCTGAGAAGGAAGCGACCTTTAAGAAAGTCGATGCCATGTTTATGGTGGCTCTTTTCAGTGTTCTTGGGGACAACATTGTTTACCCGTATATGTCATTTGATAATGGCAAGGACGCGTGGGAAGCGCTCGATACCAAGTTTGGGGTCTCGGACGCTGACACTGAGTTGTATGTCATGGAGCAATTCGATGACCACTAGATGGTTGATGAGCGCTCCGTCGTTGAGCAAGTGATGACCCACAAGTATAGGGGATGTATTGTAGTACTTTCGATAAATAGGAGTGTCGATCTCAACGAGGAGCAGAAGGTGTTGACTAGTGGTTTGGAGCAGAAAATCTCTGTAAATACTTAGCAAACAGATTTTTAGGGGTTTTTGATAATGCAAGGAAATAAAGTGCAAGTAAATAAAGACAACGAGTAATTGCAGCAAGTGGTCCAATCCTTTCTTAGCAAAGGACAAGCCGATTGTAATACTTATGAGGACTAAACGTTCTCGAGGACACATGGGAATACTGTCTGCTTTTGTTTCATATAGTTAATTAATCTTCTTTGGTTTGATAAGTGTTGTGTGGGTGAACTTGTGCTAATGTACTGACCTTACTAGGACTAATACATACTTGTGATTAAACCCCTTGAAAGCATCCGCAACTACAAGAAATTAATTAAGATAAAAACCTAACCACGGCCTTAAACACTGAGATCCTACACTCCCTTATGCAAGGTTTCCTAACGGGGATTCAGGTTTCTGTCACTCCGGCAACCCCATAATTAGTAGACAAATACACAATGCATTCCCCTAGGCCCATAAATGGTGAGGTATCATGTGGTCGGCATTC
Organism: Avena longiglumis; assembly: GCA_030063025.1. Classification (NCBI taxonomy): domain Eukaryota; kingdom Viridiplantae; phylum Streptophyta; class Magnoliopsida; order Poales; family Poaceae; genus Avena; species Avena longiglumis. Next base: position 98,388,685 of record CP125976.1, on the reverse strand, counting down.
ACATGGCACCACTAGAAGAATAGCACCACAACTTAAATATTAAACCATTGAATAATACCTCAACACAATTCCACTACTAACAACATGACTTCTCCCATGTCCTCGAGAACTAAACGAACTACTCACGAGACATCATATGGATCAATATCAGAGATGATATGATGATGAATAACAATCTGAACATAAACAATAATTCAATGGTTCCACTCACAAGCATCAACTACAAAATTATTTAACACCGGGAAAGTTTCCCCTAAGAACTATGCAAGATTCAACACAATTGTTACAGCGGGATGGAGTGGTGATGATGGTGCTAGTGGAGATGATGGTGTGGATGATGGTGATGATCCCGATGAAGTCTAGCTTGATGACGGTGTTGATGGAGACGATCTCCCCTCTCCGGTAAGGAATTTCCCTGGTAGAAATTTGTCTACCGGAGAGCTTTTTCTCTCTCTGTAGTTTCCGCCCCGCAGAGGTGGCGAAATCTTTCTGTGGTCTCTCCCCCGTGTATTAGGGTTTAGAGGAGAAGATATAGGCGAAAGGGCGGAGCAGGAGGTGGGCCAGGGTGGCCACACCCCCTGGTGGTGCGGCCCAGGGTGGCCCGCGCATGGGGGGGTGGGCCCCATGTGGCCCATCTCAGCCTCCCCTTCTGGCATCCTGTAATTTTCCATATATTTTCTGGTATTTTTTTATCTTCGCGAAAATTGCATCAAAACACCGCTTTTTCTATCAGAATTCTGACTCCGGCAGTTCATCCTACAAGAATCACCCAACATGCAAAAATAGTGAAATAACATAAGTATCACCTCTTAATATGAAATATATCAATGAACGACAGTAAATTATGATATATAATAGTGATGCAAAATGGACGTATCAACTCCCCCAAGCTTAGACCTCGCTTGTCCCCAAGCGGCGAAACTCGATAAACATGTCCACAGGTTTATGGATTGAAGTGTCGATAAAATGAATACGGATAGGAAGCATCACACTTACCAATACACAACTCATAATAGAAAGCAATTCAACATTATATAACTTAACTTGCAACGAGTATGGGAGTCACAATAAAGATGCATAAATATAAATCATAATTGGTAATGGAAAACTTTGTTCTTGGTCAGAGAACAGATGCCAAATCATACTTTTTCAAGCAAAGATTTTGTAAATAAGTTTATAACAGGAGTCCTTTTTGCTCAAACATAAAAGGCTTTTCAAAATGATGGCTTTCAAAGTAATACTCATTCAGATAAGAACAATGTGCAAAACAAGGAAGATAACAAACATGATTGAATAAATCATCATATGAATGATTGAAACACAACATTTCGAATGCTTGCTGGAGATAGAGAGGAATAGGTTTACTGACTCAACTTAGAAGTAAAAGAAAGGCCCTTCGCAGAGGTAAGCAGGGATTTCAAGTTTCATAAAGAGCTTTCAAAAGATCATGGTACTTACTAGCTTTGAGATCTCATTGCCCCTATCATAAGCATCTTGAGGTGATTAAGTTTAAAGTGAACAAAGATGGAGTATATGATTGACGAAGTATAAGTTGTCAATCTCATGTCCCTTGAGTACGAGGGTCGCTCCTCATGCTACTTGTTAACACCCGGATTTTTAATCCCAGATGCCTGTTATGACATACATCCCAATCCCAAGATTACCATTATTGCGAGACATAACAGAATTGGATACCACAGTACATCATCCATTACAAACCATACATAAGGTCTTACACAAATAAGGATCTCATGATCCAGTTCTTAATACAATTCAAGCAGCGGAAATACGTAATAATAGCGGTAGGCGAAGCTCCATCTTGGGTCGAGGCAATGCGTGATGGGAGATGATCCTAGTTGTCGTAACCTTCGGGTCCATCCTCCGGTACTCCTCTTCATAGTCCGCCACGGGAATAGCAGGATCAAAGCCATGAGTACTCTTTAAGTACTCGCAAACTAATACTAACAAGTGAAGGGTTTTTGTAATAGGACACTAAGCTCTAGGGTTGTTTTGCAAAAGCGATTTACCTCTACTAAGTTCGTAAGCAAGAAAGCTAGTCAAATTTTATAACACCTAAGTGGGAACTTGAATTTCATATCACAACTGTTGTGGTCAAGTCAAAGTCTCAATTCATTTCACAAGTCATTTTGAAAACATCGATGGGGGAACAAGATGGCCCTCCAATCGTCCATAATCATGACGCTGCTATTCGAATAGTTTGACACTCTGCAGAGATTGTACACTTTCACCACAACATTCGATACGTCCGTCAGAACAAATCCTGAATTCACCATACTCAAGATGCGGATAATCAATCCTAACCTTTCAATTACACGCCTAGTATAAGCACCTCTCCTGAGTTTGGCCTCCCAACCATGACCAACTATCATCTTGGGTACTTGCAGGTGAACAATCTTCACAAGGTAGCCTCAGCTCAGACCTTGGCCGTGAGGGAACTAATACTAAGGTATATAAGTTTCCAGTCAAGCCCTACCCAATTCTCGGGTATTGTGGTTGGAAGGTAAAATTGGAATGGTATCGCATCCAGACAACCATTAGTTTTATAAAGGGCTAAGGCTCATGCCTCAACATTTTCATCACCATAAATCATCTGGTGTTCGGAAACACATGTCCAAAACATTTCAATAGAATGATCCATCATTCTATGGTTTTCATAACCATTTTTCCACCAAGTAATCCCATCTAAGTTGATCAGGTTTATGCTTAGCACTAGCATCTACAAGTGGTGGTAAGTACTAATGAGGGGTGGTAAACTAGTGGAGTTTAACTAAGTTCAATCTCATGCCTTAGGATGACATAAAGATTATCTAGCTTAGGCCAAATTTTATGCTCTTTATGCAACCTTCAATTATCTTTCTAGTATCTACAATTCACTTAAGTAAACTCTAAGTAATAGCTTTGATAAAGAAATAAAGTATAAAGCTTGCAAGTAAAACTAGGAATGGGTATCATCATATGTGTATAACCAAGCATGCTTAGGGCATTGCATAGGTTATCTAACTTTCATAATTGTAAGTGTTAGCTTGCCTTGTGCAGAGCAGTGGTTGAAGTTCTCCTCGGCTTCTTCTTCGTAGTATCCTCCTTCCTCCTCGTATCCTTGGTCGGTACTAGCGTCCATAAGTAAATACGAGGTACACAATCACCAAACAATACTTAACTACTTTCAATCATCACACAAAAGGGTCCTATAGATGATCTAGCATCATCACTAACATTACAAGATTAAAGCTTGGTTTAATTTCTTTTATTTTTGGAAAAGTAATTTCTACTCATTGAAAAACTACTTAAGATTTAATATTATCCAAACCAAACATGGGATCATGTTGATGCTGGGAATATGCCCTAGAGGCAATCATGTATGATGAGATTTCCCATTGTATTCATAAAGTTATTAAGTAGTCCTTGTATAAACATCTGATGTGTATCATTGAATATGTGATTCAGTTGTGGAACTATGCATTCATGTTGTTTGTACTAAATATCCTTGGTCATTGAGGTTGTGCTGGACACACAACTTAGACCAATGTGAAAGTTGGCTTGATGACTCGGTTCCACTTGTCATGGGCATGGAGATGCTATTCCAACTTACATGCACTAGGCTAAAGAGTTTAGCGAGTCGGATTGACCCATATTGAGGTACAACGAACTAAGCTGTCATTTGTATATCTCAATCAATGTAATCCTTAGACTGAGGTTGTTGCATAGTCCGAGTTGAGGATCACCGACTTAGGTTCATCAAACGATCCGTGAATCGCGCTTATAAAGCGAGTTCGGGTCGACTGAGAATCAAGCTGCGTGATGTGAATAACCAAGATGGGATTTTGCTCCTCCACTTGGAGAGATATTGTCTGGGCCCTCTCGTGAGATATGATTCAGAAAGCAGGGCCATGCACGACTCGGTTAAGTGTTAACCGAGGCGATCGACTAAGAGTTAGTCGGGTGAATCACTTATCTCGGATCGAGAAGAGTCGGACTATTTAAGGGATGACATATATTCGCCTTTAGTCCGACAAGGTATATCGTGAGGCAAAAGGGACTCGACGTAAGTCGCATTGGAAAGGCAAGTCGTCATGACTCTTTGGTACTTGGGAGTCGCACGTTACGCTAGGGAGCCGATCGATTGATCGATTGTCGGACTCAATCGTGTCCAAGTAACCATGAGCTCATGGGTCACACACTTAAGAGCGGGAGCATGTTCGGATTGGATCTGAACATATAATCTGGTTGGGTTGGACCTAAACCAGATTAGGACTGAGTTAGTGAGTTGGACTCACGGTGACTAGTTTTATATGGGCTTTAGTGAATGGGTCGCGCGAGCCCACGTTCCCTATATATAGTGGAGCACGAGAACCCGTAAAGGTTAATCGTTGTTCGGTTAGGTCATTCCATGTGTTGGAAACCCTAGCTCCACGGTCCGGTCCAGCCGAATTAACCTAGCGATTCGCCCGGCCCTCCTTGTAATGCGTGTGGATACCAAAGAGAGGTGTTGTGCGATCGCACCGGGACGATCGGATCGTGAGGATCGTGCGCATCAATCGACGCTTCATCGCAATCCGCAACCGCTGTCTAGTGGTAAACCTCGTGGCCTTCTACCTCGGCTAGGTCTTGGGATCACCACGTTAGAAAAAGTTTTGTTTTATCTGCGTGGCCCAACAAAGGGTATCGAGCGATAGCTTGGTTTTAGGTTTCGAGATCTCATATGTGATATGCGGTAGGCTATAGATGAGATCTATGTGCTGTTTTGGTGGTCGATCTATGAGATAGATCGGTTTTGTATGAAGTTGATTGGATCAACTTTACGGGAATGGTAGATCTGATTTCCGATCATCTTCCGAGGTCGTGGAACGACATACCCTACCGGTCGGCTTCCGCCACCGGGTAGATTGTGACACGTAAATCCAGCGGTGATCAAGATCAAAAGTTTGATCGAATCGAACGATGGTCGGAATCCATGTTCGGATCGTAGATAAGATCTACGTTTTGAAAAATCGTCGGTATTTGGCGCCACTTAGTCTTGCCGCCCTTGATCCCGCTATCCGGCTAGCGGGACCGCCGGCTTCGCCCTGTCGTAGCGCCTTAGATGTCGTTGCGAGTTTCACAACGCCGGTAGATATTGTATCTATGCATAACTTGTTTTGCAGGAAGTTGTGAATGGTATGGTTCATGTGCATGTGATGTATGTGTGTAATCCATACGTGATCTGCGAATCACGGTTTTTGTCAGCCGGCTGGAGCCTAGGTGCTGTCATTTTATTGTATAACGACCTGCGTGTAGGATTCTCTATGTAATTTACTTTACTAAGCTAGTGTAGCTGTTTGAGAACCCGGAAGGCATGCAAGGCGTTGTACATGTCGGCGACATGGAGTAAGACGGCAAGTGACAAGAGTTGGCACGAGTCGGATTACAGGCTTTGTGGAGATGGAGATCGCCATGAAGAGAGCCATACCATTTCACATTATAATTGCTTTATTTTGTGTTATTGTTATGTCTCAGTTTTACCTCTATTAGATAGTCGGTAAAATTTAATCCCTCAAAGAAGGTCTAGTCGGTTTTCCATGGGTGTTTGCACCATCACAAGTCGACATTTTTGGTAGTGGGCTCATAAAATTGAGGTGCTGCCAATTCTTTTCGACTAGGTGGGTTCGAGTGGGACTCTTCTTGCAGAAACACTCGGTAAGCTAGCGGGTCTATCACAGATTTGTGGGACTCGGGGAAAAGTCGGATGGGAGCCGAGGCATGTGATGCCACCCGTCCAACAGGAGTCGCATGGGATGCGATTGACAAGGAGTTGTCTACCTAGATCACTTGGCGGCTAGCGGTGATGCTAAAGCTCACTAGCCGACTTGCTTATTTAGGATCATGAATCACTAAGTAACCATCGGAGGGGTGTTGGTTCTAGTGGGAGCATAAAATATTAAAATGTTTAATATGCTTGCTCTTTTATGAATACATGTCTTAAGTGTTTTTGCATATTTTCGTTGTAGATCATGGCACCAAGTAGCAGCCACTCTCAGATATCCGGTTTTGCGTTGAGAACCATTCTTGAGAAAGATAAACCGAACGACACTAATTTTACCAACTGGTATCGAAATCTGAGAATTGTTCTCAAACAAGAAAAGAAGGACCATGTCCTAGACAACCCACTTCGGATGAGCGAATGAGAATGCGATCGTCGCAGCCACCAATGCCTACCGTCGGGCTAAAGATGATTCCACGGATATTAGCTGTCTTATGCTTGCTCACATGGAACGTACTTGCAAAAGCGGTTCGAGCATGTTGAGGCCTACGATATGATCGAAAGCCTCAAAAGTATGTTCGAGCTCAGCGAAGACCGAGAGGTATCAAGTCTCTCGCTCTGCTGAGTTGCAAGCTTAAGGATGGTGATCCGAGTCCGCATGTGATCAAAATGGTTGGTTACGTGCGGTCTGGAGAGGCTTGGCTACCCCATAGCGAAGAGTTCGCTACGGATATAATTCGAACTCTCTTCCTAGTGCATATGGGCGTTCATTTGAACTACCACATGCATGGTATGGATAAGAAGCTCCTTTGAATTACATGGGATGCTCAGCAGAGGCGGATCTCAAGAAGGGCACCATCAAGTGTTGATGGTGCGAATAAGGCTAAGTTCAAGAAGAGTTCTTGGACTAAGAAGGCTAAGTCGGGAGGAAAGGTGCTCAGGACCTGTCCCAAGCGCTTCCTCGGGGACTAAGCCATCTCCTTCAACGGATCCACTTGCTTCTCTTGCAGGCGGATGGCCATTGGAAGAGGAACTGCAGCAAGTACTTGGCGACAAAGCCAAGAGTGGAGGTATGACTTCACTCGGTACACTTGTTTGCAATGTTATAGACATATATCTTGCGATGCACCTAATAGTTCTTGGGTATATGATACCGGATCGATTATTCACATCTGCAACTCGTTGCGAGGAGTAAGAACTAGGAGGCGTAGCAAGGCGAGGTTGATATTCGAGTCGCAACAAAGCAAGAGTTCTGCGTTGGAAGTTGGCACGATGCAACTTCATTTACCTTCAGATTCATTATGGAACTAAATAATTGTTATTATGTTCCGGTTCGATCGAAACATTATTTACGCTTCATGTTTGATGAGGCAAGGCTATGAGTCGAATATCAAGAATAATGGTTGTTCTTTGTATTTGAATGATATGTTTCACGGCTTTGCACCGCCCGGGGCAGGTTATTTATTTGAATCTTGATGGTGAGTCGGTTTATAACATAAATGTTAAAAGGTTGAAACCAAATGATCTGAATATGACTTACTTTTGGCATCGGCTTGGTCATATAAGTTGGAAAGCATGAAGAAGCTCCATGATGATGGACTCTAAATTCTTTCGACTTAGAGTCGTTCGAGACATCGAATCTTGCCTACTCGGCAAAATGACCAAGACATATTTTGCAAAGAGTTGCGAAAGGGCGTCGACTTGTTGGGACTAGTACATAGTGATGTATGTGGACCAATGAGCACGACGCCGAGGGTGGTTATGAGTACTTCATTACCTTCACGATGATTTGAGTAGGTATGGATATATCTACTTGATGAAACATAAGTCGGAAGCCTTTGAAAAGTTCAAAGAATTCGAATGAAGCAGAATCAACTCGGCAAGAAAATAAAGTTTCTTGATTGGACCGAGGAGGCGAGTACATGAGCCATGAGTTTGATGACCATCTGAAAAGTTGTGGAATAGTTCCTCAACTTACTCCGAGAACGCATACAAAGGAATGGTGTTTGGAAAGGCGGAATCGGACCTTGTTGGACATGGTACAATCAATGATGAGTCGGACATATCTGCCTTTATCATTTTGGGGTTATTGTCTAGAAACAGCGGAGTTCACACTAAACAAAGTACCATCAAAATTGGTAGAGAAGACACCGCATGAGATGTGGACAGCAAAAAGCCGAGTTTGTCTTTTCTTAAGATTTGGGGTTGTGAAGCTTTTGTCAGCGACTTGATCGGACAAGCTTCTGACCAAGTCGGATAAATGTATTTTAAATGGGTATCAGAAACCTTGGGTTACTACTTCTACAACCGAAGAGGGCAAAGTGTTTGTCGCTCGGGCGGTGTCTTCCTTGAGAAAGAGTTTCTCGGTGGGGAGTAAGTGGGAGCAGGTGCAACTCAAGAAATTCGAGAGGAATCGGCTAATAGCGAATCGGCAAAAACCTTGGAGGTTGAGCCGATCGTGGCGGTAATGACGGCACACATGACTACGAAGATCGGCAAGATTACGAAGTGTTCGTGATGTGTTCTTTGTTAGGTGATGAGCCGCAAATTATTCGAGCGATGGTGGGATCGATTCGAGTCATGGCTTGGAGCCATGAGATCCGAGATAAAGTCCATGGATGAAAATCAAGTTTGGAACTTGGTTGATCGCGAGACGGTGCAAGACCCGTCGAGTGCAAATGGGTCTTTAAGAAGAAACTGATATGGATGGAAATGTTTCAATCTATAAACGCCTTGTCGAAGGGGTTCCGACAAGTTCAAGGAGTTGATTACGACGAGACTTTCTCAGAGCGATGCTTAAATCAGTTCGGATCATGTTAGCTATAGCAGCCTATTTCGACTATGAGATATGGCGGATGGATGTCAAAAGCTTTCCTCAACGGAAATTTAACCGAGGACGTGTATATGATACAGCAGGGTTTTGTCGATCCGACTAATCTTGACAACGTATGCAAACTTAAATCCATTTATGGGTTGAAGCAAGCATCTCGGAGTTGGAATATTCGCTTTGATGAGGTATTCAAATCGTTTGGCTTCATCAAGAGTGATCATGATTCTTGTTTATACAAGAAGTTTAGTGGGAACAAAGTAAATTTTCTAATCTTATATGTGGATGACATATTACTGATTGGAAATGATGTCCAGATGTTGCAAGAAACCAAGGAATCATTGGAAAGGAGTTTCTCAATGAAAGACTTGGGTGAGGCAACATACATCCTCGGAATCCGGATCTATAGAGATAGATCAAGGAGGCTCATTGGATTGAGTCAGAGTACTTATTTGGACAAAGTGTTGAAGAAGTTCAACATGGAATCGTCTAAGAAGGGGTTCTTACCGATGTCCCATGGTGTAAAACTTAGCAAGACTCAGTGTCCTTCGACAACTGATGAGCGAAGTCGGATGAGTGCGATTCCATATGCTTCTGTAGTTGGATCCATCATGTACGCCATGATTTGTACTAGGCCGGATGTTTCCTATGCTCTAAGTGTTGTGAGAAGATACCAGGCTGATCTCGGAGATCCATCGGACATGACTAAAAATATCCTAAAGTACTTGAGAAGGACTAAGGATATGTTCTTGGTTTATGGTGGTGAAGATGAACTTAGTGTAAAGGGTTACGGATGCGAGTTATCTCACCGACTCGATGATTCTCGTTCGCAATCCGGATCGTGTTTATTATAAGCGGAGGTCTTTGAGCTGGAAAAGTTCCAAGCAAGAGGCGTATGCGTCACAATGTAGGTTGAGTATATTCTTTGCCTCGGGCGACAAGGAAGCTGCTGGATGAGGAATTTCCTCATGGATCTTGGTGTGGTTCACGGCTCGTCCAATCCGTTGGACGTGTATTGTGACAACAATGGTGCTATTTCACAAGCCAAGGAACCTAGACAACACCAGAAGAACAAGCACATACTCATGCGGTACCACCTAATTCGCCAGTTCGTGGATCAGGGTGATATCAAGTTATGCAAGGTACACACGGATGCAAATATTGCGGATTCGTTGACAAAGCCGTTACCCCAGCCGAAGCATGAGGCGCACCTGAGAGCCATGGGCATTAGATGCTTAGACATATGATGTCGGAAGATTGACTCTAGTGCAAGTGGGAGACTGCTGGGAATATATGCCCTAGAGGCAATCATGTATGATGAGATTTCCCATTGTATTCATAAAGTTATTAAGTAGTCCTTGTATAAACATCTGATGTGTATCATTGAATATGTGATTCAGTTGTGGAACTATGCATTCATGTTGTTTGTACTAAATATCCTTGGTCATTGAGGTTGTCCTGGACACACAACTTAGACCAATGTGAAAGTTGGCTTGATGACTCGGTTCCACTTGTCATGGGCATGGAGATGCTATTCCAACTTACACAGACTAGGCTAAAGAGTTTAGCGAGTCGGATTGACCCATATTGAGGTACAACGAACTAAGCTGCCATTTGTATATCTCAATCAATGTAATCCTTAGACTGAGGTTGTTGCATAGTCCGAGTTGAGGATCACCGACTTAGGTTACATCAACGCTGATCCGTAATCGCGATTATAAAGGCGAGTTCGGGTCGTGAGAATCAAGCTGCGTGATGTGAATAACCAAGATGGGATTTTGCTCCTCCACTCGGAGAGATATTCTGGGCCCTCTCGTGAGATATGATTCGAAAGCATGGCCATGCACGACTCGGTTAAGTGTTAAGAGGCGATCGACTAAGTTAGTCGGGTGAATCACTTATCTCGGATCGAGAAGAGAGTCGGACTATTTAAGGGATGACATATATTCGCCTATAGTCGACAAGGTATATCGTGAGGCAAAGGGACTCGGGCGTAAGTCGCATTGGAAAACAAGTCGTCATGACTCTTTGGTACTTGGGAGTCGGCACGTTACGCTAGGAGCCGATCGATTGATCGATTGTGAGTCGGACTCCAATCGTGTCCAAGTAACCATGAGCTGCGGTCACACACTTAGGCGGGAGCATGTTCGGATTGGATCTGAACATATAATCTGGTTGGGTTGGACCTAAACAGATTAGGGATGAGTTAGTGAGTTGGACTCACGGTGACTAGTTTTATATGGGCTTTAGTGAATGGGTCGTGCGAAGAGCCCACGTTCACTCCTATATATAGTGGAGCACGGTAACCCGGAAAGGTTAATCGTTGTTCGGTTAGGTCATTCCATGTGTTGAAACCCTAGCTCCACAGATCCAGCCGTAACGAACCTAGCGATTCGCGGCGCTCCTCCTAATGCGTGTGGATACCAACAGAGGTGTTGTGCGATCAGCACCGGGACGATCGGATCGTGAGGACTGCCTTTGCATCAAGCGGCGCTTCATCGCATGTCCCGCAACTGCGTCTAGTGGTAAATCTCGTGGCCTTCTACCTCATCTAGGTCTTGGGATCACCACGTTAGAGAAAAAGTTTTAGTTTTATCTCTGCGTGGCCCAACAGTTGACACATGTCATCACCACATATTTTAGTCCATGGTAATGTGATTTAAAGTGGTGTCACAATTTAATAAGGTTTAACCTTTTATTTTACTTAAATAAAGTGACTGGAAATGCCTATGTGGCATTCTTTTATTACTTGAACATTATTTCTATAAGTAAACCCAAATGTTTTTATATATTCTGAAAGGTATGATCAAATGTGATTTTTGAGAGTTGGAATCAACTCAAAAGCTATTATGGTTTAAATTTGAAAAATGTTTGAATGCAGAAAAGCTTCTGCCTTGTTATTTTTACCAAGATTGCTCTATAGATTCAAATGATTTTAATCCAATTGGCTTGTATTAAGCATTTCAATATCTTTCTAAAAAAATTGGTTTCATTCAATTTGGTTCACTGAATCGAGCTGGGTTGATTTTTGAAACTAGGTGTAGAAGTGTGTTTGAATGAAAATGGAAAAATCCAAATTCAAACGAGTGGGTTGCGCGGGAACTGCTAACGGGCCGGCCCAGTGTCACTCCATGGCGTGGGGCTCAACTAACAGGGGGGTTCCACCAGTCAGTGGCTCTTTAAACACGAAGCGGTACGGAGCAATATCGGCCACACGATCTAAGTCTAATCGAACGGCTGCTACTCATCGTCCACGTCGGGCGGCGCCGGCGAGACAGAAACCTAACGCGGAAGGTGGGGGTCATCGGGGGATCACTGGGCTCGAGGCTCGTCGATGCTTGGCGAGCAGCGAAGTCGGCGAACCTCCCGGTACCGGCAGCTTCTCTGGGTGGATGAAATTGGACGCCCTTCTTCTCCAGGGCGGCTCTGCCAAATTCGGCCAGTGATGCTCGCCTTGCTCCGGGAACGGTGTGGAACAATCAGTGAGGAGAGGGGAGTAGAATGGTGTGAAGAGTTTGAGCTGGGGTGGCCTCTATTTATAGTCTCGACGATGAGACCGAACGGGATGGGCAGGCGACGGTGGCGACATGGCTATGGGCTGCTAGAGGCATGGCCGGCGGTGGCGATCGATCGGTGGTCTCCTGGCGATGCTCTACGACTTTAATGCGCGTGTAGGGGTGGTGGCAAACGGTCGGGAACGCACGATGCTCTGCGAGGCAGAGGCGGCGAACTTGACGGCGAGCGGTGGCTACGGGGCATGGGGAGGCGAACGGGGATGTCTGGCGGTCTCCTGGGACGGTGGTGATCGTGTATGCACGCGGCGAGGGCGCCGCGATGCGTGGGCGTGTCGAGGTGGCGCTCACTGCGCCCGGCATGGTTGGCAGAGGCACGGGCGCGGCGTTCCTGGGTGCTCTGGTCGATATCTTCGAGGCAGGGATGGTCGAGAGGGGGCGGTGAGGCATGGGTGATCTCCCAGACAAGGTTGGCACGGCTAGTTCCTCTCCTAGCTTGCTGTCTACACTTGGGTGGCATGGGTGGCTTCGGCTATTCACCATTGATGATATTGCCAAGCTTACAGTGGTGCTAGATGTTTACAGCTAGATGATCTACTAAACCCTAGTAGCAACCAGAGAGGGAACAAGTTAGGCTCAAATCACTGCTCCAAATAGTGTTTGGGTTTTATTTGATTTGCATCTGCAAGGTGTTTGATGAAATGGCCGCAAGAACTCAAGTTTTGAATTTTGAAAAGATTTTTGGTGGGGGTGCTAGGCATGTGCTGGTGAGTCTGTAGATGCTTGGGTTTTGAAAGTTGAGCTTGTTTGAGTGGTTTTTGAAAAAGTGGGATCTTACCATATGATATAGATTCAATTTTAAACTGTCCTTTAAACTATGCATTCAAATGTTTTTGGATGATCACAAGGTGGGCCTTGGTACTTTGTTATGAGTACTATCAAGGGGTGCAAAGATCCAAACAAGTTTCTGTTAAGTTTTGAACGTGAGAGACAGCCAAAGTAGGCATGGGAGTTAAATTGGCCAAAGTGACCATTCCCTTATTTTGTTTGTTTTGATTTATTTGTCTTTGGGAAAAGTGTGGGGATTGTTTAGATGATGTTTAATTTCACCTAAGAATACTTTTACAAGCAAAGAAACACACAATCATGGCAATTCAAAAGAATCCAAAATGGAATACATACACACATGCATGCTTTCATATTTTTATTTAGAAAAGTTTTTGTTAACCCTAATTTTGATGCATAGAGTTTGATGATTCTAGTTTAATATTTTTGGGATGTTACAAACCTTCCCCCCTTAAACAAAATCTCATCCCGAGATTTGAAAAAGGATGACAAGATTACCTAGGATTTGAAGAGATCGGGAAACTCCGTCCTGATGTGATCTTCGTGCTCCCAGGTAGCTTCCTCTTCTGTGTGGTTGCTCCACTGAATTTTGAGAAACTTGATGCTTTGGGTTCTGGTGGTTCTGAAAGCTTCTTCCAAAATACGGATGGGTACTTCGGGATAGGTCAGGTCATCGTTGATCTCTATGGTCCGGTGATCGATATTCTTGAACACTTCGGTCTTCTCTGGAACTTCGAGGCACTTGCGAAGTAATGAGATATGGAACACATTGTGCACGGCTGACATTTCGGGCAGTTCCTATTAATATGACACTTCTCCTCGATGGTTTAGAATCTTGAAGGGTCCGATATATCTGGGGGTTAACTTTCCTTTGAGTTGGAAACGCTGCATTCCCTTCAATGGCGACACTTTCAGATACACAAAATCTCCTATGTTGAAGGCGAGGTCTCGACGTCTCTTGTCGTGTAACTCTTCTGTCTAGACTGGGCTGTCTTGAGGTGCTCACGAATCTTGTGAACCTTCTCTTCTGCTTCTCGTAGGATATCGGGTCCGAAAATCTGACTCTCTCCTACTTCAGACCAATTCAAAGGGGTGCGACACTTCCTTCCTTACATAAATTCAAATGGGGCCATTTACAAACTAGCTTGATAACTGTTGTTGTACGAAAATTCTGCAAACGGCAGATAGTCTTCCCACTTAGATCCATATTCTAACACACATGCTCTCAGCATATCTTCGAGTATTTGATTTACTCGCTCCGTTTGTCCATCGGTCTGAGGGTGATACGCGGTACTAAAATCTAGTCGGGTTCTTAAACCTTCTTGGACTTTCTTCCATAATCTCGAGGTAAACTGAGTTCCTCGATCCGATACGATGTTCTTGGGGACTCCGTGCAAACTGACGATTCTAGAGATGTATAACTCCGCTAGCTTCGAACTCTGATATGTGGTCTTGACGGGTAAGAAATGGGCGACTTTGGACAATCTGTCCACTATGACCCAGATAGAGTCATTTCCCCTACTAGAAGTAGGCAATCCGGTGATAAAGTCCATTCCAACGGAATCCCATTTCCATTCTGGAATCTGCAAGGGTTGCAATAATCCAGCGGGTCTTTGATGTCCAGCCTTGACTCACTGACATGTATCACACTTGGCGATATAACTCCCGATTTCTCTCTTCATCTTATGCCACCAAAATTGCTCTTTCAAATCTTGATACATCTTAGTTCCTCCGGGGTGGATAGAATAAAGAGTATCATGAGCTTCTTTGAGAATAACTTCTTTCAACTCAGAATTTGCTGGTACACAAAGGCGTCCTTTGTACCACATAACTCCTTCTTTGTCTTCGGTGAATCCAGGTACTTTGCCTGTACCGATACGACGCTTAATTCCGTCAATACTAGTGTTTCCCTTCTGCGCTTCTTTGATCTGGCTGATCAAAGTGGGTTGAAGTTCTATGCTAGCCAAAAATCCTTCACTCACTAATTCCATTCGAAAATCTTCCATCTCTTTGTTCAAACTTGGTTGCTCCTTCAAAATCATGGAGTTCAAGCGGAACGGCAATCTGCTAAGGGCATTTGCTACCACGTTGGCTTTAGCAGGGTGATAGTGAATGTCCAGATCGTAATACTTGATTAACTCAATCCATCTTCTATGTCTCATATTCAGCTCCTTCTGAGTGAATATATACTTCAGGCTCTTGTGATCCGAATAAATCTCACAACGGTTTCCCATGAGGTAATGCCTCCATGTCTTCAGGGCTAGAACTACGGCTGTGAGTTCGAGGTCATGGGTTGGGTAATTTTGCTCATGTTGCTTCAGTTGTCGAGATAGATAAGATATAACTTTGCCTTCTTGCATTAGCACACAACCGAGACCGATCTTGGATGCGTCACAAAACACGTCAAAGGGCTTCGTGATATCCGACATGATTAAGATTGGGGCTGAAATCAATATCCTTTTGAGTTCTTGAAAACTCGCTTCACATTTGTCAGTCCATTCAAACTTCTTGTCCTTCTTCAGCAATTAGGTCATGGGTCTGCCGATACTCGAGAATCCTTCTACGAACTTGCGGTAATATCCCGCCAATATGAGAAATGCACGAACTTGGGTTTGAGTGGTTGGGGCTTGCCAATCTTCGACATCTTTCACTTTTGCAGGATCAACGGCAATTCCTCCAACTGATACAATGTGACCAAGGAATCCTACCTCCTGTAACCAGAATTCACATTTGCTAAACTTGGCATACAATTGATGCCCTCTAAGGGTTCCAAGAATGGTCCTTAGGTGTAGCTCATGTTCTTCTTCCGATTTGGAATAAATCAGAATTTCATCGATGAAAACAACGATAAACTTATCCAGGAAGTCCATAAAAATCTTATTCATGAGATTCATGAAATAAGCGGGGGCATTGGTTAATCCAAAATACATAACGGTATACTCGTATAATCCATATCTGGTGGTAAAGGCAGTCTTTGGAATATCCTCTGCACGAATTTTGAGTTGATGATAGCCAGTCCTAAGATCAATCTTAGAAAACACTTTGGCACCGATCAACTGACCAAAGAAATCTTCTATCTTGGGCAAGGGGTACTTGTTTTTGATGGTGACATCATTCAACTTTCGATAATCCGTACACAAATGGTTACCTCCATCTTTATTGTCCACAAACAAAACAGGTGATCTCCATGGTCACGCACTTGGTTGAATCAATCCAATTTTCAACATGGAATACAGTTGCTTCTTCAGTTCTGCTAGTTCCGACGGGTTCATACTATAGGGTCTCTGGGCTATGGGTCCTGTTCCGGGGATTAGTTCGATGATAAACTCGATATCCCGATCTGGGGGCATACCGGGCAAAACATCTGGAAATACATCGGGGTATTCACAGACTATCCGGACTTGGTAAATGGTAGGTTAGGCTATACTCTTCTTGCACTTGAATTGACGAGGTAAGGTTTCAGATATATGCTCGACTGATATTCCGGCTGTACTGGTCATGGTGATGGCTTTCTTGGCACAGTCAATCAATCCTTTATGTTTGGACATCCAATCCATTCCTAGTACTGTAGGGGTTCGTAGCATGGAAAACAAAAATTTTCTATCGCATACAAACAAACAAGCCAAGATCTATCTACTAGATTGTAGCAACGAGTCGATGGAGGAACTCACCCTCGAAGATTCCAAAGTGGTTAACGAGAGCGGATTCTCGTGGGTGATGTAGTCGTACTCTTCCCGATCTCAAGATCGTGTAGACGATCCTTCCAGGTATCACGTTAAAGCGCTTCCGCGATCGGTCACACGTTCGGTACTCGACGAAGACCTTCCTCTCCCTTGTTCCAAAGGCAGCGGAGGTTGTAGCACTCTCCTCGCAATTCCCGGCGGCGTGGTAGTGCCTAAGTAGAGGAGATCCCGAGGCTTCGTAAGCCGGTGCAGTATGGTGGAGCTTATGAGAGAGGATTAGTGGCCTAGTAATTAGACACACCAATTAGAGGCTCTAAACCAATTAGAAGGCTCTAAAACCTGGCTAAAGCAATTAGAAGCTCTAAACCAAAACAGCTCTAAACGGAGATCTAGAGTAGAAAGTAAAGCGTCTATGGGAGCCCCTGCCCTCCTTTTATGGGAGGGTGTTCCTTGGCGCCTTGAGGAGGAGGAGTCCTCCCCAACTCGGCCTAGGTGGCGCCCGGCTGGAGTCCTACTCCTCCTCGGGTTGGTTCCAACTCCTCTTGCTTGTTTCCCACAGTTTCTTGTTTTGGGTTTGACTTTCAAAGCTGGACATTTGACTTCTGTTTTAGGATTCAATTTAATCCTTTATTTGGGACAGCAACACTTAGTACATGATGCAATCATTCAATGATCAATGACACATTCATGTACCCTTCCCCCAGTCTTGGGACAATCGAACCTTCTAGAACATTCGATGAAAACACGGAATCATTCCCGAACTCGAAACGGGACTTTCCTTATATGAATCTTATTCTCCGGACCATTCCGGATCACCTCGTGATATCCGGATCCCATCCGAGACTCGAACAACATTCGGTCTCTTTCTCATAATACCATAACTACTCAAACAACGTGAATCCTTAAGTGTGTCTCCCTACGGTTCGTGAATTATGCGACATGATCGAGACACTTCTCGAACAATAACCAATAGAGGAATCTGGAAATTCATATGGCTCCCACATATTTCTCGATTACTTTGCGATCGAATGAACCACTTACATACGATACCAATTTCCCTTTGTCTCACGATATGTTACTTACCCAAGGTTATGATCGTCGGTATCTCTGCATACCTAGTTCAACCTTATTCTTGATAAGTACTCTTTTCGTTCGTGATATGTGATCCCTTGACCAAGTCACATGCTTGCAAGCTAATTGGATGACATTCACCGAGAGGGCCAGTATATCTATCCGTCATGTGGATGGACAAATCCCACTCTTGATCCATGTGTCTCAACCAATACTTTCCGAACACTCAATGCCACTTTTATAACCACCCTGTTACGGTGTGGTGTTTGATGTCATCAAACCATCCATCCGTAAAGGTGATATGCATGATCTCATGGTGAAGGAATTAGGTTACTATGTATCGAAAGCATATAGCAATTGAACTAATGAAATGACTTGATCTTTATGCTACGCTTATCTATAGGAGTATGTCCACCATATCATTCTCCTAACGATATGATCTTGTTGTTGATAACATCTCAATGTTCATGATAGGAAACCACAATCATTAATCAACCAACAAGCTGAAGTATAGAGGCTATACTAGGGACTTCAAATTAAGTTTACAAATCACACAAGTATCAATGTTTCCTTGTTAATACTATTATAGCATGAATGCAAACATTTATCATAAACACAAAGATATAATAATAACTACATTTATTATTGCCTCTAGGGCATATCTCCAACAGTCTCCCACTTGCACTAGAGTCATCTAATCTAGATTACATGGTAATATACCGAACACCCATGGTTTGGTGTTGGTCATGTTTGCCCTCGGGAGAGGTTTAGTCAACGGATCCGCCACATTCAGATCTGTGTGTACTTTGCAAATCTTTATATCCCCATCCGGATATGTTCTCGAATAGCGTGAAAGCGACTTGATATGCTTGACTTCTTGTGTGACCTTGGTTCTTGCGCATTGGCTATGGCGCCCATGTTATCACGATAGATAGACATTGGGTCCAGCGCACTTGGAACCACACCCGGCTGTAATGAACTCCTTCATCCATATCGCTTCTTGTGAAGCCTCGAAGCACCATGTATTCCGATTCATTGAAGATCTCGCCACAACGCTTTGCTTTGCACTCCTCCATTAGCTTCTTTCATTCAAAATAAATACGTATCAGTTGTGATTTAGAATCATCCGGATCGGTGTTCCAACTAGCATCGGTGTAACCATTAACAACGAGCTGTTCATCACCTCCATAAGAAAGAACCATATCCTTAGTTCTTCTCAAGTACTTAAGGATGTTTTTGACATTGTCCAATGATCCACTCTGGATCACTTTGATATCTGCTAGTTAAACTAACGACATATGCAATGTCGGGTCTAGTACATAGCATGGCATACATTAGAGATCCTATGGTGAGGCATGAGTCTTACTCATCCTTTCTCTATCTTACTGCCGATGTCGGACTTTGAGTTTTACTCAAGGTCGTATTGAGCAACATGGGCAAGAACCCTTTCTTGCTTTCATCCATTCCAAATCTCTTTAGAACTTTGTCCAAATATGTACTTTGTGACAATGATATTTGGCGTTCGATCTATCTCTATAAATCTTTATGCCTAATATGTAAGCTGCTTGCCAAGATCCTTCATTGAAAAACTATTATTCAAATATTCCTTGACACTATTAAGAAGGTCTACATCATTCCCAATCAACAATATGTCATCCACATACAGTATTAAGAATGCTCTGAGCTCCCACTCACTTTCTTGTAAATACAAGCTTCTCCATAAGTTTGTATAAAACCAAAACTTTTGATTACCTTATCAAAGCGTTGATTCCAACCGGGATGCTTGCTTCAATCCATAGATGGACCGTTGAAGTTTGCATACCTTGTTAGCATCTATAGGATCGACAAAACCTTTGGGTTGCATCATATACAACTCTTCATCAATGTCTCCATTGAGGAATGCTGTTTTGACATCCATCGCCATATCTCATAATCATAATATGCAGCGATTGCTAACATAATCCTCACAGACTTTAGCTTCGCTTGGTGAGAAAGTCTCATCGTAGTCAACTCCTTGAATTTGTCGAAACCCTTTTGCGACAAGTCGAGCTTTATACGATAACATTACCATCAAGATCATTTTCTTCTTGAAAATCCATTTGTTCTCGACCTTCCGGCCATCCAGTAAGTCCACCAAAGTCCATACTTGGTTTTCGTACATGGATCCAATCTCGGTTCATGGCTTCTTGCCATTTATTGGAATCTGGGCTCATCATCGCTTCCTCATATGTCTGGGGTCATCGGTGTTGTCCACCACCATGACATTCATAACGGAATCATACCAATGCAGGTGAATGCAGTTCTCGTTGACCTCGAGGCTCTGTAGTAACTTCAGAAGTTTCATGATCATCATCATTAGCTTCCTCCTTATTGGTGCGGGCACCACAGAACTTCTTCCGGTCTTTGCGCTACTGCAATTCGAGAGAAGGTTCAACAACCTCGTCGAGTTCTACTTTCCTTCCAGTCACTTCTTTCGAGAAATTCCTTCTCTAGAAAGGATCCATTCTTAACAACGAATGTTTTGCCTTGGATCTATGATAGAAGGTATACCCAATAGTTTCCTTGGTATCCTATGAAGACGCATTTTTCCGCTTTGGGTTCAAGCTTGTCCGGTGTAACTTCTTTACATAGGCATCCCCAAACTTTAAGGAGCGACAATTTAGGTTTCTTCCCAAACCATAATTCATACGGTGTCGTTTCAGCGGATTTAGGCGGTGCCCTATTTAAAGTGAATGCGGCTGTTTCTAATGCATAACCCCAAAATGATAGCGGTAAATCTGTAAGTGACATCATAGAGCGAACCATATCTAAGAGAGTTCGATTCTGACGTTCGGATACACCATTACTGTTGTGGTGTTCCGGCGGTGTCAATTGTGAAAGTATTCACTTCTTTAAATGCTCGCCAAACTCGTAACTTAGATATTCACCTCCACGATCGAGCGTAGAAATTTAATCTTCTTGTTCGTTGATTCTCTACCTCACTTTGAAACTCCTTAAACTTCTCGAAAGTTTCGGACTTGTGTTTCATGAAATAGATATACCCATATCTACTCAAGTCATCCGTGAAGGTAAGAACATAACGATAACCACCGGTGACGCTAC
This sequence comes from Avena longiglumis, assembly GCA_030063025.1. NCBI lineage: Eukaryota > Viridiplantae > Streptophyta > Magnoliopsida > Poales > Poaceae > Avena > Avena longiglumis. The sequence continues at coordinate 98,367,886 of CP125976.1, read as the reverse complement.
ACTCATTGGACCACACATCGGTATGTATGATTTCCAATAAGTCCGTAGCTCGCTCCATCATACCTGAAAATGGAGTCTTAGTCATTTTACCCATCGGACATGCTTCGCATCTTTCAAGTGATTCAAAATCAAGTGATTCAAGAAGTCCATCGAATGGAGTTTCTTCATACGTTTCACTCGATGTGACCAAGAGCGATTGCCACATATAGGTGAATTATCGCTTGATTTCAAGCGTTTAGCCTCAATGTTGTTGATATGTATTTCCACTATCGAGATTCAATAAGAATAGACCATCTATCAAAGGTGCATGTCGTAAAACATATTACTCATATAAATCGAACAACCATTATTCTCGACTTAAACAAGTAACCGTCTGCAATAAACAAGATCTGAGATAATGTTCATGCTCAACGCGGGCACTAAATAACAATTATTTAAGTATAAAACTAATCCCGATGGTAGATGAAGAGGTAGTGTGCCGAGCGATCACATCAACCTTTGATCCGTTTCCCAGCATCGTCACCTCGTTCCTCGCTAGCTTCCGTTTATTCTGCGCACATTTGAGTTACAAATATGAGCAACCGAACCCGATCAAATACCGAGCACTACTACGGTACTAGTGAGATACACATCAATAACATGTATATCGGATATACCTTTCTTCTTGATGTTGCCGTTCTTGAGATCCGCCAAGTACTTTGGGCAATTCCGCTTCGATGACCTTCTCCCTTGCGTAAAGCACTCGGTTTGTGCTTGGGTCAGCCTTGGTCTTCTTCGTCGGCGTGGGTTTTCTTACCACCCTTCTTGAAGTGTCCTTTGCTTAGACTTGCCTTTCTTGAATTTGGTGGTCTTATTGACCAACAACACTTGGTGCTCTTTCTTGATCTCCACTTACGCAGATTTTAACATGGCAAAGAGTTACGCAGCGTCTTGTTCATGTTACGCATGTTGTAGTTCATCACAAAGTTCTTGTAACTTGGTGGTAGTGATTGTGGGACACGGTAAATCCCCAAAGCATTAGGAATCACTATACCCAAGCTTTGAAGTTTATTTGCGTGCCCGGACATCTTAAGCACATGCTCAGCTTGAGCTGCCTTCTTCCATCTTGCGGTTAAAGAACTTTTTGAAGCCTCATAGCTTTCAATTGCCGCATGAGTCTCAAAAATTAATTTGAGATCCTCGACAATATCATGTGGGTCCGACTCTTCAAACCTTTTAAGCTCATTCTAAACCATACAAGATAGCACACTGAACTATGGATCTTGATTCTTAGGCGAGGTAAACATTCTTTACTTCGCCGGGCGTTGGCTGCGGTGGGTCACCAATGGTGCATCCAAAGACATAGGTCAAATTACCAGGTGAGGACAATCCTCAAATTGCGGAACCAATCTGCAAAGTTGCTTCCATTGTTTTCAACTTTTCTTTCTCTAGGAACGCATTAAAATTGATGGTAGGGGCTGCCATTGATCTACAACATATTTGCAATAGTTTAGACTAAGTTTATGACAAATTGAGTTCAAATTAATTAATGAAATTAAACTAGGTGAACTCCCTCAAAACAATATCCCTCACATTGTTTTAGTGATCACACGAACCAAATCCACCACATCACCGATCATCACGAGAGTTGATATAGTTTCAATGGCGAACAATCATCATGTTCATCATATCTACTATACGATTCATGCTTTACCTTTCGGTAATCCGTGTTCGAGACCATGTGCATACATGCTAGGCTCGTCAAGATCAAACCTTAGTTTCGCATGAGCAAATCTGGCTTGCTCACGTTGTATACACTTGCGGAATCTAGAACACCCGATCATCACGTGGTGCTTGAAACAACAAGCTTTAGCAGTGCTAACTAAGGGTGAACACTTTATGATTTGAAATTGATGTGCATGAGGGATCATCTTATAATGCTACCGTCGTCTACAAAGCAATACAAGATGCATAAAGGATTAACATCACATGCAATTCAATATATATGTGATATGATATGGCCTTTCTACTTCGTGCCTTGATCTCCATCTTCAAGCGAACATGATCTCCATCATCACGGCATTGCATCAAGGTCAATGGCTTCTCCATGGTTGTCGTCCACGGCTTCAACTATTACAACTACTTTGAATAGACACGCGGTCTTAACATAAATTAAAGACAACCATATGGCTCCTGCGGTTGTCGACTTACAATAAGGAACATTGCATACATCGAATATAATCACAATCATGGCCATATCATCCATCACCCACCTGCAAAACAAAGTTAGGCGCTTCTACTTTCTTTGCATATTTTACGTGGTTTGGGGCTTTCAATAAGTGTCGTTCTAACTTACGAACAAGAACCACAACATTGATACTAGCATTGTTGATCACCCGTTGTAAATTGGATCTTAACTATGCTAGGAGAAACATGCACCATAAAGCCACTTATGCAATACAAGTTACATGTCAAGCGTGGAGCAAGTCTCATGAACGATGTCATGTAAGGTTAGCCCGGCCGCTTCATCCCAACATACCGCAAGATGCAAAGTACACAAAAGCAATCTACAATAAAAGCATCAACGCCCACAATGACCATTGTGTTCTACTCTGTGCAGATCTACATATAGACACGGCTCGATACCCTTGTAGGGTTCGTAGCATGGAAAACAAAATTTTCTATCGCATACAAACAAACAAGCCAAGATCTATCTACTAGATTGTAGCAACGAGTCGATGGAGGAACTCACCTCGAAGATTCCAAAGTGGTTACGAGCGGATTCGTGGGTGATGTAGTCGTACTCTTCCCGATCTCAAGATCGTGTGACGATCCTTCGGTATGCCACGTTCGGCAGCGCTTCCATGATCGGTCACCGTTCGGTACTCGACGAAGACCTTCCTCTCCCTTGTTCCGGTGGCAGCGGAGGTTGTAGCACTCTCCTCGCAATTCCGGCAACCTGTAGTGGTGCAGGAGTAGAGGGAGATCATGAGGCTTCGCCTTAAGCGGTCTTGGTATGGTGGAGCTTATGAGAGAGGATTAGTGGCCTAGTAATTAGACACACCAATTAGAGGGCTCTAAACCAATTAGAAGGCTCTAAACTGTTGGCTAAAGCAATTAGAAGCTCTAAACCAAAACAGCTCTAAACCGGAGATCTAGAGTAGAAAGTAAAAGCGTCTATGGGAGGAGCCCTGCCCCTCCTTTTATGGGAGGGGTGTTCCTTGGCGCGCCAGGGGAGGGAGGGAGTCCCTCCCCAACTCGGCCTAGGGCTGGCGCCGGCCTGGAGGAGTCCTACTCCTCCTCCAGGTTGGTTCCAACTCCTCTTGCTTGTTTCCCACAGTTTCTTGTTTTGGCAGTTTGACTTTCAAACTGGACATTTGACTTTTCTGTTTTAGGATTCAATTTAATCCTTTATTTGGGACAGCAATAACACTTAGTACATGATGCAATCATTCAATGATCAATGACACATTCATGTACCCTTCCCCGGTCTTGGACAATCCGAACCTTCTAGAACATTCCGATGAAAACACGGAATCATTCCCGAACTCGAAACGGGACTTTCCTTATATGAATCTTATTCTCCGGACCATTCCGGATCACCTCGTGATATCCGGATCCCATCCGAGACTCGAACAACATTCGGTCTCTTTCTCATAATACCATAACTACTCAAACAACGTCGAATCCTTAAGTGTGTCTCCCTACGGTTCGTGAATTATGCGGACATGATCGAGACACTTCTCCGAACAATAACCAATAGAGAATCTGGAAATTCATATGGCTCCACATATTTCTCACGATTACTTTGCGATCGAATGAACCACTTACATACGATACCAATTTCCCTTTGTCTCACGATATGTTACTTACCCAAGGTTATGATCGTGGTATCTGCATACCTAGTTCAACCTTATTCTTGATAAGTACTCTTTTCTCGTTCCGTGATATGTGATCCCTTGTGACCAAGTCACATGCTTGCAAGCTAATTGGATGACATTCCACCGAGAGGGCCCAGTATATCTATCCGTCATGTGGATGGACAAATCCACTCTTGATCCATGTGTCTCAACCAATACTTTCCGAACACTCAATGCCACTTTTATAACCACCACATTACGGTGTGGTGTTTGATGTCATCAAAGCATCCATCTGGTAAAGGTGATATGCATGATCTCATGGTCGAAGGAATTAGGTTACTATGTATCAGAAAGCATATAGCAATTGAACTAATGAAATGACTTGATCTTTATGGTACGCTTATCTATAGGAGTATGTCCACCATATCATTCTCCTAACGATATGATCTTGTTGTTGATAACATCTCAATGTTCATGATAGGGAAACCACAATCATTAATCAACCAACAAGCTAGTGAAGTATAGAGGCTATACTAGGGACTTCAAATTAAGTTTACAAATCACACAAGTATCAATGTTTCCTTGTTAATACTATTATAGCATGAATGCAAACATTTATCATAAACACAAAGATATAATAATAACTACATTTATTATTGCCTCTAGGGCATATCTCCAACAAGTACTACTTCCAAACCTTTAGTTCCGAGTACTATCAGGTTAGCATAAAAATCTATGCCATGGATTCGAATAGGGACGGCTTTGCAAATTTTCCTAGCCTTGGTGGTTGAACCGGGAATTTGGACGATCATAACATGCTTCAGTTTTGTTGGTTGAATCTTACTAGTGCAGGCAAATTCTTCGGTGAAAAATGAATGCGATGCACCAGAATCAAACAACACTCTTGCAAGTAATCTTGGATTGACAAAACATACCCGACGTCGGCGCTTCTGAGCTTCTTGACATGCATGAAAAAAGGCGGCCGTTGCGGTTGAGTGAATTCCACAGGAAAATCTTCTTCCGGGCTGAACACGGCTGCTTCTTTGGTGGGGCATTGGCATTGGCTGTGGCATTCTTCTTGTTGGGGCACTTTCGTTGGAATAGTGGCCTTTATTTCCACATCATAACAAGTCACTTGTGACTTGTCCTTTCTTCTGTGAGCCTGACATTGCTTCAAGTCCTCGGGGCAGTGTTGGTGTTGGCGGCAGCATTGTTGTTGTTGTTGAACTTAGGTGGGGCACGGTTGAAATTGTTAGAGTTGCCGGGGTTGTTGTGATTTCCTCCGGGCCTAGGGTTTCCACGGTTGGGATAGGTCGGACGGTTCATCGGGGGTCTGTTGGTTCTCGGGAAAAATCCTGGAGATGGGTTAGGGCTATACTTTGGGGTCTGATGGGTTCCTGGTTGATGCATCATGCAACGCTTGCGGTTATCATTGGCTTGGTTGATCTTTCCTTCCATCTGGATAGCAGAGTCAACAAGGGCTTCAATATCAGCAAAGGGTATATTGACTAACACAGTCTGCATCTCATCGTGCAGACCATTCAAGAATCTCTCCTTCTTCTTGGCTTCGGTGTCGATCTCATCCGGGGCATACCTAGCTAATGACAATAATTTGTCACGGTATTCCACTACGGTCATCCTTCCTTGCTTGATTCTGAACTCAACTCTCATCCTCTTGATCAAACCTGGTGGCACATGGGTTACTTGAACTTGACTTTGAATTCCTCCTCGGTCATCATCATCCTCGCCCTTCGAACAACACTCCACCATGCTCGCATCTCGCATCTCGGCTAGATAATGGGTGGCAAACAGAACTTTCGTTAGCTTCCACTCCGCCACTTCTAGGTTATTTTCCATGGTTTGCAGCCAATCATCGCCTAAGGGCTAAGGGCTCTTCCGACTTAGTGAAAACAGGTGGGTTGGTGTTCTGGAAATTCTTGAGCTTAGATCCATGGTTGTCCTGGTTTCCGTGGCCTTGATTGTTGTGGGCTAGCTGAGCTATCTTTTGAAGGGTGGCTAGGTTGGCTTGACGTTCCGCTCTTTCAGCTTCGCGGTCAGAAACCAACATTTGCAGGATCTCTAACATCGGGTCCAGGGATGAACCACTTCCTCCACGTGGCATCTGAAGATTGATATAGATCATGAGAAAAGAAGGAAATTTCTAAGGTTTTGGGACTTTGAAAAGTTTTTAAAGTTTGACTCGGATTTTTCTAGCAACTTGCTTTTCATTCATTCATTCATAGCACACGATACAAACACACACCACAACAAGGTAAACAGATGATTTTAGGAACCATTCTGGAAACTACGATACAGTGGGACCGAATACTACTCACTACGCTAGTGCTCAAGTGCTACTACTCCTCGGAGTCGGTGTAGTCGTCATCCTCATTATCCTCATCGTCATTGATGAAGGCATAATCATCCTCATCGGTGAAGAAATCCATAGCCTAATCCTCCAGAAAATCATCATCATCGCGGAGATAGGATTAGGGGTCTCCACGAAGATCCTCTCCGGCATTCTCCCTTTCTTCCAACTCCATGTCTCTCTCGTGGATGGTCTCCTCCAAAGACGATATATGGTGGCGAAGACGGGCAACGATGCGCTCCTTCTTATCGAGATGACGATGGCGAGACTCGCGATCCTTTGCTAACATGGCGATGGTCTGATCCTTCGTCTTGATAATGGCGGACTTGTGGTTGGAGTAGTCACGGCAATTATCCAACTCCTGCTGACGATCGTACATCATGAAGCTAAGGTGGTCCAATTGGGTCTTGAGCTCGTGGTGGTATGGGGCTTCCAGTGGCTGTCCATTAGCATCACGCCTTGGGCAAAATTCAAAGCGGGTACCCTTGATCTGTTTGATACTCTGCCCACACAGACGGGCAAGACCTTCCTGCATGGCCCTGGCAAGTCCATCGAGCCAGTTGTTCTCTCATAAGGTAAACTGAATTCCCTCAGCAGTGGGAGGTTCAATCTTTCCTCGGAGACTTGCAACAATTAGCCACTACAGATCTTCTCCTCCTTGATCATTGAGCTGAGCTCCGAAGAACTCGGGGTGCGGATGCTCCAGAAGTTCCGAAAGCTGGTCCAAATCCCTCTCAAAGATAAGGTCTCCTCCATTTCCCAACTAGTAAAACTTGCTGTACTTCACGTCCATCTAAAAGAATATAAGATGAGTAAGTTAGTAGAGTGATCAAGTGTGTCAATTTTTATGTATTTTGCAAGAGTTTTTGAGGAACATGAATTTTCATGAAAGAATCAAAGTGATAAGAATGGGAATAAGTTTTTGTAAATATTTGCTTTCTTTTGTTTTGAAACTAAGTTTTTGATTCCAAACGTCCATTCTAACTAGGGTGTCCTATGGTCAGGATGGCTCTGATACCAACTTGTCAACACCCGGATTTTTAATCCCAGATGCCTGTTATGACATACATCGCAATCCCAGGATTACCATTTTTGCGAGACATAACAGAATTGGATACCACAGTACATCATTACAAACCATACATAAGGTCTTACACAAATAAGGATCCCATGATCCAGTTCTTAATACAATTCAAGCAGCGTAAATACGTAATAATAACGGTAGCGTGGTAAGCTTCATCTTGAGGTCACGAGGCAATCTTGACGATGGGAGATGATCCTAGTTGTCGTAACCTTCCTGGGGTCCATCCTCCAGGTACTCCTCTTCATAGTCTGGCCACGGGAATAGCCAGGGACAAAGCCATGAGTACTCTTTAAGTACTCGCAAACTAATACTAACAAGTGAAGGGGGTTTTTGTAATAGGACACTAAGCTCTAGGGTTGTTTTGCAAAAAGCCAGATTTACCTCTACTAAGTTCAGAAGCAATAGAAAGCTAGTCAAATTTTATAACACCTAAGTGGGAACTTGAATTTCATATCACAACTCTGTTGTGGTCAATTCAAAGTCTCAATTCATTTCACAAGTCATTTTGAAAACATCTGACGGGGGAACAGTATGGCCACTCCAACTGTCCATAACCTCGGACGCGGCTATTCGAATATTTGACACTCTACAGAGATTTTACACTTTCACCACAACATTCTATACATCCGTCAGGAACAAATCCTGAATTCACCATACTCAGTATGCGGATAATCAATCCTAACCTTTCAATTACACGTCCTAGTATAAGCACCTCTCCTGTGAGTTTGGCCTCCCAACTGTGGCATCCCGCAAAACCACTACTAGAAAATCGCGTTGAATTTGTGCATTGCATCGTCATCATCATGCATTGTTTGCCAAAACTATGTTTGCAAAACCCGTCTTTGTTTTCCAAACGCCCCATTCTTATTCAAGCAAAACGGGTCCCCGGAATATTTTGTTTTGGCCGCTGTTGGTTTGCACACGGCCCGTTTAGAATAAATAAAAATTTAAATTATTTTAATAGGGGCAGTCGAACGGGCCGGTTGACCCGAACGACCGCCCCCAGAAATAAAATCGGTCCATCTAGCCTGCCCCATCTAATCCTAAACTCACCCAATTATCTACCCAATCTTCCCTCCACCTCACTCCCACCAATCCAGACCCGCCACCTCACTTTTCCTCACCCTCACCCACTCGACCGCCACGTGGCCTTCCTCCCATCCCAGCTCACTCCTCATTCCAAACAACCACCCACGCTGCACGCCCACCTCCCGACCCCTCCCCGGTCAGCGTCCCTGGCACCCCACCCTGGCCCCACCTGACCCCCCTGTCGCGCCTCCTCCCTCCCCAGTTCGCTTCTTCCTCCTCCACCCCTCCCCTTCCCAGCGCCTTCCCCTCCCGCTTCCTGGCGCCGACCCGCCTCCCTCCGGCCGTCGGCGTCGCCCGCCACCACGCCCATCACCACCCCGCTCAGCCCCTCGCCTCGCCCTCCAGCTCGCCCGGCCGTCAGCGCCCGCCCGACCCACACGCCTTGTGGCACGCCTCTCTCCACCGTCGCTCGCCCCCTGCCGGCTCGCGTCGGCCGCCGCTGTGCGCCGCCCAGCGACCTCCCTCCGCGGTGCTCGCCGTCCGCCTCCACCAACCAAGCGCCCCCTCATCCGCCGCCTCGTCCGCCGCTCCGCCCGGCGACCACCCGGCCAGCCCTCTCCTCCGCTCCTCGCTTTCTGCGTCGCCGCCTCCTCCCGAGTCCACCGCGCCCAGCCAACCGCCTCCCGCGGCGTCTGCGGCCGCTTCCTGGCGCCGCGCCGCCAGTCCCGTCGCCGTGCTCCTGCCGCTGCGTCGCCCTCGTCCGCCCGGCAGACCGCCGAGCCCGGCTGCCTCCTCTCCTCCGGCAAGCCCAACAGCGCCTTGCCTTCCCCACCGCGCGCGAGCCCTTCATCCCCGCCCGCTCGCCTGGGGCCTCCCAGCGCGCCGTTCGCCCGGCCTCGCCCGCAGCAGCCGTCGCGGCGCAAAGCCTGCGCCTCGGCCTCGTCCGGAGCAACCGCCGCCGTGGCCCTCCACCGCCGCGCGACCCCAGCGGCCCCTCCACGCCTGGCCGCCACCGTGGCCCTGTGGGCCCGCTGCACGTGTGCTCGTGTATGCGTGTGCTCGTGTATGTGTGTGCTCGTGTATGCGTGTGCTCGTGTATGCGTGTGCTCGTGTATGTGTGTGCTCGTGTATGCGTGTGCTCGTGTATGCGTGTGCTCGTGTATGTGTCGTGGTAAACGCGTGTGAACCCTATGGTCGTTTTGGAGCACCCCGAGCTCGCCAACAACCTTCGACACCGAACCCTCCGGACCGCCAAGATGCCAAAGCCCGGACCGATCGCGGACCCGAGACAACCCGACACTACAAGTTCGGAACCGGCGCCAAGATCGCCGGAGGTCGGACCCGTGGACCGACATGCTCTTCTTCACGGATATGACAAGTACCCGCCCGGACACCAAGTGCTTCACCCGAGCAAGACCGACCCGACGCGGACCCGGCAAGTTCTTCTCGGCGACAAGATCATCGGCATAGAACCCGAAGGACACATGCGACAAGGACTCCCTCGGGGACGAGTGCTTCATCCGGACACGAGACCCGGATGCGACGGAACTCTCCCGCTCAGAAGCGTTTCCGCGAAACCAATCCGTCGAACCACGGACCCGGACCTGGACCCGAACCGGAACCCCAAGATCGTCGACCACCCCTAATGTGTGAACCTCTCCCATAAACCCTATTTTATAATTGAGATACAACTTGTCGCTTATTGAATTGTCATTCATCATGCATGCATCTTATCATGTGGTTTGGGGCCTTATGCGATTCACCTCATAATTAAATATGGGGCCCATATGCGGGCAAATCTAGTCTCATATCGGCCTCATTTAAATGTGTGTAGCGAACCGGTAACTTACCTTGACTTGTTAAACACCATTTAAATTGCGGGGTTCTAAACAACTTGAACCACTAACTAATTGTCGTGACCCCGGTTCCGCTTAATATGACCTATTTGCATCGCACCTTTGCCATGTCATCCATCATACATGCATCATGCCGATCTTCTGTCGTTTTATTAAATAGCGCATCCGGTGTTTCTCCTAGTGTTTTGCTTCTTCGCGGATTGGACCGTTGAGTTGATGTGAGCTTCGCCCCGATCTTCGGATGAATCTTTCGACAATGTTTTCAGGCGAGCATCTCCCTCTTTCTACCTATCTTACTTTTATAGTGTTTATTTCCCTCCTGTTGATCTATTGCTATCTGTGTTGCGATGCTCTAGATTCCGTACCCTTGATATACCGTGCAGCCCTATATTGCCTTGGACACATCCTATTACCTGTTGTTTGGTAGATAGATGGACTTATGGTCGTAGTTGCTTGCCCAAGTCTTGATGTGTGTCGCCATATGCCACAGTTGCTGATGTATTGCCGCATGTTGATGTTGGAGATGATCCTAGTTTTACTTATCGTCACTTTAATTTCTGTTTAACAACTAAAATTGAATAAGCAGAGGCATCGGTGGGTGATAGATAATATTTGGTTTCGAGCCACTTGTGTCCGTAAGACCCAGTACTTGATACTGTTCCTTGATTTTTGCGCTATCCACATCCGGGAGGTATATGGGACCCCCGAACGAGCTTGATTGAGACTTATTTCTTGGGGCCACAAACTAGTTTGAGGTTTTATTACGATCTGTACTTATGCCATGCTTCTTGCTTTATTTACGATTGTGCAGTGCTTTCTTTGTCTTGTTAGGAAATAATGGCACGATTCCGCATGTGTCGACAAGCCCAGCACACTTTCGGGTTCCCGATCGTTCACAAGTCCCCATAACCTTGAGGCCGTCTGAGCTTGCTTACTCGTTCGGATTCTACTCTAAGGTGGCCCCTGAAATATTCTGAATCTGTGATTGTTGTTCGTGAAAGCCTCGTTGGGTTTTGATTTGGTTTTCGAGGTTGATCGGCGTGTGTTGCTATTGGTGCACCCGGCGGGTTAAAACTTTCAAAGCCGTGTCATGGATATGGGCGACTTGGAGCCAAGATCTCGATCATAGACAAGCATAACTAAAGTTTCTTGCTATAAATTTGACTTATAATGACTAGTAATTAGCTTCACTATAATGGAATGGCTAATCAATCTGCCCACAATTGCTTGTTTGTTGGTCGCTTGCGACAATTGTACTGACTAGTAAATCTTGCAACTCTAGCGGAATGGCTGAATAAAAGTTCCAACAAGCTTTGGGTTTTGGGTTTATCTCATGCTATATGTATCTGCTTAGTAATCTTGCCACTATAACGGAATGGTTAACTAAAATGCTTGCTTATTTTATCGGGACGGTTATCCAAAACGACTAGTAAAGTCGCCACTATAACTAATTAAGTAAAGCGCCAATGTGTGAGTTCCTCGGTTGACTTCCTCGTTTGGTCTCGAGGGGAAACACCGAGATGGGTTTGATTGGTGTTAGCTTCGAGTTGGAACGGATAGGTCATTCTCATTCCTCTCGATAACCGCCATTGTATCGAGTCTCTATAGGATGTTTAGTGCATGCTTCATGCCGCTTGATCCACCATACCTATGTAGGCGAGGACCGAATTCTAGCCTCGCCGTGTCTTGGCCTCGATCTTGACGCTCCTTCTTTTTCCTTTGCCCTTTGTCGGCACCCTTTTGTTTAAGCAGGTTTTGAGATCGGCGTCGTTAGCGAGGTTACCCTTCCGGCTTGGCGGCAGGGTTATGGCGCCATTGGTTATTCTTGGGGCTCTTAGCCCCATTTGCTTCTTGTCCGTAGTCGGACTCTACCGTTCAAGGTGATTTGGATCTTGTATATCATATGTATTCTTGACTCTTTGAGTCGATGATATATATATATACGTGGGTCCCATCGAGGGGTTGTGTAATGTTATTACCGTTTTCCACCCGCGAAAGTGCTGGTGGGCACCTTTGAATCGTTTCTATGCGGGTTTGGTGAATTTTGCCCGAACTTGCATAGGTCCGATTCTGAGGGTGTTACAGAGTGGTATCAGAGCTCAGCAGTTGCGATACCCCACAAGTCCAGCCTGTAGGATAACCTAGCTAACGGCCGAAGTAGAGTGTCAAAACTATTTTCGAAAATCGGTTGGATAGTTCTGGTTAGGTCTGATTTTACTCCTTACCCCTTTGCTATTCTCCTCTTACCTCGACGTGTTTTGAATCTACCCTCTTATCTTTTCTTCGAGTCCAGGATTTCTCGTGGTTGGGTTCCCGTCGTACCTTCAGGGTTTCGCTTTCTTCCTTTTGTAACGGAGGTGCTACGATCATCAATCTGCAACTTGTCTGTTGTACCCTTCCTCCAATCTGTTGTTCTTGAGCTCTTTGTCCATCTGTGTTTCCTTGCCGGATATCCGTATCGTTGAAAGACATATGAGAAGGACGAGCATTGGTGAAGTTGGAGTATACCTTGAGCATGTGTTGTTCATGCCAATGGAACCATCGCGGAACCTAATCATTGTGTCTTTCATACGATTTACTGGCAAACACCTTTGTTCGGATACCTATGAAGTTCTTGATCTAAATCTAGAGTTGAGTTGCACGATTCTCCTACCCGTGTATAGAGTTGATAGTTTGGATCCGGGATGGACTGATCACCCTACCCGACTCTTCTTTGTTAGCTCGTACATCAGGCCGGTGGATCAATGTAACTTTTCCTCTTCTAATGGAAGTTAGAGGTGGCATCGTTTGATACCTCTATCTTCGTCCTTTTGTTCGGTGCTCTCTGCGATCGTGAACAACGACCCTTTGTTGGTGGTGTCGCCGTTTCCAAGATGAAGAAGGAACCCTAGTTAGTGGTGTCGCGAAGACCTACATGAGCCAAGTTCCGGATGCCGACCTTTCCTTCCGGTACCATGAGGCGGATCTCGGCGAGATCCATTGTTAGTGGTGTCGGTGTGGCATCCATAAAACCACTACTAGAAAATCGCGTTGAATTTGTGCATTGCATCGTCATCATCATGCATTGTTTGCCAAAACTATGTTTGCAAAACCCGTCTTTGTTTTCCAAACGCCCCATTCTTATTCAAACGCCGAAAACCGGGTCCCCGGAATATTTTGTTTTGGCCGCTGTTGGTTTGCACACGGCCCGTTTAGAATAAATAAAAATTTAAATTATTTTAATAGGGGCAGTCGAACGGGCCGGTTGACCCGAACGACCGCCCCCAGAAATAAAATCGGTCCATCTAGCCTGCCCCATCTAATCCTAAACTCACCCAATTATCTACCCAATCTTCCCTCCACCTCACTCCCACCAATCCAGACCCGCCACCTCACTTTTCCCTCACCCCTCACCCACTCAGCTTCTGCCACGTGGCCTTCCCTCCCCATCCCACCACACCTCCAGCTCACCAAACAACCACCCACGCCGCGACACGCCCACCTCCCCCAACCCTCCTCCCGAAGGCCCCACCAACCTGCCCACTGGGCCCCACCCCACCTGTCCGCGCCTCCTCCCTCCCCCGTTCGCTTCTTCCTCCTCCGCACCTTTCCCCGCTAAGCTCCTTCCTCCTCAGCTTCCTGGCCGACCCGCCTCCCTCCGCGACTGCCGACGTCGCCACCGCCACCACGCCCATCACCACCCCCGCTCGAGCCCTCGCCGCCTCATGGGCCAGCCAAGACGCCGCGCCCGCCCCGACCACACTCCGCCTCAGCTTCCACTGCCGCGCTCCGCCGCCCCTGCCGACTCCCCGCCGCCCGCTGTGCGCCGCCAGCGACCTCCCTCCGCCTCAAGGTGCTCCGTCCGCCTCCACCAACCAAGCGCCTCTGTCAACCGCCTCGTCTCACCGCTCGCACGACCGACCACCTCAACCCTCTCTCCAGCGCTCTCGCTCTGCGCCGCTGCCGCCTCCTGTGGTCCACCTCGCCAGCCCAACCGCCTCTTGGCTGCGTCGCTGCCAAGCCGCGCCAGAGGTCCTGCCGCCGTGCTCGCCGCCGACGTCGCCCTCGTCCGGCCGCACCACCGCCTCAGCCCTGCCTCCTCTCCTCCGGCAAGCCACAAGGCGCCTCCCCACCGCCGCTGGGGCTTCATCCCCGCCGCTCGCCACAGGGCCTCCCAGCGCCGTTCGCCGCCTACGCAGCCGTCGCCGGGCGCAAGCCGCTGCCGCCTCGTCCGAGCAACCGCCGTGGCCCTCCACGCCCGCGACCAGCCGCCCCTCCACGCCCGCCACCGTGGCCTGTGGGCCTGCCGCACGGTGCTTTCGTGTATGCGTGTGCTCGTGTATGTGTGTGCTCGTGTATCGTGTGCTCGTGTATGCGTGTGCTCGTGTATGTGTGCTCGTATGCGGTGTCGTGTATGCGTGTGCTCGTGTATGTGTCGTGGTAAACGCTGTGAACCCTATGGTCGTTTTTGAGCACCCCGAGCTCGCCAACAACCTTCGCACCGAACCCTCGGACCGCCAAGATGCCAAAGCCCTCAAGACCGATCCTCGGACCCGAAGACCGAACCCGACACTACAAGTTCGCCGAACCCGACGCCAAGATCGCCGGAGGTCGGACCCGTGGACCGACATGCTCTTCACGGATATGACAAGTACCCGCCCGACACCAAGTGCTTCACCCGAACGCCAAGACCGACGACACGCGACCGGCAAGTTCTTCTCGGCGACAAGATCGCCGGCGAACCCGAAGGACACATGTGCGACAAGGACTCCTCGAGGACGACGAGTGCTTCATCCCGGACACCGAGACCCCGGATGCGACCGGAACTCTCCCCCGCTACCGAGAACGTTTCCGCCGAAACCAATCCGTCGAACTCGACCCCGGACTCCGACCCCAACCCGGAACCCCAAGATCGCCGACCACCCCTAATGTGTGAACCCTCCCAAACCCTATTTTATAATTGAGATACAACTTGTCGCTTATTGAATTGTCATTCATCATGCATGCATCTTATCATGTGGTTTGGGGGCCTTATGCCGATTCACCTCATAATTAAATATGGGGCCCATATGCGGGCAAATCTAGTCTCATATCGGCCTCATTTAAATGTGTGTAGCGAACCGGTAACTTACCTTGACTTGTTAAACACCATTTAAATTGCGGGGTTCTAAACAACTTGAACCACTAACTAATTGTCGTGACCCCGGTTCCGCTTAATATGACCTATTTGCATCGCACCTTTGCCATGTCATCCATCATACATGCATCATGCCGATCTTCTGTCGTTTTATTAAATAGCGCATCCGGTGTTTCTCCTAGTGTTTTGCTTCTTCGCGGATTGGACCGTTGAGTTGATGTGAGCTTCGCCCCGATCTTCGGATGAATCTTCGACAATGTTTTCAAAGAGCATCTCCTCTTTCTACCTATCTTACTTTTATAGTGTTTATTTCCTCCTGTTGATCTATTGCTATCTGTTGCGATGCTCTAGATTCCGTACCCTTGATATACCGTGCAACCCTATATTGCCTTGGACACATCCTATTACCATTGTTTGGTAGATAGATGGACTTTGCGTCGTAGTTGCTTGCCCAAGTCTGATGTGTGTCGCCATATGCCACAGCTTGATGTATTGCCGCATGTTGATGTTGGAGATGATCCTAGTTTTACTTATCGTCACTTTAATTTCTGTTTAACAACTAAAATTGAATAAGCGAGGCATCGTGGGTGATAGATAATATTTGGTTTCCGAACGCCCACTTGTGTCCCGTAAGACCCCGAGTACTTGATACTGTTCCTTGATTTTATGCGCTATCCACATCCGGGAGGTATATGGGACCCCTGAACCGTAGCTTGATTCAGACTTATTTCTTGGGGCCACAAACTAGTTTGAGGTTTTATTACGATCCTGTACTTATGCCATGCTTTTACCGCTTTATTTACGATTGTGCGAGGTAGCACTTCGCATCATTAGGAAATAATGGCACGATTCGCTGTGTCGACAAGCCCAGCCACACTTTCGGGTTCCCGATCGTTCACACCGTCCCCATAACCTTGAGGCCGTCTCGAGCTTGCCTCCGTTATGGATTCTACTCTAAGGGTGGCCCCGAAATATTTCTCAATCCTGTGATTGTTCATGTGAAAGCCTCGTTGGGTTTTGATTTGGTTTTTCCGAGGTTGATCGAGCGTGTGTTGCTATTGGTGCACCCGCCGGTTAAAACTTTCTGAAAGCCGTGTCCGCGGATATGGACGACTTGGAGCACAGTATCTCGATCATAGACAAGCATAACTAAAGTTTACTGCTATAAATTTGACTTATAATGACTAGTAATTAGCTTCACTATAATGGAATGGCTAATCAATACTGCCCACAATTGCTTGTTTGTTGGTCGCTTGCGACAATTGTACCTGACTAGTAAATCTTGCAACTACAACGGAATGGCTGAATAAAAGTTCCAACAACTGCTGGGTTTTGGGTTTATCTCATGCTATATGTATCTGCTTAGTAAGTACTGCCACTATAACGGAATGGTTAACTAAAAATGCCCACTGCTTATTTTATCAGGACGGTTATCCAAAACCTGACTAGTAAAGTGCCGCCACTATAACTAATTAAGTAAAACTGCCAACTGTGTGAGTTCCTCAGTTGACTTCCTCGTTTGGTCTCGAGGGGGAAACACCAGGATGGGTTTGATTGGTGTTAGCTTCAGGTTGGAACCGGATAGGTCATTCTCATTCCTCTCTGATAACCGCCAGTTGTATCGAGTCTCTATAGGATGTTTAGTGCATGCTGCCGCTGCCGCTTCAGTCCACCATACCTATGTAGGCGAGGACCGCCGAATTCTAGCCTCGCTGTCTTCGCCTCAAGATCGACGCTCCTTCTTTTCCTTTGCCCTTTGTCGACCCCTTTGTTTAAGCAGGTTTTGAGATCGACGTCGTTAGCGTGGTTACCCTTCCGCTTGGCCAGGCAGGGTTATGGACGCCATTGGTTATTCTTCAGGGCTCTTAGCCCCATTTGCTTCTTGTCCGTAGTCGGACGCTCTACCGTTTCAAGGTGATTTGGATCTTGTATATCATATCTGTATTCTTGACTCTTTGAGTCGCTGATATATATATATCTGTTCTGTGGGTCCCATCGAGGGCTGTTGTGTAATGTTATTACTTCGTTTTCCACCCGCACGAAAGTGCCTGGTGGGCACCTTTGAATCGTTTCTATGCGGGTTTGGTGAATTTTGCCCGAACTTGCATAGGTCCGATTCTGAGGGTGTTACACCAACCATGACCAACTATCATCTTGGGTACTGCACAGGTGGACAATCTTCACAAGGTAGCCTCAGCTCAGACCTTGGTCGTGAGGGAACTAATAATAAGGTATATAAGTTTCCAGTCAAGCCCTACCCAATTCTCGGGTATTGTGGTTGTACGGTAAAATTGGAATGGAATCGCATCCAGACAACCATCCGTTTTATAAAGGGCTAAGGCTCATGCCTCAACACTTTCATCACCATAAATCATCTGGTGTTCGGAAACACATGTCCAAAACATTTCAATAGAATGATCCATCATTCCAAGGTTTTCAAATCCATTTTTCCACCAAGTAATCCCATCTAAGTCGATCAAGTTTTATGCGTGGCACTAGCATCTACAAGTGGGGGTAAGTACTAATGAGGGGTGGTAAACTAGTGGAGTTTAACTAAGTTCAATCTCATGCCTTAGGATGACATAAAGATTATCTAGCTTAGGCCAAATTTTATGCTCTTTATGCAACCTTCAATTATCTTTCTAGTATCTACAATTCATCTAAGTAAACTCTAAGTAATAGCTTTGATAAAGAAATAAAGTATAAAGCTTGCAAGTAAAACTAGGAATGGGTATCATCATATGTGTCTAACCAAGAATGCTTAGGGCATTGCATAGGTTATCTAACTTTCATAATTGCATGTGTTAGCTTGCCTTGTGCAGAGCAGTGGTTGAAGTTCTCCTCGGCTTCTTCTTCGTAGTATCCTCCTTCCTCCTCGTATCCTTGGTCGGTACTAGCGTCTATAAGTAAATACGAGGTACACAATCACCAAACAATACTTAACTACTTTCAATCATCACACAAAAGGGTCCTATAGATGATCTAGCATCATCACTAACATTACAAGATTAAAGCTTGGTTTAATTTCTTTTATTTTTGGAAAAGTAATTTCTACTCATTGAAAAACTACTTAAGATTTAATATTCTCTAAACCAAACATGGAATCATGTTGACACATGTCATCTCCACATATTTTAGTCCATGGAAATGTGATTTAAAGTGGTGTCACAATTTAATAAGGTTTAACCTTTTATTTTACTTAAGTAAAGTGACTAGAAATGCCTATGTGGCATCCTTTTATTACTTGAACATTATTTCTATAAGTAAACCCAAATGTTTTTATATATTCTGAAAGGTATGATCAAATGTGATTTTTGAGAGTTGGAATCAACTCAAAAGCTATTATGGTTTAAATTTGAAAAATGTTTGAATGCAGAAAAGCTTCTACCTTGTTATTTTTACCAAGGTTGCTCTATAGATTCAAATGATTTGAATCCAACGGGCTTGGATTAAGCATTTCAATATCTTTCTTACAAAATTGGTTTCATTAAATTTGGTTCATTGAATCGAGATGGGTTGATTTTTGAATGAAAATGGAAAAATCCAAATTCAAATGAGTGGGCTACGCGGGAACTGCTAACGGGCCGGCCCAGTGTCACTCCGCGGCGCGGGGCTCAACTGACAGGGGGTTCCACCAGTTAGTGGCTCTTTAAACGTGAAGCTCTACGGGGCAATATCGGCCACACGATCTAAGTCTAATCGAACGACTGCTACTCATCGTCCACGTCGGGCGGCGCCGGCGAGACAGAAACCTAACGCGGCAGGTGAGGGTCATCGGGGGCTCACCGGGGCTCAGGCGAGGGTCGGCGATGCGGGCAAACGACGAAGTCGACGACGGCAAACCTCCCGGTACCGATAGCTTCTCCTGGGTGGACGAAATCGACGGCGCCCTTCTTCTCCAGAGGCGGCCTGCTCCGGCCAAATTCCGGCGAAGCGCTGCTCGCCTTGCTCTGGGAACGGGGTGGAACGATCAGTGAGGAGAGGGGAGTAGAATGGTGTGAAGAGTTTGAGCTGGGGTGGCCTCTATTTATAGTCTCGACGACGAGACCGAATGGGATGGGCAGGCGACGGTGGCGTCATGGCTACAGGTTGCTAGAGACATGGTCGGCGGTGGCAATCGATCGGTGGTCTCCTGGCGATGCTCTACGATTTTAATGCGCGTGTAGGGGCGGTGGAAAACGGTCGGGAACGCACGATGCTCTGCGAGGCAGAGGCGACGAACTTGACGGCGAGCGGTGGCTACGGGGCATGGGACGGCGAACGGGGATGTCTGGCGGTCTCCTGGGACGGTGGTGATCGTGTATGCACGTGGCGAGGGCGACGCGTGGTCTGTGGGCGTGTGTCGAGGGTGGCGCTCTGGCGCACGCTCGTCATGGTTGGCAGAGGCACGAGCGCGATGTTCCTGGGTGCTCTAGTCGATGTCTTCGAGGCAGGGCTGGTTCAGAGGGGGCGGTGAGGCATGGGTGATCTCCCAAACAAGGTTGGCACGGCTAGTTCCTCTCCTAGCTTGCTGTCTACACTGGGGTGGCATGGGTGGCTTCGGTTGTTCACCATTGATGACATTGCCAAGCTTACAGTGATGCTAGATGTTTACAAATGAGCTAGATGATCTACTAAAGCCTAGTAGCAACCAGAGAGGGAACAAGTTAGGCTCAAATCACTGCTCCAAATAGTGTTTGGATTTTATTTGATTTGCATATGCAAGGTGTTTGATGAAATGGCCACAAGAACTCAAGTTTTGAATTATGAAAAGATTTTTTGTGGGGGTGATAGTCATGTGCTGGTGAGTGTGTAGATGCTTGGGTTTTGAAAGTTGAGCTTGTTTGAGTGGTTTTTGAAAAAGTGGGATCTTCCCATATGATATAGATTCAATTTTAAACTGTCCTTTAAACTATGCATTCAAATGTTTTTGGATGATCACAAGGTAGGCCTTGGTACTTTGTTATGAGTACTATCAAGGGGTGCAAAGATCCAAACAAGTTTCTGTTAAGTTTTGAAAGTTAGAGACAGCCAAAGTAGGCATGGGAGTTAAATTGGCCAAAGTGACCATTCCCTTATTTTGTTTGTTTTGATTTATTTGTCTTTGGGAAAAGTGTGGGGATTGTTTAGATGATGTTTAATTTCACCTAAGAATCCTTTTACAAGCAAAGAAACACACAATCATGGCAATTCAAAAGAATCCAAAATGTAATGCATACACACATGCATGCTTTCATATTTTTATTTAGAAAAGTTTTTGTTAACCCTAATTTTGATGCATAGAGTTTGATGATTCTAGTTTAATATCTTTGGGATGTTACACTACTCAACTTTAGTTATCGGTAAGTTCTTGTCATAGTAAGTACATGTGTATCATAGAGAACCGCTAACGGGGTAATCCCTTGCCCCATGATACAGGAGTTATCCCATATCAAAATGACAAGGCAAGTAGACAATGAGCATCTCATCAATATTCTTATTTACCATGGGAAAATGGTGCTTTTTTCTCTTCTTTCCTCTTTTTCTGTCTCTCTCTCTTTTTTATATAAGAAGAATGCTTCATAGATTGCTCACTATGGTTATGCTGCAAGTTTCCACCATGACTAGGCATGGCTTAGGCTAGCGGCTCAGGCGTTTCTCTAACACATATACATAACTCCATGGACATACAAGCTCCCCTTTTATTTCACATCGACGGCATCCATAAACAAAAGAGCATGATATTAACTGGGTAAATATTTACAGGTGTTGAAAGTGTTCCCCATGACAGAACGGTTCTGCTAATTCTCAACTTATAGTTGCAAGCATATACAACATAAATGACATAATGGTTCAAGTTTATTAAGGGAAAGAAAATAAGGTGTGCCATCAAGTTCGTGAGAGATTTACTAACCAGTTTTCACATCACAAAATAATTTTTAATTTGAAAGATAGATGAAGCTTGAGAATTTACTTGGAATAGCAATAATGCTAATAGGTATATATGGTGGACACAGATGGCATAGGTTTTGGTTTAAATGATTGGATGCACGAGAAGCATTCCCTCTCAGTACAGGATTTTGGCTAGCAAGGCTGGGTAGCAAGCAAAAGAGTTGAAGGAAACAAGCAAACATACAAGTGATAAAGACAAACATGCAACCTTCCATGAAAGGACAAAGGATCTTAAATAAAGAATACTAAGATTATGAGCCAATCAAGAAAGAAGGAAAATGATATAAAATACCTATACCCAAAGTGGTACCAATACTAATCAACAAGATCAATCATATAACAGAGATTGCAAACTAAAATAAGAAGTGCAAAAATTAAATGATGAAACTTCTCATTAATATTCCATAAAGGCACTCACACCAAGGGATACATAGATAACCAACTAGAGGAGAGATACTTCCACAATGCAAACCATCCTATATGATAACTTCTCTAATCATGATATGACTCTACTAAAAAGGTAAAAAGATGAAAGATAATGATGTGATACCGCGGCACTCCCCCAAGCTTGGAACAAGCCAAGGGGATGCCAAAACCTGATGACGAATTATTCCTTCGGTGGTGGTGGTGTTCCCTTGATAAGCTTTTCAATCAGCTTCCTCAAATCCTCAATCTCGAATGTTAGAGTACAAATCAAGTCCGAATTATGCTCAATCAGTTCATGATCATGTCAGACCGAGAATCCCAGTCCTTGTTATTGGTGGAGACCATGGTGCCTCTAAACTTGAGAATCCTGACAGAAACAAATCGAAACAAAAACATGATGAGAACACGATATACGAACCTCGGGGGATTCGGGTGATTATATATTACGAAGTTTTACGACATAAGGAAGGTACAGGGCAAAAACGGGACGGAGACGGGCTCCGGGGTGGTCACACCCCCTGGTGGCGCGGCCAGGGAGGGCCCACGCCACTAGGAGGTGTGGCCCACCTGGGCTCCGTTTCCTCCTCTTTTTCGTCTCGTAACCTTCCATATGGAATAAAAATAACAAAAATATAAAGAGAAAAGTTTTTTGCTAACCTTTGATTTCCAGCACTTTTACCTATTCGAAAACGGACTCTGTAGATTCCTTCTCTCCAAAACTTGAAAGTTCCTTTCATACAAAGCCTCACACAAACTTTAGTAGCAACATTAGTGTATGCAAAAACAATAAACCTTTAGGTTCGAACTTCAACTGAAATCCATCAAAACAAAAGCTATTGTAGCAACTCCTTTCAAAAGGCCAAAAAGAATTTAAAAGGAAGTTGATTTAAGAGGCAAATGCAAATAATGGCAGAAATCTGTCAAAACAGAATAACAGGTAAAGATTGATTTTTTTGAAAATCTTCTATTGCTCAAATCAAAAAGTTCAAAACTAAGAAAAGTTGGATAACAACTTGGGGCACAAGCACAGAAAATTACAACTCCATACGATGTACTGAGATTTTTCACGAATTTTTATAATGCAGCACACAAATCTGTCCCAGGACAACAACTTATCACAACTCACCTACTTTTAAAAAGAGGTTTATCTTGACACAAAAACCAAACAAAAAATATAAGGAGCGATTATTACAGAGGTAATAACTTCCAAGACTCAAAGAAACAAAAACCAAAATCAAACTAAAAAGGGTTATCTCCCAAAAGCTCTTTCTTTATAGCCATTAAGATGGGCATAATAATTTCAATGATGCTCACATAGGAGATATGGATTTGAAGTGAAAGAGAGCATCAAGAAGCAAACATCCAACACATTTGAGTTTAACCCACTTCCTATGCAAGGGAGTTTCGTAAGAAAACAAATTATTGAAACGAAAGGTCACTAGCATAGGAAGACAAAACAAGTGCAACTTCAAAGCTTTCAACATAAAGCGGGGAAACTTAATATTATTGAGATGCATAAAACCATGTTTCCCTCTCTTATAATAACTTTCAGTAGCACTTTGAATAAAGTTAACAATATAACTATCACAAGAAACATTCTTATCATCAGAATGAGCATACTTAGAATCATCAAAAAGAGGTCTAATGTCATAAACTGGATCAATGGAAGCAAGTTGTTCAACCCTAAAATCCTCATTAGGCAATTCATTTTTATAAGGAGCTTTAGCAAACTTTGAAAAATTAAACTCATAAGATTCTCCATCAAACTTAGTTAAAACGTTCTCCTTTTTACAATCTATAATAGCTCCACAAGTGTTCAAGAAAGGTCTACCAAAAATGATAGGACAAGTTTTACTAGCTACTGAACCAAGCACTAGAAAATCAGCAGGATATTTAATCTTACCACAAAGAACTTCCACATATCTTACAATACCAATAGGGCAAATGGTTTCCTTCTAGCAAGGTGAATAACCACATCAATGTCCTCAAGTTCACAAGGACCAATTTCATGCATAATTTCTCTGTAAAGCTCATAAGGAATAGCACTAGAACTAGCACCAATATCACATAAACCATAGTAGCAATGATCACCAATTTTAACAGAAAGCACAAGAACACTAGCTTTTCTAACTTTACTAGGATGAGAAATAATATTAGAAGCATCTTCACAAAAGATAATGTGCCCATCTTCTACATTTTTAGTGACAAGGTCTTTCACAATGGCTACTACATGTTCAATATTTATTTGTTCATCAAGTTTCACAGTTTTATTTGTACTTTGCTAACCACATTAGCTATAATAGAATGTTCCTTTACCTTAGCAGTGAAAAGGATTTTCTCAATATAAGATTCAGGCAAAATAGGATCAACACTACAAACTTCAGTATTTCTAATAGGAACATGATTAACAATATCTTCATAAGGTGCATGGTACTTGTTCCACTCCTTTTTGGGAATTTCAATATAAGAGGCAAAGGCCTTAAAGAAATTTGCAAGAACTTGAGAGTCAAGACCATACTCAGTACTAATATCATGAAAGTCATCAGTTCCCATAAAAGATTTAATACATTCATAATCATAATTTATACCTGACTTTCTTCCTTTGTCATTCTCCCATGCTTCAGTGTTTTCTTGAATACGGTCTAGGAGATCCCATTTAGCTTCTTCTTTCATACGTGTGAATGATCCAGCACAAGAAGCATCTAATAAATCTTTATCATGAAGAGAAATCCTTGCACAAAAGTTATTGATAATAATATTATTAGGGAGTTCATGAATAGGACATTTAAGCATTAGTAACTTCAATCTCCCCCGATATTGGGTCGTACTCTCTCCATCACGAGGACAAAAGTTAAATATTTGATTCCTATCCTTATGAATCTCACTAGGATGATAGAATTTAGAATAAAAAAGAGGTACTATTTCCTCCTATTCCATAGATTGTCCATTCTTCAGCAGCTTATACCATTTTTCAGCTCTTCCTTTCAATTATATAGAGAGTAACTTCTTCTTAAATTGTTCCGTTGTGATACCTGCACACTTAAACAACCCGCATAATTCATGGATAAAAAGCAAGTGGTCACCAGGATTGACAGTTCCATCCCCAAAATAATAATTATCCATAACACGATCAAAAATTCTTATAGGTATCTTAAAAGGATATATCTCAACAAGTGGTGGTTCATCTACTACCCTAGCAGTATTAATAGCTTTCCCAAGTAGGAAACCAAGTGGGTTATCCATATTGGAAACAAAGTAACAAACAAAAATAAATACTCATAGTAGAAGTTCCCTTTACCAGTTCCACTCTTCAATAGCGCTTCACTCCCCGGCAACGGCGCTAAAAAATAGTCTTGATGACCCAAACGTATAGGGGGTGTATCGTAGTACTTTTGATAAATAGGAGTGTCGATCCCAACAAGGAGAAGAAGGTGTTGACTAGTGGTTTGGAGAAGCAAATCTCTGTAAATACTTAGCAAATGGATTTTTAGGTTTTTTTGATAATGCAAGGAAATAAAGTGCAAGTAAATAAAGACAACGAATAATTGCAGCAAGTGGCCCAATCCTTTCTTAGCAAAGTACAAGCCGGTTGTAATACTTATTAGGACCAAACATTCTCGAGGACACATGGGAATACTGTCAAGTTCTTTTGTTTCATATAGTTGATTAATCTTCTTTGGTTTGATAAGTGTTGTGTGGGTGAACCTGTGCTAATGTACTGACCTTACTAGGACTAATACATACTTGTGATTAAACCCCTTGAAAGCATCCGCAACTACAAGAAAGTAATTAAGATAAAAACCTAACCACAACCTTAAACTCTGAGATCCTACACTCCCTTGTGCAAAGGTTTCCTAACGAGGGTTCAGGTTTCTGTCACTCCGGCAACCCCACAATTAGTAGCCAAATACACAATGCATTCCCCTAGGCCCATAAATGGTGAAGTATCATGTAGTCGAAGTTCACATGACACCACTAGAAGAATAGCACCACAACTTAAATATTAAAGCATTGAATAATAATACCTCAACACAATTCCACTACTAACAACATGACTTCTCCCATGTCCTCAGTAACTAACCGAACTACTCACGAGACATCATATGGATCAAGATCATAGATGATATGTTCATGAATAACAATCTAAACATAAATAATAATTCAATGGCTCCACTCACAAGCATCAACGACAAAAGTAATCAACACCGGTAAAGTTTCCCCTAAGAACTATGCAAGATTCAACACAATTGTTTCAGCGGGATGGAGTGGTGATGATGGTGTTGGTGGAGATGATGGTGTGGATGATGATGAAGTCTAGCTTGATGACGGTGTTGATGGCGACGATCTCCCCTCTCTGGGATGGAATTTCCCCGATAGAAATCTGTCTGCCAGAGAGCTTTTTCTCTCTCTGTAGTTTCTGCCATGTAGAGGCGGAGAAATCTTTCTGTGGTCGCTCCCCCATGTATTAGGGTTTCGAGGAGAAGATATAGGCTAAAGGGCGGAGCAGGAGGTGGGCCAGGGTGGCCACACCCCCTGGTGGCGCGGCCCAGGGTGGCCCGCGCATGGGGGGTGTCGGCCCTCTGTGGCCCATCTCAGCCTCCCCTTCTAGCATCCTTCGTCTTTTGGAAAAATATAATTTTCCATATATTTTCTGGTATTTTTTTATCTTCGCGAAAATTGCATCAAAACACCGCCTTTTCCATCAGAATCCTGACTCGAGCAGTTCATCCTCCAAGAATCATCCAACATGCAAAAATAGATGACATAACATAAGTATCACCTATTAATATAAAATATTTCAATGAATAGAAATAAATTATATTATATAATAGTGATGCAAAATGGACGTATTAGCAAGCTCATTAGATACAATCACTTGGCAAAGAACTTGAGTAGGTCAAATGTTCCTTACTGGACAAATTTGTGGACGGTGGCATTATTGCTAAGCTTCCTCCCTCGTGGAGGAACTTTGCTACTTCTCTGAAACATAAGAGATAAGAGTTTTTCGTTACGGATCTCATCGGGTCTCTTCATGTGGAAGAGAAGGCGAGAGCAAAGGAAAAAACTGCTCGAGGATTTGAGGGAGGTTCTACTGCCAATTTGGTGCGGAAGAAAAACTTCCAATCCCACAAGTTCAAGAATAAGAACAAATCTGAAGGCAAAGGGAATTTTGATGGCAAGAACAACGTCATGCACTCAACAACTTCAAGAAGAAAAATGATAAGAGGAAAGGCTCTTTCCACATTTGTGGTGATCTTGATCATTGGGCTCCTAGATGCCCTAATCACTTTGACAAGCGTCAACATGGGAACAACGGAAAGACCACTAATGTTGTTATTAGCGATACTGAGATGAAGGATGTTGGGTACGGTATTTTACCTACTATCCTTTCAGTATGTCATTCTCCTGATTGGTGGATAGACACGGGTGCATACACATGTATGTTCTATTTCCATGTTTTCCTCTTATCAGGTCTCAAGGACTTCTTCCGTGCTGATGGGAAACGGATCACGTGCTTCTGTTCATGGTGTTGGTATGGTAAGTCTGAAGTTTACTTCGGGGAAGACCGTACAGCTGAATAATGTGCAGCACGTTCCCTCCATCAATAATAATCTCGTCAACGGATCGCTTTTATGTCGTGATGGTTTTAAGTTGGTTTTTGAGTCCAATAAAGTTGTAATTTCTAAGTATGTACAATTTGTTGGAAAGGGTTATGAGTGTGGAGGTATGTTCCGCTTGTCTTTGTCAGACTCATGTACTAAAGTTATTAATCATGTTTGCAATGATAATGAGTCTAATGTTTTGCATTCACGACTCTGTCATATTAACTTTGGTTGCATGACGCATCTAGCCAATAAGAGTCTAGTTACGAAATTTACCACTGTCAAAGGTTCTAAGTGCCAAGTTTGTTTGCAAGCAAAGCAACCCCACAAGTCCCATACGGCTGCGGAACCGAGAAACTTAGAACCACTAGAACTTATACATTCATATATTTGTGAGATAAATGGTGTGTTGACAAAAGGTGGAAAAGATACTTTATGACGTTGATTGATGACTCCACTAGATACTGCTATGTTTATCTTCTGAAATCTAAAGATGAAGCTTTGAACTACTTCAAAATCTATAAAGCTAAGGCAGAAAACCAACTTGATCTTAAAATCAAGCGGCTAAGGTCGGATCGTGGTAGAGAGTATTTTTCAAATGAATTTGATTTATTTTGTATGGAACATGGTATTATACATGACGGGATGCCTCCCTACTCACCTCAGTCAAATGGGGTGGCCGAAAGAAAGAATCGCACTCTAAATGATTTGGTTAACGCCATGTTAGATACATCGGGTCTTTCAAGGAATGGTGGGGGAGGCGCTAATGACCATGTGTCATGTCCTAAACCATGATCCCGTAAAGGATAAAACCATGACTCCATTTGAGGAATGGGAAAAGAAAAGGCTTAAACTCTCTTACTTACGAACTTGGGGTTGTTTGGTGAAAGTCAATATTCCAATACCCAAGAAGCGAAAGCTTGGACCAAAAACCGTTGATTGTGTTTTTCTGGGATATGCTTTTCATAGCATTGGCTATAGATTTTTTATAGTTATGAGGTATCCGACATGCATGTTGGTACAATTATGGAGTCGGATGATGCGACTTTCTTTGAGTACATCTTTCCAATGAAAGGTATGTCTAGCTCATCGTATCAGGAGATGACTAGTTCGTCTAGTCAGGAATTTTCTATAATTCCTGAACCCACTATGCTGGTAGAACACTGTAATATCCCAAAAGGGGCAAGAGACAAAGGACTAGAAAGTTATTTGGTGATGATTTCATTGTGTGGATGATACTCCCACTTCTATTTCAGAAGCTTATGCATCTCAAGATGCTGACTACTCGAAGGAAGCTGTCTGAAGCGAGATGGACTCCATCTTAGATAATGGTACTTGGGAAGTCATTGATCGTCCTTATGTGTGAAAACTTGTAGGATGTAAGTGGGTGTTCAAGAAAAAGCTTAGATCTGATGGTACTATTGAAAAGTACAAGGCACATCTTGTGGCCAAGGGTTATACCCAAAAATAAGGTGAAGACTTCTTCGATACCTACTCACCCGTAGCCATACTGACCACTATTCGAGTACTACTATCCTTGGCTGCCTCACATGGTCTTCTCGTTCATCAAATGGACGTCAAGACAACTTTTCTAAATGGAGAGCTAGATGAGGAAATTTGTATGGAGCAGCCTGGTGGATTTGTAGTAGATGGTCAAGAAGGAAAGGTGTGTAAGTTAGTGAAGTCTTTGTATGGTCTTAAACAAGCCCCTAAGCAGTGGCACGAGAAGTTTGAAAGAACCTTAACTACTGAAGGCTTTATTGTAAATGAAGCTGACAAATGTGTCTACTATCACCATGGTGGGGGCGAGGGAGTTATTATGTGTCTCTATGTTGATGACATATTGATATTCGGGACCAACCTCGTTGTTATCAAGGAGGTCAAAGAGTTCCTATCTCGCTACTTTGAGATGAAGGACTTGGGAGTGGCTGATGTAATATTAAACATCAAGCTACTAAAGGATGACAATGGTGGGATTACACTGCTTCAGTCTCACTATGTGGAAACGATTTTGAGTCGCTTCGGGTATAGCGACTTCAAGTCTTCTCCAACGCCTTATGATCCGAGTGTGCTACTTCGAAAGAATCGGAGGATTGCTAAAGATCAATTGAGATATTCTCAAATTATTGGCTCATTCATGTATTTAGCCAGCGCTACTAGACCTGACATCTCCTTTGCTGTAAGAAAACTGAGTCGATTTGTGTCAAATCCTGGAGATGATCATTGGCATGCTCTTGAAAGAGTTTTGCGCTATTTGAAAGGCACTACGAGTTATGGTATTCACTGTACTGGTATCCACGGGTACTTGAGGGTTATAGTGATTCAAACTGGATATCTGGTGCTGATGAGATTAAGGCCACGAGTGGTTATTTGTTCACACTTGGTGGTGGCGTTGTTTCCTGGAAGTATTGCAAGTAGACCATCTTAACGAGGTCAACAATAGAAGCAGAACTCACAGCATTAGACACAACCACTGTTGAAGCAGAGTGGCTTCATGAGGTCTTGATGGACTTGCCTGTGGTTGAAAAACCAATACCCGCCATCCCGATGAACTATGATAATCAAACTGTGATTCTCAAAGTAAATAGTTCTAAGGATAATATGAAGTCATTAAGGCATGTGAAGAGGAGATTGAAATCTGTCAGGAAACTAAGAAACTTTGGAGTTATTGCGTTGGATTATATCCAAACATCTAAAAACCTGGAAGATCCCTTCACAAAGGGTCAATGTGATAGATAATGCATCGAGGGAGATGGGTTTGAGATACACACTATGAGTTGGTCCCAGTGGCAACCCACTCTATGTGATCGGAGATCCCGTGAATTAGAGCTAGGAGACAAGTTGTTGGTCAGCTGAGAGGAGAGTATCCTCATATTATATTTACATATTCATAAAGATGCAATACTCTCTTAATCTGCATGGCAGGTTGATATTTATCTTAATGTGTTCCAAGTGGCTTTTATAAGCAGAGATGTTGTCCTGCAGAACATCTCTTGAGGAACACACCTATATGAGTTTGAATGTCAAACGTCGTAGTTCGTGATAGTTGGGTGCTCTCTAATAAACTCATGAAAGACCCTGGATTATGACGCATAAGCTCCAAACCACGGGGAAGCCGACGACAGCCATGTATTGGTCCAGATTTTATGTGAAACTAGCGCGCATAAAACTTGTAGTTCAAGGCATGGTCCACTATTCAAGTTGCTAGCTAGTGTATCATGAAGTTTAACATGGAAGTTCAACTTAACAGTCTCCACTATACACTGGTATATAAAACAATGTTCTGGAATAAAAGTGATGTGATGTGTCAATGATATTTTATGGGGGATTGTTGGAATTTGGTGATTTTTGGACTGCTGGCCCATTAGACAAATTCTGAAATTCTCTTTGGCCCACTTGTGCATGGCAGCATATAGTTGTTCTAGTGGTGCTAAAGTTTAGTCCCACATTACTAGTGTAAGGGGAGTTGGACCACCTTATATAGTAGAGTGTTGCACCACTCACTAAGGTGTGACAAGGAGAGAAGCCCTCGCGCACTCATCCTCCGATGCCGCCTCGCCTCGCCTCGTCACGGCGCGCGCGCGTTGCGGGTTGCGGGAATCTCGCCGAGCCAAGCTTTATTTTGTTGTTTGGAAAACTTAATTATGAGTCATTAACGGACGCGTTAATTGCAGCCATTTCCAGTTTTTATGGATCATGGGCTGTTACCGACTTGGACGTGGGATGAGCCCCACGATCTTCCTGACCTGCACTATATAAGCGTCTGCGCTAAACCTAATCGACGATCAATCAATCCACAACACTGATGACCCACAAGTATAGGGGATCGCAACAGTCTTCGAGGGTAGTATTACCCAATTTATTGATTCGACACAAGGGGAGCCAAAGAATACTTGCAAGCCTTAACAACTGAGTCGTCAATTCAGCTGCACCTGGAAATAGTTCTTGCTCACAGAAGTTTATGAGTAGCAACAATTTGTAGTAGCAATAGTAAAGTAACAGCAGCAGCAAAACATGAGCAATAGTAACAGTAGTAGCAAATAGTAGGATATGAGCGCGGTAGGCATAGGGATGGATGGACGGGAATTGCATGTACAAGTCTAAACATGTAACTTCAAGATCTAGGGAAATTGCAGATAAATAAGAATAAGCATCCAAGTACTAAACAATCATAGGCATGTGCTCCATAAATAGTCATGCGTGCTCGCAATGAGAACTTCCACAACATCTTTTGTCCACGCTGCAGTGGGGCCTCTAGGAACTCTCGAAATTAAGGTGCTCCTTTTAATAGAGCACCGAGCAAAGCATTAACACTCAGAACACATGTGATCCTCACATCACAGCCATCCCCTCAGGTTGTCCCAATTTCTGTCACTTCGGGGCCTTTGGATCCGGACGATGATATGTGTACACAACTTGCAGATAAGATCACAAACAATACTATCATAATGAATCAAAAATAAGTTCAGATGTGAGATCATGGCACTCGGGCCCTAGTGACAAGCATTAAGCATAACAAGTTGCAACAAAGTCAAATAGCACTAATAGAGATACTAGGCACCATGCCCTAACAATCTTATTCGATTACATGATAGAACTCATCCAATCCCTACCATCCCCATAGCCTACAGCGGGGGATCACTCACTCATGGATGAGGGAAACATGGATGGTTGATGGAGAGGCGTTGGTGATGACGATGGCGATGATCCTCTCCAAATTCCCCGTCCCGGCAGGGTGCCAGTACGGAGTTTCTGGTTCTGAATCGCGGTTTCTGGTGATGGCGGCGTAGCGGAACTCTTTTTGGACAAAACATCGAACCCTCCTCATTTTTTAGGTCAGAAGGCATCTTATAGGCGAAGAGGGAGGCCGAGGGTGTCTAGGCCACACCCTCCAGCGCGGCCCCTGGCCCACCCACAGCAGGTGTGGGCCCCTCAGCCTCCCTCCGCCTCGTGATCTCGCCCGTGAATCTTCTGGTGAAATAGGATTTTTGGCATATTTTCCGGGATTTTTCCTCATAGTTGATTTTTCGCACAAAAACTAGACACCAAGGTAATTCTGCTGAAAACATCGTCAGTCCGTGTTAGTTGTATCCAAATCACACAAGTTTATAGGAGAAACAATAGCAAAAGTGTTCGGGAATGTAGATACGTTTTGGACGTATCAGCTCCCCCAAGCTTAGCTTATTGCTTGTCCTCAAGCAATTCAGTTGAAAACTGAGTAGGATAAAAAAACTTTCACGAACACATTTGCTTCATATGATGTAAATATTCTCAGCATAGGTTTAGATACTTAAACGATTCATAATAAAAAGTATGAAACTAAGTCTACTCAATAGTCATTGCAATCTATGAAGAGATTCCAACTCAATAATAATAAGTAGCATGAAACATAAACATAAGCAACATTGCAATGCTCATAAAAAGGTATGATAGAGTGGTATCTCGCTTGCCTTTGTTTGTAGAGCACAATATAAATGCCAAGGCACCTCTGAAGTTCAAGTGAAGACTAGAAGTAAAGATATCAGAGATACAAGCATCAAAGTCATGACATAATTAACCAAGTTTTGAGACAAGAACATTACACTAAGAATGACAACTATGCTCTCAAGAAGGTGCTCATAGAATAAGTGGTGACTCAACAAGAAAGTGAAAAGGTTTTGAAATGCTTCCAAATGTTGAAAGTAAGGTACTCATTAGCTTTGAGATCTCATTGCCCCTAGCATAGGCATCTTTACATAGTTAAGGTGAAAGTGAGGTCCAATATGAGTTATATGCTTAATAGACCATAAACTGGAAATATCATGTCCCTTGAGTACGAGGGCCACTCCTCATGCTACTCAACTTTAGTTACCGATAAATTCTTGTCATAGTAAATACATGCGTATCATAGAGAACCACCAACGGGGTACCCCTTGCACATGGTACAAGAGCTATCCCATAACCAAAATGACAAGGCAAGCAGACAATGAGAATCTCAGCAATCTTCTTATTTTCCATGGGAAAATGGCGCCTTTTCTCTCTTTCCTCTTTTCAATATGTGTCTCTCTTTTTTTATAAGAAGAAAGCTTCATAGATTGATCATTATGGTTATGCTGCAAGTTTCCACCATGATTAGGCTAGCAGCCCAGGCGTTTATCTAACACATATACATAACTCCCTGGACTTACAAGCTTCCCTTTTATTTCACACCGACGACATCCGCAAACAAAAGAGCATGATATCAACTGGGTATATATTTACAGGTGTTGAAAGCGTTCCCCGTGACAGCACGGTTCTGCTAACTCCCAGTCTATAATTTGCAAGCATATAACTTTCATGGATAGGTCACAATGGTTCAGGTTTATTTAGCGCAAGAAATAAAATTTGCCATAAAGTTCGTGAGAGCTTTACTAACTAATTTTCTCAAAACAGGCAAACATTTTATTTGGAAGAAAACAAGGCATAATGAATATGCACGGAATATCAAATGATGCTAGTAGGTATCTATGGTGGACACTATTGGCAATATTCGTTTTGGGGAGTTGGATGCACAAGCTTAGCTCCTACTCAGTACCGGTGAAGGCTAGCAATAGAGAGGAAACGACAAACGAGAGAGCAATAACTGTCATAATCATGCTTGCAACAAAACAAGACTAATTATGGCATAAAAGTGATACAAGAACTCTGAGGCAAAATAAATCATCGAGGCTTACTGACTATTGTTCAGTCATATGCATGCGTGAGCATGTGCCAAGTCGATTCACATGAAACTTTCATAGGAGGATACCACAATATCATACCAAGTTATGAATAGAACAATGCAAGCAAACATTCATATTGTAGGTATACGGGTAGGCTACACTAGCGCAAATCAAAAATTCCTACCACGTAAACCAGGATTACTGTTGTCATAGACCACGGGATTACCACTAGACGCGCAGTTGCGGAACTTGATGAAGCGCGTTGAATAAGTGCAGATGATCTACGTCTCCTCCTTGTTCTCGTCCCACGAGCAGCTCCCCTTGCGTGACTCGTCCAAGCGCTACAGATGCAGCGCCTCCGAGGTATCCACACGTACATGGTGGAAGCGTCAGACGCCGGACTGCTAGGTCACAAGGCAACAAGCGTGAGGAGTGGCTAGGTGGAATGGTCTAACCTCGTCAAAGACGCCCACCCTCTCTTATATAGGCGTCCCTAGTGGGCTTCTACATTAGCAGCCCATTAGTAGCCTAAGCCCGGTCTAATTCAGATCCAATCCTCATTAGGCTTCCATCTAAGTGTGTGACCCTATAGGTTTATATACGATAGACATGACACGAATACACTTATTCCAATAGTTGGCATGACCTCTAGCAAGACGTACAACTCCTAAATGCATACAAAGATCATATCGGACGAACCATCACAAGGTTTAGTACATGTCTTTCCTTTGCCTCACAATATTTGATCTAGCTCCAAGTGACCTCCCTTTCTCGACATCGTGATTCAATCCCTTTACTAGGTTAACTCTTAACCATATGTAGCACGGCCATGCATTTACGGATCCGATCACCGAGGGGCCCAGAGATATCTCTCTCAAGTAGAGAGGAAAATCCCATCTTGATTGACCATGCCTTGCAAAGATGCTTCAGGACAAACCCGAAAGCTACCTTTATAACTACCCAGTTACGGAGTAGCGTCTGATAGCCCCAAAGTATGTCGATCCACATCTCAAGTACATGCGACAATCTCAAGTCTAAGGACAAGACGTACACGATGTGTAGAGAGAGAGTTGCAACTAATTGCCAGTCTCAAGTTGGGTCATTCCAACCCCATCACTACAAGAAATGTGTCAAACTATGACATTTTGGTAGTGACCGTAAATAAAATCGTCATAGATTTATGACGATTCTACATCAGATGGTCGTAGGTTGCTTGGGCGGGCCAAATCCTTATTAAACTATGACGATTTCATGAAAAAACGTCGTAATTTCTATGGACAAAATCGTCATAATTGCTAGACAGATCAAGATATAAGAGAAGGTCAATATCAGCCGTAGGATGTAAACATAATGAACGAATGGATGGTGAAGTATGGAAACTTGTTGTGTGGATCGATGACCTGGCATCCAAAGCGACAAGATGGCAAATATTTGGCGACACACCAAAGTCCCCGCGCACCCTCTATCCTCTAACCCTAACCCTTATCTCTCCCCTGCCACACCATGCCCATCTCGGTCTTTTCTCTCCCTAGCTCTTCTCCTCCGATGGATCCACAAGACCACCACCCTATCCTCCTCTCCTCATCAAGACTCGATACACCGCCATCGACCTCGATGCCCGCAGATCCTACGGCTGTGCCAGATCCTCGATGCTCGGATCGCCGCTTGGGCCTCAAAGATAGTGCCCTAGTAGATGGCAGTGCTCCATGGTTGGCAATGGGGTGTCCAGCCTTGGCCAGATTGGTACTTGGGAGAGCCACCAAGCTCTGTGTGCGGACGTCCGAGCTCCCTACCTCGATGTCCGCGGATCTGGGCGCAAGGGCGCCTCGGGCTTCTCCTGGGCCTCCACCGCTGACCAGGTCACCCAAGATCTCACCGCCATCATCACCGATAACACCCCTCCCATCCCCTCCCGCCTCCTTAGTTTCTTTGTCGCCCACTTGTTGACGGACCCGATTCTAGAACCTGTGGGCGTCCCGGGATCGGCCGAGACGACGCGAGTCTTGGCAGAGCGCATACGCCCGTCATGACCTCGAGGAACCTCTCCGCCAAGAACCAGTCGCCATGAACCGGCCAACATGTTTTGGTGAGCAACCCCACCACCTTTGTCATTATCATGGTTTGTCACGCAGATCCGCTGATTGGGGCTCACATGCAAAGCGGATATAGCTTAGTTCAACATGTTCAGATCCGAGGCTCTCGAGTTGGTATGGATTGGTAGTGGTGATTGCTTTGGCGCAGTATCCTACCGTGTGCTCGCTAGTTGTTGCTTGGGCTTCGCTTGATTTTATGCCGATGGCCACTAATTAGTTAGTACGCATGTGACTAGATTTTATCTCTGAACTTGCAGTAATCAACCTGTGATGTAAATTGACCAATTTGCTTCATAAGTGATTATTCCAAATGAAATCACCATCTTTCGGCTGAGGTTGCTTACTTTAACTCCATAGATGTTGTTCTCAGTGCCATATGGTATCTGACATGTGATCTTATTTGTGTCCATGTGTCTCGAAATGTGGCATATACTAAGGGGGAGAAGACTTTGCGACACTGTTTGCTCCTCATGAGCCTCTAGTTACTATATAACTGTTTACATGTTACTTTACTAGCTAGTTTGTCATACTTTTAATTCTTGGAGTAACAAATCATACTATATGCCATTTTTATATTTGACTGTCCAATTTGTTTTTCTGTTAATGTATAGGTCGATATGTGGTGCTGACTACTAGTCAAATAGTGTACCCTTTGTGTGCTTTGCTCTCTAAGCTTTTGTATCTTTTCTGGTGGTTAATTACTGATGTATACTTCTTGCACTTGTGTTTGTCCTGGCATGCCTTGGTTGACAGTTACGATTTGTGTTATTCTTGCACTAGTTCGCTTCCGCGCCACCACTCACCGGGTTGGTATTCTAGGCCGGTGTAGGATGTTGGCCCTCGTGGCTGCTCCTGTCGCCTTGGTGGTGAGATTGATCTGGGCTAGGTGGTGGTGTATGGTGAAGCCTTCCGTGGTGTTCGTGTTTGCCACATCGATACTCATTCTACCTCCTCCCATGAGATAGAACTCACCCTGTAGGTGCTCCTTCTATGCTTCCCTCCGTGCTTTATCTACCTTGCCATGTCAAGTGTGTTTCTGTGATTCCCCACTGTCTAGATTTCATATCGAACCTAGGGTTCACATCCGTGAATAATCGTATCCGGTGGAGATATCTTAGCTCGGTTTGATGCTCAATTGACATGCTTGGTTTACTTGTGATGGTCTCAAGGCCTGCTTTTAATTCTCACTTCGTGATTAAATGATGAGGTACTATGGTAAGGGTAGGTTTATACGCTTAACTGGGTAGATGATCCGAGAAACCCTTCGGATGATTATAGTAGACATGAAAATTCAAACCATTGGTTTGGATTTTATCTGCTTGGGATACTTGCCGGTCTAACATTTGCTAGTTCATGTTGATAGTTAAGAACTATTGACATTGATTCCTAGTTGAATTGGTTAGGAAAATGATCTGGAAATCATATTGGCTTGAAATTATTGTTGGATGCAAGTAGCTAGTGGATTCAGAACTTATATGACCATGGAATATTCACTAAAATGATTCCCGAAACACTTTCTAGGAAAATGCTTTATTCTCAGATCCGATGTGAAATAAGGTATAGCTTTGATTCTAGAATTACTGCTAGGAAAATGATAAAGATTATTTGGGTAATATTGGTAAGTGTAAATGGATGATCAATATGATTACTCTGTCCATATGACAACAATAATCTAAATGATTCCTAGCCAAATGGCTATGAAGATGATTTCATTTAAAGAGCATGTTTTGTGATGTTGCAAATCCCCTATGGCCTGTATTTTTGTTCAATTGCTGGAGCTATATGAGTTCTAGTTTCCTTGAATCGAACTGTGAAGATGAGCAGTGTGTAATTCAGTTACCTTTGTTTTAAAATATAAAATGATTCTTAGATATTTTTGAATATCTAATAAAAGGATTTATTATCAAACTTGTTGAAGGGCTGATGTTCTAGTTTTAGAGACTAGATTGAGAGTTTGGTGGGAGTGAGTTTGGGATTGTGCCTGAGGTGCAATTCCAATTCTTTTGATTTGCCAGAATCCCTCATGCTTGGTTTGTGCAAAGATGATTTGTATGCTTTTATGGCCTTGGTATGATTAGTAGAAGTGTGCTATAGCCCCGCCTAGGATGCAAAGGCCGAGGCCAACTCTAAATAAGAATGTAGATTATGGTGTATCTTTTTATTTCTATGACGAACATACATAGCATCTCTATGTAAATTTGAGAGAACACCCTCATCCAATCCTCCTAGATGATCATCTAGTTGAAATGGTATAGGGGTGGATTTGATGGGTATTAGTCTCTTTATTTTCCCAAGATGCTGATGCAAAAGAGAATACATATGCTGAAAATATTGTAAAGTTCTACCTGCTACAAGATATGATTGTTGATCTTGTTATGCTACTAATATAAGCTTCCATGCATCATGTCCTGGAAA
Organism: Avena longiglumis; assembly: GCA_030063025.1. Taxonomy (NCBI): domain Eukaryota; kingdom Viridiplantae; phylum Streptophyta; class Magnoliopsida; order Poales; family Poaceae; genus Avena; species Avena longiglumis. The sequence continues at coordinate 98,329,467 of CP125976.1, read as the reverse complement.
TCCTTCTCCTCCTTCTTCCTTGCTGGATCTATTTTGAATCCTATCCTGATACTTCATATGCTGGCTAGTTCTTCTTTGGACTACTAGTGCTTCTTGCCTCCTCCTACCTTGCAACCATGTTGCCTTTGCTGTGAATCCCTCTACTTCTAGCTCCTGGATGGCTCCAAGGAGCAACCAGAGTTGGTTGAGGGTGAGGTATAACACTCTGATGGTAACTTTGTGTGGATGTGTTGTGGAGTGTGGCCAGGTAATTGTTAGCTACGGCTGTTCCTTCTTATCTGGTTTCCTGGTCTGCTGTGGTGTTGACAGCAGCTACTTGCATGTTGATGCGCAAGCTGCTTGCAAGTGGGACCTGCTGGTGTGGATGAGATCAAGTGAAAACTTGATATTTGTGGAATCTTTATCTTATTACCTTAGCTGTCATGGTGAAACTTGCCCCTCTCCAGCCTATGATGTTGTACTGAGGCAAAATATACTGATATGAACAGATGCTACTTTTTTTTGGTGAAACTTGCCCCTTTCTAAAGTTTAGCTCAATGATGAACTTTTAACAGTGCAACACACTATTCATTTCTGAGAGCAAACTAAACAACTAACCATTCTTCCTTTGATAATAGTTTCTTGTTTCTTAAAAAATCTGTGTACAGAACTACATTGGCTAAGTAATGGATAAGAATAGCTTATATGATATGACTTCATACACAAATTATAAGATTTCATCCCCGTGTTAGTATTTTTACTGCTTTCGGTTGTTTTGGGAAGTCTGACACGACTTTGACAAAGGTATATCCACTCAAGATTTGTTCGAGAGTTCCGGAAGAGGAAGCATGAAGAAGTTCGTGAAGAGAAAGCGTGAAGAAGTTTGGATTTTATTCTTTCTCAGAATTTTTATTGTATTTTGGTAGCTCCACGATGTGAACTATGTAGAACTGTATGATTGTAATGTGCCGATCTCTATGTAGAACTGTATGATTGTAATGTGCCGATCATAATGTGCTCGCTTGAATCAAAATGATTTTGTATATTCTGTTGGTCTTGATTAAATTGTTAGATTTTAATCGAGAAAATATATCTTGCAACTGGGACCGTATGAATTATGGAACACCGGTGTGACCGCCCAAAATAAGAAGGCCCAAAGTAAAAATCTGTCCAAAGAAAAGGCCAATGCAACGAAACAAAAAAATGCTTGAATGATGGGCTTGGCCCATGTAGCTAACCAGATTTGATGAGAAAATCAATCCAGAATAGTTGGGCTAAGCCCATGTGGAATCCAGAAATGGACTGGGCTGATTTTGATTTAAGACGATTTAATTTCGTCACAATTTTGCCACGTAGGATCAGCCACGTAGGATCTGACTTGGCATGCTAGATGGACCGTGACGATATTGGATCGTCATAGACGTTATGACGATCCAATATCATCATAGAAGGTTATGACGATTTTATCAAAAACGTCGTTATAGTTCGTTTGCGACGCCCAACTTTCGACGATCTCAAAATCGTCATAAAATCGTCATAAAAAGACTATTATGACGATTCTGTGACGAAAATAGAGGGTCATATATTGCCAGATTTCTTCTAGTGCATGTTCATAACATTTGTCCACATCTTTGGTTTGACATCTCCATGTCTATGACTTGCGAAACATAGTCATCAACCAATCGATGTGCTAGTCTAATATTCATGTGTGTCCTCACATGAACTCCGACTAGGGACAACTCTTAAATAGCCATACAAGTATAGAGTTTCACAAACAATTCACATAATTTCCAATCAATACAAGTTGCCTGATATGGATATTCAAGGAACAATACAATAACTCATGGATACATAAGAAATATAATCATCTCTATGATTGCCTCTAGGGCATATTTCCTTCAGTCTCCCACTTGCACTAGAGTCAATCTAGATTGTATCTAATACCTATTGCTCTTGCATGCGCCTCATGCGCAGGCTGTGGGAGTGGCTTTGTAAAAGGATCAGCAACATTTGAGTCTGTATGTATTTTGCATATCATGACACTACCATCCTCAACGAACTCACGAATCTGATGGTAACGCATGCGAATATGTTTGTTCTTCTGGTGATGTCTAGGTTCCTTGGCTTGTGCAATAGCACCATTGTTGTCACAATAAACATAAATGGGATTGGACGCGCCCTGAACCACACCAAGAGCGATCAGGAAATTCCTAATCCAAACAGCTTCCTTTGCAGCCTCCGAGGCGGCAATATATTCAGCTTCTGTTGAAGAGGAGGCCACCGTATCTTGCTTGGAACTTTTCCAACATCACCACCATTCATGAAAAACATATAACCAGATTGTGATCTGGAATCATCTGAGTCGTTAAGGTAACTCGCATCTGTGTAACCCCTTACACCGAGTTCATCCTCACCTCCATAAACTAGGAACACATCCTTAGTCCTTCTCAAGTACTTAAGGATATCCTTTACCGCTGTCTAGTGACCTTCACCTGGATCAGCTTGATATCTGCTCGTAACACTTAGAGCATAGGAAACATCTGGGCGAGTACATATCATTGCATGCATGATGGATCCAATAGCCGAAGCATATGGAACCCTACTCATGCGCTCACGCTCATCAGTAGTCGAAGGACACTGAGTCTTGCTGAGTTTAATACCGTGAGACATGGGCAAGAACCCCTTCTTAGCCTCTTCCATGCTGAATCGTTTCAACACTTTGTCAATGTATGTACTCTAGCTTAATCCAATTAGCCTCCTTGATCTATCTCTATAGATCTTGATGCCCAGAATATATGCCGCTTCTCCTAAGTCCTTCATCGAAAAACTATTTTTCAATGAGGTCTTAACAGACTCGAGCATAGGAATGTCATTTCCAATCAGTAATATGTCATCTACATATAAGATTAGAAATACCAGCGCTCTCCCACTTTCCTTCTTGTAAACACAAGGTTCTTGTTTGTTTTTGATGAAGCCAAACTCCTTTACAACTTCATCAAATCGAATGTTCCAACTCCGAGATGCTTGCTTCAGCCCATAAATGGACTTTAGAAGTTTGCATACCTTTCCAGCATTGTTTGGATCGACAAAACCTTCGGGCTGCATCATATACACGTCCTCAGTTAGGATTCCATTTAGGAAAGCCGTCTTGACATCCATCTGCCATATTTCATAGTCGAAATGTGTAGCAATGGCTAGAATGATCCGTATAGATTTAAGCATCGCTATAGGCGAGAAAGTCTCATCGTAGTCAACTCCTTGAACTTGTCGAAAACCTTTTGCAACAAGTCGAGCTTTATGTATGTGAACATTTCCATACATATCAATCTTCTTCTTATAGATCCATTTGCACTCGATGGCTTTAAAACCATCAGGCAGGTCAACCAAGTTCCAAACTTGATTGTCTCCCATGGACTCTATCTCGGACCTCATGGCGATCAGCCATTTCTCAGAGTATGGTTCCACCATCGCTTCTGCATAGGTCGCAGGCTCATCATTGTCTAACAATAATAATTCCCGCGTTTCGTGGAGCCTCGCCGACATTCGTGGTTGTGGTGCTTCTATTGCCACGGGTTCCTCAACTTGTTCTGCTACAATAGAATCACTCATAGAAGCATCCCCAACTTGCTCATCTTGAACTTCTTCAAGTCGCACCGACCTTCCACTCGTTCCCTTTGTGAGAAACTCTTTCTCTAGGAAAACACCGCTGCGAGCGACAAACACTTTTCCCTCTTCTCGGTTGTAGAAGTAATACCCTAAGGTTTCCCTCGGATATCCCACGAAAATGCACTTATCAGATTTGGGTGTTAGCTTGTCCGACTGAAGTCGCTTGACAAATGCATCACAACCCAAAATCTTTAAAAAAGACAAACTGGGATTCTTTCCAGTCCACATATCATATGGTGTCTTAACTACAGATTTAGATAGTACCCTGTTAAGTGTGAAAGCTGTCGTTTCTAGAGCGTAACCCCAAAATGATAATGGTAAATTCGACTGGCTCATCATCGATCGAACCATGTCCAACAAAGTTCGATTGCGCTGTTCGGAGACCCCATTTCTTTGAGGCGTTCCGGGCGACGTGAGCTGTGGAACAATCCATAACTCTTAAGATGATTGCTAAATTCGTGAATCAAATATTCACCTCCGCGATCAGATCACAAGGCCTTTATTTTCTTGCCACGTTGATTCTCTACCTCATTCTGAAACTCCTTGAACTTTTCAAAAGTTTCAGACTTATGCCTCATTAAGTAGACATAACCATATCTACTAAATCATCGGTGAAAGTAATGAAGTAGTGATATCCTCCTATGGCTGTCGTGCTCATTGGTCCACACACATCAGTATGTATGAGTTCCAACAAGTCTGTCGCTCTCTCGGGTAAACCCAAAAAAGGCGATTTGGTCATCTTTCCAAGTAAACAAGCCTGACATGTCTCGTATGATTCAAAATCAAAAAAAGTTAGAAGACCATCACCATGGAGCTTATGCATGCGCTTTTCACTTATATGCCCCAAACGACAATGCCATAAATAGGTAGGACTCAAATCATTAGGCCGAAGCCTTTTAGCACTAACATTGTAAACATATGCATCATCAAGATTTAAAATAAATAACCCATTCACAATGGGAGTATTAGCCATAAACATATCATTCTTAGAGATTACACAACCATTGTTTGCACTCGCGAATGAATAAACATCCCTCATCAAACATGAAGGTGATAAAATGTTTCGACCCATACTAGGAATGTGATAACAATTATTCAACTCCATAATAAATCCTGACGGAAGGTTAAGTTGCATGATGCCGACGAACAATGCAGCAACCCTTGCTTTATTTCCGACGCGAAAATTCACTTCTTTACGCACTTCTCTAGTCCTTATTAGCCTCGATCGAATTGCAAATATGAGCAACCGATTCGTATCAAATACCCAAGAGTTATCATAGGAATCAGAGAAGAATGTCCACAACATTTACAACAAGCATACCGAGTGGGAAGTACTCTTACTTCCACTCTTCAAAGAAGCCCGGTACTTGCTGCTTTCTTCCAAAGGGCCATGTTCATGACAAAAGAAGCACTCAGTGTCTTCTACAGGTCCAGCCTTTTGCTTGGGTGCAGGCTTAGGGATCGTATCCTTAGACTTTCCCTTCTTCTTCCAAGAAGTACCCTTTTTCTTGAAGCTAGGATTGTTCTGCACAGCCATCACATGGCTATGCCCTGCACACTTCTTCATATCACTTTCTGCTGTTTTTAGCATCCCGCATAACTGATTAAGGCCCTTCTCCACCCCATGCATATGGTAGTTCGAAATTAACTGCCCATAGCTGGATGGAAGAGACGCCAAAATGAAGTCAGTGGCCAACTCTTGGCCTAGTGGAAAACCAATCTTTTCCAAAGTCTGACTTTAACCAACCATTTTGATCACATGGGGGCCTACAGCTGCTCCCTCTGCTAGCTTGCATTCGACAAAGGACTTGGCAACATTGTACCTCTCAGTCCTTGTCTGATCTTGGAACATGTCCTTAAGCGCGACGATCATATCGTACGCATCTTTATCCTCAAACTTCTTTTGGAGTTCAGGTTCCATGCATGCAAGCATAAGACAGCTAACCTCAAGAGAATCATCACATGCTGTCTTGTAGGCGTTCTTTAGGGCAGCAGATGCATTATCAGCAAGTTCATCAAGGATTGGGGTATCCAGAACCGTTTCCTTTTTATCAGACCTGAGAAAAATTCTTAGGTTATTGACCCAGTCCGTATAGTTTGTTCCATTTAGTTTATCTTTGTCAAGAATCAAACGCAAAGAAAAAGGTAATGCAGTGTTCGGAGCCATTGATCTACAACAGAAAACATGCAAAATACTAAGCCATGTAACCATGAAAAAGTAAAACATATTAAACAATTTAATAGCATATATTCCCACTTAAATCAATATACCTCTATTGATACTAAGTGATTCAAGATCCACAATTAACAAGTCGACTAGTGAGCTTTAGCATCACTGCTAGAAGACAAGGTAAATCGGTAAGCAACACTTGCTAATCATATCACATATGACTCTTTTTGTTGGGTGACATCTCTATGTCAAAACTAGGCACCCAACATTTATCCCCCAAGGTCCTTAACTGTTAATATGACCTTGTCAAGCTCACCAACCCTTATCCTTGTAGGTATCCGATACAAACCCATCTAGCCAAGGAAAACCGTGGAACCCTAATTTTATAGGCCCACCAACGATTGTACAGGGCATAGGATGGTGCAAGGTTTGGTTGGGAGGGCATGGTTTAACTTAAACTTTGTGAGGGATCGTTCTACTTCTATCATCTAAGCATGCATAGTAGTAAAACACATAAGAATAGCATTCACATAAATGTGACACAGTATGGCCCATTTTCTCATGGTGATCTCTATCGCCATAGAACATGTCCACCATGATGATCTCCATCTTCATGTTCCATGCGAGCCATCCTCCAAGTGATGAGTCCTCCAAGAACTAATACAAGCTATTACCCCTAACAGCTAGTAATCAAAATTACATAGAATTGGGATCATCACAAGTTGGCACGCAGGCCATTACAATAATTGACAACACATATGGCTCCAGCCATGTTGCCCTACTCACGACACGCAGGCTATGATAAATTTCATACATGCATCACATACATATATGGGCCATACTGATCACATACATCCTGTAAAAACAAGTTATGCATAGAATCGCATTCTACCGGATCATGTGAACTCGCAGCACCTAGTTACCTTAACGAGATACAAAAGGGGCTACGACTAGGGGGGTCTCCCCCTGCGGGGTTTGAAGGGGCAATTTTCTTTAAGGATTTTGATCGGCAAATCAAATTTACCACAAACCGACTATTGTTCCGATCCGATCAAACTCCTTTGATCACGGTACATCGATTTTAGATCTAGGTTCCAATTCGATCAATCATATTGATCTTCGCGTGATTCAACAGGATTTATGTGTCACTGTCTACCCCGATGGCGAAAGCCGACCGGTAGGGATAAGTCGTTCGACAACCTCAGAATCACAATCACGGAAAGCAAGATCATAGATCAATCCTGAACCACCGCAATACAAACGATCACATCATTCATATCAAACTGCATATCACTATATGCAATCATCCCGAACCTATAACTGAATAGCATCGACTCTGATACCACTGGAGGGATACGGGTAGGCTACACTAGCGCAAATCAAAATTTTCTACCGCGTAAACCAGGATTACTGTTGTCATAGATCACGGGATTACCACTAGACGCGCAGTTGCAGAACTTGATGAAGCATGTCGAAGCAGTGCAGACGATCCATGTCTCCTCCTCGTTCTCGTCCCACGAGCAACTCCCCTTGCGTGGCTCGTGCAAGCGCTACAGATGCAGCGCCTCCAAGGTATCCACACGTACAGGGTGGAAGCGTCAGATGCTGGACTGCTAGGTCCGCGCGTGCACCACAGGCGTGAGGAGTGGTGGTTGGGTGGAATGGTCTAACCCTGGTCAGCACGCCCCACCCTCTCTTATATAGGCGTCCCTAGTGGTCTTCTACATTAGCATCCCATTGGTAGCCTAAGCCTGGTCTAATTCGGATCCAATCCTCATTAGGCTTTCAGCCCCTTAAGTGTGTGATCCTATAGGTTCATATACGTATAGACATGACGCGAATACACTTATTCTGTCAATAGTTGGCAGCGGCCTCTAGCAAGACGTGCCAACTCCTAAACGCATACAAAAATCATATCGGATGAACCATCACAAGGTTTAGTACATGTCTTTCCCTTTGCCTCATGATATTTGGTCTAGCTCCAAGCTGGCCTTCCTTTCTCGATACTGTGATTCGGAATCCCTTTACTAGGTTAACTCTTAAACATATGTAGCATGGCCATGCATTTCTGGATCCGATCACTCGAGGGGCCCAGATATATCTCTCTCAAGTAGAGAGGGGCAAATCCCATCTTGATTGACCATGCCTTGCAGCATGCTTCAGGACAAACCCGAAAGCTACCTTTATAACTACCCAATTACGGAGTAGCGTCTGATAGCCCCAAAGTATGTCGATCCACATCTCAAGTACATGCGATAATCTCAGGTCTAAGGACAAAACGTACACGATGTGTAGAGAGAGAGAGCTGCAACTAATTGCCAGTCTCAAGTTGGGTCAGTCCAACCTCATGTTCATAACATGTGTCCACATCTTTGGTTTGACATCTTCATGTCTATGACTTGCGAAACATAGTCATCAACCAATCGATGTGCTAGTCTAATATTCATGTGTGTCCTCACATGAACTCCGACTAGGGACAACTCTTAAATAGCCATACAAGTATAGAGTTTCACAAACAATTCACATAATTGCCAATCAATACAAGTTGCCTGATATGGATATTCAAGGAACAATACAATAACTCATGGATACATAAGAAATATAATCATCTCTATGATTGCCTCTAGGGCATATTTACTTCACATATGACATGCTACAAACTATTAGCAAGCTGGAGCTAATCATAAAAGAGCAAGAACTACTAAGCATCCACAAATAACATACACCTTACATGAACATACTAAGCATGCTCACAATGATGAGTATATGTACAAAAATGAAAACAAATAGAGTTTGTTACCAGCCTGTTACGACACCTAAAGTTGTCTTAATCTTCACTATTGCCCTTCACTTGTGTGACTTGAATAAAAACATGAAACCAAACTCCACTGAGGACTGCTGAACCTTGCAAAGAACTTCACAAAACCAAATAAGAACAACAAATATTTTTGGTGTTTTCGATTTTTAAAGCAAGCATACAAAGCAAAGCCAAACAAAGCAAAATCTTTTTGGATTTTTCTTTAAGGCAAACCAAAGCTAAAAGAAAAGAAACAAACTAAGAGAAACCACTATATAAGGAGAGTGACGGGTGAGGGGGAAACGCTTCCCTCACTTCCTCCGAATTTGCGCATTTTCGTTCCCCCATTCCGCACATCGACCAGAACGACTCAGAGCGATTCGCATCCCACGATCCCCCAGCCGATGGCTCCTCCTGCCGAACCATGGGGCAGATCCAAGTGCACGAAGGCGCTGCTAAGATCATTCGAGGAGGCAGGGATCCTCCATGCCGGGAGATGGCGCATCCCCACGGCCGGAGAAGTAATTCCAGATCCGCGCGAAGGGGAGTTTGTCTGCTTCACCAGTCATCTGGAGCGGGGACTCGAATTCCCCACTTCCCTCTTCTTCTGGCGCTTCTGCGCCTATTACGATATCTAGCCGGACTGGGACCGCATAAAGATCGATCGCCATTTTCGTATGCTCGAATGCTACCGGCGCAGCCCTATTTTCACCTATGGAAAGATCTATTCCATGGAAGAATCAGCCGCGAAGAGGCAGGCGGCCCAATGCTAGCCACAGGCGGCTTGACTTTCCATCTGAAGTCGAAGGCGTCATTCTTCGATCTAATGCTGCCCGCCAAAGCAGCGAACGAGTGGAAGAAGAGCTGGTTCTACGTGACCGATTCGACTCCGGGCGACGAGGTGGCGCTTCCAAGGTATTCCGCCGACCGACCCGAGCCGCGTCGGCTCCAAGTTACCAAACTTCCGCTAGAACAGCGGATGGTCGTCGACGAGATGTTGCAGACCATCCGCAACTTGAAGAAGAAAGGCCTCCAAACCATCAACCTCTACAATTGCTGGCTTGGGCGACGGATCGTGCCCCTGGCTAGCCGTGCCCACTATATGTACGAGTACACGGGCAAGGACGACCCAACGAAGTCCTGCCACAACGAGTGGAGACTCAATGACTACACCCAGGCTCTGAAGAAGATCACCCAGGCGGTGTATCTTGACGCGAAGGCCGGGGTCGCACCTTACACCGCAAGCCGCCCAGCCCCAACAGTGAGTTGTTATTTCCTCTGCACTCGCAGTCGCTGTTTGTGCATTCACGGTTGTGCTAATGTTGTTTGACTGTTGCATTTCTTTCAAGTGGTGGAAGGATGGCTTCCACCCGCAGATGACGAGAACTCGAACTCATCCGCCGAGAATGGGAGCGAGTCACTGCACGACAAGGGCGATGTCAGGAGTGATGGGGGTGGCGACGGTGACGACGACGACGATGACGAAGCCGTGGAAGTTGCTCCCCCCACGGTCCGCAAGACTCGCGGGCAACACCACCGCGGGCTCGAGGCCAGCAAAAGCATCGAGGTCCACGAGGACGAGGACGACGAGTTCCCTGAGCATACCTCACAGCGCGAGGCTACGCCATCGAAGAAGAAGAAGCATCCGCCACCCAAGAAGAAGGCGAAGCTGGCCAAGCCGGCGACTCTGCCTCGGTCCGCGAGTAGCTCCGACACTACCAGCGCGGCCGAAGAAGCAGCGGCGCATGCGGCCGCGCCGACTGGCACTACCGTCGTAGAGGACGAGGCACCACTGGCATCATTGTCGCCGCCGTTCGCCCCATTCACCAGGTTGGTGGCCGCTCCAGCCGCAGGGGCCTCGCCGCCGAGAGGAGCTCCCACAACGATTGCCACGGAGGCTCCTGCCACGGCCTCATCCTCGAAAAAACAGTCAGTGTCTTGGGCACATAGTGTGTTCGAGATGGGCCTCAGTCAGAAACTGGGGCCAGAACTAGAGAAGTCGGCCAGCATCCGCACCGTCCTGCGATTTATTCCAGTCGTCAAGTGAGTGTTCCTTGACCTTTTATCCGTCTGCCTGCTTCGTGTTTCGATCGGAGGATGTTATTGACAGAGTTGTTTCACAGGACTGGAGTTAAGAAGATAGGTCACCCTTCGGTGGCCAAGGTTCCACCAGTCGCCGTGGAGGCGTCGGCCGACCCCTTGAAGAAGAGGAAGGGCGACGAAGTCGTTGCTCCCGCTGAAGGCACCAAAAGAACAAAGGGCGATGGCGTCGTCACTATCTCTGACGAGCCGGCGGCTGCCCCGAGCGAACCCTCGACCGTAGTGGACGTAACTGTGAAGGCCAAGGAGGATGCGGGGTCGCAACATGCAGTGCCCGTGGGTTCGACCGAGGCGACCGGGCCACCTTCGAGTGGCGCGGGGGCCGTGGTGGCGACATTCCCTCGCTTTGTGGCGAAAGCCGCCACGGAGAGTGCCTCGGTGCCATCGAGCCAGCTCCCTGGGGCCGCCAGCATGGAGGTTGAACAGCTTCGCGGTCACACTCCGCTCGTGCTCGCGTCGGTGGACGCGATGGAGCTTCATGGCATGCTAGGTGCCGCCATCCAGGTATGTCCAGTCCCCGAGGATCTGGCCACTGAATTTCAGTGGTCGGATTCTTACTATTTTTGTCATCCAGTCCCCGAGTGCCTAGTCGCTGAATTTCAGCGGCTGCGCACTTAGGAATTTTGTCATCCAGTCCCCGAGTGCCTAGTTGCTGAATTTCAGCGGCTGGGCACTTAGGAATTCTGTCATCCATTCCCCAAGTGCCTAGTCGCTGAATTTCAGTGGCTGGGCACTTAGGAATTTTTTTCATCCAGTCCCCTAGTGCCTAGTCGCTGAATTTCAGCGGCTGGGCACTTAGGAATTTTTGGTTGTTGACGCTGAGATTGTTGCATAGGGCTTGCAGCGCGAGTCGGACGAGCGTCTTGCTGCCAAGTGCCACGTGGAGAAGGAGCTTATCGCCGTCCAGGAGATGAACGAGGAGCTTCGAGTGGCTGCGGGTGAGTATTTACCTTGTTTGGCGCTTGTCGCGAACTTTTTGCGGTGTTGACCGTTTTGTTTTGGAAATAGAGAGTAGTGCGGCTGAAGTGAAGGAGGCTCGCCAGGGCTTTGCCTCGGTGGGTGAATTGACGGCGGCTCAGTCTGCCTTGAGCGTGGCGGAGAAGCGAATCTCCGAACTGGAGCATGAGCTCAAGGAGGCGAAGGCAGAAGCAAACTCGGCGGAAGGGCGAGCCAAGGCAGCCGTCACTTCTACTGCTGAGGAGCGGAAGGTGTCGGACACACTCGTCGCCGGGTTGCAGAATGACCTCTCGGCTCTTAAAGAATTTCATCACGGACCTCTGCTGCCCGCTGATTGGTGAGCTTTCCTTCAGCCAATTTCCGAGCGCACGTACCACATTGTGGTTTTGATGCTTTGCTCATTGTTTTCTTGTGTATTGCAGGCCGGATCACTGATAATGCCGAAGAGGCGCAGTCGTACGACGCGCGGCAATGCGTGACCACCCTGGTCGACCCAGTCGCTTTGTTAGCGACTTGTCTCCGGGCATATCTTCAGGATATCTCGCCCACGGAGGTGATCCCCAGCGACCTCGTCGAGGTATGGCGCTACCTGGAGAAGGCCCCATCGGTCGTGAAATTCATGACGTGGTCGGCCTTCCGTCACCAGCTCGAAGACGAACCGCTCGGTGCGGAAGTTTACTGGTGTGTCGAAGGTGACTGGTAGCGTCACCTTGCAGATCGGGTACGCCTTCCATCCCGGGACGATGACATGGAAGGTGGTGTAGGTCGTCTCGATCATCGACTGCAGGAGACGCAGTCGCCTGAATGTGTCCATGTATAGGATGTTGATGGAGCTGTCGCCGTCCATCGGCGTCTTAGGGAGCCAATAGTCCCCCACCCTGGGCTTGACCACCAAGGCGACTCGGCCCAGATATTCGATTCGTGGCGAGTGGTCCTCGGGGCTCCAGGAGATTGGCTGCTCGGACCAGTTGAGGAAATGGGGGATGTCTATCTGGGACACCGCGTTGACGGCGACGGCGCGGGCGATGAACTTCTTCTCGCGCTTCTTGTTGAAGCCTGTGAAGGTGTGGAGCGAGCCGGAAACGCTGCCGAATTTTCCGCCGTTTGGCGGGTTGTTCTCGGGGTCTTCCCGTGTGCGCCGTGCATTTTCAATCTCCTTGAGGGAGTGGCATTCGGCGGTCGTGTGCGTGGCGGGATTTCCTTCCCTGCTGTGAAACACACAGGGTTGGTTGAGGAGAGCCGTGGGATCGAACCTTGGCTTCGCCTTGTGTGACACCCCCGGGATCAGGGCTAAACAAATCCCAGACCTCCGTATGGCATAAGCTTAACCTTGAGCTCGAGAATATCCAGTGAAGAATCGGTAACACAACAGTGACCCTACGACACAAAATTTATTACAGCAAGCTCATAACTGAGTAGAGAACCAAATTATTACAAGCAGAGGTCACTGACCATAAACATCAAACAACGGAAGGCAAATTATGCTATTAAGTATAGCAAACTTAACTAATGGCCTAAGAGGCCTAAATCATAACGACGATGTCCCAGCCCATAGATTCCAGGCTGCCGGCCGGGAACCCCAAGCTATTCGTCGATGTCGATGTAGTACCAAACTGATCTTCCGGGAACACTTACTCTGCCAAAAGTATCAACAAAGCAAGGATGAGTACAGGGTGTACTCCACAAGGCTTATGGCTGGTGGAGTTGTTTTGCATAAATCCATCTTTGTTTATAAATCAAGAGAGAGAAGAAGCTCGTCTAATCATAGTATTTTAAAAGGGGATAAGAGAGTGACATCTCCAAAAATATTGATCATCATCTTTTGATATCCACCAAATCATCATCATCTGAACTTGGATCACCCCCTCGTACCCATGAGGAAGCATCCTTAAGCACACGTTGATCTGTCAAGTTTTACGATTAGGTTCATGTTCTCTATGATCTTGAGTCCGGTCGCCAAGTCGTTCATAACCATGAACACGGCTTTTCGAAAAGATTATTACCCTGCAGGGGTGTACAACTTTAACCACACGTACTAACCTTCTCTTAACGCCACATGATTAGCCCTCTTATTTGGAAGGCTGGCAGAGGGTGGTTAGACAGGACCTTTACCTTGCTTTCGCCGAGACCATGAGTCACGCAATAAGTATGGTTCCGCCGTAACGGGTCAAATCCCGAAGCCGATACTTAAAGATGTGAGGCGAGGTTGGTTCACCAGGGGCTCCATCGACCCCAAGCAACCCCGGCCACGCTTACCTACCTGTTATGAATGCACCTTCATCCGGCAAATATTTCAAATGGTTTTCTATGCATATGTCGAATAGAACGCCCAAACTATGTGACTCATGGAATCTAATAGGCAAGTTAGTTGCTCGTGAGGTTGTCCAGGCCCCGCGTGGTTGTACGCTCGTCTTGGTTCCAAAGGCAAGAACTCAGTTCCTAGTGGTGGCGAGCATGGGACTAGAAAAACCACATCCCACCGTGGCCTCCCATACAATCCTTAGCATGTTTAATCTCATCTCACCTCTGATATCACATCATCACGTTCTCCTGTCATACTAGATTCTCTGCATCTGAATACATCATCTGGATGAACCAGAACTGACAGCTATGCATGGGTAAGCATGACACAGATATAAGCTTTAGCAGTGCACACAAGCCAAAACTAGTTATGCTAGGAGCAGTGGATCAGGTAATATAAGCTCAAAGGGAGTAATGCAATAGATAGGATACTCTACCTATCGATAAAAGATCACAGTAGAATCGTATGCACCATGGCAGGAATTGAAATGCTTTCGAAATCGTAGGATTATATCATGGTGGCGCTATGCTTTCCTTTGCCAATTGATAACAGATAAGCAGATCTTCGGGAACCTTGTACTTAACTTGTTACAGTTGGTCAAGTATTGTCCGTCGATCTTCGATGGTCTTGATCTCGACCTTGATATCGTATTCTACCGAGAAGAACCAAACACCAGAAATAAAGGGGAAACAATCAACACATGGCATCGATGCAATGCTCAAGCAATGATGATGATATGACAAGTTAAATTGTATTTAAATGAAACCCTAAAACATGATTTATCCTTTAACCGGGTTCCGAGGGGTGAAAACCCTAACTCGGAGAAACTCCAGAACATATGAGAGGGGTGCATTTGTTCTTCTAATTAAACTTGTCATGAAAGTTGTTGATCAATTCATGAATATAGCTTATATAGATAGTTCTCAATTTTCTGAACATTTTGATATATTATTTGTATTTTTCTGAATTATAAATCATTAGTTATGATTTTTCCCAATTTAAATCCATTTAAATCATTTTAGGAAATTATATAACATTTTTGAATTATATTACATATTTATCCACTTGGTCCCACCTGTCAGATTTTTATTCTTTTTAGAAAATAATTATCGAAATTGTTAAAACCCTGACAACCTGGGCCCACGGAGTTTTATTTTCCAGAAACAATTTAACTAAAACAAAATAAAATAATTATCGTGTCATGCTGTCATCACCATCACCATTGCTCTCTGTTGGTTCTTCGATCTGGCGATTGCGAGCGCAAGAGGACGCGGGGTTAGGTTTGCTGGAAAGAAGGGGCCGAGGCGAACCCAGTGGTGGCAGCGCCGCCCACTTGTGGTCATTGGAGGAGTGGACACGACGGCGGCGAGCGGCGGAGCTTGCAGGTGGTTGCGGGGGCGACGATACAGAGAGGGAGAGAGCAAGCGGAGGAGTCCATGATGACCAGGAACTCACCCTGAGCACGATGGAGGTGGTGGCGAGGCCGGGGACGGTCTGACGGCGACAAATTAATGACGGCAATGGCGACGGTCGACAGTTGTGCGGGCTCGATTTCGGCGAGGTGGGCTCTTCCTGGCGTGCGTGCTTCGGCAGGGATGAAGAGGGTGGCGAGGCGCTTCTAGAGGTGGCCATAGCGTGGCACGGGGTGGCCTGAGATGGCGGGGACAACGGCGAGGTCCGGCTAGGGTTTCGGGTGCACGGGAGACAGAGCAAGGGAGAGCACTGGGGATGAGTGGGAGGATGAGAACGAGAGGAGGGCTTCGGCGGGATCTTATCCATCACCAGGGCAGCGGGCATCGCGGAGCGGCCAGCGGCATCGGGCGGCGGACACGGCCAATGCTTCCTCGTCACGAGGAAGACGAAACGGAAACAAGGTCAAAGACGCCTGGCAATGCTGTGGGCTAGGTGAATGAGCATGTATGGCTGTGGGCTGCAATGTAGGGAGAGGGGAGAAGGAAGATGGTCTGGGCTTGGCTGTTGTTGCTGCTTTTTTTTATCAAAAGCTTTTTCTCTTTTTCTGATTTGTAATTTCTGTTTTGCATTTCCATTTCAAATATGTTTTTGAGTGATTCAAAAATACCAGAGGCTTTAGAAAAATATTGAAATACTACAGGGGCCCTAGAACAATTTGGGCTCCACATATTTTGATACTTTTAAAAATTCAAAACTATTTGAATGGATTTGCAAATAAAAAGAGAGGGAGAAGCTAGGGTGTTAGGGTTTTGTTTATTCTTTATTGCATGCATTAATAGAGATGATGCTTATGATGCACAAAACAAACCCTAATATAGATTAACTAAAACTAGGGTGTTACACCTTGTAGTTGCCGTCATCGCGGCGTTGGCCTCCGTTGCAGCGGAAGCTCTTGGGTTTGCGCGGCGCGTATCCTGCGTTGGCAACGAAGTCGACTCGCCCATCACTGCGGCATTTGCCGGTGAGGTGAGTGTTGTTGTAGTGTAGCTCGGGTCGCCTCCCGTTGTCGTGGCCGCTCATGCGGCGATTCCCTCCCGACCCGTCGTCGGTTTCTTGGTTTGGGTCCTCCTCCGCATACCGCTTGGCGATCTCCAGGAGGTCCGGTATGTTGTCGAGTGTTCTGTACACTCGCTTGAGCTTGGCGACCAGGGGCTCGTAGCGGCACAAGGTCTTGAAGCAGTGGATCGCTGTGTCCGGGTGGATTCCGGCCGCGTTATACCACAGGTCTTGCCACCATTGGACCCAACTGCGGGTCGAATCGTGGGGTCCCTAGACGCATCGCTCTAGGTCCTCGATGGTGGTGGCGCGGGTGTAGGAACCCTCGAAGTGCCTGAGAAAGGCGTCACGCATTTCCACCCAGGAGTCTATGCTATCCGCGGGGAGGGTGTTAATCCACTGCCTGCACGCTCCCTCCATCATCAGGGGGAGGTAGCGGGAGGTGAGTAGGTCGGTGTGGCCGGCAATTCCCATCGCCATGAGGTAGGTGTCCAGCCATTACCGGACGGTCGCACGAGGTCGATTTCTCGATCTCCTTCGGTGCTTTGAAGTTCGTCGGGTATCTTTCGCCTCGGATCATCGGTCCGAAGCATTTGGGCCCGACTCGACTCAGCGATCCCCTTGGTTCGCCGTCGCGGCGGTTGGTGAGGGTATGCCTCAGGTCGTTGTGCTGGCATGCGCGCTAGCTCTGATTGTTGATGATGTGGGTGCGCGCGTTGACGGGCTGCCCGTTGGCGGCGATGAAGTTGTTTGTCGGCCACGGGTCATTGGTGGAGAGTGTCGCGTTCGCGGGTCGATGTTGGAGCTGCAGGGGCTCGGGTGGTGGGAAGTTGAGGGTATTCGCCACCATTGGGCGGCCGCTCGAGGCCGCCCTGCTGCCTGACGAATGCGAGTACATCCGACCCTGTGAGTCGGCGCCCGCGTTTTTTTGCTCGACTGCTTTGGCGAGCAGAGCCTTGGCGTACTGGATCTACAGGGCGCCTTTCCCGGTTATGTTTATGTTGTCGACCGCTGCTCGGCTCGCGACGACATTGTCCATAGGAGTGGAAAATAGCAGGAGGCCATTTGCATCTCGCTCCCGCGAGGAGACCATGATTCTAGGTTGGTCCCTGGGGGCGCGCGGTTGGGTGGTGGTGGAGCACTGTTGTCCATCGCGCCTGGGGGGGCCGAGAGCTCCCTCCTGGCGGCGCGTTCTCACAGATCGCACGCTCGGCCGCACAAGCCGGGTCATTCTCGTCGTCGAAGTTCAGGGCGCGCCCCTAAATGGTGGGGTTCAGGCGCGACCTAATTCGGAGTTGGTAATAGCGCGAGAGCTCCTACGCTGTCACCTGCTCGAGGAAAAAAAAATCACGCTCGACTTGTTCTTTGCGGACCGCCTCCTCCAGCCGTAGGCGGAGTTCCTTGACCTCCGTTGTCGTTGCGTTCGGTGGGATTGGCATGGAGAAGGGGTCTTGCGGGGGGTCGGCGTCAGTCGCCATGTAGGTCGCGACGTGGCGACCGGTCCCGTCGTGGAGGTCGGTGGAGTTATCCGACCCAGAGTCGAAGTCGAAGATCCCAAGGATGGAGGGGTCCTTGAAGTCTTCGACGTTGGAGACCTGGGTGATGGAGCCCGTATGGCGCAGCTCTCGTGAGAGCTGGTCGCGTGGTGGCGACTCGCGAATGCGAGCCGAGTCCTCCGAAACGATGACGTCGGTGAGGACGACGAAGAGGCTGATCGTGCCGACCGGAAAGATCACGCTATGCGTGATGGGGCGTGCCGTCGGGACGTAGCTGCTCGGCAAGATCTGGAGGATCTCGCCGATCGCGATCATGCGGCCGGTGGCGATCGTCTTGTTGATGGGCAAATTGGATCTCGCCGCAAAACACCGCGACCGGGCCCACGGTGGGCGCCATCACTGTCGGGAATGGCCACGCGCATCTGCACCGGCAGCGAGTATTAGAACATGGGGCAAGGGCAGCCAGCCATCTGCGGTGCGAGATGAGGGCGGAGACACAAGGGTTTACCCAGGTTCGGCCCCCCAGAGGGTAAAGACCTACTCCTGCTAGATTGTATTATGGAGAGAGTACAAAGGGCGAGCTCGACGACTAGGCGGCGAGTCGCTTGGGTGTATGATGGAACGTGTCCTCTATGCGTACCCTAGGGAGGTTTATATAGGCTCACCTCGCTAGGGTTTACAGATCTACAACCGAATTGGTTAAGGATTCGGAAGGTCTTTGACCTAGTCCGACTGGGTCTAGCTATGCTTCTGGGCCTCCAGCTTCCAGTCGCCTGAGTCCTCGCCAAGTCTCGATCCAGTCACCGTCCTACAGGCCCACTCGCTGTCAGGTTGGGCCAGTAGGAAACGTCCTGCTGGGCATACCCCGGTAGGCATATCCCCATCAGCAGGCAAATAGACTACTTTCTCAGTCCTACCCCTCTACAACCACGCTTGACAAAGGATAATTCATATGGTAGACTTCTCATAGTAGCCCAAGAAGAAACAAAATTATGCTGAACCATGGAATCAAGATCAAGCCTCTCTATGGGGAACTGATAATCTGAATGGTGAGGCTCTAAACCATGGAAAGCTAGCAGCCTAGAGGCAATGATCCCTCCACAAATTCCACCCTTCTCGTGGTTAGTGGTAAGATGGTAAGCTATCAAAGCACCCAAGTTATAAGATCTATCCCTATTCAAAGCAGCTGAGATAAAAGCTAGATCAAAATAATATAATTTTCTAGCAATCTTTCTAGCAAGAACACACTTGGTAATGAAATAGGCAAAATATCTAATGGATGCGAACTAAATGTTCCGAATTTTACCACTTTCCTTTGAGAAGTCGAAACCTTGGAAAATTTCAGCATATAAATTCCTAAGTGACTTAGGCCTCTCCTTGATCTTCTCACAAGATCCCCAATGAGGCACTCTAATAGCTGCACAGAAATCAGCAAAAGGCAGGTCGACAGCTATATTATAGATTTTATAATGGACCATGGGATTAGACGAGGACCAAGTAAACCGGAAGTCCTGCACCACAGCCATGGATAGCTTAACAACTGATATGGTTCTTCTTCAACAAAGTGTTCCAACCCTGCATTAGTAATCATAGTCTGGAAATCCTGGAAGATTCCCACGCGCTCATAAATTCATGGCATGGATATATGGAAGAGAAGACTCCTTCCTCACGATGGACTTTCATTGGCTCAGGTACCATCAAATCATATTGATTCAGTGGGTATGCACTCATCTTCCTTTCTGAAATTTTTAAACAAAAATCAAACCAAGTGATTCCCAAGTTGATAAATGATGAGAAACTACTATAGGAACTTGCTAGAGGTCTACACATGCATCAAAATGAAATCTCTAAGCATATAACAAGCATGCAAGCTCACACAACCCAAAATCTATAGCAGCAAAATACTCAAGATACAATCTACCAATCACAAATCTAATTGGACAAGTGGAGGAGGCACATACCAAGGAGCAATCCCTCCAAAAATCAGTAGCAAAGATGGGCTAAGCAAGGAGATCGAAAATCGGGAGCAAGAACAGTAGGAACTTGAGCTTGAGAAACTTTTCCGGTGTTTTTTGGGAGAGAGAAAGAAGTGGCTGGAAGGAGGCAACTTGGAGGGCCACAGGTGGGCCCCACCCAGGCCAGACGCGCCCTAGGGGCTGGACGCGCCACCGTGGGTGTCTTGGCATGGGTCCCCACAGGCCACCTGTGTCCTCTACCCCTTTTCGAGGAAATAATTAATATGAATTTTCTGGGATTTTCGGAAAACTTTATTTTTGGCCAATTTCCAGGGTATGAAAATTGATTTCTTGCAGAAAAGATTTTTTTTAGAAGAAGCAAAAGCAAACCAAAACCAAAACTACAGAAGTTCTAAGACACTCTAACAAGCAAACAACTAGCAAAACTAAAGCTAACAAGAGAAAGAGCAAAAACTAGGAAGGATAAAAATAAAAGTGAGCAAGTATAACCACTATGGAAGCATTGTTTTGTTCATTAAAATCCCTTTGTTAACAAGGTTGATCAAGTCTTGTTACCAAAACAATCTTATATGAAACAAAAATTTGCATTCCACAAAGTGATTATGTTACCTCAAACTTGATAGCAATGGTCCCAATCATAATAGTTTCAAAACTTTCTTGTGGAATGGGACAATATATTTCTCCAACTTTGATGCTCTCAATATTTTCAATGGAATTCAGGCAATAGCTCTTATCAATCTTCTTGGGTAAATAGACAGTATGCTCTTTGTCATTAATATTAAAAGTTACTTTTCCATGATTACAATTGATGACAGCACCTGCAGTATTAAGAAAAGTTCTCCCAAGAATAATAGACATATTATCATCTTCAGGCATCTCAAGCACAAATCAGTTAAAACCAAGCAATTATGAGCTACTTGAACAGGAACATCCTCACATATACCAACAGGAATAGTAGTTGACTTATCAGCCATTTGCAAAGATATATCAGTTGGTATCAACTTTTCTAGCTGGACTCTCTTGTAGAGAGAAAAAGGCATAACACTAACTCCAGCTCCCAAATCTGTAGAGGTCCCAACCTGATAAGGTAGAGATCCCTGTGTTTACAATGCTAGTCCCTGGATTGAATAGCTAGAATCCACAGTTTAAGATGTAATATCAAGAAACAAAGGTCGTATTACAACTTTATAACTAGGAATAAAATAATTCATTACATCTTACATAGCTCATATGGCTATATCATTACAATGTAGCAGATATAACTATATAGCATGGAGTCCTTCACCTTCAAAGTGCCACAGGCAATCATGTTGGTTGTGGACTTGTAATCCTATTCAACACACTTCACTAACATCAAACAAACCTACAACATAATAGGTTATAGCCACAAGGGTAAATACATTTGAATTGTATTAGCAAGTGATATTATGGTAGAATAGTGGTATCTAACATCTATATGCATTTGGCTAAGTGTAGCTGAGGCTTGCTTTGCTCAAATTAAGGTTTTCCTTATTAGTTGAAAAACACTTAAGTTTTTGTTTATCAAATCACCCAAGGAACAACCAATGGAAATTGGTTAACATTTACCCTTGTTGAACCACAAGTTTTTAACTTAGAAATTGGTATGAGGATATCCTTGATAACTTCAATATCTTGATGCTCAAATTGTCCAT
The DNA here is from genome assembly GCA_030063025.1 of Avena longiglumis. Taxonomy (NCBI): domain Eukaryota; kingdom Viridiplantae; phylum Streptophyta; class Magnoliopsida; order Poales; family Poaceae; genus Avena; species Avena longiglumis. The sequence continues at coordinate 98,307,882 of CP125976.1, read as the reverse complement.
TACCGGGGACACGGCTAAGTACTTAGGTTTTACTCTCTCGAGAGGTGGTGCACTTTCCCCACAAGACTCGACATGCATCAAGACAAGATCTTTCAGAAGCCTTCCCTTAGACCAAATGGATGTGTTCCAACCTATCACCTCTACCACCTTCTGTCCATCTGGCTAAGTTATTGCAACCTATATGATCCAGGTAGAGCTCATATTGCCATGTGGCTGCACTACAAGCTTCTCAACACTAAGTATCTCAAATCCCTTTGTTCCTGGCTGGCTTTCCACAAGTGTGATACACAAGGTATACCATGGACATGGGCCTTGTGTAACCACTCAACATAACCCATTCATACCATTCCACCCAGGTGTTTCATTCACATAGTTGTTTTATTAAGCAAAAACACAAGTCATAGACTTTGCATAATATCATAGTATGAATAATCCACCCTTGTTTTCTATTAGCTAAGATAAGCATGATAACATGGCAAGTTTTCTAACTTAGGATAATTCTACTAAGACAACATATAGGATTTCCCATGGCATCGCTTATACTTAAAAAATTCCATGCAAGTCCTATTCAAAATATCACTAATGCATAGTCAAAATAATAGGACAAAATATATGAAGCACCACTTGCCTTTTTAGTAGAGGAACTAGGTTCACTCCTTGATCTTGCAATTGTCACACTCTTCAAAGTTCACTACAATTCAATCAAGGCACAAATTCGAACTAGCATTCAAACAATTCACCACATAAAATAATAAAAACAATGAAATGCATGCAAGCATGCAAAGGTTGTTTTATTGAAAAAGTGGTTTCTAATAAGGTTCTAACCATTTAAAAACACCTAAGGGTCATTTATAAAAGTGGAAAAACCATTTAAAAACAAGTTAGTAAAAATGGCCCTTTTAAAATTATGTTTGTTTTGCTAGAAATGCTTTTATTCAAAGGAATAATTTTGTAAGGGTCCCAACCTTTAATAAGGTAGAGTCCCCTGTGTTTACAATGCTAGTCCCTGGATCAATAGCTAGCATCCACAGTTAAGATATGATATCAAGAAACAAAGGTCATAATACAACTTTATAACCAGGAATAACATAATTTTATTACACCTTACATAGCTCATTTGGCTATTACATTACATTGCAGCAGAATATCTATAAGCATGGGGTCCTTCATCTTCAAAGTGCCACAGGCAAACATGTTGGTTGTAGACTTTGTAATCCTAATCAACACACTTCACTAAAACAATCAAACCTGCAACATAACAAGTTACAGCCACAAGGGTCAATACATTTGAATTGTATTGGCAAGTGATACTATGGTAATATAGTGGAGTCTATCATCTATATGCATTTGGCTAAGTGGAGATGAGGCTTGCATTGCTCAAAATATATTTTTCCTTAACATTTGAAAACACTAAGTTTTTGCTTGACAAAATCATTTTCTCAATCAAAGTTTGAAGATCCTTTAACCCTTGTTCAAACCACAAGTTTTTATCTTAGAAATTTGAATGATGAGATTCTTGATTGCTTCCATGTCTTGATGCTCAAATTGTCCTTTACCAGGGACATGGCTAAGTACTTAGATTTTACACTCTGCAGAGGTGGTGCACTTTCCCCACAAGACTTGGTTTCCCAAGACAAGATCTTTCAGAAGCTTTCCCTTAGACCAAAATGGACGTGTTCCAACCTATAAAACTCTACCACCAACTGTACATATGGCTAAGTTCTTGCAACCTATATGATCCAGGCAGAGCCCATAATGCCAAGTGGCTGCACTTGAAGCTTCTCAACATTTGACATCTCAAATCTCTTTGTTCCTGGGTGGCCATCCACAAGTGAGATACACAAGGTAAACCATAGACATGGGCCTTGTGAACCACTCAACCAAAATCCACCAAGCAATTACCATTCCACCCAGGTGATTCATTAACTTAGTTGTTTTATTAAACAAAAACACAAGTCCTCAGACTTAGGAATTTTTTCCATAGTTTGAATATATAATCCACCCATGTTTTCTATTAGCTAGGCTAAGCTTGATAGTAATAGGAATCTTAACTTAGGAAGATTTCCACTAAGGTTTCATCTACTAGGTTTTACTAAAGCAAGGTTTATACTTAGCAAAATTCCATGCAAGTTTTACTTAGAAGAATCACTAATGCATAGTGAAAGTAATGGGACAAAAAGTATGAAGCATCACTTGCCTTTTTGGTAGAGGGTATAAGTTCACTCCTTGTACTTGCAACAATCACACTCTTGAAGTCACTACAATTCAATCAAGCAAGGCACAAACTCAATCTACCAATCAAGCAAAACAACACATAAAATAACAAAGTCAAAGTAATGCATGCAAGCATGACAAGCTTTGTTTTGTTTGGAAAAAGTGGTTCCTAATGGATCATAAACATTTGAAAACATCTAATGGTCATTTTATAAAGTGGCAAAGTCATTTGGAAAAGGTTTCACCTCATAAACCATTTTCAAAACAAAGTATCATTTTATGTGGTGTAGAAATATTTTTACTAAGGCATTAATCTATAGGGTTCACCAAATATGTTTTCAAACCACAAAACTTGGTGTTTGGGGTCAGAGAGTTTAAAACAAAACATTTCCCAAAGGTTTTCTTCCCAAATCATTTTTAATAAATAAACCACATTTCTATTTGACTAGAAATGGTTTTAAATCAAAGAATCATTATTTTGTTTCACCAAATACATTTTTGAATCCACAAAGTGTTTACTATGGTCAGTAGGTTTAAATCACACCATTTTCCAAAGATTTTATCCCCAAATTCATTTTTAAACAATTTTCACATCCTTAACAAGCATACAAATGTTTCTGCAAAAACAACCATTTTTTCAGAAGCTTTTTACTAAACAAATGGCATGGTTGGCTAGGGCTTGTTCCACTGATTCCATTGATATAAAATTTGTAATTTTTGGACGTGTGGATCAAAAGTTATACCAATTACAAATTTGCATTCTAATCAGATCAAAAATATGTTTTAAATCGAATCCAGTCCACGTGGTCGCTTCTCGATTCACAATACCTTTCGGTTGGATCAACTGCCCGCACGTTGGATCAAGTCCGATCGTGGCATGATTATGCACTCTTTGCTTTAAGTGGTTCTATCCTATCCACCGATCGAGATCGGACGGTCACTGTGAGCTCGACCCTAAACGAAAGGGCGGCATGGCGGTATACCGAGCGACGGTGCGGCGCAAGGGCGTCTGTAAGCAAGGGTGGTCGGGAGGTACTCACAGTGTTCGCAGAGGCCTGGGAAGCTCAAGGTGATGCCGATTGTCGAGGGGCGACGAGCGGCTTGATTGCTCGCCGGAGTGAGCTGCGCCGCCACGCCGCTTGTCGCCGAGGACGCTATGGATCACTAGGAGGCAAACGAATGCATGGTCGACGCCAAAAGCAGGTACGAAGGTGTGTGCATGAACGAGAGGGAAAGGGGCGGACGGGAACTACCTTGGGCACTCGCCGGAGTTAAACCAGACGGTGGCGGCGCCGGTTATTGTCGTTGCTGACGCTCAGGGACGCGCGCGAGCGAGCTGCAGATGCAGAAAGGTCCGCCAGGTGATGGAGATCACGTTTGGGTGCTTGAGTAGGCAAGGTGGCGTGAGGCTGCGGAATCCTCGCCGAGGGTCGCTTGGCGGGCGTTTGAGTGAAATTGACACTGGGGCACACTTGGAGGAGAGTAGGGAAATGGAGGAGAGTCGCATGCGTTTAAATGCATGGTCATCACGAGTAATGGTGGCTGCGTTATCGAATTCAAGCCAAATCAAAACCGTAAACGGATTTAGGAGGAAGAACAGGTCGTGGGGTGGGGAAGATGACCTGTGGTGGGGGTCCTCGGGCAAGAGAGGGAGAGAGGAATAAGGTCCACCAACGGTGACTTAGTGGGTGTGAGTTCAAGTGAAATAAACGCTTGCAGAGGGGAATAGGTGGGCTGGATCAACATTGGGCGATTTGTTGGCTGGGTCCTTTGCATATTTTTTTCTGTCTGAAACCTTTTTCTTTTTCCAATACTATTTTCTGTTTTGGAATTTCAAACAAACAAATCAAACATTAAAACAATTCAAACATTCAACACACCTTGCAATTGAATTTGGTTCTGTTTAACAACATAAACCAATTCCCAAAATAAAATAAAATAATTTTATTCTTTTTAGGATCTATTTAATATTTAAATAAAATAGACTTTTAATTATTAATTCAAAATAGGTTTTGATTTATTTAATAAAATCTCCATTTGGGAACTAAATATTTTCAAAACCAAATCAGTAGGTTTTATTTGAAAATAGAAGAATACTTGGAAAACTTGTTTTAAAAAAAATAAAATAACATTTTTATTTTAGGGTCCATTAATAATTAAATAAAAATGGACCTTAGTTATTAAATCAAATAGGATTTGTTTTATTAAAATCTTTATTTTGAATTTTAAAATAAAACCAAACACTTAAGTAGGTTTTAATTGAGAATATAAAATACTTGGAAAACTTATTTAAAATAAAAAAAATAAGTTTTAGTGTTTATTTAAAATGGGAAAAGCCTTTACTTAAATAAAATTTGGATATTAAATCCTTATTATTTTATTTAAATAGGCCTTTACTATTTTTATCAAAATAAAACCTTTTGTTTCAAAATCTTGGCCAAGGTTTGATTTGGCTTTATAAATAATCTTTATTTATAAATCCACCTTTTCTTTTGAAAACCAAATCTTTTCATTAAAAGATCCAAAATAGAAATTTTAAATATTTAATATTTTCTTTATTAATTGTCTTATCTTTTTAAATCCCTTTAGGATTTATTTGTTCAAAATAGGTTTGAAGGTTTCCAAATGGAATCAAAAAGTTTCTTCTCACCCTGAAAATCAACAAAGTTTTATTTTATTCATTTATTTTTCACATTACAAGATTTGGAAAATCTTGGGATGTGACAGGCTACCACCCTTAAAATAAATCTCGTCCCGAGATTTGGGAAGGCTAGGGTTACAAGTAGGCTCAAACAACTAGGGCACTACCACCCTTAAAATATTTCCAACTAAATTACATATTGGCCTTCTTGGGATCCTGGGGAAACTTCTCTGGGCAAACATCTGCATAGTGTCCTTTGTTTTCACACTTGAAACATGTGACAAGGCTGAGATCTTTTATAGGTTGGTTTATCTTGTGCTTCCTCTTTCCTGGACAGGAGTTTACATAGTGGCCTAGTTCCTTGCATTTGAAACACATCACTTGGCTGATATCTTTCTTTTCCTTTGGTATTATTGCCTCTTGTTTGTTTCTTTGATTCTTCTTCTTTTCTGGGCATTCATTGGCATAGTGTCCCATCTCTTTGCAATTGTAACATTGCACTTGAGTAATATCCTTCTTGTTAGGGTTGGGGCATTTCTTCTTCTTCTTGGGTCTCTCCAAAGCTAGGAGTTCTTCTAGTTCATGTTCTTCATAGGTGGAAAATCTTTCTCTCTTCTTGGGGCATAAATCTTCATGTTCCTTGGTTGCATGATCCTTGTCTCTAAAAATATTGCTAGCTTGGGTTCCTTCTAGATTAACATCTTTGTCATCCTTGTTGTCATTAGCTCTTTGGAAAAAGTTTTCTCCCATGTTGATCATTTGAGTAACCAATCCTTGCAACAATTGGGTTTGAAGTTTCAAAATCCTTTGTATGGCTGGGTCTTGTCCATTGTTGTTGGCTAAAAGCTGAGTTGTCATTTGGTTCAACAGATTTTGGGTTGCTATGAGTTCTATCATGTTGTCCTCTTGGTTGTTGTTGGTGTCATCAACCTTGGAGTCTCTTGGAGCAGTCATCTTTTTGGGTTAGGTAGGGATTAGAATAGGCAAAAATCTTTCTAAGGAAATATTTCCAATCACACACATCACAATTCACACAAGCAATGTGCAAGCAATCACAAACAAACACTCCACCCAAACAACAAAGTTTTCAAGCATATACTTAGGCAACAAAAATATTTTTGTTACACCACATAAGGTGTGTTTGACTTAAACAAAATATGGTGGTCCATCTAGATGGTTCACTTGAGATCTTTCCATCCTTCTTGGTTGATTCTTCTTATATGAAATCATGGTTTCCCTGGGGAAAACTCTTAGTCACTAAACTTCAAAGGTGATGATGGTTCCTTATCTTTGTGTTTCCTTAGTCTTCAAGTCTTGGGCAATATCTCTTATCTCACTTGTCCTTAGTGGGAACCATGGTTGAAGTCCTTGGTGAATATGCTGAAGATGTTGAAGTCATTAGAGTTGATGAAGTCCTTGGCACATGGCGAAGTCTTTGGTCATGGGGTAGGCTTTCATCCATCAAGTTTGAAATAGAACATATGTAGAATCAAAACCAAAATGGTTGAGGAAAGAATTTACAAGATTGTTTGTAAATAAGTTTTGGAACAAATACAACTCCTATTTTTCTAAGGGGTTTTGTCCAATCCTAGGTTTACAATTCCTACAGGCAACACAACCTGGCTCTGATACCATCTGCAAGGGTCCCAACCTTTAATAAGGTAGAGTCCCCTGTGTTTACAATGCTAGTCCCTGGATCAATAGCTAGCATCCACAGTTAAGATATGATATCAAGAAACAAAGGTCATAATACAACTTTATAACCAGGAATAACATAATTTTATTACACCTTACATAGCTCATTTGGCTATTACATTACATTGCAGCAGAATATCTATAATCATGGGGTCCTTCATCTTCAAAGTCCCACAGGCAAACATGTTGGTTGTAGACTTTGTAATCCTAATCAACACACTTCACTAAAACAATCAAACCTGCAACATAACAAGTTACATCCACAAGGGTCAATACATTTGAATTGTATTGGCAAGTGATACTATGGTATTATAGTGGAGTCTATCATCTATATGCATTTGGCTAAGTGGAGTTGAGGCTTGCATTGCTCAAAATAGATTTTTCCTTAACATTTGAAACCACTAAGTTTTTGCTTGACAAAATCATTTTCTCAATTAAAGTTTGAAGATCCTTTAACCCTTGTTCAAACCACAAGTTTTTATCTTAGAAATTTGAATGATGAGATTCTTGATTGCTTCCATGTCTTGATGCTCAAATTGTCCTTTACCAGGGACATGGCTAAGTACTTAGATTTTACACTCTGCAGAGGTGGTGCACTTTCCCCACAAGACTTGGTTTCCCAAGACAAGATCTTTCAAGCTTTCCCTTAGACCAAAATGGACGCTACATAACCTATCAAAATCTACCACCAATCATCCATATGGCTAAGTTCTTGCAACCTATATGATCCAGCAGAGCCCATAATACCAAGTGGTCAGACTTGAAGCTTCTCAACATTTGACATCTCAAATCTCTTTGTTCCTGGGTGGCCATCCACAAGTGAGATACACAAGGTAAACCATATACATGGGCCTTGTGAACCACTCAACCAAAATCCACCAAGCAATTACCATTCCACCCAGGTGATTCATTAACTTAGTTGTTTTATTAAACAAAAACACAAGTCCTCAGACTTAGGAATTTTTTCCATAGTGTGAATATATAATCCACCCATGTTTTCTATTAGCTAGGCTAAGCTTGATAGTAATAGGAATATTAACTTAGGAAGATTTCCACTAAGGTTTCATCTACTAGGTTTTACTAAAGCAAGGTTTATACTTAGCAAAATTCCATGCAAGTTTTACTTAGAAGAATCACTAATGCATAGTGAAAGTAATGGGACAAAAAGTATGAATCATCACTTGCCTTTTTGGTAGAGGGTATAAGTTCACTCCTTTTCCTTGCAAAAATCACACTCTTCAAGTCACTACAATTCAATCAAGCAAGGCACAAACTCAATCAACCAATCAAGCAAAACAACACATAAAATAACAAAGTCAAAGTAATGCATACAAGCATGCCAAGCTTTGTTTTTTTTGGAAAAAGTGGTTCCTAATGGGTCATAAACATTTGAAAACATCTAATGGTCATTTTATAAAGTGGCAAAGTCATTTGCAAAAGGTTTCACCTCATAAACCATTTTCAAAACAAAGTATCATTTTATGTGGTGTAGAAATATTTTTACTAAGGCATTAATCTATAGGGTTCACCAAATATGTTTTCAAACCACAAAACTTGGTGTTTGGGGTCAGAGAGTTTAAAACAAAACATTTCCCAAAGGTTTTCTTCCCAAACCATTTTTAATAAATAAACCACATTTCTATTTGACTAGAAATGGTTTTAAATCAAAGAATCATTATTTTGTTTCACCAAATACATTTTTGAATCCAAAAAGTGTTTCCTATGGTCAGTAGGTTTAAATCACACCATTTTCCAAAGATTTTATCCCCAAATTCATTTTTAAACAATTTTCACATCCTTAACAAGCATACAAATGTTTCTGCAAAAACAACCATTTTTCCAGAAGCTTTTTACTAAACAAATCGCATGGTTGGCTAGGGCTTGTTCCACCGATTCCATTGATATAAAATTTGTAATTTTTGTACGTGTGGATCAATAGTTATACCAATTACAAATTTGCATTCTAATCAGATCAAAAATCTGTTTTAAATCGAATCCAGTCCACGTGGCTGTTTCTGATTCGTTAATACCCTTTCGCTGGATCGACCGCTCGCACGTTGGATCAAGTCCGATCGTGGCACAGGTTGCGCACTTCGCTTTAAGTGGTTCTATCCTATCCACCGATCGAGATCGGACGGCCGTGAGCTCGACCCTAAACTAGCGGCGTTGCGGTGGTCGACGGCGAGCGCGACGGTGGCGGCGCCATGCGTCAGAAGCAAGGGTGGTCGGGAGGTACTCAAGTTCGCAGAGTCCTGGGAAGCTCAAGGTGATGCCATCTTGTCGAGGGGCGACTAGCGGGCTTGATTGCTCGCCGGAGGAGGTGCGCCTCACGCCAATGCCGTCACGAGGACGGTGCTATGGATCACTAGGAGGCAAACGAAATGCATGGTCAGACGCGCAAAGGTGAGGCGAAGGTGTGTGCGTGAACGAGAGGGAAAGGGGCGGACGGGAACTACCTGGGGCACTCGGCGGAGTTAAACCAGACGGTGGCGCCGCTTGTTGTTGGCCGACGCCGTGGACGCGCGAGTGAGCTACAGATGCAGAAGGTCCGCCAGTGATGGAGATCACGTCTGGTGCTTGAGGAGGCAGGGTGGCGTGAGGCTGCTTGAATCACGGAGGGTCGCCGACTGGGCGGTGTTTGAGTGAAATTGACACTGGGGCGCACTTGGGGAGGAGATGAGGGGAAATGGAGGAGTCGGCATTTAAATGTGCATGGTCATCATGTAATGGTGGCCACAAGACGAATTCAAGCCACGAAATCAAAACCGAAACGGAGACGAGGGAGGAAGAACAGTCGGGGTGGGGGAAGATGATCAAGGCGTGTGGGGTCCTCTGGCAAAAGAGAGGGAGAGGGAATAAGGTCCACCAACAAGGACTTAGCGGTGTGAGTTCGAGTGAAAGAAAACACTTCGCAGAGGGGAATAGGTGGTCTGGATCTGGGCATTGGGGCTTTGTTGGGTCCTTGCATATTTTTTTCTCATTCAAACCTTTTTCTTTTTCCAATACTATTTTCTGTTTTGGAATTTCAAACAAACAAATCAAACATTAAAACAATTCAAACATTCAACACACCTTGCAATTGAATTTGGTTCTGTTTAACAACATAAACCAATTCCCAAAATAAAATAAAATAATTTTATTCTTTTTAGGTCTATTTAATATTTAAATAAAATAGACTTTTAATTATTAATTCAAAATAGGTTTTGATTTATTTAATAAAATCTCCATTTGGGAAATAAATATTTTCAAAACCAAATCAGTAGGTTTTATTTGAAAATAGAAGAATACTTGCAATACTTGTTTTAAAAAATAACATTTTTATTTTAGGGTCCATTAATAATTAAATAAAAATGGACCTTAGTTATTAAATCAAATAGGATTTGTTTTATTAAAATCTTTATTTTGAATTTTAAAATAAAACCAAAACACTTCAGTAGGTGTTAATTGAGAATATAAAATGCTTGGAAAACTTATTTAAAATAAAAAAATAAGTTTTATTGTTTATTTAAAATGGGAAAATCCTTTACTTAAATAAAATTTGGATATTAAATCCTTATTATTTTATTTAAATAGGCCTTTACTATTTTTATCAAAACAAAACCTTTTGTTTCAAAATCTTGGCCAAGGTTTGATTTGGCTTTATAAATAATCTTTATTTATAAATCCACCTTTTCTTTTGAAAACCAAATCTTTTCATTAAAAGATCCAAAATAGAAATTTTAAATATTTAATATTTTCTTTATTAATTGTCTTATCTTTTTAAATCCCTTTAGGATTTATTTGTTCAAAATAGGTTTGAAGGTTTCCAAATGGAATCAAAAAGTTTCTTCTCACCCTGAAAATCAACAAAGTTTTATTTTATTCATTTATTTTTCACATTACAAGATTTGGAAAATCTTGGGATGTGACAAATTTCTAGTGTTAGACAAATATGTTTTTAAATACAAATGTTAGTGTTTATGGTCAAAGTGTTTAAAACTAATCCATTTGCAAAAGGTTTCACTCAAAAATCATTTTTAAATCATAGCAATATTTTTGTTTTACTAAAAATGCTTTTATTCAAAGGAATAATTTTCTGTTGTTAATAAATTTATTTTAAAATCCAAAAGTTAGTATTTAGGGTCAGAGAGTTCAAATCAAACCATTTGCAAAAGGTTTTACTCAAAAAGCATTTTTATAATAATTTTATAACCAAAATAGCCTTACAAATGTTTCTGCAAAACACCTAGTTTTCCAGAAGCAAAATACTAAACTAAGGCCACAGTTGCAAATTTCACATTTTCCTGATTCCAATGATATAAAATTAGTAAATTTTGGACGTGTAGAACAAAAGTTATGAATTTTGCAAATTCATTCATCTAATAGATCAATTTTCTGTTTTTAAAACAGCAGCCAGGCCACGCGTCAGTTTCCTATTGGTTGATACCGGTTCATCTGGATCGAGCTACGTGCTGTGTTGGATTTAAGTTACATCATATGGTGCAGATCGAACATACCATTTCGGTTAAGTGATTCATTCACAGCCACGAGATCTAGATCTAACGGTTCACAGCACCTTAACCATGAACTAGCGGTGCTGGCGACGGCTGCGTGGCGGCGGCGCTTAGGCGACGGTGGTCCGGCTAAAATAGGAAGCAAGGAAGAGGGGTAAGGGTCTCACCAGGTTCGCAGCGACGTGCTGATGCTCAAAGTGGTCGTCGTTGGTCGAGGGGCGCACAGGTTCGATGTCGATTGCTCGCCGAAGTCGCTGTCACCGTCGGGCATGTACTGACGTCATCGGAGGTGAAGCTACGAGCCACGAGAAGACAAGCAGAGGTGGCGTTAGATGCGCAAGAGACCAGTGAGTATACGAGCATCAATGAGAGTGAGAGGGGCGGTCAGAGATTACCGGGGGAACTCGCCGGAGTCGAGGCAGACTACGGGGCACTCAGATGATAGACCGAGGCGAGCTTCTGGGGTACGCACAGGCAAGAAGAGGGTACTAGCAGGTGCGTGAGGCGATGGGGGTCAAGCTCGTGTGATCTAGGAGGTAGGAGGTGGTCAGGGCTCGCCGGAATTTGAGCTAGAGCTCGTCGGAGTAGTGGTGGTTCGAGCGTGAAATCGAGGCATCCTGGGGGCGATCTGGCAGCAAGGTCTAAGGGGAAAGAGAGGGGAGGGGGAGGTGGTTAAGAGGGCACGGTCGCGGGGCTGATTACTGGCGGCATTAACGTGTATTGACGAGGATTGATCAACGGCAGAAACGGCTAGGAGGAGTTAGGGCGGGTCTCGCGCTGGAGAAGATGATGACATGGCAGCAGTGGGGTCGCGGAGTTAGTGGGTGAGGGGGTACGGTGCGTGGTGAGAAAAGCATCTCGTGGGGGAGAAAGAGAGTGGAGCCGGGTGGGCTGTGCTTGTTGGGCCAGATAGGCTGGGGAAGTGGATCAGGTCTGTTTCTATTTTTCCTTCTCTGTTTTCTTTTTCTTTTTTCCATTTCTATTTCATGCTTTCATTTTATTCAAATGATTTCAAACTCAATTTAAATTCATATTTTTATCAAACCTTTTTAGTAGGTCTTATCTGTTTATTAATGCGTTTAAAAGTCCATTTTAGAATATTTCAAATATTCTCTTATGGTTTAATAATTCCTTTAAATTAGGTCTTTTGTCTTTATTTAAATAATTTGAATATGGTTCCAAACCACATAATTTTATTTAATTATTCTTTTATTCTTTTAAAGTTAATTAAATAACTTTTAATCCATTTTGGTAATTTCAATTATTATTTTCACATGGTTTAATTAATCCTTTATATTTAGAAATTTTGTCTTTATTCAAATAAAATTGAATTTGGTTAAAGGTCCATATAATTTTATTTAAATAATCTTTATTTCTTTGTTTTATTTGGATTATCTTTATTCCATTTTTTTATGGATTTGGCCAAGATTTAAATTGACTTTTAAATATTCCTTATTTATTTCTTTCTTTCTTTGTCTTATACAATCCATATCTTTTTATTTATAGTTCCAAAATTGGTGATTCCAATTTGTATAATCTTATTTAATATTTGTTTATATTTTTAAATCCTTTTAGGATTCATTTTCTCATAATTTGGTATGGATTTTAGCTAAGAGCTTTATTAGTCTTGGAAATTATTTCCTTTTATCTTATTAAATTCATAAGTTTTTATCCATGGCAATGAAACCAATTTCCATGGTTTTATAATACTTTTGTTTATCATTTAGAAATGTTTGTTGTCAAATTTTTATATGGATCAAATCCATAGTCTTAGAGATATCTTGGAAATGATTTCTTTCATTAGGGTTTAAGGTTTTGGTTTAATTTTCCAAGTGTTTAAATTTCAAGATACATCCATTCATGAATGCATTTCACTTGATTGAAATTTTGTTGGATGCCCTTTTCATTCAAATTTTGTTCAAGAAGAGTTCTGTTGTTTCCATTTAGAATCAAAAAGTTTCTTTTCACCCTAAATTTCAACATTTATTTCTTTTGTTTATTTATTTTTCACATTTCAAAATTTGGAAAAATTTGGGATGTGAGAAAATCACATAAAGCAGTTCTAACATAATTATTCTTAATAGAGCAAGGAATAGTTAGTAAACTTGGATCACCAAGTTTCTTTGGAACCTTACCATTGAAGGAATAATTAGCAAGCAAAGTAGAAATCTCCTCATTAGGAATCTTCCTTTTATTAGAGACAATATCCTTCAGATACTTTGAATAATGAGGCAACTTAATAGCATCAGTCAAAGGAATTTGCAAAAAAAAAAGGTTTCATCCACTCACAAAACTTGTTATAGTGTTCTTCCTACTTTGACTTGTGTTTCTTATTAGGAAAAGGCATAGGTTTCTGCACCCAAGGTTCTCTTTCTCTACCATGTTTATTAGCAATAAAATCTTCCTTAGTGTACCTAGTGTTCTTAGTGTGCTTCTTAGGTTCCTCCTCACCTTTCTCCTTGTCAGGAGCATCATTTTTATCATTACCACTCTCAGTTTCAGCATCTGTGACAGATAAACTATTAGGATCTACAGAAGGTTCAGGTGGTTCCCCAACTATTTTGTGTTTCTTTTTCTTTCTCTTATGACGACTACCACTACTTTCAACTTCTTTAGAATCCCATGTCCCATGAATATGAGGGCCACACCTCATGCTACTCAACTTCAGTCACTTGTAAGTTCTTGTCATTGTAAGTATTTGCATATCATTGAGAACCACCAACAGGGTACCCCTTGCACATGGTACAAGATCTTTCCCATAACCAAAATGACAAGGCAAGCAGACAATGAGCATCTCAGCGATCTTTTTATTTACTATATGCATAGCTTTTTATTGAGGATGCTTCATAGATAGCTCACTATGGTGATGCTTCAAGTTTCCACCATGATTAGGCATGGCTTAGGCTAGCGGCCCAGGCGTTTCTCTAACACAGAATACAAACTCCATGGACTTACAAGTTCCCTCTTTATTTCACACCGGTGAAATCCAAAGACAAAAGAGCATGATATCAACTGAGTACAGAGTACAAGTGCAATGTTGAAAACGTTCCCCATGACAGCATGGTTCTGCTAATTCCAACGTATAAGTGCAAGCATATGCAACATAGAGACACAATGGTTCAAGTTTATTAGGGGCAGAGAATATAAAGTGTGTCATCAAGTTTGTGAGGGATTTAATCACTAAGTTTTCACATAACAAAATAGTTTTTAATTGGAAGATAGTTGAAAACAAGAATATACTTGGAATGGTGTAACACACCATGCATAGGAGTTTATAGTGGACACTTTGGAATAAATTGGTTTATTTTGGGAGTTGGAGGCATGAGTAGAGATTACTCATACAAGTGGAGGCTAGCAAAAGACTGGGAGCAACCAAATAAGAGAGCAATAGTGGTCATAATCATGCAGAGCGACAAAACATTACTAATCAAAGCAAAGAGTGGTACTACAAGTCAAGGGCTAAATGATAGGCTATGGTGACTTGTGACAGTCATAACATGGTGTGAGCATGTGCCAAGTCAACCCAAACAAACCTCAAAGGAGAATATCACAATACTAAGCTTTTGCATGCTAAAACAACGCATAATTTCTTCCAGACACACTAAGCAATCCCATTGACTTGGAGCAAGCCATGTTACAGCAATAACTACTAAGCATAAGGTCAAAACAACACCTAGCATGGCATGATAAAGTCTAAGTCACAGTCAATGCAAGCTCCTCTTGCACTTCCAAGCAAGAACTTACTACTCCTTTCCAACATCAAGCAAACTTATTTGCAACAAATCACAGCGAAAGCAGGGGTCCAAACTACTCAAGCAAACTAAACAACTAAGCAAAGCAAACAAAAACTAAGACGCTCCAAGAACAACACAACTGTGCATGAAACAATAAAAACGAAGTGTCTAGACAGACCTGAGCTTTTTATTGATGAAGAAGGGGATGCCTTGGGCATCTCCAAGCTTTGACGCTTGTACCGCTTGGATATTTCTTGGGGTGACACCATGGTGGCATCTCCAAGCTTGATCTTTTGTCCATTCTTCATCTCATTGCATCATTCTCTCTCTACACCTAAAATTTTTCCTTCATACAAAACTTCACACAATGTTCATTAGCAACATTAGTGTAATCAAAAGATATTAGACCTCTGGCAAAGCTTTGGAACAGCAAGACTTTTCACTAAAAACACAAGCTACTGTAGTAACTCCTTCAAAAAGCTCAATTCCCCAAAAGAGAACCCAAAAAGGAATCAATAAGAAGCAAATGCAAATAATGGCAGAAATCTGTCAAAACAGACCAGCAGGCAGAAACGATTTTTAAGAAAATCATCTGTTGCTCAAATCAAAAAGTGTTGAACTAACGAAAGTTAGCTAACATACTGGCGGATTTATTCGTAAATTTGGAGCTCAATCCGAGCTACATAGACTCCTCATGAAGTTTTATGGTGGAGGACAGAAATCTGTTTCGGGACAGCAACTCCCCAAATCTTACTTCCCTCTCATTAGAGGTCATTCTTGGCATAAAAAGCAAACAAAAAGGATAAGGAGAGGTCATTACTGGAGTAATAACTTCCAAGACTCAAGTAAACTCTTGGGTTATCTCCCAATAAGTACTTTTCTTTAACGCCTTTAAGTTAGGCACAAGAAGCAAGAAGAATCAAGTATTTTCAAATGATGAAGCATTAACATCAAACCTTGCTTTCAAAAGAGGAGCAAAAAGAAACTTCTCTCTCCTCATAGGGAAGCGTTCAATACCTTTCTTGAATGGAAAATAATATTTAATGGTGCCTTCTTTCATATCAATGATGGCACCAACAGTTCTAAGAAAAGGTCTTCCTAAAGTAATAAGATAAGAAGCATTGTATTCAACATCCAAAACAAAGAAATCAACAGGGACATAAGCATTGTTAACCATAATGAGAACATCATTAACACTCCCCATGAGTTTCTTCTTAGCATTATCATTAAGTGGGACATCCAAATAACAATCTTCCAAAGGTGGCAAATCAAGCATTTCATAAATCTTCCTAGGCATAATAGAGACACTAGAACAAAGATCACATGAAGCTTTGAGATCAAAGTCATTCACTTGCACATTAATAATGGGTTCCCAACTATCTTCTACTTTCCTAGGAATAGAAGCTTTGTGTTTTAACTTCTATTCCTTAATCTTAACAGGAGCATCTATAATGTGTTTGGTGAAAGCATCATGCATATCACTAGCATCAGGACTTCTAGCAAGCTTTTGCAAGAAAATAATCACTTCAGAAATATTGCAACCATCAATATCAAAATCAAACTTAGCATCACTAGTAGTAGGCTCAATAGGCTTAGGCATATGAGGAGGAGGAATATGGACTACTTGTGGTTTAATGGTGATGGTGCACACACTATTGTTTCTATCAATTTCAGCTTCCCTTTTCCATCTAGCATGAAGTTGAGCTACTTTCCATGGTTTCAGGTTTAGCAGCCATTTTATTAATCAAGGAGGACTGAGCTTCAGACAAAGAGGATATATTTTTCTCAGCACTCAAAATTTTTGACTGTAAACTAGGAATTTCTCTATTCAAATTCTCAAGCTGATGACTAATGTTTTTCAAGATAATAGATTGTTCCTCCATAGTTTTAGTGAAAATCTTATTTTGCGCATATTGCATTTGCATAAAATTCTTAGTGGATCTCTCTACTTCTAGAATCCTTTCTTCACTAGGCATTCCAGATCTACCATGATAAACATTTCCACTAGGAGGATAAGGCCTATAATTACCATAAGTATTGTTGCCAAAATTGTTGTTTCTAATGAAGTTCACATCAACTTGCTATTCTTGAGCAACCAAAGAGGCTAAGGGAACACTATTAGGATCTAGAGGAGCTTTCCCATTAATAAGCATAGCCATAATAACATCAATCTTATCACTCAAAGAGGAGGTTTCTTCAACAGAATTTACCTTCTTACCATGTGGAGCTCTCTCAATGTGCCATTAAGAATAGTTAATCATCATATTATCAAGGAGCTTTGTTGCAGCACCCAAAGTGAGGCCCATAAAGGTGCCTCCATTAGCTGAATCCAACAGGTTTTTTGAGGAGAAATTCAAACCTGCATAAAAAGTCTGGATAATCATCCAAGCAGTGAGTCCATGAGTGGGACAGTTCTTAACCAAAGTTTTCATTCTTTCCCAAGCTTGAGCAACATGTTCATTATCAAGTTTTTTAAATTTCATAATGTCACTTCTCATAGATATAATCTTAGCAGGAGGATAGTACTTTCCAATAAAAGCATCTTTGCACTTAGTCCAAGAATCAATACTATTTTTAGGCAAGGATAGCAACCATTATTTAGCTTTTCCTCTCAAGGAGAAAGGAAAAAGCTTGAGCTTAATAATATCTCCATCTACATCATTATACTTTTGCATCTCACAAAGTTCAACAAAGCTATTGAGATGGGCAGTAGGATCATCAGAAATAGTACCAGAAAATTGCTCTCTCATCACAAGATTCAACAAAGCAGGTTTAATTTCATAAAAGGTAGAATCAGGAGCAGGTGGAGCAATAGGAGTGCTTAGGAAATCATTGTTGTTGGTGCTAGTGAAGTCACACAACATGGTGTTCTCAGCAGAGTTCATTTTGGCAAAGGTGGAGCAAGCCAAAAACAGCAGCACCTAGAGCAAGGACTAATTTTTTTTTGAAAAGAGGCAAACAAAACCAGAAAGAAACAAAGAAAACTAAAGACAAAGTAAAGAGAAAGGAAGTGGAGGACTCCCCTTGTGAAGACGTCCTTAGCCTCCCCGGCAACGGCGCTAGAAAGACTTGATGGTGCTCGACGTGGCACTTTGTTGGTAACCGTAACACCCTCGGATCGGCCCTATGCAAGTTTTAGCGATTCCCGCAAAACCCGCATAGAAACGATTCAAAGGTGCCCACCAGGCACTTTCGTGCGGGTGGAGAACGATGGAATATCATTACACAATAGTCCACGACGGAACCCACAAAACAGATATATACAACCACGACTCAATGAGTCAAGAATTCAAATATACAGTACAAAGATACAAATCACCTTAAAAACGATATAACATCCGATTACGGACAAGATGCAAATTGAGCTAAGAGCCCTGAAGAATAACCAATGGCGTCCATAACCCTGCCCAGGCCATGCCGGAAGGGTAACCCTGCTAACAACGTCGATCTCAAACCTGCCTAAACAAAAGGGGTGCCAACAAAGGGCAAAGGAAAAAAGAGAGCGGTCAGTACTGAGGCCAGTACATGGCGAGTCTTAGAATTCGGTGTTGCAAACAACGTGGAGACCTGCACAACACAAACTCAAGACTTTGCCCCAACGAATCAGTGAGGTTGTCAAGCTCACCGGTTTGCTATAACAAATGATTAAACGTATGGTGTGGAAGGTAATGGTTTGCAGCAAGTAAACAAGTAACAGTGGAAGATGTATCAATGGTAAAGATTGGACCGGGGTCCATAGTTCACTAGAGGTGCTCTCCTTAGATAAACAACATGGCATGAAGGGTAAACAAATTACAGCAGGGCAATTGACAGGAACTGAGCAAGGCATAATAATGCAATACTAGTCAGAAAGATCCTATGAGATTTGATTGGGCAATACAACAAGATACATAGACCGTGATCCAACTACATCTATGACTAGAAGTCCACCTTCAGGTTATCATTTGAACCCCCTCCAGTATTAAGTTGCAAGCAATAGATAACTGCTTTAAGAAAAGTGTGTAAGGTAAACAGTCCACGTGTTCCATGAACAAGAGACCGTTGTTTTCTCCCTAGTAGCAACATCACATCTACAACCGAAGAGATTTCTGTCACTTCCCTTGGAAACTAGAGGCATGAACCCACTATCAAGCATAAATACTCCCTCTTGGAGTCACTAGCAACTACTTGGCCAAGATAGCCACTAACAACGGAGAGCATGCAAGATCACAAGCAACATAGACATGATATAATCATAAAGAAAAAACCATTAATAAAACCAACATAATAATCTCAATATCCATCGGATCCCCGCAAACACAACATGCATGATTACAAATAGATTAGATCTTGATCATGAACGGAGCTCACAAGATCTATACATGAAAGCACAAAGGAGGAGATACAACCATCTAGCTACTACATGGACCCATAGTCCAAGGTGTAACTACTCACACATCGTACCGGAGAAGAAGGCCTCTAGGATGATCTCCCCTCCGGCAGGGTGCCGGGAAGAACTTTAGATCCCCCCGATCTAGGGATGATGGTGGCGGCGGCTACATACGGTTTCGTGTAGATTTGATCGGGTGCTTAGGGTTTAGGCATCGGGGGCTTCTTATAGGAGAAGGGGGATGCCGGGGAGGTGGCTAGGGGGGGCACACCTTGCCTAGGCGCAACCCACCCCTGGTCACGCCTAGGGGGTGTGGATGCCCTGGCACGCCTCTCCGTCTCCCCTCTGGACTTCTTGTTCCCCACGGAAAGTTATTGACTTTGACGTTTGTCCCGACCAATTCCGATAATATTTCTTTACTAGCTTTTTTGAAACCAAAAACAGCAGAAAACAGGCAACTGGCACTGTGGCAACTTGTTAATAGGTTAGTACCATAAAACATGTAAAAAGCACCTCAAAGTGTAGACAAAGCAAAGCAAAGTAGATACTAACAAACATAAAAAATTATAGATACGTTTCCGACGTATCACGCCCCCAGAACGGAAACTCCAGGGGAAAATCCGCCCCCATATAGAGAGCCGTGCCGGTCTTGACTTGGTGAAATTCCTCGAGGGGGAGGATTATCCCCCCCCCCCCCTAAGGGGCGGACTATCCGGCCTGGGGAGAAAATCCGCCCGAGAGCCGGAAAGTCCGGGGGAAACTCCGCGCCCTCTCTAGGGGTTGCGCCTTGGCAACCTTGGAGCCGATCCTGGGGGGATTATCCGGAAAATCCGGTCGATATTCCGCCCCCTCTCTAGGGGCTGCGCCCTTCTGGGAATGGGGTGGGGCGGATTATCCGCCCCCAAAAGTAGTTTCCTTTTCCTTTTTCAAGATAGAGATCTTCAGCACTTCAACACACATTAAATAATCCTTGATATTGTTATCTAACACACAAAACACTAGGAATTATGAAATGTTCTTTCAATCTCCCCCTTTTTGGTGTTAGATGACAATACTAGGATTTGCAATAAAACCTACTAACAGCACCTTTAAGGAAATGAAAGCGGCTCCCCCTAAATGTGTGCATATTTATAATTTGCATTTGAATACAAATGCACACAGTTAAGAGCAAGCCACTTTCATAACAAGGACAAATAAAACAAGGTGAGTTAGGAAATAAAGTCATACCACCGGGATGTGAAAATAGCCAAAGTGAATAATGAAATTATTAGGATCCAAGTACATCCCACAATATTGATGTAAGCAATAGGTAATACCATAATTCCATATGCCATCAATAGAATACCATACTCCATAGATAAATCCAGAATTCCATATGAGTAGATCCACACGATAAATCCAGAATTCCAGAGATCCATACAGGGTATCACACGACAGAGTCTTATACAAACCAAGCACGAATAACAAATAAGTTCACGCTAAAAAGGGCATAAGCAAGCAAATAAAACGAATGGAAAAGAGGCAAGTGCTTGCGCCCGACCCATGCAAATACGAGACCTACTAGAACTACTTCTCCCCCTTTGGCATCGAAATGCCAAAAAGGAAGAAGAGTGATGCTTGCATCCCAGAAGATCAAACAAAAGACAAAGTTGGGTGTGTTTTCCATAAGAACAAAAGATATGCAAGAAAAACCAAACAGAGCCACTGGAAACCAACTCTTCTCAAGGAAGAGGGCGGTGGCCGAATCCATCATGTTGGAGCGCATGGCATGACACTGCGAAGATGTATCTTGAGTTCAAAACCAATGCTCGTCGAAGACCCACATATCACAAAATGATATTAAGGGAAATGATTTTCTTGCTTTCGGCATTATGGGGGGAGGGTTAGCCCAATCAATTAGGACCAAACTCCCCCTATGTCTATGCCCGCATATAAACCAAATACATGAATAAGCGTAACTGAGTGTGCAAGGGTAGTAAATCCAAGCTCCTTGAATCTATGATATTTAGCTCATTCCTCAAATAACAAAATCTTGCTTCATCAAGAGGCTTCGTGAAGGTATCAACAAGTTGGTTCTTCATGCTCACAAAAGATGGAGCAATATTTCCACGAGCAACATGATCCTGAATGAAATGATTGCGAATCTCAATATGTTTTGTTCTTGTATGTCGCACCGATTGTAAGAAATTTTGATAGCACTTTCATTGTCACATAAAAGAGGCACTTTGTCACAATTGACACCATATTCCTTTAAAGTTTGCCTCATCCATAATAATTGTGTACAAGTACTTGTAGCAGCAACATATTCAGCTTCGGTGGTTGAGAGTGATATGCAATTTTGTTTCTTTGAAGACCAACACACTAGAGACATGCCCAAGAATTGACATGCACCAGAAGTTGATTTTTGATCATCTTTGTCACCAGCCCAATCAGAATCAGTGTAACCACATAGAGACAAACTAGAGCCTTTGGGATACCGTAAACCAAAATTTGGGGAATGAACCAAATATCTGAAGATTCTCTTGACCGCCACTAAGTGGATTTCTTTAGGAGCGGTTTGGTACCTTGCACACACTCCTACACTCAACATGATATCGAGCCTAGATGCGCAAAGGTAAAGGAGAGAGCCGATCATGGATCGGTATACCTTTTGGTCCACGTCTTTACCCTTTGGATTAAGCTCAAGATGACACTTTGTTTGCATTGGAGTAACAACGCCATTGAGATCCGTCATCTTGAACCTCTTGAGCATGTCTTTGATGTACTTAGCTTGATTAATGAAAGTTCCATATCTAAGTTGTTTGATCTTGAATCCAATAAAGGACCGCAATTCTCCCATCATAGACATCTCAAACCTGCCAGTCATAAGCTTTGAAAATTCATCATTAAAAGCTTGGTTAGTAGAGCCAAAAAATAATGTCGTCTACATATAGTTGGCATACAAAAAGCTCCCCATTAACCTTCTTAGTAAAAAGAGTGGGATCGATTTGCCCAACTTCGAATCCACAGTCTAACAAAAGCTCTTTAAGGTGCTCATACCACGCACGTGGGGCTTGTTTAAGGCCATAGAGCGCCTTATCGAGTTTGTAGACATGGTTCGGAAATTTGGGATCCTCAAAACCCGGGGTTGCTTGACGTATACCAACTCATGTAGTGGACCATTAAGAAAAGCACTCTTAACATCCATTTGCTGCAATTTAAAATTATGATGAGCGGCATAGGCAAGGAGGATACGGATGGACTCAAGACGATCCACAGGAGCATAAGTCTCGCCAAAATCAATTCCTCACTTGAGAGAATCCTTGAGCCACAAGCCTTGCTTTATTCCTCACAACAATGCCATTTTCATTTTGTTTGTTCTTGAAAATCCACTTGGTGCCGATAACATTGCGACACTCTTTGGGTTTCTCTACGAGCTTCCAAAACTCGTTGCGCTCGAAGTTATTTAATTCTTCATGCATTGCAACCAACCAATCGGAATCTTCAAGAGCATAAAAGACCTTCTTTGCTTCAACCATTGAAATGTGAGCTTGATGATCCCAGAAGCTTGCAAGTTCTCTTCTAGTAGACACCCTTCTTCTTAGATCACCGACAACCTTGTCAAGAGTGTGACCCCTTCACTCAAGGTTCCGATCAGCACGAGCCTTGCGTCGAGCCTCAATTTACTTATTGTTTCTAGAAGGAGTTGATTCAGCATTTGGATCCTTGTCTTGTCCACTACCTTGCCCTTGATCTTGATCTGAGCAGATAATAGGAGCTTGTTGCTGAACAGGTTCTTCAGGGCCGAACAATCCGCCCCTTGGTGGGGCCGGACTATCCGGCCTAGGAGATGTGGCACCAACTTCTTCCTAAGAGTCCCTGGCAGAACTGGGAGTTCCAGGGCCGGATATTCCGCCCCTTGGGGCCGAAGAATCCGACCTGGAATTTTCTTGGCCGTTTTGTCCTTCTTGAAGTCCACTGAAGCGAGTTGGAGTGCCAAGGGCGGACAGTACGCCCCTTGGAGGGGGCGGATAGTCCGGCCTGGGACTATCATTTTGCCCGAAAGACACATGATCTTCAGCAGGTTGAGGTGTTGGTGTAGGGGTTTCTCCAGCAGGAGGGGCTTGTTGATCTTGTGTAGATGAGGGCTCCACTTGAGTGGAGCATTGTCCTTCCCGATCCGCCACAAGGGGTTCCTCAATGGGGCAGAAAAATCCCACGCCCATTCTTCTTATGGCATCTTGGGGTATTTCAACATCTGCATCACAAACATCAACTTGCCCCACATGGGAGCCGTCATTTTCATCGAACTCCACACTACAAGATTCTACAACAGTCCTGGTGAGCTTGTTGTAGACTCTATAAGTGTGGGATTCGGCACCGTAACCAACAAAAATACCTTCTAAAGCCTTAGACTCAAATTTAGACAAGCGGACACCTTCGATAAGAAAGAAACACTTACAACCGAATACCCTGAAGTATGAGATGTTGGGCTTGTTACCGGTAAGTATTTTATACAGAGTCTTGTCCAAGATCTTGCGGAGGTAGAGCCGGTTTGATGAGTGACAAGCGGTGGATATGGCTTCAGCCCAAAAGTTGTAAGGAGACTTGAATTCAGCCAACATCGATCTTTCCATATCCATCAAAGTACGATTCTTCTTCTCGGCTACACCATTTTGTTGAGGGGTGTACGCAGTGGAATATTGATGTCTTATCCCCTCTTCACTTAGAAATTCATTCAATGTGCAGTTCTTGAACTTGGAGTCGTTGTCACTTCTTATTGCCAAGATGGGAACATTGTGTTAACGCTAAACCTCATTGGCGAAGTCAATGACCGTTTGTTGAGTCTCACTCTTTAGCTTGAAGAAATAGACCCATGTATATCTTGAGTAATCATCGACTATCACCAAGCAATATTTCTTCCCGCCGAGACTGGCATTCGATGGAGGACCAAATAAGTCCACATGAAGTAATTCCAATATTCTTTTTGAAGAAACAATAGTCTTCCTCTTGTGGGGAGAGTCATGCATTTTGCCTTCAACACAAGCCCTACAAACACGATCTTTGGCAAAGGAAACATTGTCTTTTAGTCCAAGGATGTGGCCACCCTTGTGAAGACTTTGCAAAGTTCTCATGTTGACATGGGCTAAACGGCGATGCCATAGCCATCCCATGTCGGCCTTTCCAAATAGGCACATCGGACCTGAAGTGGTTTTCCCCGAAAAGTACACCACATACAGGTCATTTTCGACGTACCCAACGAAAGCGACCTTTAGAGTCTTGCTCCACAAGAGTACCACCAAATCATCATCAATGAAAAACATCAAAGCCCATCTTACCAAGGGAACGAATAGAAAGTAAGTTGTAATCAAGGGTCTCAACAAGCATGACGTCCACGAGAGAGATATCGTGGCAACCACAACCTTGCCAAGACCCAATACCTGAGATTTAGACTTATCACCATAGGAGACTGTAATATTATCATGATTGGGTCACATCTCCGTGATGAACTCCTTGCTCCCGGTCATATGACTAGTGCATCCACTATCCAGCACCCATTTAGACCCACCAGAAGCATAGCCCTGCAAGAGAATTACTTCTTGGTTTTAGGTACCCATTTTTCAATGGGTCCTCTCATGTTAGTAACAAGGGTCTTTGGAACCCAAATAGACCAAGCAACATATTCATCAAAAGGACCAATATAATAAGCATAAACATCGCCATAATAGTCACAAAAGAGTTCATAATTTGGATTGTGAGACCCTGCAAAAACAATATGGTCGGTTTTGTCTTTTGTGACATTCTTCTCAGCGGTGTTTGTATTTGATTGTTCACCCTTAGTCTTCTTCTTGTTCTTCTTCTTCTTGGACTTGGTGACATATCCAAGTCCTTCTTTTCCAAGATTTGACCTTTGCTTTCCAAGTATCTCATCAAGAGCACCCTTTCCTTTGGGAGTGGTGTCATAAACTAGCTCATATTCCACACTAGCATTTTCCTTGTGAATATATGTTGATCTAGATGTGCTAGGAACATCATACTTGGTCAACCAAATTTGGAGCTGATCATGCGACTCATTGAGAATGGAGAATTCACTTTTCAAAGTCTTGTGAGAAATGCTAAGTTTCTCCAATTCCTCGGAGAGTCTAGCATGAGCAGCCCCAAAGTCAATCTTCTCTTTCTTTAGCTTCTTTGCTTTGGCAACTACATTGTCAGGTTCCTTAACAAGATTTGCTACCATTTCTTCATGTGACTCCTCAATAGACTCAAGTCTCTCTTCAAGAGAAGCCCGAGCCTCTTCTTGTACAGTGTTTTTAAGGATGCAATTTCCATTACATCCTCCCTTTCAATCCTTCTCTTTTCTTCAAGAAGCACTTCATTTTGGGCCAGCGGTCCATAAGAGCCTCAAAATGTATTTTGTTATCACCTTGCAAGTTAGTGAAGAAATAGTCCAAAGCAATAATATCTTATTTAACCTTAATACTAGTAGGATCATCCATGTCAATCATAGACTTATGAAAAGAAGTGTTAGATGTTGATACCTCGGAACCTCTTGCCATGAGACAAGTAGCGCTCGAAGAATATTCTTCTTGAGACACTAGAACAATCTTTGGTTGCTTCTTGAAAGGAGCACTCTTCTTTACAAATTGTTTCTTGCGTGGAGCCTTTGACTTTTCCTTGAGAATAAGTCTTCCTCCATTATCTTCCCTACTTTGATACGGACACTCAGCTACAAAGTTGTTAAACCCCTCCTTTATAAAGGAAAGGATCCCTGTGATTGCAATGCTAGTCCCTGGATCAATGCTAGCATCCACAGTTTAAGATGAAGTACACAGATACAAAGGTCGTTTATTACATTCATTCCAGAGATAAAACATAGTCTTTTACAACTCAGGGCCATAGGCCTAATACAAGAGTTTAAGGAATAAGTAAATAAACATAAGTCTTCATCTTCATGTGCCACAGGCAAGCATGTTGAGTGTAGACTCATGACTCCTATTCATCATCGGAGTAACCTGCAACATCACAAGTTACAGCCACAGAGGGTCAATACTTTGGAATAGTATTGGCAAGTGATACCTTAGTGTATTTTAAGTGGAATATATTACTATATGCATTTGGTTAAGTGTAGCTTGGCTTGCTTTGCTTGAAAATAGGTTTTTCCTATTAGTTGAAAACACTAAGTTCTTCTTTGTCAAAAACATTCCCAAGGAACCACCAATAGACATTGAGGTCCTTCACCCTTGTTCACCCACAAATTTTACCTAGAAGTTGGAGTGATGAGATTCTTGTATCTTCCATGTCTTGATGCTCAAAGTGTCCATTTCCTTGGACAAGGCTAAGTACTTAGGTTTTCCATCTGCAGAGGTTGTGCACTTTCCCCACCAGACTTGGTTTCCCAAGACAGGACCTTTCAGAAGCCTTTCCTTAATCAAATGGACGCGTTCCAACCTATCATCCCATCTACCACCAACTGTCCAAATGACTAAGTTCTAGCAACCTATATGATCAAGGCAGAGCCCATATTGCCAAGTGGTTGCACTGTAATCTTTCTCAACACTTGGCCTCCAAATCCCTTTGTGCCTGGGTGGCATACCACAAGTGAGATACACAACCCAAGTCCATGGCCTTGTGTAACCACTCAACATAACCCAAACATCCATTCCACCCAGGAGGTTCATTTGTCTTAGTTGTTTTATTAGAAAACATAAGTCTCTTGACTTAGAAATATTTTCATCACCATAGGTATAGATGTTCACCACCCTTGTTTGCTAAGTAGCTAGGCTAAGCATGTTATGATATCTTAACTTAGGAAAATTCCCTAGCAATTCTACTATTCTACTCTACTTAGGATTTCCCAACTTAGCACCAGGCAAAAACAGCATGCAACACTTTAGCAAAATATCTAATGCTAGTACAAAACTGTTGGAGATATGCCCTAGAGGCAATAATAAATGTAGTTATTATTATATCTTTGTGTTTATGATAAATGTTTACATTCATGCTATAATAGTATTAACAAGGAAACATTAATACTTGTGTGATTTGTAAACTTAATTTGAAGTCCCTAGTATAGCCTCTATACTTCACTAGCTTGTTGGTTGATTAATGATTGTGGTTTCCCTATCATGAACATTGAGATGTTATCAACAACAAGATCATATCGTTAGGAGAATGATATGGTGGACATACTCCTATAGATAAGCGTAGCATAAAGATCAAGTCATTTCAATAGTTCAATTGCTATATGCTTTCTGATACATAGTAACCTAATTCCTTCGACCATGAGATCATGCATATCACCTTTACGGATGGATGCTTTGATGACATCAAACACCACACCGTAATCGGGTGGCTATAAAGGTGGCATTGAGTGTTGGAAAGTATTGGTTGAAACACATGGATCAAGAGTGGGATTTGTCCATCCATATGATGGATAGATATACTCTGGGCCCTCTCGGTGGAATGTCATCCAATTAGCTTGCAAGCATGTGACTGGGTCACAAGGGATCACATATCACGGAAACGAGAAAAGAGTACTTATCGATGTGAGGTTGAACTAGGTGTGCAGAGATACCAGCGATCATAACCTCGGATAAGTAAACTATCGTGAGACAAAGGGAAATTGGTATCGTATGTAAGTGGTTCATTCGATCGCAAAGTAATCGTAGAAATATGTGGAGCCATATGAATTTCAGATTCCTCTATTGGTTATTGTTAGGAGAAGTGTCTCGATCATGTCCGCATAATTCACGAACCGTAGGAGACACACTTAAGGATTCGACGTTGTTTTGAGTAGTTATGGTATTATGAGAAAGAGACTGAATGTTGTTCGAGTCTCGATGGGATCCGGGATATCACGAGGTGATCCGGAATGGTCGGAGAATAAGATTCATATAAGGAAAGTCCCGTTTGAGTTCGGGAATGATTCCTGTTTTCATCGAATGTTCTAGAAGGTTCGGATTGTCCGCACTCCGGGGAAGGGTACATGAATGTGTCATTGAATGATTGCATCATGTACTAAGTGTTCTTGATTCCAAAACTGAAAAGTCAAATGCCGATTTGAAAGTCAAACAGCTAAACAGAAACTGTGGGAAGCAGAAACTGTGGAAACAAGCAAGAGGAGGTTGAAACCAACTTGGAAGAGGAGTCCTCTCCTCCAAGCGGCCCACCTAGGCCGAGTTGGGAGGGACTCCTCCCCCTCCTGGCCAGCCCCTCCACCTATAAAAGGAGGCGGGGCCTCCTCTAGACACACAAGTTCCTATCCTCTAATCTTGGTTTAGAGCCGTTTTGGTTTAGAGCTTCTAATTGCTTTAGCCTGCGGTTTAGAGCCTTCTAATTGGTGTGTCTAATCCTAGACCACTAATAGCCCTCTCATACTCCACCATACTCGCTCGGCAAGCGAAGCCTGCGGGATTCCCTCTACTTAGGTACCACGCGTTGTCTTTGCCGAATCGCGAGAGAGTGCTACAACCTCCATTTTCTTTGGAACAAGGAGAGGAAGGTCTTCGTCAGTACCAAACGTGTGACCATTGCGGAAGCTGCGGAGCATAGCCGGAAGGATCGTCTACGATCTTGAGATCGGAAAGAGTACGACTACATCACCCACGAATCCGCTCGTTAAACACTTTGGAATCTTGAGGGTAAGTTATTCCATCGACTCGTTGCTACAATCTAGTAGATAGATCTTGGCTTGTTTGTTTGTATATAAAATTTTGTTTTCCATGCTACGAACCCCTACAAAGGGTATCGAGCCGTGTCTATATGTAGATCTGTTGCACGAGTAGAACACAATGGTCATTGTGGGCGTTGATGCTTTTATTGTCGATTGCTTTTTGTGTACTTTGCATCTTGCGGTATGTTGGGATGAAGCGGCCCGGGCTAACCTTACATGACATCGTTCATGAGACTTGCTCCACGCTTAACATGCAACTTGTATTGCATAAGTGGCTTTGCGGGTGCCTGTTTCTCCTAGCATAGTTAAGATCCAATTTACAACGGGTGATCAACAATGCTAGTATCAATGTTGTGGTTCTTGTTCGTAAGTTAGAACGACACTTATTGAAAGCCCCAAACCACGTAAAATATGCAAAGAAAGTAGAGGCGTCTAACTTTGTTTTGCAGGGGTGTGCAGTGATGTGATATGGCCATGATTGTGATTATATTTGATGTATGCAATGTTCCTTATTGTAAGTTGGCAACCGGCTAGAGCCATATGGTTGTCTTTAATTTATGTTAAGACCCGCGTGTCTATTCAAAGTAGTTGTAATAGTTGAAGCGGTGGCGACAACCATGGAAGCGTCATTGACCTTGATGCAATGCGGTGATGATGGAGATCATGTTCGTGCTTGAAGATGGAGATCGGAAGCACAAAGAAGAAAGGCCATATCATATCACATATTATTGAATTGCATGTGATGTTAATCCTTTATGCATCTTGTATTGCTTGTGAGCGGTAGCATTATAAGATGATCCCTCATGCACATCAATTTCAAGTCATAAAGTGTTCACCCTTAGTTAGCACCGTTGCTAAAGCTTGTTGTTTCAAGCACCACGTGATGATCGGTGTGTTAGATTACGCAAGTGTATACAACGTGAGCAAGCTAGATTTGCTCATGCGAAACTAAGGTTTGATCTTGACGAGCCTAGCATGTACGGACATGGTCTCGGAACACGGATCACCGAAAGGTAAAGCATGAATCGTATAGTAGATATGATGAACATGACGATTGTTCGCCATTGAAACTATATCAACTCTCGTGATGATCGGTGTTGATGTAGTGGATTTGGTTAGATGTGATCACTAAAACAATGTGAGGGATGTTGTTTTGGTGGGAGTTCACCTAGTTTAATTTCATTAATTAATTTGAACTCAATTTGTCATAAACTTAGTCTAAACTATTGCAAATATGTTGTAGATCAATGGCAGCCCTACCATCAATTTTAATGCGTTCCTAGAAAGAAAAGTTGAAAAACAATGGAAGCAACCCCGGATTGGTTCCGCAATTTGAGGATTGTCCTCACAATGGTAATTTGACCTATGTCTTTGGATGCACTGGGTGACCCACTGCGGTGATGCTCGATGAAGTAAAGAATGTTTACCTCTCGGAAGAATCGAGACTCCATAGTTCATGTGATATCTTGTATGGTTTAGAATCGAGCTTGAGAAAAGGTTTGAAGAGTCGGACCCATATGATATTGTCGAG
This sequence comes from Avena longiglumis, assembly GCA_030063025.1. NCBI lineage: Eukaryota > Viridiplantae > Streptophyta > Magnoliopsida > Poales > Poaceae > Avena > Avena longiglumis. The sequence goes on along the minus strand of CP125976.1, from coordinate 98,277,553 downwards.
GATCTCAAATTGATTTTTGAGACTCATGCGGCAATTGAAAGCTATGAGGCTTCCGAAAGTTCTTTAACCGCAAGATGGAAGAGGGCAGCTCCGTCGGTGAGCATGTGCTTAAGATGTCAGGCACGCAAACAAACTTCAAAGCTTGGGTATAGTGATTCCTAATGCTTTGGGGATTTACCGTGTCCTCGATCACTACCACCAAGTTACATGAACTTTGTGATGAACTACAACATGCGAGAACATGAACAAAGAGTTGCGAACTGTTTGCTATGTTAAAATCTGCGAAGTGGAGATCAAGAAAGAGCACCAAGTGTTGTTGGTCAATAAGACCACCAAACTCAAGAAAGGAAAGTCTAAGCAAAGGGACACTTCAAGAAGGGTGGTAAGAAAGTTACCACGCCGAAGAAGACCAAGGCTGGACCCAAGCCTGAACCGAGTGCTTTTCGCAAGGGAGAAGGTCCTTTGGGCGGAATTTCCCAAAGTACTTGGCGGATCTGAAGACGGCAACATCAATAAGAAAGGTATATCGATATACATGTTATTGATGTGTATCTCACTAGTACTCGTAGTAGTGCAGGTATTTGATCTTGGTTCGGTTGCTCATATTTGTAACTCAAATGGTCTTTGCGGAATAAACGGAAGCTAGCGAAGAACGAGGTGACGATGCGCTGGGAAACGGATCAAAGGTTGATGTGATCGCGATCGCACGCTACCCCTTCATCTACCATCGGGATTAGTTTTATACTTAAATAATTGTTATTTAGTGTCATGTTGAGCATGAACATTATATCGGGATCTTGTTTATTGTAGAGCGATTTGTTTAAATCGTAGAATAATGGTTGTTCGATTTATATGAGTAATATGTTTTGTGCACATGCACCTTTGATAGATGGTCTATTCTTATTGAATCTCGATGGTGGAAATACACATATCAACAACATTGAGGCTAAACGTTTGAAATCAGCGATAATTCGACCTATATGTGGCAATCGCGTCTTGGTCACATTGAGTGAAGCGTATGAAGAAACTCCATTCGATGGACTTCTTGAATCACTTGATTTTGAATCACTTGAGAGATGCGAAGCATGTCCGATGGGAAAATGACTAAGACTCCATTTTTACGGTATGATGGAGCGAGCTACGGACTTATTGGAAATCATACATACCGATGTGTGTGGTCCAACGAGTGTAGCATCGCGGTGGTTATCGTTATGTTCTTACCTTCACAGATGACTTGAGTAGATATGGGTATATCTATTTCATGAAACATAAGTCCAAACTTTCGAGAAGTTTAAGGAGTTTCAAAGTGAGGTAGAGAATCAACGTAACAAGAAGATTAAATTTCTACGTTCGATCGTGGAGGTGAATATCTAAGTTACGAGTTTGGCGAGCATTTGAAGAAATGCGGAATACTTTCACTGATTGACACCGCCGGTAGCGTAATGGTGTGTCGAACATCGTGTCGAACTCTCTTAGATATGGTTCGTTCTATGATGTCACTTATAGATTTTGCCGCTATCATTTTGGGGTTATGCATTAGAAACAGCCGCATTCACTTTAAATAGGGCACCGTCTAAATCCGTTGAAACGACACCGTATGAATTATGGTTTGGGAAGAAACCTAAATTGTCGTTCCTTAAAGTTTGGGGATGTGAAGCCTATGTAAAGAAGTTACAGCTGGACAAGCTTGAACCCAAAGCGGAAAAATGCGTCTTCATAGGCCGAAGGAAACTATTGGGTATACCTTCTATCATAGGTCCGAAGGCAAAATCTTCGTTGCCAAGAATGGATCCTTTCTACAGAAGGAATTTCTCTCGAAAGAAGTGACTGGAAGGAAAGTAGAACTCGACGAGGTTGTCGAACCTTCTCTCGAAATTGCGAATAGCGACACGGAAGAAGTTCTGTGGTGCCTGCACCAATTAGAGAGGAATCTAATGATGATGATCATGAAACTTCGGTTGAAGTTGCTACAGAGCCTCGGAGGTCAACGAGAACTCGTACCACTCCAGTTGGTATGATCCGTTATGAGTGTCATGTTGGTAGACAACCGATGACCCGAGACATATGAGGAAGCGATGATGAGCCAGATTCAATAAATGGCAAGAAGCCATGAAATCCGAGATTGGATCCATGTACGAAAACCAAGTATGGACTTTGGTGGACTTACGGATGGTCGGAAGGCATCGAGAACAAATGGATTTTCAAGAAGAAAAGCAGATCTTGATGGTAATGTTCATCTATAAAGCTCGACTTGTCGCAAAGGGTTTCGACAAATTCAAGGAGTTGACTACGATGAGACTTTCTCACCGATGCGAAGCTAAAGTCTGAGGATTATGTTAGCAATCGCTGCATATTATGATTATGAGATATGGCGGATGGATGTCAAAAGCATTCCTCAATGGAGATATTGATGAAGAGTTGTATATGATGCAACCCAAAGGTTTTGTCGATCCTAAAGATGCTAACAAGATATGCAAACTTCAACGGTCCATCTATGGATTGAAGCAAGCATCCGAAGTTGGAATCAACGTTTGATAAGGTGATCAAAGTTTTGGTTTTATACAAACTTATGGAGAAGCTTGTATTTACAAGAAAGTGAGTGGGAGCTCAGTAGCATTCTTAATACTATATGTGGATGACATATTGTTGATTGGGAATGATGTAGACCTTCTTAATAGTGTCAAGGAATATTTGAATAATAGTTTTTCAATGAAGGATCTTGGCGAAAGCTTACATATTAGGCATAAAGATTTATAGAGATAGATCAAACGCCAAATATCATTGTCACAGTACATATTTGGACAAAGTTCTAAAGAGGTTTGGAATGGAAGAAAGCAAGAAAGGGTTCTTGCCCATGTTGCTCAATCGACCTTGAGTAAAACTCAAAGTCCGACATCGGTAAGATAGAGAAAGGATGAGTAAGACTCCTATGCCTCGGCCATAGGATCTCTAATGTATGCCATGCTATGTACTAGACCCAACATTGCATATCCGTTAGTTTAACTAGCAGATATCAAAGTGATCGAGTGGATCATTGGAATGATCAAAAACATCCTTAAGTACTTGAGAAGAACTAAGGATATGGTTCTTTCTTATGGAGGTGATGAACACTCGTTGTTAATGGTTACCGATGCTAGTTGGAACACCGATCCGGATGATTCTAAATCACAATGCGGATACGTATTTATTTTGAATGGTGCGAAGTTAGTGGAGGTGCAAAGCAAAGCGTTGTGGCGAGATCTTCAACCTAATCGGAATACATGGCTTGGGAGGCTTCACAAGAAGCGATATGGATGAAAGAGTTCATTACAGCTGGGTGTGGTTCCTAGTCTGCTGGACCCAATGTCTATCTCTTGTGATAACATGGGCGCCATAGCCAATCGCAAGAACCAAGGTCACACAAGAAGGTCAAGCATATCAAGCTGCGTTTTCACGCTATTCGAGAACATATCCGGGATGGGGATATAAAGATTTGCAAAGTACACACAGATCCGAATGGCGGATCAGTTGACTAAACCTCTCCAGGGCAAAACATGACCAGCACCAAACTGCCATGGGTGTTGGTAGATTACCAGGTAATCTAGTTTAGAGGACTCTAGTGCAAGTGGGAGACTGTTGGAGATATGCCCTAGAGGCAATAATAAATGTAGTTATTATTATATCTTTGTGTTTATGATAAATGTTTACATTCATGCTATAATAGTATTAACAAGGAAACATTAATACTTGTGTGATTTGTAAACTTAATTTGAAGTCCCTAGTATAGCCTCTATACTTCACTAGCTTGTTGGTTGATTAATGATTGTGGTTTCCCTATCATGAACATTGAGATGTTATCAACAACAAGATCATATCGTTAGGAGAATGATATGGTGGACATACTCCTATAGATAAGCGTAGCATAAAGATCAAGTCATTTCAATAGTTCAATTGCTATATGCTTTACGATACATAGTAACCTAATTCCTTCGACCATGAGATCATGCATATCACCTTTACGGATGGATGCTTTGATGACATCAAACACCACACCGTGGCGGGTGGCTATAAAGGTGGCATTGAGTGTTGAAAGTATTGGTTGAAACACATGGATCAAGAGTGGGATTTGTCCATCCATATGACGGATAGATATACTGGGCCCTCTCGGTGGAATGTCATCCAATTAGCTTGCAAGCATGTGACTGGGTCAAGGGATCACATATCACGGAACGAGAAAAGAGTACTTATCGATGTGAGGTTGAACTAGGTGTGCGAGATCCGACGATCATAACCTCGGATAAGTAAACTATCGTGAGACAAAGGGAAATTGGTATCGTATGTAAGTGGTTCATTCGATCACAAAGTAATCATAGAAATATGTAGAGCCATATGAATTTCAGATTCCTCTATTGGTTATTGTTCGGAGAAGTGTCTCGATCATGTCCGCATAATTCACGAACCGTAGGGAGACACACTTAAGGATTCGACGTTGTTTTGAGTAGTTATGGTATTATGAAAGAGGTCAATGTTGTTGTTGAGTCTCGGATGGGATCCGGGATATCATGAGGTGATCGGAATGGTCCTGAGAATAAGATTCATAAGGAAAGTCCCGTTTGAGTTAGGGAATGATTAAGTGTTTTCATCGAATGTTCTAGAAGGTTCGGATTGTCAAGACTCCGGGGGAAGGGTACATGAATGTGTCATTGAATGATTGCATCATGTACTAAGTGTTCTTGCTGTTCCAAAACTGAAAAGTCAAACTGCCAGTTTGAAAGTCAAATGGCTAAAACAGGAAACTGTGGGAAACAGGAAACTGTGGGAAACAAGCAAGAGGAGGTTGAAACCAACTTGGAAGAGGAGTCCCTCTCCTCCAAGCCGGCGGCCCACCTAGGCCGAGTTGGGGAGGGACTCCTCCCTCCTGGCCGGCCTCCACCTATAAAAGGAGGCAGGGCCTCCTCCTCTAGACACACAAGTTCCTATCCTCTAATCTCTGGTTTAGAGCCGTTTTGGTTTAGAGCTTCTAATTGCTTTAGCCTGCGGTTTAGAGCCTTCTAATTGGTGTGTCTAATCCCTAGACCACTAATAGCCCTCTCTCATACTCCACCATACTCGCTCCGGCTTAAAGGCGAAGCCTCATGATTTCCCTCTACTTAGGTACCTGCCGTTGTCTCGAATCGCGAGAGTGCTACAACCTCCATTTTCTTTGGAACAAGGGAGATGAAGGTCTTCGTCAGTGAACGATGTGACCGACTACTTAGGAGCTTGGCGCGGAAGGATCGTCTACGATCTTGAGATCGGAAAATACTACATCACCCACGAGAATCCGCTCTCGTTAAACACTTTGGAATCTTCGAGGGTAAGTTATTCCATCGACTCGTTGCTACAATCTAGTAGATAGATCTTGGCTTGTTTGTTTGTATGCGATAGAAAATTTTGTTTTCCATGCTACGAACCCCTACAAAAACATAGGATAGAAATATTCATGAAAATATCACTTGCCTTGGTAGTGGGGAGAGTAGCACTCTTCACAATCACAATCACTAGCAAAATCTACACAAGAAATTATAGCATACAATTACACACAATTATATACAACCAAAAATAATATGAATGCATGCATGCAAGAATTTACTAAGTGTGATTTTGAAAAAATTCCAAGTATGCTCATGTCTACAGAAACTTAACAAGTCACAAATTTGCCAACTAAACTTATTTGGCTCCAATACAATTTACCAAAATAAATCTCTACTTAAAATGGCCTTAAAACTTGTTCTACAAATAAAATCATTTTAACTGTTACTATATGCCAAATAAATTGGATATTCAGAAAGGTCTTGTTTCACTGAATCCAACGGTATAAAATTTGCAAAAATCTAACGTGGCAATCAAAAGTTATAAGCATTTGAATTTGGATCAAATTTTCGATTTTAAATCTATTTTAGATCTAACCTAGCCACGCGTCATGGCTGTGATTGCGTACCGCTTCGATTGGATCGCTCTGCGCAAGGATCTAAACGATCGAGCGCTCCGGATCGCGTACCCTCGGGGTTAAGTGGATCTATCCTAGCGCTACGATCTGCATCCAACGATCCAAAACAACAAACCAAAATCTGGCGGCGCTTATCGGTTTGTGGCGGCGACCGGTGGCGGTGGCGCCCGTGATCAGATCGCTAGGTGGATGGGGAGATGCTCACGAGACCGCGGTGTGGGGATGCTCGGCGTGTGATCGGCTCGGCAAAGGCGCTCAGGTTGCGGTAGATTTCTCGCGGAGTTGGATCGCAACGGTGGTTCTGCTCGAGGTCGGAGGCGGCGTTGTTGTTCACTAGGATGCCAAAGAAAGGTGTGGTTAGATGCGACGATCACGGAGATCATGCGGCGTGAACGACAAGGTTCGGGCGGTGGACTTACCACTAGAGCTCGGGAGTTAAATCGCAGAGGCGGTGGCGGCGATCGTCGGCGTTGCGAAGCTACGGGTCATCGAAGGTAAGCGGAGGGTGTCGAAGGTGCACAGATTCACCGAACATGATAGCGTAATGCGAGACCGAGAAACTCTAGGCTCACCGGAATTTGCCGGTTGATCGTCAGAGGCAGCGGGGTTCAGAAGCAATGCGCAGACTGGGGCGTTTGCTTGGGGTTTGGGGAAAAAGAGAGGGGAGGGGTTTATATAGCCGATCATGAGCGAAATCACTCGGCCATTGATTCGAATTGACGCCTTGAATTAAACATGTAAACGGCGCGTTGATTGGGGATGAACTGGTCGTGCGGGTGGAGACGATTGGCGTGGAGGAGAGGCGCTTGTCGGCGGTCGAGGTGGAAGTGGGGTCACTGTCATGACTGAGCCGTGCAGCTTCAGCGTCTTGGAGGAAAAGAATGCCGGGTGGGCTGGTTGGGCCTGTTCCACTTTGGGCTAAATTCTGGCGCTGGCCCTTTTCTTTTGTTTGCTTCTTTTCTTTTCTATTTCTATTTTGGAATGATTTTTATGAATTCAAATCCTTTTGAATTCAAACAAACGGGATCTTTGCGAGTTCTGGTTTCAAATACAGTCATTTAACCAAGTGGTTACCTTGTAAGGGCCTGGTCAAGCTTGGGTTTGAAACAAGCAGAGACTTGTCTCTAGTTTGTGAATGGAAATAGGGTTTAGAAAATATTGCTAAATTGGAAACTTGGGTTAAAATGCTACACCTAATCTTTCCAACAATGGAGGCAAGCAATCAAGTTCCTAAACAATCCAATCCCAAAGGGTGATGGCCAATTGAGTTGAATTTGCACACATGAAATCATAGCTCAAACTTCTGTCTCTAAATGATTTTGAGAAAAACCCTAAATGGATGAATGATGCAAGAATGCTATGAATGAGTTTTGGAATATGAATTTAGGGATGTTACAAATCTAACCCCCTTAAGATGAATCTCGCCCTCGAGATTCGGTTTGGTTAGCAAATAGGTGAGGGTGGTCTTTCCGAAGATCATCTTCTCTTTCCCATGTTGCTTCCTCTTCGGAGTGATGGTTCCATTGCACCTTACAAAACTTGATAGTCTTGGTCACAGTAACTCTTTTCTGCGGTCTCTAGAATCTTGACAGGCTTTTCCTCATAAGTGAGATCACTTTCTAGCTGAACTTCTTCCAAAGGTATGGTATCCTTCAAAGAAGACTCTTCCATTTCTGGGTGACATTTCTTAAGCTGACTCACATGAAATACGTTATGGACTGCTGATAGAGATGCTGGCAGTTCAATTTCATAAGCAACTTCTCCTTTGCGACTCAGAATCCTGAATGGCCCAACATATCTTGGTGCCAACTTTCCTTTGACTCCGAATCTTTTCACTCCACGGAGTGGTGATACTCTAAGATATGCTCTATCACCAACTTCGTAGGTGACTTCCCTACGCTTAGAATCTGCGTAGCTTTTCTGTCGGGACTGTGCTACCTTCAACCTGTCCTTAACCAATTTGACCTTCTCTTCGGCGTCTTTGATAAGATCAGGTCCAAATAAGCTTCTTTCTCCCACACCATTCCATAACAATGGGGTGGTACACTTCCTTCCGTAGAGTAACTCAAATGGTGCCATTCCAATACTAGCTTGATGACTATTGTTGTAAGAGAACTCTGCGTAAGGCAAGCTTTCATCCCAACTTGCTCCATAGTCTAAAGCACAGGCTCTCAACATGTCTTCAAGAATTTGGTTGGTCCTTTCTGTTTGTCCATCCGTTTGAGGGTGAAAGGAAGTACTGAATTCCAATCTCGTTCCTAAGGATTCATGAAGCTGTCTCCAAAAGTGAGAAGTGAACTGAGTTCCTCTATCTGACACAATACTCTTAGGCACACCGTGAAGTCATACAATTCTGCTCATGTAAATTTTAGCTAACTTGGCACTTGTATAGGTTGTCTTCACTGGTATAAAATGAGCCACTTTAGTTAGGCGATCCACTACCACCCATATGGAATCATACCCTGACCTGGTCCTTGGTAATCCGGTAATGAAATCCATACCAATATTTTCCCACTTCCATTCAGGAATAGGCAGTGGTTGAAGCAAACCTGCTGGTTTCTGGTGCTCCGCTTTGACTCTGCTACACACACCACACAAAGCAATATATTCGGCGATGTCCCTTTTGAGATTGTTCCACCAAAACCTTTCCTTCATGTCCATGTACATCTTGGTATTTCCCGGGTGAATAGAATACGGAGAGTTGTGAGCCTCTTGTAGAATCAGTTTCCGCAACTCCGGATCTTGTGGAACACAAATACGTTTCCCGTGCCATAAGGTGCCTTGTTCGTCTATATGGAAACTCTTGGCTTTCACTAGACTTATATTTTCCTTAATCTTTTCAATTTCCTCATCAGTCTTCTGAACTTCTCGGATCTTGTCCAATAGAGTGGGTTGAACATCCAAGGACATGAGATGTCCTTCTGGTACAGTCTCCAATCTGAGTTCTTTGAATTGCTTACACGAGTCATCTGGCAATTCCCCTTTGGTAAGGCCATTTAAAAACGTCTTACGACTTAGAGCATCGGCTACTACGTTCGCTTTACCGGGGTGGTATTACAAACTTAAGTCGTAATCCTTGATAAGTTCTAACCATCTCCTTTGCCTCATGTTGATTTCTTTCTGGGTGAAGATATACTTCAAGCTCTTATGATCGGTGAACACTTCACGCCGCTTACCCAAAAGGTAATGTCTCCATGTTTTGAGTGCATGGACGTGAGGCTAACTCAAATCATGAGTAGGATAATTTACTTCATGAGTTTTGAGTTGTCTCGAAGCATAGGCTACGACTTTACCATCTTGCATAAGTACGGCACCCAAACCTTGATGATGAGACATCACAATATACTTGGAAATCCTTTTCCAAATCTGGCGAACATAGAACTGCTGTCACACAAGTCTCCTCTTCAACTCTTGAACCGACTTATAACCTTCATCCAAGCAAATTTCTTGTCCTTCTTTAGCAATTCTGTCATTGGCTTAGCAACCTTCGAGAAATTTTCAATGAACCTTCTGTAGTAACCTGCTAAGCCAAGGAAACTACGAACTTCTTTTACATTCTTGGGTGATTCCCAATCTGTCACGGTTGAAACCTTAGCAGGATCAACTGCCACACCATCCTTTGTCATAACATGACCAAGGAAACCAACTTCCTCTAACCAAAACTCACACTTGCTGAATTTGGCATAAAGTTTATGCTCTCTTAACTTTTCAAGTATCAATCGTAAGTGTCTTTCATGTTCTTCCTTGCTCTTGGAGTAGACTAAGATATCGTCGATGAACACGACCACAAACTTATCGAGAAATTCCATGAATACCTTGTTCATCATATTCATGAAGTATGCTGGAGCGTTGGTTAAACCAAAAGGCATCACAGTGTATTCATACAAGCCATACCTTGTTGTGAATGCTGTTTTAGATATGTCTTGCTCTCTTATCTTGAGTTGAAAATAACCCGACCGAAGATCAATCTTCGAGAACACACATGCTCCTTCTAACTGATCAAACAAGTCGTTGATTCTTGGCAAAGGATATTTGTTCTTGATGGTCACCTCGTTGAGATAACGGTAGTCAATACACAATCTTTGCGTTCTATCCTTTTTCTCCACAAACAATACTGGGGCTCCCCAAGATGAAGAACTTGGTTGAATAAACCCTTTCTCGCATTTTCTCCTAGCTGTTTCTTGAGTTCTTCGGTTCATCAATGACATTTTGTACGGTCTCTTAGCTATTGGTCCGAACACGGTACCAAATCTATCGAAACTCCACATCTCTATCTGGTGGCATTCTGGTAACTCCTCCGAAATACATCCGGATACTCACACACAATTAACCTTGTCCATGCTAACCCCTTAAGAGAATTCAGTTTACTTCCTTGGATTCAAAGTTAGATCTGAATTTTATTATTTTTCCTTACGGGTTGTGAGTGCAATGTGCGATTAGCACAATCTAATACTCCCTCGTGCTTAGCCATCCAATCCATTCCCAAAATCACATCCAACCCTTGGGAATTCAAATTATCAGGTTCTTTGAAACTTATGTTTCCCAAACTCTATGACTAAGTCATGACATCCGAGTTTACTAACATTTCTCCACCGGAGAACTTACTCTTATAGGACACCCAATGGTTTCTACCGTAGTTCATTTCTTTCAACGAATGTTTTGATATGAATGAATGAGATGCACCGGTATCAAAGAGTACAAATCTTTGGAATGGAATTGAGTGAACTTACCAAAGAACGGCATCAGGCTCTCCATAGACCTCCTCCACATTGATGTGGTTAACCTGTCCTTTCTGAAAAGGATTTGGCTTGTTAGATCCTTCCACTTTCTTCTCAGGGCACTCATTAGCATAATGCCCCAGCTTCTTGCATTTGAAGCACTCAACCTGACTGATGTCCTTTTTAACATGCTGACTTCCACTTCCACTACCATTTCCACTGTGGTGGCTCTTATGTCCACTCTTGTGGTTCTTGTACTTATCATTGTCATGACTGCGGTGATGCTTGTTGTCATGACGGTTGTGGTTGTGGTGCTTGTTGAATTTCCCATGCTTATGGGATCTGAAATGCCATCGTCATCATAGTGAGATCGTTTGTGAGACGATCCGAGTTGTGCTTGTCGGAGAGTTTCCTCTTCCTACTCTCAACTTGCTTCATTTTACTTTCCAAAATAGCAGCCTTGTCACACAACGATGATAAGTTGGAACATATGCCACCTGAACAGTAGGTTCACTCATCATTCAAACCCTCCAAGAACTTTTCCTTTCTCTTGGCATCTCAGATCAACCTCATCCTGCATAGCACCACATTGTTGAACTCTTCTATGTACTCAACACGCTTACGGTGGCGCTTGATTATGAAACTCCTTCTTTTGGACTCATCATTCTGATGAGATATGAGCGATCGAAAGCCATCTTCAAAGATGTCCCAAGTCACTTCATCAATAGGAGTGGTGATTTGGAAGTTATCCCACCATGTGGCGGCTGGTCCTTCCAGCAGATGTCTGCGAACGACCTTTTCAGCATCCGTGCAACCCACGGTCACTAAGTCCTTGTTCACGAACTTAGCCGGTCATTGGCTACCATGGGATCAATTGTTCTCAAAACTTTGCTGGCCTCGAGCAGAAATATGGTGAGCATATCAAAACCGGAGGTTGTTGTTGTTATTGTTGTTGTTGTTGTTGGGTTGTTGTTGTTATTCGTTACGGATGAATGTTGTCATCATTTGCATAAGCTGTGTTTGCGCATTCATCATTTGTTGCATTTCCGGGGTGATGTTGTTGGGGTTGGGGTTTGCGCGACGGGGAGGCATCTATGGTTTGTTCAAATAGATAAGAATGAGATACCCATAGATGTTTTATGCACAATACATTATAAGCAAACACATAACAAGCAACATAAGAATAAAGGTTCAACAACCACATAATAAGCTCGTGAAGTAAAACACACAAGTGGCAAGCCATCCACATGTCGGATGGTCCAATAATAAGTTCACCATAACAAGTATGAATATGAAAGGTAAACGAGTAGTCAAGTCTACTCATCAGCGTCAATCTCCTCCTCGACGAAGGTAAGACCTGCGTTCTCCATCGCGGTCTTGTTCTCCTCAATCGTAGTGGTCAAGGAATCGACCTTGGCCTTGAGAACCCTCTTCTGGGAGCGAAGCCTCTCAATAACCATCTGCTGCTGCTCAAGCTCGAAGTCCTTGGACTTCAGTTCCTCGGTCATGTCCCGGATATTCTTGTTCCTATCCTGGATGCGTTTCTCTTGACTCTTGAACTTGCGATCCTGGGCCTCGAACTTTGTCTCCATTTCCTTGATCATCTCATCCTGCTGCGCAAAAAGCTTGTCCTTCTCACGACGTCATGCACGAAGTTCGTCATTGCCAAGCATGACGTTCGTCCTATCCGTGTCCACGTGCACGAGGAGTCTCTAAGTCACGGAGATAGAGGCGTATCGGCTCTGCGTGTCCCTCGAGTCGTCCTCAAAATCGATGGAATCTCCATCAACATCACGCCTTCCAAAGACATGGAAGTGAGTGCCCCTAACTTTGTCGGGAGTGACGGCTAACAAGCGTCCTATCGGGTCCTGCATGACTACCTCCATGCCTCTCTCCCACGTTGTGCATCACCTTGAAGGCGATGGCCTCTGTGGTAGGCTCGATCAAGGCGTCTGGCTGGTTCACCTTGAAGCCCCAAAGGTCCTTCCTCTCGAACTTGGTGAGTGGGTACACAGTGATGGTGGGAAGAGGAGATCGAGCAAAGTGGTAAGCTCAATGATACGGGTCCAAACGAGTAACTGGAACTCCTCAACAGTCTTGTGACAATAGGCATCTATTTATAAAATTGAAAAGTTAGAACAACACTATTTAAGATGAATACAAAACAACCATCTCATACATAGCCATGGAACACAAATATCGCACAAGTCATGCATACATAAATCCATTACAACAAGCAAGGTTCAATTTATTTAAGGTATCATTTTGAAAGGTAAAGTGATAGATGTTGGTCCACTAACAAAGTGTGCTTATAGGCCTATTTCACAGGATCAGGTGGCTATCACAATGTTCCTAGAGGCAATCCACCTATCTTGTTCACATGATTCCATCACTAAGTCTATTATATCTCCCCTTAACTCTTGGTTGGTGGCTTCCAATTCTTGGGTAAGATCCTTCTCTTTCTCTAAGTCTTTTGGAAGTTGAGCATTCTCACACTGACTCTAGCTCTTAGTTCTTTGATAGTCCTCCAAGCTGCATATCGGGTGACTCAAAGAATGTGGTGTGCATTTTAGTGTTGGTGTACATGCGAATCCCCTTTCTTTATGGTTGTCTTCCTTGTTTTTGTATAGGTGAAGTTGCACCCACCAATACTCCACTCCTTCATCCATCACTTTGGGAAGCCCTTGTACACAAATGCACCATGTGCTTCCATTGCCACCATGAGATCCTTGAGTATATTGGGAAACTCGGTTTCACACTCCAAGGTCATGGTCATGAGTGGTCCTTTCTTCACTTGTTGATGGAGTTCATCTACAAATGGAGTTGAGAATGAAAAGATCGAGAAAAGTTTTACGAGAAGAATAGACAAGTGTAGAAGTAGTCGAAATTTTTTCCTTAGTGGTTTTCAAATCCTAGGGTCATAATCCTAGGCAACACAGGTGCTCGATACCATCTGTTAAACCCTCCTTTATAAAGGAAAGGATCCTGTGATTGCAATGCTAGTCCACTGGATCAATGCTAGCATCCACAGTTTAAGATGAAGTACACAGATACAAAGGTCGTTTATTACATTCATTCGGAGATAAAACATAGTCTTTTACAACTCAGGGCCATAGGCCTAATACAAGAGTTTAAGGAATAAGTAAATAAACATAAGTCTTCATCTTCATGTGCCACGAGCAAGCATGTTGAGTGTAGACTCATGACTCCTATTCATCATCAGTAACTGCAACATCACAAGTTACAGACCACGGAGGGTCAATACTTTGGAATAGTATTGGCAAGTGATACCTTAGTGTATTTTAAGTGGAATATATTACTATATGCATTTGGCTAAGTGTAGCTTGCTTTGCTTGAAAATAGGTTTTCCAATTAGTTGAAAACACTAAGTTCTTCTTTGTCAAAAACATTCCCAAGGAACCACCAATAGACATTGAGGTCCTTCACCCTTGTTCACCCACAAATTTTACTTAGAAGTTGGAGTGATGAGATTCTTGTAGCTTCCATGTCTTGATGCTCAAAGTGTCCATTTCCTTGGACAAGGCTAAGTACTTAGGTTTTCCATCTGCAGAGGTTGTGCACTTTCCCCACCAGACTTGGTTTCCCAAGACAGGACCTTTCAGAAGCCTTTCCTTAATCAAATGGACGCGTTCCAACCTATCATCCCATCTACCACCAACTGTCCAAATGACTAAGTTCTAGCAACCTATATGATCAAGGCGAGCCCATATTGCCAAGTGGTTGCCGTAAGCTTTCTCAACACTTGGCCTCCAAATCCCTTTGTGCCTGGGTGGCATACCACAAGTGAGATACACAACCCAAGTCCATGGCCTTGTGTAACCACTCAACATAACCCAAACATCCATTCCACCCAGGAGGTTCATTTGTCTTAGTTGTTTTATTAGAAAACATAAGTCTCTTGACTTAGAAATATTTTCATCACCATAGGTATAGATGTTCACCACCCTTGTTTGCTAAGTAGCTAGGCTAAGCATGTTATGATATCTTAACTTAGGAAAACTCCCTAGCAATTCTACTATTCTACTCTACTTAGGATTTCCCAACTTAGCACCAGGCAAAAACAGCATGCAACACTTTAGCAAAATATCTAATGCTAGTACAAAACATAGGATAGAAATATTCATGAAAATATCACTTGCCTTGGTAGTGGGGAGAGTAGCACTCTTCACAATCACAATCACTAGCAAAATCTACACAAGAAATTATAGCATACAATTACACACAACTATATACAACCAAAAATAATATGAATGCATGCATGCAAGAATTTACTAAGTGTGATTTTTGAAAAAATCTGCCAAGTATGCTCATGTCTACAGAAACTTAACAAGTCACAAATTTGCCAACTAAACTTATTTGGCTCCAATACAATTTACCAAAATAAATCTCTACTTAAAATGGCCTTAAAACTTGTTCTACAAATAAAATCATTTTAACTGTTAC
Source organism: Avena longiglumis (assembly GCA_030063025.1). Classification (NCBI taxonomy): domain Eukaryota; kingdom Viridiplantae; phylum Streptophyta; class Magnoliopsida; order Poales; family Poaceae; genus Avena; species Avena longiglumis. Next base: position 98,262,403 of record CP125976.1, on the reverse strand, counting down.
TATATGCCAAATAAATTGGATATTCAGAAAGGTCTTGTTTCACTGAATCCAACGGTATAAAATTTGCAAAAATCTAACGTGGCAATCAAAAGTTATAAGCATTTGAATTTGGATCAAATTTCTGATTTTAAATCTATTTTTAGATCTAACCCTAGCCACGCGTCGCGCTGTGATTGGCGTACCGCTTGATTGGATCGCTCTGCAGCCGCAGGATCTAAACAGATCGACGCTCCGGATCGCGTACGCCTCGGGTTAAGTGGATCTATCCTAGCGCTACGATCTGATCCAACGATCCAAAACAACAAACCAAAATCTGGCGCTTATCGGTCATGGCGGCGGCGACGACGGTGGCGGCGTGATACAGATCGCTAGGTGGATGGGGAGATGCTCACCGAGACCGCGAGGTGTGGGGATGCTCGGCGTGTGATCGCTCGGCAAAGGCGCTCGGGGTTGCGGTAGATTTCTCGCGAAGTTGGATCGCAATGGTGGTTCGCCGAGGTCGGGCGGCGTTGTTGTTCACTAGGATGCCAAAGAAAGGTGTGGTTAGATGCGGACGATCACGGAGATCATGCGGCGTGAACGACAAGGTTGGCGATGCGGACTTACCACTAGAGCTCCGGAGTTCGTGCGAGACGGTGGTGGCTCGTCGTCGGCGTTGCGGCTTCTGGTCATGCGAAAATGGAGGGTGTCGGAAGGTGCCAGAGATTCACTGAACATGATAAGCGTAAGCGAGACCGAGGAAACTCTAGGCTCACCGAATTTGCTTGGCCTTGCGTGAGGCAGCGGGTTGCGAGAGCAATCTGCCTTGACTGGGCGTTCGTGCTTGGGGTTTGGGGAAAAGAGAGAGGCGGAGGGGTTTATAGCACGATCATGAGCGAGAATCACTCGGCCATTGATTCAATTGATGCCACGAATTAAACCTAGAAACGCCGCGTTGATTGGGGATGAACTGGTCGTGCGGGTGGAGACGATCTTGGCGTGGAGGAGGCCGCTTGTCGGTAGTCGCGAGGTGGAAGTGGGGTCTGCACATCAGCGGTGACAGCGTCTTCAGCGTCTTGGGAGAAAAGGAATGCCGGTGGGCTGGTTGGGCTGTTCCTTTCTGGGCTAAATTCTGGCGCTTGGCCCCTTTTCTTTTGTTTGCTTCTTTTCTTTTCTATTTCTATTTTCGGAATGATTTTTATATGAATTCAAATCCTTTTGAATTCAAACAAAACTGGGATCTTTGCAGGTTACGTGGTTTCAAATCTGATCATTTAACCAAGTGGTTACCTTGTAAGGGCCTGGTCAAGCTTGGGTTTTGAAACAAACAGAGACTTGTCTCTAGTTTGTGAATGACTGAAATAGGGTTTAGAAAATATTGCTAAATTGGAAACTTGGGTTAAAATGCTACACCTAATCTTTCCAACAATGGAGGCAAGCAATCAAGTTCCTAAACAATCCAATCCCAAAGGGTGATGGCCAATTGAGTTGAATTTGCACACATGAAATCATAGCTCAAACTTCTGTCTCTAAATGATTTTGAGAAAAAACCTAAATGGATGAATGATGCAAGAATGCTATGAATGAGTTTTGGAATATGAATTTAGGGATGTTACAAAAGTGCAGCCAGTCTCCACAGTTGAAACAAGTTCTTAGCTTGGGACTGTTTTCCTTTCTTACATATGTTCCACTCTTGCGTTCTAATTCAGATTTGGCCTTGGCTGGATCCTTCCAAAAGTTTCTAGCATAGAAGTCCATGTATTGTCCATGAATTCTTTTTACATCCTCGGGACAGTCCATACCTTCTATGTCATCTTCATCATGATCAGCCACACTTGTCTTCAAGGCCACGTTGACTACCTTTTGCATCCCCATAGCTCGTGCATGAGCATCTTTGGCATTCTTGGCAGCCACTTTGAAAGCGGCCATTTCTTGCATTACCTCATTGGATGTCATAAGGTGGTAGTTATGCCTTACTTAAAGACTCTTCAAATCTGTGGGCTCAAAAGGCATAAGAGCACTGACATACTTGCGCTTGCTCCAAGCATCATCAACATGAGAGGCACCATGATTTCTAAAAGTGGTGGCTATTGACTTGAGCCTCCTATACATGTCCTCGTGGTCTTCTCCATCCAACATATAGAATCCTTCAGCTTCATTACTCAAAGCATCATATCGATTTCTTCTCATTCTCTCATTTCCAATGAAGAGCTCGGTAAGGGCATCCCAAGCTTCCTTAGTTGTGCTAAGATGCTGAATGTGTGGCATGTGTTTGTCACCCACACCTAGCTGAATCATGTGTAGAGTCGTTGCATTGAGTTGACTGTCAACTACCTCTCTTCTTGTTAGGTTGTTGGGATCTCCAACATGAAGACCATTCTCTATGATTTTCCACAACTCAATGGAGGAGATGCACACATGAGACTTCATCAAAAATTGCCATTGATTAAAAGTAGATGCTGAAAGTTTGGGTGGATCACCCCTATTATGTATACGAGGATGTGGATAGGTGGATTAGGTGAATACACATGGGAAACCTCATTGTATCCTTCCTTACCACTATCCTTTTTCGAGGAGGAGCTCTTGCTAGTGCCATCACCAACCACTTCGTTTTCTTTGGAATCGGTTTTACCCGTTTCCTTGGATTGCGGAGTGGTAGCCTTAGAGGCAGATGGAGGTGATGTTGCGGATGTGGAGAGACACATTATCAGTTGACGCATATCTTCCATCTTAGCCTCCATGGAACTAACCAAGGTTGTTTCCAATGTCTTGAGATCGTTCATGGTGACTACCTCCGGAGCATCACTCCCATCTCCCTTGGAACCCATACTTCTCTTAGGCGGTTAAGCCTGAATTAAGATCCAGGGCTCTGATACCAATTGAAATGGATCGTATGGGCACCTAGAGGGGGCGGTGAATAGGTGCTACTCAATTTTTAATTATTTTTCAAGTTTAGGCTTGGCATAAAGTAAATTCTCTAGATATGCAACTATGAGAATTTCCATATATGCAAACCTAGCTACTAAGCACGTAAAAAGAGGAGCGAGGAAACCGTAGTGGAGCACGCGGAGACATGGGGATTTGTTTTACATGATTCCTTCCTTGTTAAGGGAAGTACATCTGCGTTGGAGGGGTGGGCGGTTCTAAAACCACCACGCCACAATAGGCCTCACCCTATTCTCCGATGGATCTCGCCACGAAAGGCCTGATCCACCTTATCCACTATTGGTACCCTTCGAGGCGCGAACCGGTGCCTTTACAACTCTACCGAGGCACATACCCACAACTGAATTGGGGGCTCCCGTAATGACAACAAGATGTCACAAGAACAAGGATTATCAATATAATCAAAAGCAAGGATCTAGATATTTGCAAGAAATACTAGATCGGAGATTCTCCAAATGAATGGAGAGGAGATGAAGCGCTTGATTGCAGTTGATGAAGATCGAGTTCTCCTCCTTCGATTCCCCAAGGGACGGGGCCTTTGGGTGGATGAAGGTGGAGATCTCTTGGATGAAGGTTGAAGAACAGATCTTGAATTTTTCAAATGAACCAAGAGTTCTGGCATGAGGGGGAAGGCTGGCTTAAATACCCCTGCCCAGATCTGGCCGTTGAAGAAGTTTGGGGCGGATTATCCGCCCCCCACTAGGGGTGGACTATCCTCCCTGGGGGGGAAACTCTGCCCAGGGGAAACTCGGGAAAATCCATACATACAAGAGCCGCCGGTTTGACTTGGTGAAATTCCTCGAGGGGGCGGATTATCCCCCTCCCAAGGGGCGACTATCCGACTGGGAGAAAATCCTTGAGCCGAAAGTCCGAGGGAAACTCCGCGCCCTCTCTGGGGGTTGCGCCTTGGCAATCTTGGAGCCGATCCTAGGGGGCGGATTATTCGCCCCCCCTGAGGGGCGGATTATCCGGCCAGCCCGGAAAATCTGGCCGATACTCCACCCCTCTCTGGGGGTTGCGCCCTTCTGGGAATGGGTGGGGCCGATTATCCGCCCCCTAAAAGCAATTTCCTTTTCCTTTTTCAAGATAGAGATCTGCAACACTTCAACACACATTAAATAATCCTTGATATTGTTATCTAACACAAAAAACACTAGGGATTATGAAATGTTCTTTCAGGCATGGGCCCACCCCTGGCCGCGCCTAGGGGGGTTTGGCCGCCGTGGCCCGCTTCTCCTTCTCTCCTCTGGACTTCGTGTCGCCCACGGTAAAATATTGACTTTGGCTTTTGTCCGTCCAATTCCGAGAATATTGATTTTCTGCCTTTCTGGAACCAAAAACAGAAGAAACCAGGCAACTGGCACTATGGCAACTTGTTAATAGGTTAGTTCCAGAAAAGATATAAAAACACCTCAAAGTATAGACAAAGCAAAGCAAAGTAGATACTAAACAAGCATGAAACATCAAAAAATATAGATACGTTTCCGACATATCAGGTAATATTACCCAATTTATTGATTTGACACAAGGGGAGCCAAAGAATACTTGCAAGCCTTAACAACTGAGTTTTCAATTTAGCTGCACCTGGAAATAGTTTTTTCTCACAGAAGTTTATCAGTAGCAACAGTTTGTAGTAGCAATAGTAAAGTAACAACAGCAGCAAAACAAGAGCAATAGTAACATTAGTAGCAAACAGTAGGATATGAGCGCGGTAGGCATAGGAATGGATGGACGGGCGTTGCATGAGCAAGTATAAACATGTAACTTTAAGATCTAGGCCAATTGCAGATAAATAATAATAAGCATACAAGTACTAAACAATCATAGGCATGTGCTCCATAAATAGTCATGCGTGCTCGCAATGAGAACTTGCACAACATTTTTTGTCTTGCCAGCCCATTGCAGCGGGGCCTCAATGGAACTACTGGAAATTAAGGTGCTCCTTTTAATAGAGCACCGGAGCAAAGCATTAACACTTCGTAAACACATGTGATCCTCATATCACAGCCATCCCCTCAGGTTGTCCCAATTTCTGTCACTTCAGGGCCTTTGGATCCGAACAATGATATGTCTACATAACTTGCAGATAAGATCACAAACAATACTATCATAATGAATCAATAATAAGTTCAGATCTGAGATCATGGCACTCGGGCCCTAGTGACAAGCATTAAGCACAACAAGTTGCAACAAAGTCAAATAGCACTAATAGAGATACTAGGCACCATGCCCTAACAATCTTATTCGATTACATGATAGAACTCATCCAATCCCTACCATCCCCATAGCCTACAGTGGGGGATTACTCACTCATGGATGAGGGAAACATGGATGGTTGATGGAGAGGCGTTGGTGATGATCATGGCGATGATCCTCTCCAAATTCCCCGTCCCGGCAGGGTGCCAAAACAGAGTTTCTGGTTTCGAATCACGGTTTGTGGTGGTGGCAGCGCAGCGGAACTATTTTTGGAAAAACGTCGAACCCACCTCGGTTTTTAGGTCAGAAGGCATCTTATAGGCGAAGAGGGAGGCCGAGGGGTGCCTAGGGCAGCCACACCCCCTCCAGGTGTGACCTGGTCCCACTCGCACGACAGAGCGGTGTGGGCCCCTCAGTCCTCCCCTCCGTCTCGTATTCTGGCTCTGTGAATCTCTGGTGAAATAGGATTTTTGGCATATTTTCCGGGATTTTTCCTAATAGTTGATTTTCTGCACAAAAACTAGACACCAAGATAATTCTGTTGAAAATAGCGCCAGTCTGTGTTAGTTGTATCCAAATCACACAAGTTTAGAGGAGAAATAATAGAAAAAGTGTTCGGTAAAGTAGATACGTTTTGGACGTATCAAACACACGCCTACCTCCAGAACCTTGCGCCGCCGCCTTCGTCTTCCCCATCCTGTCTTGCGGCGTGCACCGCAGATCGGGACAGTAGGCCTCCAGAACCCCGCCTCTCGTGAACCTGTACGGGTGAGGGGCGATCAAGTTTTTAGGAGCGCTCAAGCGCGAATACTAGCAACCACGACGTCTTCAGACGATGAGATCCCGAACGACGACTTCTTTCCGGATGTTAGCGACCTCTTCGGTAACCTCAACATGGACGACAGCTCCGCTGCGGCTACTGCCGCAACTGCATCGTATGTGATTTCAATCTATCTCTTTCGGATTTTTCTGGAGTTTCTAGGTCTAGCGTTTGGCATAGGTGTGATAGGTTTATCTTGTATAGATGTAATCTTTTAATCTACTTTGTTGATCTGCATAATTGGTTTTAGTACCATTCGTATGATCATGCTTTATCAGTTTATTTTTCGAATTAAATCATATGGATTATTGCTTATATTTTCAACAGACACAATCCAACTATAACTATGTGCACCACAAATTCAACAGACATGTTAAAATCTCTTCAAAATTAAACTAAAAAGTGGTTAATAGGATCTCAATGGCAGAATAACTTGTCACTAGCCTGCAATTTTTCTCCTCTGTCAAACATAACGCGCTCAGGTCATGAACGTGGATTTACCCTTCCTAGGTTGGACCCCGGCACCATCACAGTCGTCGATTGATTCAAGATTCATGCAAAAGTCTACTAGTCAAAGGGTCCAAGTTTTTTGCATTTTAGTCCTTGCAGATATACAAAATTATGCCGCTCCCCACTTAGAACCCATTCAAAAAGAGCCAACACCCCACCCGAGCCCTTCCAGCGCTAACTCTAACTCACCCACCCGCTCTCCCACCCCGCCGCCACACCTACCCACCTCCTCGTGACCACCACCGACCCTCCCCAGCTCCGGCACACGACCACGCGTCGCCTCTGCCCCCCTTCCCAGCTCCAGCACGCGCAGGACGCGCCAGTGACGACAACCACGCACGCCCGCGAAGCAGCCCCGACCCCTCTTCCACCTTGTCACGCCCCCACCCCTCCTCCATCGACGCGCTGCAAGCTCACACTTGTGATGCGTCGACGCCGCCGACATGTCGGACCGTGCCACTCCTCATGTTGTACGCCACCATGCCACTTCGTGTACCTACTACGACATCCCCTCCATCATCACCTGCCACGACCAACATGACGTCTTTCCACGTCACCTTGAGATGATGCCGCTTCTCCCACCTCTCCTCTCTGGTGGCGGCAGCGCCGACGTAACCTTGGAGCACCTAGAGGTCCATGAAGAGATAACCCTTCTTACACGCCATGACCGACCCAACCGCAATGACCAGTTCCGAGTGTTGCTTCCAGATCATAGGCGGAGGAGGCACCCGCCGAAACATCTCGGCCACCATGTCTAACACCACCATCTGGCCAGTGAGCCCGGCTTCCATGTGCTGCAGGCATTGCAAGTGCTCATGAAGAACGCTAGGCATCATCAGGCTAGAGGAAAGGTTGTCGTATTCATGGACCTTGTCCTTTAGGAAGGCGATCGTGTGCTCTATGGGTGTGGATTGCATGCTCATCTTCTGTGGTGCGTCGGCACTAGCCGACACGACACCATAGTACGACGCTTGGACGCTCGACAACCAAAACACGACATAGTATAGTAGACGGTACTCTCTAGATGGCTCGTGGAAGTAGAAGCCGGACTCCCAACGCCGTTGTCTAGCATCTCAACTCAGCCGTGGGAGGTCTCTCCACTGTATTGTCGTGGGGTTGCAAACGATCTACTGCTATGGGCCGTCGTTAGCGGCGTAGTTGACATAGAACAAGAGAAGGTCGTCGCACGAGTCTAGCAGGAAGCAGTATTGCTTCCATCCATTATTTGGATATTCGTCCATGGTGGGGTAGCGTGCGAAAGGACATCGCAGACCGCCACTGGAAATGGCCACGACAACCAGGTTCAGCAACTCATGTCCGATGACATCGGGTTGACCATCTGATACAACTACCGTCGTTGGGGTGTACATGAGCACCTCGAGCGGCCGGCGACTCGCGTGCTCAGCCAGAAAGTAAGTACGTGAGGTGATGCGGAGCCACTCCTTGCAGACGGCGTGGAAACATAGGACAAACTTGGAAGGCAGACAGATGAGGATCTCGATAGCGAGACCCTCGTTGACGTGAAAGTCGTTGTCACACATCTTCTCGAGCTGCTCCGTTGAAACCGATCAAGGTTGCAGTAGGTTGCCAGGTTTGTACTATTTGAGAGACTCGATGCGTATTATTCAGTACAGAGTATCTCAGACGGACACATGCACTTCATTAGTAGAGCGATAGTGAGTTTTTCCCTAACCGAGAGTTAGGGTTTCGCTCTCCTCCGGCGGTGCGCACGCCAGGAGTGCTCTCTGCCGTCCAGACCTTGCTAGAGGATATGGAAGATGAAGGTAGCAATAAGGGGGAAAGGAAAGGGTGAGGAAAATGTTGATGCCCTACTTCATCGCCTAGACCCGCACGAAGATGACGGCGATGGATTTATGTGGTAGGAATAAGCGGAACATCAAGATATCCAGGCCAAGTGGCTGGCAATAGCGAGGGTACACACTGATAAGGGCTTTAGACCCTCAACGTTGTACGCCGACATGAGATATGCATGGAACCCTACGAAGGAGGTAAGGTGGAGACAAATTGAATACAATCTCTTCATGAAAGGAATATGCTCGAGAGGCAATAATAAAATGGTTATTATGCTATTCCAGGTTTATAATAGATGTTTATTTATCATGCTAGAATTGTATTAATAGGAAACATTAATACATGTGTGATTTATAAACATTAAAGGTTCCTAGTAAGGCCTCTCTTTATATTAGCATGTTGATTAACGGATGATCAAAGGTTTCCTGATCGTAACATTGGACGTTGTTAATAACAGGGTCATGTCATTGAAGAATGATATGATCAACAATCACCCGCAGTAGATGTACCAATATGATCATGTCATCAAGTTTATATTGGTATCACATTCGTAGTAACTCAATATCCTTAGACCATGAGATCACATCAATCACTTTCACCGGAAGAGTACTTTGATTACATCAAACGTCACACCGTAACAAGGTGATTATAAAGGTGTCGTCGGGTATTCGGAAAGTGTTAGTTGAGTCTCGTGGATCAAGAGTAGGATTTGTCTATCCGGATGACGAAGAGATATACTTAGGTCCCTCTCGGTGATACCACATTGACATAGCTTGCAAGCAAGTGAGCTGATTACTAGAATGTCATATCACAAGTATGAGAAAAAGAGTACCTGTCAGGAACGAGATTAAACAAGGTATGTGATGCGGCTCAGATCACTGTAGAGCTTCGTTGGGAAACCCCAAGAGGAAGGTATGATGAGCACATCAGAAAGTCTTCCCTCAGTATGAAAACAAGGTTATCGAACCAGTAGGAGGAAGGAAACAACTCAAAGGTGTTGCTAGCAACTTGGAATCCTGTACAACACAAACTCAAGACTTTGCCCCAATGAACAGTGAGGTTGTCAATCTCGCCGCTTTGCTGAAAACAAAGGATTAACCGTATGGTGTAAAAGGTAATGGTTGCTTGCAGAAAGTAAACAGTAACAATGGAAGAAGTATCAATGGTAAAGATTGGACCGGGGTCCATAGTTCACTAGAGGTGTTCTCCTTATGATAAATAACATAACATGCTGGGTAAACAAATTAGAGCGGAGCAATTGACAAGACAGAGCAAGGCATAACAATGCAATACTAGACATTCATGATCCTATGAGATTTGATTGGGCATTACAACAATATACATAGACCGCCATCCAACTGCATCTATGAGTAGTAATCCACCTTCAGGTTATCATCCGACCCCCCTCCAGTATTAAGTTGCAAGAAACGGATAACTTCTTTAAGAAATGTGTGTAAAGTAAACAATACAAGAGATCGTTGTTTTCTCCCTAGTAGCAACAACACATCTACAACCTTAGAGATTTCTGTCACTTCCCCAAATTCAATAGAGGCATGAACCCACTATCCAGCATAAATACTCCCTCCTGGAGTCACTAGCATCTACTTGTCCAAGATAGCTACTAGAAAAGGAGAGCATGCAAGATCTCAAACAACACATACATGGTAGAATCAACAAGATAGAATCATTAATCAATCTGACATAGTAATCTTAATATTCATCGGATCCCCGCAAACACAACATGCATGATTACAAATAGATGATCTTGATAATGAACGGAGCTCACAAGATCTAAAAATGATAGCACAAAGGAGGAGAAACAACCATCTAGCTACTATATGGACCCATAGTCCAAGGTGGAACTACTCACGCATCATACCGGAGGATGGCATGGTGATGAAAAAGGCCTCCAGGATGATCTCTTCCCTCTGGCAGGGTGCTGAGAAGATCTTCAAATCCCCCCGATCTAGGGACAATGGTGGCGGCGACTACGAATGGTTTCATGGAGATCTGATCGGGTACTTATGGTTTTGGCATCGAGGGGATTATATAGGCGAAGAGGCGAGGAAGGAGGGCGTCCAGGGGGGCAACACCCTGCCCAGGCACGGCCTAGGGTGGGCCCGTGCATGGGGGTGTGTGGCCACCCTATGGCTCCCCTCCGGTCGCCCTTCGGTCTTTGTGTTCGTTTCGGTGAAATATTGACTTTGGCTTTTCTCCCGTCCAATTTTGAGAATATTTTCTTACTAGCTTTTCTAAAACCAAAAATAGCAGAAAATAGGCAACTGACACTGTGGCATCTTGTTAATAGGTTAGTCCCAGAAAATGTATAAAAACACCTCAAAGTGTAGACAAAGCATAGCAAAGTGGATATTAAACAAGCATGGAACATCAAAAATTATAGATACGTTTACGACGTACCAGTAAGGTTGATGCCAAGTGATCGAATCTGGGACAAGTAAAATATCGCGAGACAAAAGGAATTTGATTACAGAGAAAGAGTTTCGAACTACCATGAGATCTTCGAGGAGCTAGTGGGAGTCATTATGGATCTATAGGTCCCGCTAATGATTATTGATTGGAGAAAGTCTCGACCATGTCTACATAGTTCCCGAACCCGTAGGGACACACACTTAAGGTAAACCAACGCATTTGAGCGGATAGGAAACACAAGGGAAGTTCAATGAACATCGCAAAAAATTGTTCTGCTGCAGAAGATTGTTCTGTTGAAATAGTTCCGGGGCATCGAAACAAAGCAACATATCAAAATGTTAATGTGTTTATTAAATAAAGTGTTCATTAAATGAAGTGTTCATTAAATTGAGTTGCATTAAACCAAAGGAATTAAAGTGGTTTAATTAAAATACCTTTGGTTTTCGAGTGGATAATAAATGGAAGAAAGTGGAGAGGGGATTTATGTGAGTGGGAGGAGCACTCACATGAATGAGAGGAGGGGAGGGGGCTCCCCCTTGGCATCGGCCAAAGGAAGGAGCTTCCCCCTCTCCCCTATAAAAGGAGGTGGCCTCCTCCCCTCTCTCACACACACTATCCATAGCCTCTCTCATATGCCCTTTGGTTGACATCTTCTCACCCTTGATTGTGTTGTCCATTGCCACTAGAAAAGGTGCTCGGTGAAGTCCTGCTCTAATCCTTCCAAGGATATTCTACTTCCGTTGCCCGGCTGGATCAAGGGTCCGGGAGTCCTTGGCGATCGTACGTGATCGATTGCGGAGGCGCTGCCTGTTTGTGGCGCTGATTGTCTGCACGTCCTTGAGGATGGTCGTGTACATCTACATTAACCATGTTTGTTTGCAGGAATGTTTTCCTGCTTACGTTCTACAAGGGTGAGTCCATCTGTAATCGTTACAAGTATAACCTAGATATGATCTTGGTAGCTGCAATCGTAGCGCAACGAACCCCATCACTTCACAGTCCAGTTTGGATGCCTAGAGGATTTGAACATGGCGATGAATAATGGACCTTGGTTATTTCAGAGTTAAGCTTTAATCATACAGGAATATGATGGGTTCACTAACCCTAGTTTTTTACGCTTGACAAGGTGATTGTCTTGGCAAGAGTTCTAAAGCTGCCATACAATTATTTGAACGAAGTGGTGATCAGAGGTATGTGTAGGAAGGTGGGGAAAATCTCAGAGATATAAGTTAAACTGCCAGCAGGTTATGTTGGAGCCTTTGTGAGAATAAGGGTTGCCCATGATGTAACTAAGAAACTTGAGAGGTTTGTCTCAATCATAAGGGCAGGGAAGAAGTATTGGTATCAAATCAAGTATGAGAAAATGCCAAACTTTTGCAATTTTTGTGGACTAATTGGGCATTGGTTCGAGGGGTGTGGTACAGGAGAACACGATCCCTCAAAGTTTTAGTGGGGAGATTTTATACTAGCAGATGAATGGAAGAACATAGGAATCAATCATGCATTTGTTAGTGGACGTGGAGGAGCTTGAAGAGGAATGTGTAGAGGTAGGGTCCGCTTCGACCATGGGGGAAGTGTAAGGTTTCCAACCTTTAATAAGGTAGAGATCCCTGTGTTTACAATGCTAGTCCCTGGATCAATAGCTAGCATCCACAGTTAAGATGTAATATCAAGAAACAAAGGTCATTATACAACTTTATAACCAGGAATAACATAATTTATTACATCTTACATAGCTTATTTGGCTATTACATTACATTGCAGCAGAATATCTATAAGCATGGGTTCCTTCATCTTAAAAGTGCCACAGGCAAACATGTTAGTTGTAGACTTGTAATCCTAATCAACAACTTTACTAATATCAAACAAACATGCAACATAACAAGTTATGGCCACAAGGGTCAATACATTTGAATTGTATTGGCAAGTGATACTATGGTAGTATAGTGGAGTCTATCATCTATATGCATTTGGCTAAGTGGAGCTTAGGCTTGCTTTGCTCAAAATATATTTTCCTTATCATTTGAAAACACTAAGTTTTTGCTTTGACAAAATATTCCCAAGGCATCCCCCAATAGAAATTGGTGATCCTTTCAACCCTTGTTCACCCACAAGTTTTTAACTTAGAAAATTGGGATGATGAGATTCTTTATAGCTTCCATGTCTTGATGCTCAAATTGTCCTTTGCCAGGGACATGGCTAAGTACTTAGATTTTACACTTTGCAGAGGTGGTGCACTTTCCCCACAAGAATTGGTTTCACCAAGACAAGATCTTTCAGAAGCCTTCCCTTAGACCAGAATGGACGCGTTCCAACCTATCATTCCCCTACCACCAACTGTCCATTTGGCTAAGTTCTTGCAACCTATATGATCCAGGCAGAGCCCATAATGCCAAGTGGTTGCACTTGAAGCTTCTCAACATTTGACATCTCAAATCTCTTTGTTCCTTGGTGGCCATCCACAAGTGAGATACACAAGGTAAACCATAGAAATGGGCCTTGTGAACCACTCAACACAAACCATTCCTTCCATTCCACCCAGGTGATTCATTCACTTAGTTGTTTTATTAAACAAAACACAAGTCCTCAGACTTAGAGATTTTTCCATAGTATGAATATATATTCCACCCTTGTTTCCTACTAGCTAAGCTAAGCATGATAGTAGTAGGAATCTTTACTTAGGAATTTCTACCTAGGTTTCATCTACTAGGATTTCCCATAGCATGGTTTATACTTAGCAAAAATTCTATGCAAGTCCTACTTAGAAACATCACTAATGCATAGTGAAAATAATGGGACAAAAGTATGATGCATCACTTGCCTTTTTGGTAGAGAGTATAAGTTCACTTCCCTGTTCTTTGCAATGTTCACACACTTCAAGTCACTACAATTCAATCAAGCAAATAATATTTCAATCTACCATTCAAGCAATTCATCACATAAAATAATAATAACAAAACAATGCATGCAAGCATGCTAAGGTTTGTTTTATTTGTAAAAGTGGTTTCTAATGGTTCATAAACATTTGAAAACACCTAATGGTCATTTTATAAAGTGGCAAAATCATTTGCAATAGGTTTCACTTTATAAACCCTTTTTAAAACAAGGTATCATTTTATGTGGTGTAAAAATGTTTTCAATAAGGCATTAATCTATAGGGTTCACAAAATATGTTTTCAAACCATAAAATCTTGTGTTTAGGGTCAGAGAGTTTATTTCCAAAACATTTCTCAAAGGTTTTCTTCCAAAACCATTTTTAATAATTAAACCATATTTTTATTTGACTAGAATTGGTTTAAATCCAAGATTCATTCTTTTGTTTCACCAAATACATATTTGAAACCACAATTTGTTTTCTAGGACCAGTAGGTTCAAAACAAACCATTTGCCAAAGAATTTATCCCCAAAATCATTTTAGAATAATTTTTATAACCTAAACAAGCATTCATAAGTTTCTGTAAAAACGAACATTTTACCAGAAGCTTTTTACTAAACAAAGTGCATGGTAGGCTAGGGCTTGTTTTTCTGAATCCATTGATATAAAATTTGCAAAATTTGGACGTGTGGTTTAAAAGTTATGGATTTTTCAAATTGGCACCTCTAATAGATCTATTCTGTTTTAAATCAAACGAGTTGAGCCACGTGTCTTAATCCTATTCGCCTGTACCGGTTCGGTTGGATCGACAGACAACAGCCGTTGGATCTAAGTAACATCGTGCGGCTCTGAGCATACGATACCCATTCGATTAGTCTATCTATCGCAACGCTTGGATCTAAATCCTGCGGTCCATAGCAGCTCGACCAGGAACTGGCGGCGCTGGCGGTGGCAGACGGCGGCGCGCGGTCAAACGGTGTGCTAGCGGCGGTTACAGGAAGCAAGGAAGACAGAGGAGGGTCTCACCGTGTTCGCGAGGTCGAGGTGAAGCTCAAGGTGGTCGCGAGGAGGCAGGGGGTGCTCAGTGTAACACCCTCAGAATCGGACCTATGCAAGTTTGAACAAAATTCGCCAAACCCGCATAGAAACGATTCAAAGGTGCCCACCAGGCACTTTCGTGCGGGTGGAAAGCAAAGTAATAACATTACACCAGTCCTCGATGGGACCCACGTAGCAGATATATATAACGACTCAACGAGTCAAGAATACGAATATAATATACAAAGATCCAAATCACCTTGAAGCGATATAGCGTCCAGCTACGGACAAGATGCAAATGGGGCTAAGAGCCCGAAGAATAACCAATGGCGTCCATAACCTGCCCAGGCCAAGCGGAAGGGTAACCACTAACGACGGCGTCGATCTCAAACCTTAAACAAAAGGGTGCCGACAAAGGGCAAAGGAAAAGAAGGAGGCGTCGATCGAGGCGATTACAGCGAGTCTAGAATTAGCGGTCCTCGCCTACATAGGTATGGTGAAATTTGGCGGCGGCAGATACACTAAACAATCTCTGAGACTCGATACAATCTGGCGGATATCGAGAGAGGGATAAGAGTGACCTACGGATCCAACCTGAAGCTATCACCAAACAAACCCATCTGGCGTTTCCCCTCGAGACCAAACGAGGAAGTCAACAGGAACTCACCACAGTTGGCGCTTTATTTATTCAGTTATAGTTGCGGCACTTTACTAGTCAGGTTTAAATAATCGTCCTGATAAAGTAAACAGTGGGAACTTTTAATTAACCATTCCGTTATAGTTGCAACAATTACTAATCAGATACAGATAGCATGAGATAACCCGAAACCCAGCAGTTGTTGGTACTTTTATTCAGCCATTTCGTTGTAGTTGCAATATTTACTAGTCAGGTACAATGGTCGCAAGCGACACTCCAAACAAGCAATTGTGGGCAGTATTATTAGCCATTCTATTATAGTGAAGCTGATTACTAGTCATTAAAAGTCAAATTTATAACAGTAAACTTTAGTTATGCTTGTCTATGATCGAGATACTGTGCTCCAAGTCGTCCATATCCGCGGACACGGCTTTCAGAAAGTTTTACCCGGCCGGGGTGCACCAATAGCAACACACGCTCGATCAACCTCGGAAAAACCAAAACAAAACCCAACGAGGCTTTCACGGTGAACAATCACGAGTTCAGAAATATTTCGAGGCCCCTTAAGTAGAATCCATAGCGTAAGCAAGCTCGAGGCGGCCTCAAGGTCTGGTAATACGGTGAACATTCGGGAACCCCAAAGCGGGCTTGTCGACACCGCGGAATCGTGTCCCGATCCTAACGATGCAGTGTGCAACCTCGCAATCGTAAATAAAGCGATAAAGCATGGCATAAGTACAGGATAGTAATAAAACCTCAAACTAGTTTGTGGCCCCAAGAAATAAGTGAATCAAGCTCGGTTCGGGGGTCCCATATACCTCCGGATGTGGATAGCGCGATAAATCAAGGAACAGTATCAAGTACTCGGGGTCTTCTGGGACACAAGTGGGCGTTCGAAACCAAATATTATCTATCACCCACGATGCCTCTGCTTATCAATTTTAGTTGTTAAACAGAAATTAAAGTGACGATAAGTAAAACTAGAAACATCTCCAACATCAACATGCGCGGCAATACATCAGAATCGTGGCATATGACACACTTCAAAGACTTGAGCAAGCACTACGACGCCATAAGTCCAACTATCTACCAAACAACAGTAATAGGGTGTGTCCAAGGCAATATAGGGCTGCACGGTATATCACAGTCACGGAAACTAAAGCATCGCAACACGTATAGCAATAGATCAACAGGAGGGAATAAAGACTATAAAAGTAAGATAGGTAGAAAGGGAGATGCTGCTTTGAAAACATTGTTGAAGGTTCAACCAAGATCGTGACTCACATCAACTCAACGGCCTTATCCATGAAGAAGCAAAACACTAGAAGAAACACGGATGCGATATTCAATACGGCGAAGATCGGCATGATGCATGTATGATGTATGGCATGGCAAGTGCGATGCAATTAGGTCAAATTAAGCGGAACCGGGTCCCGACAATTAGTTAGATGGTTCAAGTTATTTAACTACCCATAAATTAAATGTTGTTTTAGCATGGTAAGGATAGCACCGGTTCGCTACACAAGTTTAGATGAGGCCAATATGAGACTAGATTTGCCCGCATATGGGCCCCATGTTTAATTATTAGGTGAATCGGCATAAGGCCCCCAACCCACAAATATGCATGCGAGATGTCAATTAAACATGCAACAAGTTGTTATGTTATAAAATAGGGTTCGAGGAAAGGGTCACACATTTAGGGGCTCGGCGATCTTGGGGTGCAGGGTTCGGGTTCGACAGGGTCGTGGTTCGGCGAGGTCGCTTCGTGAGATCGTTCTCTCGTTCTCGATACGGGTAGTTCTTGGCGTTCGACCGAACTTGGTCCGCGTCGGGCATCGGGCCCACGGCGTGTCGAACTTGGGTCTCGGTCGGGAGATCTTGTTGCAGGCGGATCGGTCTTGGCGAACGGCCTTGATTCCGTGGAGTTCCGTCTCGGGTTCTTCGGAGATCTTGGCGGTTCCATGATGGAGTTCGAGTGCGGCGTTCTGCGGTCTTGGTCCGCGTGGCGTGTCTTGTGGATCCGTGGTGGAGGTCTCGCTGCGTGTAGAAGATCTTATGCAGTTCTGTCGTTGACATTGTGGTACTGGTTTCGTTATCTGATGGTGGCTTGGATAGGCAACGAGCCGGCACTGACACACCTAGCGTGCCTCTCCGATGGAACCTGCGCAGCAACTCCTCATGGAGCCCAAGACCAGACGATCGGCGACAGGCGTAAAGGGGCGGGGAAGATGGCCACGACCGCGGGCGGCGCACGCAGGCGGAGGTCGCTGCGGTGGCTCGCGCGAGGAGATGGCCTGGCCGCAGCCAGGGACGACGGCGAGAGGAGGTCGGCGGCCGGCGCGAGCTCCGCGTCGGGCGGGCGGCGGCGGGAAGCCTCGACGGCGGCGGCGGAGGTGCTGGCGTCAATGGCCAGCGGGCGCAGCGGCTTCGAGGAAGAAGGCGGTGGCCGCGCGGCTGTGACGTCGCTGGGCGGCTTCTTGGGGTCCCAGGCGGGCGGAGGAGCAGCGGCAGCTGGGCGGAAAAATTCTGGGCGAGAGCCGCGAGGAGGCTGGCGGGCGCAAGGCGGGCGTGAGGCGGAGCTGGGCGGGCGGCAGCGGAGCTTAGGTTGGGCAGCGGCTTCGCGGCCGGCAGCGGCTTGGACGGGCTGGGCGACGGAGGGGCGGGCGTGGCGCTGGGAGGCAGGGAAGGTGGGAGGTTGAGCCTTGGCGAGGCGAGGAGGAGAGGTCGGGCGCGGAGGCGTGGCGGCGGAGGCGGCGGGCGGGAGAAGAGGTGCGAGGCCGGCCGGAGGAGGCGGCGAGGCGATGGCCGCAGAGAGAGGAGGGGGAGGGAGACGCGGCGAGGGAGCGTGGACGGCGCGGGGGATGGGCGGTTGTGTGCTCTCTGTCTGGAGTCTGCGTGTGTGGGCCAGCGGGGCAGGGGCAGGCGAGGATGTGGTGGCTGCATGTGCGCTGTGTGGTGTGTGTTTGGTGTGCGTGTGTGCGTCGTGTGCTGGGGTGGGGTGTGTGGTGTTCTGAGTGGAGAGAGAGGAGAGAGAGAGGGGGAGGGATGTGGAGGAGGCCACGTGGCGGCTGTGGTTGGGTGAGGGTAGAGGGGTCGCTGAGGTGGCGTGCAGGGATAGGAGGGAGTGAGGTGGCCAGGGTGGGTTGGGTAGACTAGTGGGTGAGTTTAGGATTAGATGGGGTAGGCAGGTTGGACCGTTTAGAAAATCTGGGGCGGTCGTTCGGGCTAAAACGGCCCGTTCGACTGCCCCCGCAAAATAATTAAATATTTTATTTAATTTAAACGGGCCGTCTGCAAACCGATAGCGGCAAAACAAAATATTCAGGACCGGTTTGATGTTTGAAAAGAGAGAGGCGTTTTGAAAACAACACGGGCTTTGCAAACATATTTTTAGCAAACAATGCATGATGATGACGATGCAATGCACAAATTCAACGCGATTTTCTAGTAGTGGTTTTTGCGGGATGCCACAATTCGACACCACTAACAATGGATCTCGCCCTCGAGATCCGCCTCCTAATGGAAGGAAGGTCGGCGATCCTCGTCTTCTCGCTTCGTGTAGATCCTCGCGACACCACTAACGAGGGTTTCTTCTCCATCTGGTAAACGGCGACACCACCAACAAAGGGTCGTTGTTCCTGATCATCGAGAGAGCACTCCGGAAACAAAAGGTCGAAGGTAGAGGTATCACAAATAAAGCCACCCCTAACTTCCGTTAGAAGAGGAAAAGTTACATCGATCCACCGATTCGATGTACAGAAGCGAAGAAGAGTCGGGTAGGGTGATCGATCACCCATCCGGACCCAACTGTCAACTCTATACATGGGTGGGAGAATCAGCAACTCAACTCTCGAGATTTTAGACCAAGATCTTCATAGGCGGTATCCTAACAAAAGGATGATGCCACAGAGATCGTATGAAAGACACAAAGATTAGGTTCATGATGGTTCCATTGGCATGAACAACACATGCTCAAGGTATACTCCAACTTCACCAAAGCTCGTCCTTCTCATATATTTTCAACGACACTGATATCCGGCAAGGAACACATATGGATAAAGAGCTCAAGAACAAAAGATCGGATGAAGGAACAACAGACCAGCTGCAGATTGATGTTCGTAGCACCTCCGTTACAAAAGGGAGAAAGCGAAGCCCTGAAGGTACGACGGAACCCAACCACGAGAATTCCTGGACTCGAAGAAAAGATAAGAGAGCAGATTCAAAACACGTCGAGATACGAGGGGAACAGCAGAGGGGTAAGGAGTAAAATCAGACCTAATCAGGACTATCCAACCGGTTTTTGCAAAAATAGTTTTGACACTCTACTTCGGCCGTTAGCTAGGTTATCCTCTGATTTGGACTTGTGGGTATCGCAATCGCCGAGCTCGATACCACTCAGAACACCTCGAATCGGACCTATGCAAGTTTGAACAAAATTCGCCAAACCCGCATAGAAACGATTCAAAGGTGCCACCAGCACTTTCGCGGGTGGAAAGCAAAGTAATAACATTACACCACAGTCCTCGATGGGACCCACGAGCAGATATATATAGCATGACTCAACGAGTCAAGAATACGATAATATACAAAGATCCAAATCACCTTGAAACGATATAGCGTCCAGCTACGGACAAGATGCAAATGGGGCTAAGAGCCCTGAAGAATAACCAATGGCGTCCATAACCCTGCCCAGGCCAAGCCGGAAGGGTAACCCTGCTAACGACGTCGATCTCAAACCTGCTTAAACAAAAGGGGTGCCGACAAAGGGCAAAGGAAAAAGAAGGAGCGTCAGTACTGAGGCCAGTACACGGCGAGTCTAGAATTCGGCGGTCCTCGCCTACATAGGTATGGTGGGCTGAAGCGGCAGCGGCAGCATGCACTAAACACTCTACAGAGACTCGATACAACTGGCGGATATCAGAGAGGGATAAGAGTGACCTAACCGGATCCAACCTGAAGCTATCACCAAACAAACCCATCCTGGCGTTTCCCCCTCGAGACCAAACGAGGAAGTCAACCGAGGAACTCACACAGTTGGCAGTTTTATTTATTCAGTTATAGTTGCGGCACTTTACTAGTCAGGTTTAAATAATCGTCCTGATAAAGTAAACAGTGGGAACTTTTAATTAACCATTCCGTTATAGTTGCAACAATTACTAATCAGATACAGATAGCATGAGATAACCCGAAACCCAGCAGTTGTTGGTACTTTTATTCAGCCATTTCGTTGTAGTTGCAATATTTACTAGTCAGGTACAATGGTCGCAAGCGACACTCCAAACAAGCAATTGTGGGCAGTATTATTAGCCATTCCATTATAGTGAAGCTGATTACTAGTCATTATAAGTCAAATTTATAACAGTAAACTTTAGTTATGCTTGTCTATGATCGAGATCTTGCTCCAAGTCGTCCATATCCGCGGACACGGCTTTCGAAAGTTTTACCGGCCGGGTGCACCAATAGCAACACACGCCGATCAACCTCGGAAAAACCAAAACAAAACCCAACGAGGCTTTCACGATGAACAATCACAGGATTCAGAAATATTTCGGGGCCACCTTAAGTAGAATCCGGAGTAAGCAAGCTCGAGGCCTCAAGGTCTGGGTACGGGTGTGAACGATCGGGAACCCCAAACGGGCTTGTCGACACCGGAATCGTGTCCGATCCTAACAGACAAAGGTGCAGACTCGCAATCGTAAATAAAGCGAAGAAGCATGGCATAAGTACAGGATAGTAATAAAACCTCAAACTAGTTTGTGGCCCCAAGAAATAAGTCAATCAAGCTCGTTCGGGGTCCCATATACCTCCCGGATGTGGATAGCGATAAATCAAGGAATGTATCAAGTACTCGGGGTCTTACGGACACAAGTGGGCGTTCGAACCAAATATTATCTATCACCCACCGATGCCTCTCGCTTATCAATTTTAGTTGTTAAACGAAATTAAAGTGACGATAAGTAAAACTAGAAACATCTCCAACATCAACATGCGGCAATACATCAAGCTGTGGCATATGACGACACACTTCAAAGACTTGAGCAAGCACTACGACGCCGCAAGTCCAACTATCTACCAAACAACAGTAATAGGGTGTGTCCAAGGCAATATAGGGCTGCACGGTATATCACAGTCGGAAACTAAAGCATCGCAACACGTATAGCAATAGATCAACAGAGGGAATAAAGACTATAAAAGTAAGATAGGTAGAAAGGGGAGATGCTGCGAAAACATTGTTGAAGGTTCAACCAAGATCGGGCGAAGCTCACATCAACTCAACGGCCTTATCATGAAGAAGCAAAACACTAGAAGAAACACCGGATGCGATATTCAATACACGGCAGAAGATCGGCATGATGCATGTATGATGTATGGCATGGCCAAGTGCGATGCAATTAGGTCAAATTAAGCGGAACCGGGGTCCCGACAATTAGTTAGATGGTTCAAGTTATTTAACTACCCCGCAAATTAAATGTTGTTTTAGCATGGTAAGGATAGCACCGGTTCGCTACACAAGTTTAGATGAGGCCAATATGAGACTAGATTTGCCCGCATATGGGCCCCATGTTTAATTATTAGGTGAATCGGCATAAGGCCCCCAACCCACAAATATGCATGCGAGATGTCAATTAAACATGCAACAAGTTGTTATGTTATAAAATAGGGTTCGAGGGAAAGGGTCACCCATTTAGGGGGGGCTCGACGATCTTGGGGTCCGGGTTCGGGTTCGACAGGTCCGTGGTTCGCGAGGTCGCTTTCGCGGATCGTTCTCTCGTTCAGACGGGATAGTTCTTGGCGTTCCGGGAACCGAACTTGGTCCGGCGTCGGGGCATCGGGCCCGCCCTGGCCGGTGTCGAACTTGGGTCTCGGTGCCGGGAGATCTTGTTGCACGGGCGGGATCGGTCTTCGGCGCAACGGCCTTCGGATTCCGTGGAGTTCCGTCTCCGGGTTCTTCGGAGATCTTGGCGGTTCCATGATGGAGTTCTGGGAGTGCGGCGTTCTGCGGTCTTCGGGTCGCGTGGCGTGTCTTGTGGATCCGTGGTGGAGGTCTCGCTGCGTGTAGAAGATCTTGTCTGGTTCATTGCCGTTGACGTTGTGGTACCGGTTTCGTTATCTGATGGTGGCTTGGATAGGCAACGAGCCGGCACTGACACACCTAGCGTGCCTCTCCGATGGAACCTGCGCAGCAACTCCTCATGGAGCCCAAGACCAGACGATCGGCGACAGGCGTAAAGGGGCGGGGAAGATGGCCACGACCGCGGGCGGCGCACGCAGGCGGAGGTCGCTGCGGTGGCTCATGAGGAGATGGCCCCAGCGCCAGGACGACGGCGAGGAGGTCGACGGCTCTGGCGAGGAGCTCCGCGGCGGGCGGCGGGCTGCGGCGGGAAGTTTCACGTGGCGAGGCGGAGCTCGGGAAGAAGGGGCGGTGGGCGCTTGGCCGCGGAAGCCGGCGTCAGCTGGGGGCGGCCTGGGGAGGTCCCGGGCGGAGGAGCTCGGCGGCCGGGCGGCTCAGGCGGAAAGGTTCTTGCCGGGCGAGGCGTGGACCGGGAAGGCTGGGCGTCATGGCAGAAGCGAGGAGGGCGGGCGGGCGGCGGAGCTTGGGGTTGGCCATGACGGGCCAGCGGCCAGCCGGCGACGCAGGCGGGACGGTGGGCGACGGAGGGAGCCGGGCGTGGCGAGCCGGAGGAGGGGAAGGTGGGAGGTTGAGCTGCGGCGAGGGCGAGCGGGAGGTCGGGCGCGGAGGCGGCGGGCGGGCCGGAGGCGGCGGCGCGAGAAGAGGTGAGAGCCGGAGGAGGGAGGCGGCCATGCTGGCTGCCAGAGAGAGGAGGAGGAGACGCGAGGCGTGGGCGGACGGATGGGCGGTGTGTGCTCAGGCTTGGTCTGCGTGTGGGGCCCAGGCGGGGCAGGCGTGGCAGGATGTGGTGGCTGCGCTGTGTGGTGTGTTTGGTGTGCGTGTGTGGCTGTGGGGTGGGGTGTGTGGTGTTCGAGTGGAGAGAGAGGAGAGAGGGAGGGATGTGGAGGAGGCCACGTGGCGGCTGTGGTTGGGTGAGGGTAGAGGGTCGCGAGGTGGCGTGCAGGATAGGAGGGAGTGAGGTGGCAGGTGGGTTGGGTAGACTAGTGGGTGAGTTTAGGATTAGATGGGGTAGGCAGGTTGGACCGTTTAGAAAATCTGGCTGTCGTTAAAGCTAACGCCCGCTCGACCGCATAAAATAATTAAATATTTTATTTAATTTAAACGGGCCGTCTGCAAACCGATAGCGGCCAAAACAAAATATTCCGGGGACCCGGTTTTGATGTTTGAAAAGAGAGGGGGCGTTTTGAAAACAACACGGGCTTTGCAAACATATTTTTAGCAAACAATGCATGATGATGACGATGCAATGCACAAATTCAACGCGATTTTCTAGTAGTGGTTTTGCGGGATGCCACACTCAGGGACGGCGATAATTGCTCGCCGGAGTGAGTGGTGGCGTCAGGCGGCTCTGGAGGTCGTCGAGGGCGACGCCGCGGTAAACTTCGAGGCAAAACAAGGATACAGTTAGACGCGGGTTGAACTGCTGATGATGTGAGCATCAATAGGAGGTGCCGGGGCAGTCGAGACTAACCAGGGGAGGTCGCCGGAAAAAGAAACAGACGCGACGGCGCTCAGTAGATGACGAAGTCGACGTTGCGGAGCGCCCACGAGCGAATGAGTGGCACGGGGAAATGCGCCAGGAGGTGAGGAGCGAGCTCATGTGCTTGGGAAGGCGAGGCGAGGCTGGACGACGCCGGAATTTGTCGGAGACGTCGTCGGAGCAGTGGCAAAGCGAAGGGAATTGGGGGCAGCCTGGTGGCTCACTTGCAGCGGGGTTTGGGGGGAAAGGAAGAGGAGACAGAGGCTATTAAATGGGCGTGGTCACGGCGAGGTATAACCACGACAGTAACGCGAATTCAACGACGCAATCAAAGGCAGCAACGGCAGGAAGAACGGTCGTGAGGGAGACGACGCTGAGGTGGCGCTGTGGGACACACTGTCGGTGAGGAAGAGAGAGAGGGTCCACTCGTGATCGCTGCGGTTGGATTTTTCGTGGAAAACGATTCGCCGTGGGGGTTTAGTTGTGAGCCGGGCTTCTTGGGCTGGCCAGTTGGGTTGCTGTTTGTTTCATTTTTTTTTCTACTGAAAGCTTTTCTTTTTCTATTTGATTTTCTGTTTTTGTTTTTTAAACAATTAATTCAAACATCAAATCAATTCAAACCTCCTTCAAACTTTGTATTGAGTTTTAGTTCTGTTTAACAACACAAATCCGAAGTCCAAAATACAATAATATTTTTATTCTTTTTAGGATCTATTTAATAATTAAATAAAATAGACCTTAATTATTAATTCAAATATGTTTTAATTTATTAAAAACTCCATTTGAAATCTAAATATTATCAAAACCAAATCAGTAGGTTTTATTTGAAAATATAAAATACTTGGAAAACTTGTTTAAAATAATTTAACAAGTTTTGATGTTTAATTAAAATGTCAAAGCCTTTACTTTAATAAATTTGGATATTAATAAATCCTCATTATTTTATTTAAATAAACTTTTACTCTTTTTATTAAATAGAAATATTTTGATTTCAAAAGCTTGGCCAAGATTTATTTTGGCTCTATAAAATAATCTTTATTTATAATTCTATCCTTTTCTTTGAAACCAAATCTTTTTATTAAAGGATCCAAAAATAGTACTTTCACATATTTAATATTTTCTTTATTAATTGTTTTATCTTTTCAAATCCCTTTAGGATTTGTTTGATCAAATAGGTTTGAAGGTTTCCAATTGGAGTCAAAAAGTTTCTTCTCACCCTGAAAATCAACAAAGTTTTATTTTATTTATTTATTTTTCACATTACAAGATTTGGAAAATCTTGGGATGTGACAGGAAGAGGAGACGCTGAAGCTCCAGGAAGAAATAGTGGGGGAGGAAATTGGAAGTGAGACGATCCAAACAATATGGAAGACAATATACTTCATGGGGATAGGAAAATAGGTGGTGTGGATAATGAAACTTACACAAATATGGAGGAAGTGGCTAGTCCGGGAAAGAAAAGACAAGCTCTGAACTTTGATTTTGAGCCAACAAATCAAATATCTGGAGCAATTGTGGTGTCGGGTAACAACTCAAAAGTGTCCGAAATGATTGGTAAATATGATGAGAACAATGGTACATACCCCTTGGAAAACCCTAGAAGGGTTTGAACAAGAAGTATGGAGAGGCAGTTAATAGTAAAACTTTTGTATCGACGACATCCTTTGAGGATGATCGTCGGGATCAATGAATCTACTGTCTCTAAATTGTCGGGCGCAGGACGGCCTTAGACAGTTCGAGAAATTAGTGACCTTGTTAGGTTGCAATGTCTAGAATTGGTCTTTCTCTCTCGGAGACCAAGATGCCAGATAAGAGAGCACATGATCTAATATGGAAATTTGGCTTTTCAAATGCGTTTGGAGTGAAGAGTGTGGTGCGAGTGGTAGTTTGTGCCTTTACTGGAATAGTGATTCTAAGGTGACCTTTAAATCTTTCAGTAATACACATATTGATGTGATGATTTAGAATGCTGAATTAGGGGAAGATGAATGGAGATTCACATGTTTTTATGGACATCCTGTGAGATCTAAGAGGAAGCTGAGCTGGGGTCTGTTGAATTTTTTGAGAAGAGGATATAACAACCCCTGGTTATGTGCTGGAGATTTTAATGAAGTTTTTTATGCGACGTAATAGATTGTGTTAATGAATGTAAGGAGTGGCAAATGGAGGGTTTTAGGGAGGCTCTAGAAGTATGCAAGTTTGAGGATTTGGGTTTTATGGGCTACCCTGTACTTGGGATAATAAGCAACAAGGAGAAAATAATATTAAAGTGAGGTTGGATAGAGGACTTGGGGATGATAAATTCATGAAGTGTTTTGATAATACTATTGTCACACACATCCAATGCTGCGAATCAGATCATAGTGCACTGCTGATCTCGGTAAAAAGATCGGACTGGATTGATGAGGGGATGATGACCAAACCCTTTAGGTTTGAGAACGCATGGAACCGTCATGAAATATATACCTAGGTTGTGGAGAATGCTTGAGAGGCTCGAGATTATAACATGCATGGGGTTTATAATTCATTATGTGATGTTTGACAGGGCGTGAAAACTTTGAGTACGACTGAATTTGGATTGGTCAAAAGACAGTTGAAGGCATTGTGGTCTAGGCTGGAGACTATAAGGGGGGACTCTCTTCGTAATGGCCCTTCTTCTGAAGAGAGATCGCTAATGGTCAAAATTTCAGAACTTCTGTCTAGGAAAGAAATATTGGAGAAACAATTGTCACGTGCTTTATGGCTGGCTGAAGAGGACCGCAATACATCCTTTTTCCATACAAAAACTAAGGAGAGAGCGAGAAGGAATAAAGTTAAATCCTTAAGAAGGAACGATGGTACGATCGTATCATCACATAAATGGTCGGAGTTAGAGGCGATAGGCTTCTACCAAAACCTCTTTACGACACAAGAAGATACTAATGCAAGATTGGTTACCGATTGGGTGGAAAGGAAAGTTGATGATTCGATGATAGCCGTTTGTGTGCACCAATCATGGATGAGTAAATACAAGAAGCTTTGTTTATGATGTATCCGGACAAGTCACCAGGGCCCGATGGTCTAACAGCCGGCTTTTATATTCGACACTGGAATGTAATGAAGTCATTGATTTGTTCGATAGTAAGGGACTTTCTGGCTGGGGGAGATATGCCAAAAATTGTGAACTCAACTGTGCTAGTTCTTATTCCTAAGGTAAAAACCCGCAAGATTTATCTCAATATAGACCTATTTCCTTATGTAATGTATTATATAAGTTGTCCTCCAAAGTCCCGACTCTGAGGTTGAGACCATTACTAGACGGTTTAATTTTGGAAGAACAGAGTGCTTTCGTTCCAAGGCGGTTGATCTTAGATAATGTGTTACTAGCTTATGAGTGTGTTCACTATCTAAAAATAAATAAAGAGAAGTCAAGTGCTTGTGCTGCCGAATTGGACATGTCCAAGGCCTATGATTGATTCGAATGGTCCTATCTAAGGGCAATCATTATCAAGCTGGGCTTTGATAGTGTGTGGATTAAACACATCATGTGTTGTGTGGATACTGTAACCTTTTTTATTAGAGTTAATGGGAATTATTCTGAAAGTTTCAAACCAATGAGAGGGATATAGCAAGGCGATCCTATCTTGCCTTATTTATTCTTGTTGTGTGGTGAAGGCTTTTCCTGTATGTTGAGATACTATGGTGTTGGCCATCTGTTGAGGGGAGTTCGGGTTGGTATCCATTTCCCATGTATATCACACTTTCTGTTTGCCAATGATCGTATGGTGTTCTCACATGCGACAGAGGCATGAGCTTGTAGAATCTAGAAAATTTTGGAAAGGTATTGAAGAGGTTTTGAGCAAACGGTGAAGAAACATAAATCTGCTATATTTTTTAGTGCCAATGCAGATGCAAATATGAAGCAAAATGTACACTAGGTATAAAAAATACCAATAGAGGCATTGGTGAAAAAATATATGGGAACTCCCACTGCTCTAGGAAGATCCACAGATGATCAATTTGAACACATTGTGGTGACAATTAATAAATTGGTGGTAGGTTGGTCACCTAGATTGTTGAATAGTGCAGGACGAGAAGTTTTGATTAAAGCGGTATGTCAAGCAATTCCAACTTATTCTATGAGTTGCTTCAAACTATCCAAGAAATTGTGTAAGAAAATTACTGCGATGGTGGCCCATTTCTGGTGGGGAGGAGACGAGGATAAAAGGAAAATGCACTAGGTTAAATGGGCTGATCTTGCCAAGCCAAATTTTGGTGGTGGAATGGGTTTTAAGGATTTCATGATCTTCAACAAAGCTATGTTAGCGAAACAAGGGTGATGTTTGATCTTTAACCCTGAATCACCGTGTGCTAGAGTGTTAAAAGGAAAGTATTATCATGATGGACATTTTATCTCAGCATGTAACAAGAGAAACTCATCACATACGTGGCGAGCAATTTTATATGGGCGTGAGGCTTTGGATTTGGGTCTCATAAAGCGTATTGGTGATGGAGGTAACACAAGAATATGAGATGAACCGTGAATCCCTTTCAACCCTGGTTGGAAACTGATTGTTAGGAAACCGGACTCGGATATGGTCTTGGTACAACATTTGATTGACCCAGCTATGAGGAAGTGGAGGGAGGACTTGTTGTCTACAAAATTTGAACCCGTTGATGCGCATGCAATAATAAAAATCCTAATTGGGTGTTTAGAAGAGGATTCATGGGCATGACACCTTGAAAAACATGAAACCTTTACGGTGTGATCAGCCTATAGAGCCTTACCGCAATCACTACATCACAATCCAAAGGATACTGATGTTGGGTGTGAACAATCATATTGGAAAAAGCTTTGGAAGATGAGGGTTCCGCCGAAAGTTCAAAACTTTTGGTGGAGAGTCATAAAAGGCTATATTCCTTACAAATCAGTTTTGAAGAAGAGGAGTATGGAGAAAACTTCGTACTACTATGAATGCGACGGTGATGAGTCAATTCAACATGCTATATTCGAATGCCCATGGGTGAATCGGTTTTGGCATGAAATTAAGGAGGTAACATGTATCAAGATACTTGTATTACACACGGCTACTTGGGCCACTGATATTATTGATAGTTCTATGGTGTAGACAAATGTAATTTTATGTGGTGGTTATGCGGTCTGGTTGGAAAGGAATGCTAGAAGCCATGGTGAATGCTCAAGAACAGTCCTAGAATATGTTAAATGGACAATTGATATTGTCATGGATCTAGCACTCACTTCTCAACCAATATCACACGGTCCAAGTGTTAGGCCAAAATGGAAACCACGTGCTGAGGGAGTTGTGAAACTCAATGTTGATGCAGGCTTTTGCTCAACATCAGGTGATAGTTCTACGGGCATGGCGATGCGGGATCATGCTGGTAATCTGCTGAGAGGTCAAGCCATCTGGTATGGACATGCGGCCAACTCTGTGGTTATGGAGGTATTGGCTATTCGGGTATCAGATTAGCTTCTGATCTAGGCCTTTTGTGGATCGAGATTGAGACACATGCCAATGAGGTTGTCAAGCTCGAAGGATCGTGACAAAGGAAGATCTAAAATTCCTTCAGTTTTACAAGAGGTGGCAAATTTGTCTAGCAACATGGAGGTTTTCAATCTCTCCTTCATCTGGCGGGAGGCGAGCCAGGGATCACATCTATGTGCTAAACAAGCAACTGCTATTAGACGTAGATGTATCTAGATTAATTATATTCTTAGTATTTTAGCTGATTGTTTATGAAATCGGATTGTAAGTCCGATGTTTAATGAATGGAAGTCATTGATTCAGGAAAAAAAGAAGAAGACGGACACGAGCACTGGCACTGTCTCAGGCACGTCTCAGACCTGCTATCATCATGGGCCGTTTCGGCTCGATAAACTATTGGGCCGATTTAACCAGACCCGATAAGGACGGCCACGATACGGCGGCCCGTCGCGGAGCCACACACCGCGCGAGGTGGGCCACGATAAACCCTAAACCTCTCAAGGCGCTCCCGGTCGATATAAGCCGAGCCCTAAAACCCTCGACGCCTTCTTCTTCTCCCCTCCCCACGCGGCGGCTCCTTCCTTTTTCCCTTCCCCTCTCTCCCCTCGCCGCCGCCAGCTCCCTCCTCCACCGCTTGCCTTCCGAAACAGGTATGAATCCCTCCCGCCGACGCCCCGGCCACTCAGCGGCCTTCCTTCTCGCGACCCTCGTGATATCTCGCCGTCCTGGTTGGTGTGGCTGACGCGTGCGTGTTTGGTTTGTTTCGCGGGTTTTCCGGTAGGTGAGGAGGAGATGTTGGTGCTCTTCGAGACGCCCGCGGGCTTCGCCCTCTTCAAGGTGCTGGACGAGGGGAAGCTCAGCAAAGTCGAGGTGACTGGCTCTGTCTATATCTCTCTACCTGTGGCCGTGCGGTATGCTCGAGGTGTTCGTTTTGGTTCGTTGGCTAATGTTCTACCGTGGTTTCGGTTTGTAGGATCTGTGGAAGGATTTCGCCTCGTCGGACAAAGCGAGAAAGGTGGAATGATTCGAGCCTCTATCTAGAGTTTCTCGTGGTGCTATTAGTTATTCTACTGTTGCCACTCTATATCTATAACTAATTAATCAGTCCTAGGACTTGTTAGTGGCCTGGAGATTTCCGTTGGCTGTTTGGATCACCTAGTTACATCTGCTATGTGCCCAGAGATCCATGGCAAGCTCTTGCCTTTTCAAATGCTAGCAGTGAAAGTTAATTCACCGAGGATTTCAGCTTGAAAGTACATTTTTTCACACCGATTATTACACAAACATAATTTAGTATATTGTTTTTTTACTGATCCCCTATCAGATGACTTATATAGGCTTGATGGTTAGTTGGCAGCTTAGTCCAGAGTCTCCGAGAGTCTTAGTTCATGGAACCTTTATATGGTGTTCTGGCATTATTTCTGTTGTGTACCCAACAATGGGGCTTGCTGTTTTGCTGAGATCATCACTCACTTGCTGTAATTGATTTCATATCAGGTGGTTGAGCTCAAGGCTTTCAACAAGTTTGAGAATACTTCTGATGCTCTTTCAGCGGCAACCTTGCTGATTGATAGCAAGCCTAGCAAGGGCCTGCGCAAGTTCCTGTCGAAGCACTGCGATGGTGAAACATTGGCTGTTGCTGATTCTAAGCTTGGGAATGCTATCAAAGAGAAGCTAGTGAGTTTCGGGCCCCAGCTGTTTAATTCAGATGAAATGATCAGCACCGTTGTATCACTGACAATTATTGTGTTTTGGTTCTGCAGAAAATTGATTGCCTTCACAACAGTGCTGTTATGGAGCTGATGAGAGGGCTGAGGAATCAGCTCACTGAGCTTATGTCTGGACTAGCTGAACATGATCTAGGTCCGATGAGCCTAGGGTTGTCCCACAGCTTGTCTAGGTACAAGTTGAAGTTCAGCCCTGAAAAGGTGAGCTTGCTACTGCTATCATTCTGATTGCTCTCTTTGTTCCACACTATTACCTGGTATTGTGTAGCATGTGGTCTGGTTATGCTCTTCTCTTGATAGCTGTATTGTATTTTTTTGTTGTGCGTGCAAGTGAAGCTAAATTAAATTTATTAGTGTGCCCATTTATGCAGGTTGATATTGTATTTTTTTGTTGTGCGTGCAAGTGAAGCTAAATTAATTTATTAATGTGACCATTTATGCAGGTTGATACTATGATCATTCAGGCCATTGGCTTGTTGGATGATCTT
Organism: Avena longiglumis; assembly: GCA_030063025.1. NCBI lineage: Eukaryota > Viridiplantae > Streptophyta > Magnoliopsida > Poales > Poaceae > Avena > Avena longiglumis. The sequence continues at coordinate 98,230,847 of CP125976.1, read as the reverse complement.
GACAAGGAGCTCAACACTTACGCTATGAGGGTTCGTGAATGGTATGGCTGGCACTTCCCAGAACTCACAAAAATTGTTGCAGATAATATCCATTACGCGAAAGCTGTGAAGTTGATGGGCAATCGTGTTAATGCAGTCAACATTGATTTCTCTGAGGTAAGTTTTGTCCACATGTCCAAACTTGTGTGTTGCATGTGCCCAAAGCTTGTTTGTAATTGATAGCGTCTGTCTTCTTCAGATACTAGAAGAGGATGTGGAAGCAGAGCTGAAAGAGGCAGCTGTAATTTCCATGGGAACGGAAGTTAATGATCTTGACCTATCGAACATCAGAGAGCTGTGTGATCAAGTTCTATCTCTTTCTGAGTACAGAGCTCAGCTCTATGACTATCTAAAGAGTAGGATGAATACCATTGCTCCCAACTTGACTGCACTTGTTGGTGAACTTGTTGGAGCTCGCCTTATTGCTCATGGTGGTAGTTTGATGAACCTGGCGAAGCAGCCTGGCAGCACAATTCAGATACTGGGGGCAGAGAAGGTGTGCTTCTGTAAATTTAGAACTGCCTTTTCTTCTTGATTGGCTGAATTTTGATGTTCTGGTAGCTGACTACTGTTATACCTGTGCTCTTGAAAATGGTTTTGTTTTCGTTGCAACTGAACTAAGCTTTACCCCCAGTGACTTAAACAAGTTATTTATCTACAGGCCTTGTTCAGAGCTCTGAAGACAAAGCATGCTACACCAAAGTATGGTCTCATCTATCACGCATCACTAATTGGACAGGCGGCTCCAAAGCACAAGGGAAAGATCTCTCGTTCGCTTGCTGCTAAGACTGCACTTGCCATCAGATATGATGCCCTTGCTGATGGTGACGATAACTCCATGGGTCTTGAGAGCAGGATCAAGGTACTTGTTACCGTGGCGTGGGGGCACTTTTTGGCACTATTCATGAGATACAGTTTTTCATAATTGAATATTTGAACAGCTTGAAACAAGGCTTCGAGTTCTTGAGGGTAAAGAATTAGGCAAGTCTGCGGGTTCCACTAAAGGAAAGCCCAAGATAGAAGCATACGAGAAGGACCGGAAGGGTGCTGGAGCTTTAATCACACCCGCTAAAGTAAGCTGTTTGTCACTTGCTTTATGTTTTTATAAATGTACACGTTTTGTTGAACTGTGTCATTTCTCTAATGGTAGAGCAAAGATTCCACTGAAAGACAAATATCAGGATATTATATGATTTGTTATTTATGAAAACCCTCACAGTTCTAATATTACATATTTTTTGTAATGTCGAACAAATCTTGCTTTGAGTATACTACTTTAAGAGTCCAGGTGAGCTCTAGTTATATTTGTAGTGTACTGTAGTATTTGTTTTAAGTACTACTTTAGGAGTCCAGGCAAGTACTGTATACTTTGTTACTGAATATTTAAGGCAGTTCTGCTCCCTTTGCCTTTCTCACACAACATCTGTTAACCTACAGTTTTTGTATGTGGCACTACTAGTTATATTTACTCACAGTATACGGTGAACAGTTGGAGGAGTTTGGGATTAACCTGACGTTTTCCTGTTTGTAACTGTCAGACTTACAACCCAGCAGCAGATCTAGTGCTCTCCACTGAAGAAACCCCAAAGAAGTCAGAAGTGGCTTCAAAGAAGAGGAAGCACGAAGAGGCCGAGCCTACAAAGGAGACAGCCGCAGAGGACGGAGAGCAGGAGAAGGAGAAGTCAAAGAAGAAGAAGAAGAAATCCAAGGACGCCGAGGAGTCTCCCGCAGTCGAAGCCGACAGCGGCGAGAAGAAAAGGAAGAAGAAGAAGAGCAAGGAGAGCGAGGAGCTTCCTCCTTCAGCCGACGCAGATGGCGAGAAGAAGAAAAAGAAGAAGAAATCTGACACGGAGGATGCCGCCGCCGCCATGGAAACCGACGCGTCTGCTAAGAAGGATAAGAAGAAGAAGAAGAAGCACACTGCTGACGAGTGAGGGGCACGTGCACGGGAACAAAGCCGGAATTTGTGGTGTAATACTGTACTATCATCTGAAAGTTTTGAGTAGCCTTGTTTTGCGACATCCTCCTATAGGACTAGCTGCGACGAACCACCCTACATTTCTGAACTTGCGAGTACTGAGCAGTGATGGTAGCAAGTGCAATGCTGAATATTATTGTTGTCCTCATCTATGGCAACTGCTATGTTCGTTCCGTGAAAGTAGTTAGGTGTGGTGATATATCTATACGTTTGTTCGTTTCCCTTCCAGTTCATCCTCTAGTCAGCAGGTTATCACTTGCTGTGTATGATGAAAACTACACTCAAGCTGGCAATAATTCATTGCACCTCTAATGCTATATTGTTTGGTCCACCGGCCTTTGGTGATTAAATTGCTTGCAAGGCTTTTGCTATTAGTCAAATGAGACTGTAACCAGCTGCCCTAGTAATTTTCTAAGATAGCACCTCGAATGACTTGAACCAGTGTCGAGAAAAAAAAGCTACTACTGGATCCCGGTGAGTCAAAAGCATGGTTCTGTTAGATAACCTATACTACCTATAATAAAATTGTAGAATCCCATCTCTCAATCACAGCAGTTGCAGCAGCAACCAATTCCATGATGCAATCGCACAACTAACCAACCTTGGCAATAGTAGCACCTGCAACAAGTGGATTGCCAAGCTGAATCTGTCATCACGCACCAGCTGCCAAGAACTAGTGTTGAAAGTCGAGACTATTCTGAAACGGAGGCAATACGTCGTCGTAGCAGTTGTTAGGAGACTGGAGTTTTCTCTCCACTGGCCGGGGCAGTCAACTTACTAGACAAGATCAAATCAAACTGAACCAGTAGCCGGGACGGGAGATAGATGGTCCGTGTGGGCCCGGCGCGCCAGCCAGCGTGCGGTTCCTTTCGCTCTCCTCGGATCCTTCCTCCTCCTCCTCGCCATTGCCACTTGCCGGTGACCACCGTCATCATTCAAGGCGCCACAGGATATACCCCAGAGAGTGGACCATCGCTCATTCATACGTGTCAGAGAAAAATAAAGTTTAATGCTACTGCTCATGATGGTAGCGGATCGTCATTTATTCATACGCGTCAGTGCCTTATTTTTTCCTGGTTCATTCAGTCGATGATTTGTATGCCACGCAGTACCAGTATTTTTCAGCGGGGAGCCTCTTGTTTTTCTTCTGCAAACACAGACTTATTACAAACATGCTGGACTGTTAACCGTGATGGAGGCGATTATGTACTGGTAATCACCGGGAGTACTACTAGTAGTGCGTACGGCGGAGACGATGCCGGACGACGAAGCGTCGCTGTCCCCCGTCGTTAAAGGGTGGCTCCGTATTCCAAGGCCCAGCTGCTGAAGCTACATCTTCCTCTCTTCCAAGGCAACTCTTCCTTGATTTGATCCTTTCTCCTGCCCTCCCTGGGCTCCCTCCGTCCCCGGGATTCACACATCACGCTGCCTCTCGCCGCGGTCGTTTTCCCTGAACCCGTCCTCCTGCAAATGGGTACTACAGGAATCCTGTTGTCAGGTCAATCAGGAATGTACTTTTTAATACACAAATATCCTCGGCGAAGAAAAAAATTATACTACCAATATATGTCCCCTTCAAGTATAACCGAAACAATACTGGTGACGTGTCAAGATACGTCGTCCTGTCCTTCATTTCTTTTCTTTTCAATTACTCATGTTTGACGGTGTGCAGGAGATCATGAAAAGGACACAGTCCACCACCGTCCGATAAACAAAGCAGGTTTAGCAAGGTGTTATATTTCTTAATTAAGATAGTTGTTAAAGCACCGGCTTTCGGCACACCTAAAAGCCCCGAATGCGTCGTCCTAATGCCTTATTGCCCCCCTCCCTAACGAGACATCCGCAACCTAATTAAATTGCAGCAAGAGGCCTTTATTATCCTGTTTTTTCGTTCTTAATTTATTCGGTCATTGGCTGCTGGACTGGACTAGTCTCCCCGTAACAAGAAAAGAATATTAGTAGTAGTAGAAGAACTGCAATAGGACACGCAAAAATCCAAAAAGGAGGTGGCAATCATCAACAATAGAGAACTGTATTGTTTGATACAGATGGTTTTCCTTTATCCTGCTTTTTTTCCTTCTTAGTTATTCAGTCCTTGGCTGGACAAGTTTCCCAATAAAAAGAAAAATAATATCACAAGAAATGCAGAAAAAGGACACGCAAATACAAAAAGAAAGTAGCAATCAGAAACAATACAGAATCGTATTGTTTGATACTACCCCTTTCTTAACTTGAAACATAAAATTTTTGCTCAACCAAACTTCTTCCGAATCTTATTTTCAAAATTCATTCAAACTTAACTAGTAGTTTCAATGTCAATTTAAAAGTATAAATGATTTTTGGCGGATGAGATTCTGGAAAAATTTGGTGGGGTAGCCGGAAGAAGTTCGGAAAAGAACTTACGTATTGTTTGATACTACTGATTTTCCCTTTGGCATTTAACTGGACACGATTTTAACTGAATGGATCGTGAGGAAAATGTTACACGGATTTCTTTTAGACTTATCGACGCAAAACCCTCATCTCCAAAAACATAGTAGATTGCTAAGTAAAGTGAATTCCGGCCTTTACCCTCAAGTTATGCGTTTGTTACACTAATTACCCATCAAGTGAAACATAGTTTATATTACTCATTTTAAAAGGTTTGCAGCATCTTTTTTGATGTGTTTCCATTGCACAAGGTACGAGGTGATGACAACAATTCAAAAAATATCAAGAATATGAAGTTAAATGAAACCCATGAATAAGAGAAATACATTATCACCGATAACGTCCTCCGGTTTTTACGCATTTTGTCGTGCCACGTCAACGTAACATGCATGCCGATCCTATCTAACAAAAACAAGCAAAGTGCAAGACTTGTGTAAAACCATGTTCAAAGGCACCTAGATAGGACACTTCAGTAAAAATCCACTAAAATGAGGTAATACGTGTCACAAATGTACAACATTAGGGTAAAACATGGAATTCACTCTTTTAAATATGTCATCCTCTCAATTAAGTTATACACTTGTCCAATATACTAACATAGTGTTGTCTCTAGTTCGTCGCACCGGCTTTCGGCACACCTAAAAGCCCCAAATGCATCGTCCTAATGCCTTATTGTCCCATCCCTGGCGAGACATCTGCAATCTAATTAAATTGCAAGAATTGTATTGTTTGATACAGATGATTTTATTTTATCCTGCTTTTTTCTTCTTAATTATTCAATCCTTGGCTGGAAAAGTCTCCCAACAAAAAGAAAAAGAATATCACACCAAATGCAGAAAAGGGACACGCAAAATACAAAAAGGAAGTACCAATCAATAACAAAATATAGAACTCTATTGTTTGATACAGATGGCATTCCTTTTGGCATTTATCAAGACATGATTTTAACTAAGTGGATTGAGAGGAAAATGTTACGCGGAATTTTCCAGACTTACCGATGCAAAAACTGTTATCTGAAAAGAACATACTAGTAAATTTCTAAATAGATTAAATTCCATCTTTTACCCCTAGTTATGTGTTTGGGACACTAATTACACCATTAGTGACTCAAATGAGAGGATGACATATTTAAAAGAGTGAATTCCACTTTTACCCTACTCCACTATTCAAAAAATCGGCTGATATGCTGATTAATCATCCGATTTATCGCTACTAGGGGTGGCCGTTCCGGTTAATCGGTCGATTTTTTTGATCTATCTCCCAGTAAATCGGCCGATACGTTAAAGAATCGCTATTTTTCAGCAGGCCGATAAATTACCGGTAAGCGATATCCTAAACATTGCCCTATCCTTGTACATTATGACACATATTACCTCATTTTAGTGATTTTTATTGAAATGTCCTATCTAGATGCCTTTTGAACTTGGTTTCACACCAGTTTTGCACTTGGCTTGTTTTTGTTAGATTAGGTAGAATTGACATGTTACGTTGATGTGGCACGATGTAAAAATCGAGCGTAATCAGTGACCATGTACATATTTCTCTTATCCATTGATCCCATTTCACTTCATCTTGATATTTTTTAAATTCCGGTCATCACCTCGCACCTTGCCCAATGGAATAAAAAAAATTCTCCAAACATTCTAAAAACACTTGTCCACTATACTAATATGATCCTTGTCTCCGGTGACGCACAAAGACTACCGAGACCAGGTCTCAATGCGCCACCGTTTTTCTCGATAACCATATAACTGTCACGTGTACGTATTATATTGTTTACGATGCAAAACATGTCAAGTATACTATGCCAACACCATTTTATAAAAGTTGGATCCGAGGTCATAAAACATAGAATGGCTAGAAGAAAAAAATAGTAAAGCTAAACATAATTTAACCAACTCGATTGAGAGGGAAAAATACATGAGAAACCGTTGACATCCATTTTTGTCCAATCGCCGACTGGACGATATAAGCTAGAAGAAGGTGAGTAGGCAGATTGTGTCTGACTCTAAAAGGGAGTTTAGCTGGAAGCCATTCATAAAACGGACTACTAGAAGACAAGTGGGAGCTACACGAAGATTACTGAAGCTACTCCGGGAAGAAGGACTAAGATGGCGACTTGTACAACGAGAGGAAGGGATAAGCCAGAACAATCCAGAAGAAGCACCATGATATAAAGCCAAGTGTAAATCGACTTATGCCTAAGAGACCATGACTAGGGGGATTTTAACTAAGTGGATTGAGAGGGGAATGTTGCACGACATAGAGACTTTTGACGCAAAACCCTCATCTCCAAAATCATAGATTTTTAAATATGCCATCGTCTCTACTAAGTCATACACTTTTCCAATATACTAATATGACGTTGTCTCTTGGTGCGAACACAAGACTTACTAAAGTCATATCTCAATGTGACACCAATTTTGATGAGAACCCTCTCATGGTCACATGTACGTGTATATTATTCACAAAAAGGTTACATGTATATTGTTTATGTCAACATATACAATTGCAGATACACAAAAAGAATTTGCGTTCGACTAGGACACACAAATCCCAAATAGGAAGTAGCAATCATCAACAATAGACAATTGTATTGTTTGATACAGATGAATTCCTTTTGGCATTTATGAGAATGCTATTTTGACTAAGTAGATTGAGGGGAAAATATTATCAATGCAAAACCCTCATATCCGAGAGCATACATTTTCAAACATGACATCCTCTTTACTAAGTCACACACTTGTCCAATATACTAATTTTTTGTTGTCTCTTTGGTGCGTACCCACAAAGACTACAAATGCTAGATCTCAATAACCGTATTTTATACGATAACCCTCTCACAGTCACATGTACATGTATATTGTTTACGTTAACATATACAACCGCGGATGCACAAACATATCAAGTATACTATGAATACATTTTTTTTATCTCTGATCGAAGATGTAAGTCATTTAATTTTTATACCGGTAAACATTTCAATGGTTAAACATCTGTAAAGAAAACAACTTGCATTCGAAATATCATAATGATACTTCAAGGTTTACTGTAAAAACTAAAAAGATATATGTTGCACATAAACTGATCGTTAAATACCATTTTTTGAAGACTATGCCAACACCATTTTTTTTACAATTTTGTTCCAAAGGTCATAAAACCTAAAATGTCTAGAAGAAAAAACACCAAAGCTAAACACAATTTGACCAAGTTGAATGAGGGCAGAAAATACATGACAGACATTCTAGACCTCTCAGGGTCACACACAAAACTATCTTTTCCAAAAAACATACATATTAAACGTTCTTTCTCTCCACCATATCACAATCACACACTTATTCATATACGGTTGTGCCGTCATCTATGGTCCACGAGCACAACCACTATATACCGACCAAGTCTCAACATGCCATCGCTTTCGCCGGGAACCCTTCGCGGTCATATGTACAACATATTTATTTCGTACGTTGACATCTACCATCTCAATCTACATACAAATCATGTATTTTGTCAGTACAATTTACAACTTACTATCTCTGGCTTGAAACGCAAGCCATTTTGAAAATTCATAAAGGTCACTCTTCTGAGCGGTTAATATTTTTTTTGTACTAGCCAAATATTTCGCAAGTATGGCCATCCATAAAGAAAATGATTACGCTAGCATTCGGAACATGAGGATGCTTACTGCTATAATTCTCGTTAGGAAGTATATTTTGATAATTTGTATTCATTTTTATGCGAGTTAGCTTGTTTGCACATAAACTGATGTTTGAAATACCATTTTTGGAGACTATGTCAATGTCCATAAAAACCAATATATTGGAGTCAATTGCAGGCGGTACAACCTAGAGTGGCTACAGTGCATGAGTGGCTAGAAGGAAAAACAGGGACACCCAAACCAATTATCTATGTTGCACTAGAAGTCTATTAGAAATGAGTTTTGTTTCACCATTTTTTCCCCTTCATTAATAACTCGGTTGTTCTGTAGGACAGGAACAAGACATAGGCGCAAGAAAACATCCAGAGTGATACAGGTGCAGGTGCGCAGACCCGTCGGAGTCAAAACCGGTTGGGTTCCACCCTCCCATCCCCACCAGCTCCGTTCCGTTCCCCTCACTCGCGACTTTACTACTTACCCGCACCTCCCCCCTCCCCATCCCCCTGCGCTCTGCCCCCTCTGCCCCGGCGCCGCCTCCGGATCGCGGCCTTCCCCCCGGCGAGTCCGCCGACCCATGCGCCGTCCCCGGTGAGCAGCGTCCCCACCCATGGGCTGCGTGCACGGCCGCCCGTCGGCCGCCTCCACCCCCAGCCACGACGGCGCCTCCTCCCGCCGACGGAACCCCGCCGCGTCCCAGCAGGAGGGGGTTGCCTCTGCTGCCGATGCCGCGGCGGCGGCGGCGGTGGGGCAGACTGGCGAGAAGGCCGAGCAGACGGCCGTCGCGGTCGCCGCGCCGGTGAAGAGGGAGCGGCGGTCGCGGTCGTCGCGGCACGGCCCGGCGGCCGCGGACGTTCGGCTCGGGGGCAGCTTCGCCAACAAGGCGCGCGGGGAGCAGGTCGCCGCCGGGTGGCCCGCCTGGCTCTCCGCCGTCGCCGGCGAGGCCATCAACGGCTGGACCCCGCGCCGCGCCGACTCCTTCGAGAAGATCGACAAGGTGTGTGCGTGTGCGTGTGTCCCCGCACCTCCCCCCAGCTCCGTGATCCGTGCCGCGGGAGCGCCCGCCGGAAGAATTGTTTTCGCATTTTTCTTCCTTCTGACAAGATAGTTTCCTTGTCTCAGATCGGGCAAGGGACGTACAGCAACGTGTACAAGGCGCGGGACTCGCTGAGCGGCAAGATCGTGGCGCTCAAGAAGGTGCGCTTCGACAACCTCGAGCCCGAGAGCGTGCGCTTCATGGCCCGGGAGATCCTCATCCTCCGCCGCCTCGACCACCCCAACGTCATCAAGCTCGACGGCCTCGTCACATCCCGCATGTCCTGCAGCCTCTACCTCGTCTTCGACTACATGGTCCACGACCTCGCCGGCCTCGCAGCCAGCCCCGACATCAAGTTCACTCTGCCCCAGGTCGAGATCCCATTTCTCTGTCTGTCCGTCACAGCATCGTCGTGTTGAATTAGTCTGATCGAGGTGTTTATGCCGGACCCGCAGGTCAAGTGCTATGTGCATCAGCTGTTGTCAGGGCTGGAGCACTGCCACAACCAGGGCGTGCTTCACCGTGACATCAAGGGCTCCAATCTGCTCTTGGATGACAATGGTGTGCTCAAGATTGGGGACTTTGGTCTGGCGTCCTTCTTCGACCCGAACCATAAGCAACCAATGACCAGTCGGGTGGTGACACTGTGGTACCGGCCACCGGAGTTACTGTTGGGCGCTACGGATTACGGGGTAGGTGTGGACTTGTGGAGTGCCGGATGTATCCTTGCCGAGTTGCTTGCTGGGAAGCCTATTATGCCGGGACGGACCGAGGTTAGCTATAGAATACTTTCATCCTTTTCCACATGGTTGCGCTTGGAATGCCTTTACTAGGTTGCATCTTCTAAAAACTCAGTTGGGCATGCACTACAAACAAAGTGTTATTCCATGCAAACTACCTTAACTTTTCGAGGCAGGTGTAGTGCAAGATGGCCTTGCTGATGAAATCAATTTCATATTCGAGCAATTCAGATAGAATAAGCATGCACTTCAAATGTTTTTTCCTATTGGTTATCAGGCTTAACAGGTTTAATCTTGTCTTCCTTTTTAGGTGGAACAGTTGCATAAAATATTTAAGCTATGTGGATCCCCTGCTGAAGAATATTGGAAAAAATCAAAGTTGCCTCATGCAACCATATTTAAGCCCCAGCAGCCGTACAAAAGGCGAATAGCAGATACATTCAAAGATTTCCCACAATCAGCACTTCGGCTGATCGAAACACTTCTCTCAATTGACCCTGCTGACCGTTTAACAGCAACTGCTGCATTAAATAGTGATGTAAGTTGTCTGAGATTGTACCATTCTGTTCCTGTTTGATGTAAACTAAAAACAAGATAAATTGCCACAAGGATGACCATAGGAGAACACATTAATTTCAAATTGTATCCAAAGGCTGACAACATTAATACTTTGGTATTTTGTGCTGATAACTTTCGTTTTCTAAATCCTGTAGCGGTTGGTCAATTAGTCAATGTTCATTCTTTGAAAGGGTAACAAAAGCTCGAAGTTTGTAGTGCGTGTGATGGAACTTATACGAGTTCTGTCAATAAATTGGATTACCGTGTCTTGTTTTTGTTGAACTTTGAATTTTGGTATTTAACTACATATGCCCCATTTTTGTTAGAGAGTCAAAATCCAATTCACTGGAATCACATTGAGATCAGGATATCTCATTCTTTCAGTGTGCAGAGTCTCAACTTTTAGGTTCATATATTGTCGTGGATTTATGGATTTTTTTTTGTTTAGCGACCATGATGTGATTCTGACATTTAATATGTTATCTCTATGATGGACCCTAAACTCAGTTTTTGTGCATAGTGTGTAAGATTTTTGCAGCCTCTTTGTTGGAAGGCTATGGATTTTCCATCAAGTACATTATTTGCCGTTCATTGTTGTTACACCATACTTATATTAACTTGCACTTTTTTGCACTACCAACACAGTTCTTTAAAACGGAACCTCATGCTTGCGATCCGTCAAGTCTACCCCAGTACCCACCAAGCAAAGAGATGGATGCAAAACGAAGAGATGAAGAAGCTAGACGGTTGGTCATCCTAACTCTTTTACCTTTAGAAAGTTTGTATTTGTTTTTCTGCTTTTGCTTTTACCTGATCTTTTTGAATGCTTTAATGTCTTTTAAGCTCTTCTCACGATCCAGAAATGTACACATGTAGTTGTTTTAGAAAGCATCCACATCCAAGTCATACTGCACAGATGGGCTGATTTTTAAACCAAAACAATTCTGAAGAAATTGTTGGAAGTTATAGTCCCAGACTGAGTTAGGAATAAAGTTAGACAGGGTCCTAAAAATCTAGTTGTAGTAGGCATATTCTTCTGCAGAATGCTTCAGTGACCTTGATGATAGGAAAGCGTAACATGACTGTATTTTGCACAGCAGAATATAAGGAAGAAAAAAAATACATTTCTTTTGGTTCAAAAGCTAACTTCAGTGGGGTGCTGGGCGTATACTTATTTGTACTGAAAGTAAGCCTTGGCTACCGTGCTAACTGCCAAGGTTCCTGTATTTCTGGGAACTTGTTGGAATAATGGAATAATTAGTTAGACATCATCATGAGTCAGGCTGTCATGCAACAATCTGTCTGTACCTTTCTGATGTATAGCTTTCAAAAAATATTTTTGAACACTATTTTATGTCCCCATTCATGACCTCTTGAGCTTGTTCATTGGATGATGTAAGTGAGCTTTTGCACTTTTTAAATTGCTAATTGGCATATTTATTGGGTGAAAAACAGTTTAAGAGCTGCTGGTAATAGACCTACTGGCGATGGAGCTAGGAAGACAAGGACACGGGATCGGCCTCGAGCTGTTCCAGCACCTGAGGCAAATGCTGAACTTCAAGTAAATATTGACGTATGTCCAATTATCTTAGCTTCCTTATTTATTCATCCATGAATCGTTTTTTTTACTTGCCCTGTCAATGTATCAAGTTATCTCATTGCCGACTCAATTTTAATCTTTACAGAAAAGAAGGCTAATAACGCATGCAAATGCGAAGAGCAAGAGCGAGAAGTTCCCTCCACCACATCAGGATGGAGCAATCGGATATCCGTTGGGTTGTTCAAATCACATGGAACCTACATTTGAGCCCCCAGACCCGTCTTCGTTCAGCACCGTATTTCCTTATGAGAAGGGCTCCGTGCCTACATGGTCTGGACCATTGGCTGACGCTTCTGCAGGTAAGCAGAAGCGGAAACACAAGGCTGGCCGTTCTTCGAAACAACCATCGACTGCCCGTGCTCGATAAATACGTTCTTTGACGATTGGTGCATAAGAGTTCTTCGATACTGAAAATTTACTGGGGAGAAGTTGCTGGAAGCTGGAGATGTGATTTACAGTCAAGGCAAGCAGCGATTAGTTTTATCAAAGATCCATGAACTCATTCCATGTACGGATTCTTTTTCGAACAGCAGTGTATAGATGGGAGAGGGAGAGCTCAGTTAGTTCAAACCATGTACATTAGGTTCTCTTCTTACGTTCTTATAAGCAGTCATATGTCATGTTAGATTTCATTTGAGTGAGTAATGGAACCTTTTAGATCTACCTGGCGTACTGCAACTCACTTCTAACTTTTACAACAGTAGCTATGTGTCATGTTAGATTGAAATATTTCATACACCTGATGCTTTTTAATGTATCCGCATTACATCTTATAATTTCAGTTGTAGTTACAGAAAGCTTGTAAAACAAGATGGCGGTGTCCTTGGGTTCTTCAGCAGAATGCTGAGTTTTCAAAAGTTCCAACTTATGGTAATATTTGTGCCTATATGTGCACTACTTGCGCGGTATCATCGTGCTGTGATGCGCGCCCGAAGGTTGTATCTCCTCATGAGTGAATTCTCGGCGACTTCTTCCTGGAAAAGTTGATCCTTCCTGCAGATTTCATCTTTGGGGAGGACGAAATCTGGATCAATTTCGCTGTCCTCTTCTTCCTGTAGATCATCAAAGACCCACGAGTAATCACTGAGGCTTTTTTCATCATCACCATCATCATCACTGCCTGTACTCCATGGACACATCTTGTCTCCTGGACCAGACCAGAGCATCATAAGAGTTATTGGTCAAAATTCGTACTCCCCAGATTTAGAATTCAAACAGCAGTCGGCGGCAAATGGTTGGATGAAAACGGAAGTCATTTTTTCTGTACTAGTAGCTCACCGGTGTTGTTGTCTTCAATTACCCGGACTTTCTCCACCAGCGTCCGGAGCAGCTGATGGTTCAGCACCTCATAATCCCTGCAGCGAAAAGATTGGTGGTCAGATCAACGCAATGTGATGTGCAATTAACGGAAGATTGCGGTTCTAGATCGTGCTCTCCGTACTTGAAGGCGAAGACGGCGTGCAGGATCTGCGCTGCCGCGACGGCGAGGAACGCCGACCGGATAAGCAGCACCTTGGACACGATCCCGAACGGTCCTGTGAGGTCGTCGGCGGCGCCCAACCTGATGAGCATGACCTCCACCGCCAGGGTGATGCACAGACCTGATTTGATCAACAAGAAACAAATGGACGTAGTAACAATTTTCAGAGTTCAGCAAGGTTAATTAGTTACTGCAAAATGAATTCGGTCCCAAGATATATAGTTACCGAAGTAGAGGTGGCCTCTAATGGCGAAGGTCTGCTTGGCGCTGGTGAGGAGGTAGAGGAGGAAGACGACGCAGCAGTAGAAGAAGAATGCCTTGATGAAGCGGGACTCCACGAGGATGGCGTTGTGGAGCACGTAGAGCTTGTCCAATGCAGCGAAGATGTTGGCCTGCTTCGCGCTGAACTCCTCCTGGGCTCGGAGGATGGACTCGGAGTTGTGCATGAGGTGGGCGTGGGCCTGCCGGATCTGCTCCTGCCGGGCCAGCAGCTCCTCCTGCTGCTGCCGCCCGAAGCTCGCCAGCTTCTGCACCGTCTCCCTGCTCTCCCGGAGCGCCTGCGCCTGGAAGCCCCGCAGCTCCGCGAGCCCCTCCATCGCCGTCGCCTGCCCGTCCAGCAGCTCCTTCTGGTTCTCCAGCGACTTGCCGGTGGCGCTCCCGATCTCCTCGGCTGTTTCCTGCAGGCTCTGCATCCTCGCCGCCATGGCGTCGCCGACGCGCCTGACCTCCCGCTCGATCCTGGCCGCCTCCTCTTTCAGCCTCCCCATCTCCTCGCCCAGCCGCGCGTACTCCTCCTCCACCCGCGCCATGCCGGCGTCGATCCGGCCCCGCATCTCCGCCTGCCCTTCCCCGAGCGCCGCCTGCGCCGCCGCGATCTGCCTCGACTGCTCCGCGATCGCCGCCGACTGCTCCAGTACGTCGCCGATCCGGGTCCTGATGCTGTCGGACGCCGCGGTCAGGTGCGCCGTCTGCGACACGATCGAGGACATGGAGCCGTGCAGCTTTGCTGATTCCTGGATGATCTGCCCCGACCTCTCCTCGATCGTGGCCAGCTTCTCGCTCGCCGCCGTCGCCGACCGCGCCAGCTCGTTCACCAGCCTCTCCGTGCTCTGCTTGAACGCCTCCGCCCTGACGGACATTGCACACGCACGATTCAGTAATTACAGACCAACCAAGAAAAAGAATCATGCGAGGAGGAGGATGAAGGAGATGATGGAGTGGAGGGCGTACTGTAGCTGGTGGCATAGCGTGTTGGTCTGGAGGAAGAACTCGAGGAAGACCTTCTCCTCGGACTCGGAGAGGCGCTTGCGGCAGTGCACCATGCGGGATCGTTCGTCGTCGTCGCAGCGCGGCAGCGGCGGGCGTCCCGAGTCCTCCTGGAAGCAGCCGCTGAGGCGCCACGCCAGCCTGGCCTGGCGCTCCTTGTCGGCCATGATGTCGGCGCAGCTGGCGAAGAGGCCGCGGTACGCCTCGCTCCAGCAGGTGCCCGTGGCTTCGGCGATCTTGCGCCGCGCGCCGTCCAGCAGCTTGAGCCCCCTCGCGTCGCTGCCGGCGCCGCCGTCGATCGAGAAGTCGGCCACCGTGCCGTCTAGCAGCAGCGGCGGCGGCCTTGCGCCGTTTTGGGTCGTCGGTTTGGAGGCGGAGGAGAAGAGGCTCCATGCGTTGGCTGCGGGGCAGAGCGAGGACAGGATCGCCAAAGCGACGGCGACGAGAAGGAGATGGCCCGCGCTTCTTCTCATCTTGAAATCGTTTGATCAGTCAGTCTGCTAGAAGAACTCTGGGCGAATCTTCAGTGTGTCCAAGACTGCATTGCCAAATGTTCGTCAGGATTATTAGTAGTGTCTTGTGCAATGCAAAACACACGCGTAGTAATTAAATTGAGCTGTACGTACATGGATCACACAACTATAGGAAAATGTTAAAAGCCTGTTCATACATGGAGACGTTCCAGTTTCCTTTCATGTTAAATTGTACACGGTGAATTTAAAGACGCAAAGCTGCAAGTGATCGGTGCATGCCTGAACTGAAAACCGCAAAACGTGCGTAGTACAATGAACATGGATCATATAATTAGGAAGTATTAAACCCTTTCCGTTCATGCTACTCCAATTTGACACGCTGAATTTAAAGCGCGAAAGCTGTGAGTGATCTGTGGGATTAACTTAGATGCATGCCTGAACTGAAACACCACAGGATTCACAACTAGTCAAAGATGATGCCTGGAGACTGTAAAATCTCTTAATTATGTGACACGCTGAGTTTTAAAGATGCCAAGATGTGGACGATCGGCAATATAGATGCATGCCTGAACCGAGAAATCGTAGGACAGTTCAGAACCTGGCAGCAATGAATTAACTGTGATGGATGAGTTGCAGTACTATGACAGGATGATGAGAAGCAGTACGTGAACCGAAAGATTTAGTCTTCCCTTAGAATTCAGGACCTGAGTTAAGCACCTAAAATTGAACATTTTTTTTAGGTCGGTTAAGGTGAGAATTGAACTGTGTCAGTGAGTTAGGCACCGATCGCAAATTTGCAAGAGGCCGGTGTAAGCTTAACAATCTGTAGTCCCCCTAGTCGTTTGATCCCCTCCCCCCTGTTTTGCCCTGAAGACAGTCAGCCTCCGGCGGCGGCGTCGGGGCTATTCTTCTCCATCGATCCGGTGGTCACTCCAGCGCCTTGTCATCTTACCAATGAAAATAATGGGGCGCGTGCGACGGCGCTCCTCTGTGGGATGCGTGGATCATGGGAGGTAAACAGAACAGAGCAGCAGTAACGGACGGAGAAACCAGTTATTACAGCATCTGAAACGTACGTTACGGTTACGGATGCGGCTGGCGGTACGTTCCGGCCGGTTTGGTCGCCGAGCTCGAACTCGACCTCGGCCGTCTCCTCCTGCAACCCACGCCAAGAAAGGAAGAAAGAGGGAGGAGGGCGGACTGGATGAGGATGAGGAAGGAGAAGGACGGGGGAAAGGCGAATCTCCCTGGGCCGTATTTATATCCGGAGGTTCGCGCGTTCTCGTTTCGTTGGCGCCAAGAAAGGAAGGCGAATCGGGGAAAGGTCGGTTCACTAGGTCGGTGCGATCGACCTGCGACGGACGCGGCCGCCGGCGGAACGCGCGCGGCTGCTCCGCCGCCCGTGTGAACTACTACTGCATGCGCGCTATATATCGTAGACGTTTTCAGATCTCTCGTGGGCGTTTAAAGAGCAACGCCATTGAAAACGCAGGTCATCCCGAAGCAAGGAATTGCAAGTAGTAAAACGTTCCTGTAATGCGATGGAATGCGATGCCCTGTAATCATAATTAATCAATCAAATTTCTCCATACCCTACAAAAAAAGAGTGCCACCAAACAGATTTCGGAGGAAAATCGGTTCGACTTGATGAAATATTTTGACTCAAGTTTCGTACAAATTGCCTAATCATCGGAGAGAAGGCTTGTTTTTTAAAATAATAAGAATCAAAATCTACGTCCATGAGGACTTAAATCTTGGTGGCTTGATTTCGTTACCGGCTAATTATTAACCACAGGGGTACATGAAATGAACACTCGGATCACAAAACCCAAAGACACATGATATGCTGGTGTTTCAGCCACATGATCCTCGATAACCACCTTTTTTTTGCGAAATCGATAACCACCTTATATACTCTAGAATTTCATAAGTGCCTATACTTAGTTGCACACACTAAAAACCCCTCTCAATATATCTGTTATAGTAGCTTCATAGATTTATACCAGGATATTTAAGGATATTAAAGTAACGCAAATACAAACAAAATAGTCTAAATACATTGTAATTTAGCCTAGTGCCACAAAATAACCGACATGCAATTTTCTTTAAATTTTGATTTGCTCATATCTGAGAGATGATGACTCAACAAATAGATCTATGTGTTACAATAATTTAACATTATTTATTAAATATAGTGCTACAATTGATCATAGGAACTAAAACAAACATGAACACTGATAACAATGAAAACTAAAATTTACAAAGATAATCTCATAGTCATATTAACTAGTTCTCCTTAAAAATAGGTGTAACTTATGCTACAAAATACATTTATATTTACACATGTGTATTTTTAACCATAATGTTTGAACAATACAACTAAGAATATGATATTCCATATTCGACAACATCTTCACATCACTAATCATGATAAATGAGCAACAATTTTTTTCCATTTACTCATAAGTTGAGAAACTGAATTTTAACAAGGTGCAAAATTTTAGTATAAATAATCGCTAGATATTAAGTGGGTGTCCATGGGGGTAGATAAATACCATTGCACTAGCCACAGTCGAATGGACTTTATAGCAGTCGGACGATTGTTAGCTAAACATGTAGGCTATGAGAGTTTATAGGGAAAAAAACTATTAATAGAGAGATAAAACTTGGCGGAGAACGCAAGTGGGCACGGTCTATATCTAGAGGTGAAAGATGTTGTAGGTTTGAAATACATTAAATGACTCGTAGCCGCGATGACATGTACATAATTTTTTCTTTCAAATTCAAACGATCATTGGGATCCCATGATGTGGAGGTCATTGATGAAAAAAAAGAATATTATATGGAAGACGATGAACTTCATATGCTTTAGTGATCTTCATGTAATTGATATGATATATCATCAATAACCATGTAATTTGAAACATTCCCTTTCCTTTAATATGATCAAATATTGTATATATATATATATGCTCGCAAGGGATCAAATATTAATTATATATATATGCATCAACGTGTACGTGTACTGTATATGTAGTAGTATAGAATAAGTGTACGGAAACATGTTTAAAATTATAGTGAAACAAAATGAAAAAAATAAAATGAAATCACAGAATCTGTGCCGCGACATGAACCCGTATAGCCTCGGGTGGTGCTATGACGCGAGACTAGGAGGGTTCCGCCCCCGCCTCGCGCAAACTGCCACATTGTGGACTCTAGTCATGAGCCGTAACAAACCGGGACTAGAGATAGAGGCCTCTAGTCTCGATTTGGCAATTCCAGGTTTAAAACCGAGACTAGAGCCCGTTACGGCGCAGGACTACATGCCCGTTTTCCACGAGTGTGGGTACCCGTTTGTGTTGTCCATGGGGTTTCTGGACACGTGCCATGACTTCGGCCGGCACGGCGTGGTGACGCTGTCGACGGTGGCACTCACATTCAGTGGCGGCGTGACCATGTCCTTGGAGATGCCAGGATCTCATCGAGCAGGTGTCTTGCATCCCCGCCCAATGGCAGCGACGGGGACGTGCTCATCCTTCGATGTGCCCTTCGACAACAGGTTAATGCACGTCGCCCGCTGATCCACGTTGCCCGGTTCATTGACTCGCGACTATAATACTCCTAAAACGCACCACAACTATAGTTGTATAGACATGTGGGTGTGCCGTAGCGCACCTTCCACATATCGCCTGAGAAGGTGCCACTCTCCATAACACGCATAGGTTCCCGACGACATCGGCGCGTTCAATCTTGTGAATAAGAGCAAGTATAATAAGGTGACATCAACTGGCTATAAGATATTAAATAATATATTTATGCTTAGTTGAAAGAGAGAGAAAAGGAAAGAGAATAAGTGTGAACTCTCATGCAAGAGCCAGCTCTAGCACATGCTCTAGATATTATGTGAGAGTGAGTGATAGACCAAATATTGATAAAATAATATACTCCCTCCGACCCATGTTAGTTGACTCAAATTTGTCTAGATTTAAAAGAATCTAGACACTATTTAGTATATAGGTTTATCCAAATTTTGAAAAATCTAAGTCAAGTAATATGGATCGAAGGAAATATTTATATAGCTTGTTATTGTACGTATTAGCTATTTGATTAACTATAGATGATATAACACTGCTTTCTTGGCTATATTATTGTTCTTGCTCTAAACTAGATGGTGGAACCGGTGACTGCACGCTAGTGTTCAGAGATCTTGCGGATGTTGCGGAGTACACGTACCCGAGCACGGCCTCTGGTTTGGCTTCTCGCGCGACCATAAGCAGCTCTGCGCGTTCGACATGTCCACCGTGTCTGGAGCGGCGGCGCCCGTGCCGATGATGGCGTGGGACGATCTGGCCTGGCCGGGGAGCTGCTGGGTCCCGATGAAAACTCGTCTCGTGCCGCTGGGCTCTGGCAGGTTTTGTATCGCCAGGTTTTTCTATACTTTGGTGGACGTGGTGATCAAGTACACGTATACATGAGCGACCTCACCGATCGGATTGAGATGATGTCGAATTTACCGGTGCTCACCGGCGTAGAGGTGGGGCGCGGTGGCGCTCAAGGGCTAGGAAGGATGGTCAGGCACAAGTCCACGCACTACGTCTTCGGCTGCAACTTCGCGAAACCCGTATGAAGAATAATACAGAGCAGATCGATCCTGTTTTTTATTTATCTATTTATTCTGCTGGCGTATTGTGCCTTTTGTTAATGTTTTTTTTATGATGAAAATACTTAAAATAATAACAATACATGTATTGTAGTTCGGAGTATTAGTTTGGTGGAATTGCTAAATCACAGCTAGCTTGTGTACCATTGATTTGATCCGGTGGTCAAGATTGGTGCGTTTGTTGCTGGTTGTTCAGCTAGCCTGCATAGCCTCTGTTATATGTTAATCTAAATTCTACAAAGTATAGGCCAACTTCTGACGAGTGGAGCGAGGCCCGTCGCCGGAAGGCTTGGGCCGAGTGTAACGAAAAGGTACACAAGCTAGCTGTGTGCAGAAAAGGAACGGTACTTACCAACCGAAAGATAAGGATCAAGGCAATGGTAAGGCTGCTGTTGTTTCTGATAGTTCTGATGGTGAATGCTTAACTGTTTTTGCTGCTTGTGCTTCTCGTGATGATGAATGGATACTTGATACTGCATGTTCGTTTCATATTTGCTGTAACAAAGAACCTGCAGAAAACTGTTGATAATGATGCTATCGTTGAAGATACACATGAGGAAAACATTGATGATATTGTTGTTCAGCATTCACCTACTGTTTTACAGCAGCCACATGAGTCCATTGCTGCTGATAGACCGAGGCGTAACTGTGGTCCTCGTCCTCGTTTAATTGAAGAGTGTAATCTTGTACATTATGCTTTGAGTTGTGCTGAACAGGTGGAGAACGATTCTGAACCTGCTACATATAATGAAGCCATTGCATCCGTTGACCGCGAGAAATGGGTTTCTCCTATGCAAGAAGAGATGCAATCGCTTGAGAAAAATGGCACATGGGATGTTGTGCGCTTGCCTAAACAAAAGAAGGCGGTCCGCTGCAAGTGGATCTTCAAGAAAAAAGAAGGTCTATCTCCCAAAGAGCCTTCAAGGTACAAGGCAAGGTTAGTAGCAAAAGGGTTCAGCCAGATTTCAGGTATTGATTACAATGATGTGTTCTCTCCAGTTGTGAAGCATAGTTCCATTCGTACTTTCTTTAGTATTGTGGCTATGCGTGATCTTGAGCTTGAGCAGTTAGATGTCAAGACTGCTTTTCTGCATGGAGAGATTGATGAGGAAATATACATGGACCAACCAGAAGGGTTCATAGTGCCTGGTAAAGAGGATTTTGTGTGCAAATTAAAGAAGTCTCTTTATGGCTTAAAGCAATCTCCAAGACAGTGGTATAAAAGGTTTGATTCATTTATGATCTCACATGGTTTTGTCAGGTCTAAATATGATAGTTGTGTTTATATCAAGTTTGTTGATGGGTCACCTATATACTTGCTGCTATATGTTGATGATATGTTAATTCCTGCCAAGGGCATGAAAGAAATCACTACTTTGAAGGCACACCTAAGTAGTGAGTTTGAGATGAAGGATCTTGGTGCTGCTAAGAAGATCTTAGGTATGGAGATTACCCGAGATAGAAAATCTGGTTTGTTATTTCTTAGTCAGCAAAGTTACATTAAGAAAGTTCTTCATCGTTTTAATATGGATGGTGCCAATTCAGTTAGTACTCCTATTGCTCCTCATTTTAAATTGTCAGTTTCTCAATGTCCTACTACTGATGAAGAGTTTGAGTACATGTCAAAGGTGCCATATTCTAGTCTATTGGTTCTTTGATGTATGCCATGGTTTGTTCTCGTCTGATTTATCATATGCTATGAGTTTGATAAGTAGATACATGGCTAATCCTGGTAAAGAACATTGGAAGGCTGTTCGGTGGGTTTTAGGTACCTTCTTGGCACTTCAATGCTTGTTTGAAGTTTGGCGGGACCGGTGAGGGACTCGTTGGCTATGTGGATTCAGATTTTCTTTGCCGATTTGGATAAGAGAAGATCCCTCACAGGTTATGTGTTTAATATTGGAGGTTGTCTGTTATTGGAAGGCTACATTGCTGTTGTTGCACAATCTACTCTGAAGCTGAATACATGGCTATTCTTTGAAGCTTGCAAAGAATCTGTTTGGTTGAAAGGTTTGTTTCTTTGAGCTTTGTGGAGATGATTCTTGCATTACTTTGTTTTGTGACAGTCAAAGTGCCATATACCTTACAAAAGATCAGATGTTCCATGAGAGAACTAAGCACATTGATGTCAAGTACCATTTTGTTAGAGACATTGTTGCTCAAGGTAAATTAAAGGTATGCAAGATCAGCACTCATGATAATCCTGCTGATATGATGACTAAACCTGTTTCTGTTGCTAAGTTTGAGCTTTGATCGAACTTAGTTGGTTTAACTGATTAGCCCAAGTGGCTATTGGCGCCGAAAGTATTTGCTTTGTTTGTTCAGGGAGATGGTTGCTATTGATGCTACAAGGAGGAATTTGTCTCAAGGTGGAGTTTGTTATATGTTGATCCAAATTCTACAAAGTATAGGCCAACTTCTGACGAGTGGAGCGAGGCCCGTCGCCGGGAGGCTTGGGCGAGTGCCCAACGGGGACGCCTATAGAAGTGCGGCGACAGCCCCATAATCTGTCTGGATCGTCGAAGACCTAGGTTTTCACCGATATATAAACCCCTTGTAAGCCGCCGGTTGGGATGAGTTGCATCTGTGAAATCCCCGGCGTTTGTAAACATTCCTCGATATAGTGAAGTTTATTGGTGGCGCCGTGGTTTTTTCCTCTCTTTGTTGGAGAGGTTTTCCACGTTAAATCTGTGTCCCCTTGCTGTGTTTTTCGTTTTCGTTCTTCGTTATCTTCTTGTCGCAATTGTAACAGCCTCGAGCCTCGTTGCATGTTGTGTTGACAATTGAGCTGGCACACGTGGCTGCATTCCTTTGTCCGTCGGGCCTCTTTATTTATTTGGTTTTTTGTCGTTTTTCTCACCTTTTGTTTGCTAGATTGACTAAGCTAGAGCGGGCAGCCATGAGGTAGTGGTGGGAGGCGATCTCGCTGCTGGAACTTTTTTTTAATTCTTGTTGTTGTTTTTTGTAAAATGATTTATTTTTAGCGGGGATACTAAACATGTACGACGACTATCGAGAAATAGATTTATACTTTGTGGTTTCGATCTTTTTCATCTAGGTTTATTTTTGCATGTCGCTCCTACTAAGACGCATTGTCATCACTTTACTAGATAGTACTTGGCTGCAATTTATAGAGAGATGGATCAAACATTTTCGTGTATATATAGTAGGTGTTGTAGAGGCTATTCGTCTAAATTGTATTTTAGATAGAGATACTTGTTCAGGTTGCGATATTTTAAGATAAAAATGATACCAATTGATCGAGATTTGTTAAATCACAATACGTCTTTCTTTTGTTATATTTTATTATAGAAGTTGCAACTAGACTTGCAACTGAGGCCCAATAACATTAATTGATTTTTTTAAACCGTAATCCGCTTTTTTTCTCAGGTGAGTTGCAACTGAGATTATTTTATACAGATTGCAAATAGACATGCAACTTTTTCTCCCGTATGATTCTTTTTATAAAAGTTATAACTTGACTTGCAATTGAGATTGAAACCACATTATTTGACATAAAATTTTGAAATCGTGATCCCTTTTATAGTCCGGTGGAATTCTTTTATAAAAGTTGTAGCTTGATTCGCAACTGAGATTGAAACCACATTAGTTGACACAAAATTTTGAAATTGCAATTGCTTTTATAGTCCAACGGGATTTCTTATAGAAGTTGCAACTTAACTTGCAACTAAGATTAAAACCACATTATTTGACATAAAATTTTGAAATCGTGATCCGCTTTTTGTCCAATGATGAGTTACAAGTGGGGTCGTAACTGGGATTTTTTTATATAAATTGCAACTCCGCTTGCAACTAATATTGAAATGGCATCATTTGATTGAGAATTTTTAATTTTTGAAATTCCGATTCGCTTTTTCAGTTGCAAATAGGGTTATAATTGTAATTTTTCAGTTGCAAGTGAAGTTGCAAGTGAGATATTTTTATCTACTTGGGGTTGCAAGTGAGGTTCAGTTGCAAGTGGGATTGCGAATGAGACTTCTAGTTGCAATTGATATTTTTCAATACCGAGTGAGTTTTCAACTGAGATTTTTTAATTATACATGTCTTTTTAATTGCAAATGGTGTTGCAACTGAGTTGTTTTTATAGTTGCAAGTGGAGTCGCAACTGAGTGCCTTGTCTTTTTCAGTTGCCAATAGGGTTACAACTGAGTTGTTTTTACAGTTGCTAGTGAGATCGTAACTGAGTGAATTGTATTTATCAGTTGCAAATGGGGTGCAACTGAGTTGTTTTTTCAGTCACAAGTGTGTGTGTGACCCTTTTTAAGAAAATATGATATTTTGGTAAACAATTTTAGTCTAAAAACATATAAATAATCAAAATAGATTTTTTTCAATTGAGGTTAAAATTTTGTACTAGCTAAACCGCCACGTACGATAAAAAAAATCCGAAAAAACAATCACACAGACGCAAGCATGCAAACGAGACCACCACCTATAGCGCAGGGCATGAGCAGACCAGCACGCATGCTAGAGGCAACATCAAAAAAACACCAGGACATATAGATAGACGCGGCATGCAACTACTGATGTCACCTGGCTGCGACTTAACTTACGTCGCAGTCGACTGTGACATAGAGAGACTCTTAGTTTGGTGCCCCTTCTAACAGAGATTATTTCTCCACAATTAAGGTATGGAAACGGTGAATCTTGCAATGTTGAGTTAGATTTCGTTCGAGACAGCTCATACCTATGTCCCATCCATATACGGTGGAATCAGTTGCCCAAGTTTTCATAGATAACATCATAAAATTGCATAGGCCACCAATTGCAATTGTCTCTGATAGGGATAGGATATTCACCAGTAAGCTATGGAAAGATATTTTCAAAGTGGATGTTGATCTGAGATACAACTCGGCTTATCATCCCCAATCGGATGGACAAATAGAGAGAGAGAGTGAATCAGTGTGCGGAAAATTATCTCAGATGCATGATTGCTGCCGAGTCAAAGAAATAGACTTCTTATACTCTCTCTGTTTCAAAATCTAAGATGTTTTAAATTTGAAAAGAAATGTATCTAGACTGTCAGCATCTGGCTTGCGCAGTTTATGGAAGCTTCAAACCAAATTATATAGACCATTTTGTATCCTGAGTAAAGTGGGAAACGTGGCATATAAACTTCAGCTCCCGGCCAACGTGGCAATCCACCCGGTCTTCCACGTGAGCCAACTAAAGAAACTTCTGGGACCACGAGCAATTCCTGATCCTCTGCTCCCTCTGGTTGATGTAACAGGCAATATTAAGACTGAACCTGTGAGTGTGCTACAGACCAGGCAAGTACTACCTCGTAACAACCTTCCTGTGGTGCAATGGTTAGTCCAGTGGTAAAATCTACCCCCGAAGATGCTACGTGGGAGGATGCAGATTTCATCAAGCATACATCCCCAGATTTATTCAAGACAACACTACAAGGGTGGTTCAACCGACAACAAGCTCCTTGAGGACAAGTTCGCTCTTACGGGAGGGAATTGTCAGAACCAAGTCCAAGTATCTGACGACAGTGGTTAAGATCCAACGGCTCGTGTGACTCACTATTGTAACTGTTATCTTTTTCGTTAGGTTAATTCTTCCATTACGTAAGCTAGTTATATAATCGGCGCCGCGCCACGGGTTGTAACTCATTATTATGCTATGAACTGTCTGAAGACAAAACAACGGTTTTTCTACTTTCAGATCGGTCTGAAAGTGTCCAAATCCGGCGGGCTCACAGGAAACGTCCGATTCAAATCGGACGGAGGCGGACAACCCCGCGCGTCCTGTGCGGTTGGTGACTCGTTTTCAATGCTTCACACCTGATCCCACGATCGAATCACCTGGAGCCCCATTCGTCATCGTCTCCCATCCCTCCCACTTCTCCCGACCGTTTCGGGAATCCCGCTCCTCTCTCTTCCCTTCTTCTCCGGTGAGTTGGAGGGCGATTCGGCAGTTTCCGTCGGTTCCTCGCCGTTTCTGCTTGCCATTGCTGTAGCCGACGCGTCGATTCCCTCCAGGTGTGCTTGCAGACTTCAGTTTCTCATCCGCTCAACCCTCCCTCTATTTTCCGGCGGTTCCATTTCGTCGGGTTTGTGCTTGTCGTTGATTCCGGCAGGTCCTGTAGTTACCCATGCTTTGTAAGTTGTAATGCGTGCGATTTTGTCTGCTGATTTTGTTTGGCTCCTTCATGCTTCAGCCCCCGTTGTTCACGGTTTTAGTGCTCCCCCTGATCCCCTTTGGTGTCATTTTAGTAATGTTCCCTTATCAGATCTACTGCGTGTGATGTAGTTTTGATGTTCAGATGATTTGATCCATGTGTAATGTTTCCCCCATGGAGATGGATTCTATTTGAACAGGATTGCTTGATAACAACAGATCTAGCCATGGATAACATTGCATACTAGTTAGTTGATAACAACTGTTTTATCTATGTGTAACAGTGGGATATGATCCCTTGATAACCATAGATCTATCCATGGATAACATTGGACAGCATCACTTGATAACAACAGTACTAACCTGTTATGTGCTAACTTTTGTTTATGAATTGGGTATATTTTGTATAGGATTGCTTGATAACTATAGCACTAACCTTGGGTAACATTGTGGAATATTCATTGATTACAATAGTACTAACTATTGGAGAATGTATCTGTTAAATTTTGTGTGTGATCTGCTAGTAACTTTTGAGTAAATTGCATGATAACATATGGGTAATGGTATGGGTAACTTGTGAACTAATGGCATGATAACATTTTGACTAGCTGTGGTGCCCATAAGAAATCATTTATAAATTATGATACACCGCTCTGTATGTTTTTAGGCTTTTGAAATTTAGATTCATTGGTTTAGCTAGTTGATAACTTATGCATGTATGCATGGATAACTTCTGTTCTAGCTAGTTGATAACTTCTGCTTTGTAAGCATGTATAACTTCTATTTTAGCTAGTTGATAAGTTATGCATGTAAGCATGGATAACTTCTGCATGCAAGCATGGATAACTTATGTTCTAGCTTGTTGATCACTTCTGCTTTGTAAGCATGTATAAATTATGAGGTGGGTAAGATTGTATAGGGTCCCTTGATAACACTTTGCACTAGTCATGGGTAACATTGGAGAGTATTCATCGATGTTGCATGCATGAAGCATCCGCAAGAACACCTTTTCTTCTGCTGGTATGTTTCGATGTGAACGCAAGAACCTTGTTAATGAAGGTTTTATTATCAGGGGATGGTTATGATCATCTGATGAATGCTGAACATACCACCATGCATCCTTTCTCTTTACATACAAGTGTGCTGTACACCTAGTCCTTGAATGTGTATTTTTTTCCTCTTCTTGACACATGATTTTGGGTTCTGGGTGTCTTCCTTTTCTTCGTGAGGTTTACCAGCTTTTGTGCACACAAGATATGCCTTGTTTAGCTCATTTCTTGCGTCTTTTCTTGACCAATCTATCCTTATTCCGAAACCCTTCCGCTGTGAATACGCCCTGTAGTTTTCTCTAGCTGATTCAAAACTGTCAAAGCGCATTCCATTTGATGGTGGTTGCGGTGTGGAATGTACTTCATCTCTTGCATCATTATTTTCTGCATTATTCTCCCCATCCTCATTTGAATCTGCTGTGTGTACTGCTGTTTCTTCGATTGTCCCATCCGTTGTTGTTTCTTGTGCAGCTTGTTCAACTATAGTATACATGCAGTCGTTGTCAATATGTTCTTCAATTTGGACATCACTTGTTATGCAAATAAACACAAGTTATCATTTCTATTTTTTTGCAGGAATGGGTATATATAATGAGAAGTCATGGATAACACCAGTTATAATAGGTGAGTAACTTTTTATACTAGCAAGTATTCTGTGAACATGTCATCTGTTTTTTGCAATGGTCTACATCGATAAGTTGTACTCATAGTTATGGATAACTTCTGCATATAGGCATGGATAACTGTAGCTTTAACTAGTGGATAACATGTACTTATGTTGCTGGATAACTATATTTTTAGCTAGTGATAACTTCTACTCATGTTGCTGGATAACTATTCTAGTATGTAAGCATGTTTAACTGTAGTATAATATAGTGGATAACTTCTTTATATAAGCATGGATAAGTTCTGTTTTAGCTAGTTGATAATTTGTGCATTTAAGCATGTACTGCTCATATGTATGTATAACTGTAAGCATGGATAACTTCTGCTCATATGCATGTATAACTGCAGTTTTAGATAGTGGATAACTTATGTTCTTGTTGGAGATATGCCCAAGAGGCAATAATAAAGTGGTTATTATCATATCTTCACACTTATGATAAATGTTTACATACCATGCTATAATTGTATTAACCGGAAACATTAATACTTGTGTGATTTGTAAACTAAAATAAGAGTCCCTAGTAAAGCCTCTTGTTAAACTAGCTTGTTGGTTAATATATGATCATGGTTTCCTGATCATGAACATAGAGATGTTATTAACAACAGGATCATATCATTAGGAGAATGATGTGATGGACATACTCCTATAGATAAGCGTAGCATAAAGATCAAGTCATTTCAATAGTTCAATTGCTATATGCTTTATGATACATAGTAACCTAATTCCTTCGACCATGAGATCATGCATATCACCTTTTCCGGATGGATGCTTTGATGTCATCAAACACCACACCGTAACTGGGTGGCTATAAAGGTGGCATTGAGTGTTCGGAAAGTATTGGTTGAAACACATGGATCAAGAGTGGGATTTGTCCACCCATATGACGGATAGATATACTATGGGCCCTCTTGGTGGAATGTCATCCAATTAGCTTGCAAGCATGTGACTGGGTCACAAGGGATCACATATCACGGGAACAAGAAAAGAGTACTTATCGGTAACAAGGTTGAACTAGGTATGCAGAGATACCGACGATCATAACCTCGGATAAGTAAACTATCGTGAGACAAAGGGAAATTGGTATCGTATGTAAGTGGATCATTCGATCGCAAAGTAATCATAGAAATATGTGGGAGCCATATGAATTTCCAGATTCCTCTATTGGTTATTGTTCGGAGAAGTGTCTCGATCATGTCCGCATAATTCACGAACCGTAGGGAGACACACTTAAGGATTGACGTTGTTTGAGTAGTTATGGTATTATGAAAGAGACCGAATGTTGTTGAGTCTCGGATGGGATCCGGGATATCACGAGGTGATCCGGAATGGTCAGGAGAATAAGATTCATATAAGGAAAGTCCCATTTGAGTTCGGGAATGATTAGGTGTTTTCATCGAATGTTCTAGAAGGTTCGGATTGTCCGGCACTCGGGGAGGGTACATGAATGTGTCATTACATATTGAATGATTGCATCATGTACTAAGTGTTCTTCTGTTCCAAAACTGAAAAGTCAAACTGCCGGTTTGAAAGTCAAGCGGCTAAAAGCGAGCTGTGGAAAGCAGAAACTGTGGGAAGCGAAGCTGTGGGAAACAAGCAAGACGAGGTTGAAACCAAGTTGGAGGAGGTCCCTCTCCTCCAAGCGGCGGCCAGCCTAGGCCGAGTTGGGGAGGACTCCCCTCCCTCCTGGCGCTTGACCCTCCACCTATAAAAGGAGGGGCAGGGCCTCCTCCTCTAGACACACAAGTTCCTATCCTCTAATCTCCGGTTTAGAGCCGTTTTGATTTAGAGCTTCTAATTGCACTAGCCTTCGTTTTAGAGCCTTCTAATTGGTGTGTCTAATCTCTAGACCACTAATAGCCCTCTCTCATACTCCACCATACTCGCTCCGGCTTAAGGCGAAGCCCTGCGGGATCTCCCCTCTACTTCCGGTACCACGTCGTTGTCTTTGCCGAATCGCGAGAGAGTGCTACAACCTCCTGCCTTCTTTGGAACAAGGAGAGGAAGGTCTTCGTACCGAAAGTGTGACCGATTGCGGGAGCGCTGCCGGAGCACTTGTGGGAAGGATCGTCTACACGATCTCGAGATCGGAAAGAGTACGACTACATCACCCACGAGAATCTCTCGTTAACCGCTTTGGAATCTTCGAGGGTAAGTTATTCCATCGACTCGTTGCTACAATCTAGTAGATAGATCTTGGCTTGTTTGTTTGTATGCGATAGAAAATTTTTGTTTTCCATGCTACGAACCCCTACAGTGGTATCAGAGCCGTGTCTATATGTAGATCTGTTGCACGAGTAGAACACAATGGTCATTGTGGGCGTTGATGCTTTTATTGTCAATTGCTTCTTGTGTACTTTGCATCTTGCGGTGTGTTGGGATGAAGCGGCCCGGGCTAACCTTACATGACATCGTTCATGAGACTTGCTCCACGCTTGACATGCAACTTGTATTGCATAAGTGGCTTTATGGTGCTGTTTCTCCTAGCATAGTTAAGATCCAATTTACAACGGGTGATCAACAATGCTAGTATCAATGTTGTGGTTCTTGTTCGTAAGTTAGAACGACACTTATTGAAAGCCCCAAACCACGTAAAATATGCAAAGAAAGTAGGCGTCTAACTTTGTTTTGCGGGGTGTCGATGATGTGATATGGCCATGATTGTGATTATATTTGATGTATGCAATGTTACTTATTGTAAGTTGGCAACGGCGAGCCATATGGTTGTCTTTAATTTATGTTAAGACCCGTGTCTATTCAAAGTAGTTGTAATAGTTGAAGCGGTGGGCGACAACCATGGAGCAGCGTCATTGACCTTGATGCAATGCGGTGATGATGGAGATCATGTTCGTGCTTGAAGATGGAGATCGGAAGCACAAAGAAGAAAACCATATCATATCACATATTATTGAATTGCATCTGATGTTAATCCTTTATGCATCTTGTATTGCTTAGTAGACGACGGTAGCATTATAAGATGATCCCTCATGCACATGAATTTCAAGTCATAAAGTGTTCACCCTTAGTTAGCACCGTTGCTAAAGCTTGTTGTTTCGAAGCACCACGTGATGATCGGTGTGTTAGATTCTACAAGTGTATACAACGTGAGCAAGCAGTTGCTCATGCGAAGCTAAGGTTTGATCTTGACGAGCCTAGCATGTACAGACATGGCCTCAGGAACATGGATTACCGAAAGGTAGAGCATGAGTCATATAGTAGATATGATGAACATGTTGATTGTTCGCCATTGAAGCTATATCAACTCTCGTGATGATCGGTTTTGATGTGGTGGATTTGGTTCGTGTGATCACTAAAACAATGTAAGGGATATTGTTTTGGTGGGAGTTCACCTAGATTAATTTAATTATTAATTAGAACTCAATTTATCATAAACTAAATCAAAGTGAATTTGCATAGTTGTTGTAGTCATTGGCATCCGTTTACCACCTTGCGCTTAGTTATAATTGAGATGATAGAACTATAGAATTCTGGTTACGAACTGGTATCGTATTGTTTTGAAGTGTTAATCTAAAGTTTAAAAGTCCTATTGCAAACTTTCAGTAAGTTCTGGTAACTCCATGAAGTTTAATAATTAGTATTAAATCAAGAGTAAAAATTCCAAGTGTTAGTATATAAGTATCATGTTTGTCTCCATGATTCTTGATATTCAAAGGATTCTCCTAATATCAAGGTTATCTAAGAATCTGAAAGAGTTGTTTCAGAAACCATGATTTGTGGAAGATATTGTGATATCTGAAACGAAGTTTTGGTTACAACATGATAGAGTATAATATGGCTAAAGTCATTGTAGGGTTTCGTAGCATGGAAAACAAAAAATTTCTATCGCATACAAACAAACAAGCCAAGATCTATCTACTAGATTGTAGCAACGAGTCGATGGAATAACTTACCCTCGAAGATTCCAAAGCGTTTAACGAGAGAAGATTCTCGTGGGTGATGTAGTCGTACTCTTTCCGATCTCAAGATCGTGTAGACGATCCTTCCGACGCTGCGTTCGGCGGCGCTCCCATGATCGGTCACGTTAAATTTCGACGAAGACCTTCCTCTCCCTTGTTCCAAAGTGAGCGGAGGTTGTAGCACTCTCCTCGTGATTCCTGGCACTGTGGCGTGGTACCCAAGTAGAGGGAGATCCGCAGGCTTCAGCCGGAGCGAGTATGGTGGAGTATGAGAGGGCTATTAGTGGTCTAGAGATTAGACACACCAATTAGAAGGCTCTAAACCGCAGGCTAAAGCAATTAGAAGCTCTAAACCAAACGGCTCTAAACACGAGATTAGAGGTAGAAACTTGTGTGTCTCAAGGAGGAGCCCTGCCTCCTTTTATGGGTGGAGGGCTAGGCGCGCCAGGAGGAGGAGTCCCTCCCCAACTCGGCCTAGGGCTGGGCGCCCGGAGAGTGGGACTCCTCCTCCAAGTTGGTTCAACTCCTCTTGCTTGTTTCCCACAGTTTCTGTTTTAGCGTTTAACTTTCAAACCGGCAATTTGACTTTCATGTTTTTGGACAGAAGAACACTTAGTACATGATGCAATCATTCAATGACACACTCATGTACCTCCCCCGAGTGCCGGACAATCCGAACCTTCTAGAACATTCCCGATGAAAACACCGAATCATTCCCGAACTCCGAAGCAGGACTTTCCTTATATGAATCTTATTCTCCGGACCATTCCGGATCACCTCGTGATATCCGGATCCCATCCGAGACTCGAACAACATTCGGTCTCTTTCTCATAATACCATAACTACTCAAACAACGTCAATCCTTAAGTGTGTCTCCCTACGGTTCGTGAATTATGCGGACATGATCGAGACACTTCTCCGAACAATAACCAATAGAGGAATCTGAAATTCATATGGCTCCACATATTTCTCGATTACTTTGCGATCGAATGAACCACTTACATACGATACCAATTTCCCTTTGTCTCACGATAGTTTACTTATCCGAGGTTATGATCGTCGGTATCTGCATACCTAGTTCAACCTCGTTACCGATAAGTACTCTTTTCTCGTTCTGTGATATGTGATCCCTTGTGACCCAGTCACATGCTTGCAAGCTAATTGGATGACATTCCACCGAGAGGGCCAGAGTATATCTATCCGTCATATGGATGGACAAATCCCTCTTGATCCATGTGTTTCAACCAATACTTTCCGAACACTCAATGCCACCTTTATAGCCACCCGTTTCGGTGTGGTGTTTGATGTCATCAAAGCATCCATCCGTAAAGGTGATATGCATGATCTCATGGTAGAAGGAATTAGGTTACTATGTATCGAAAGCATATAGCAATTGAACTATTGAAATGACTTGATCTTTATGCTACGCTTATCAATAGGAGTATGTCCATCACATCATTCTCCTAATGATATGATCTGTTGTTAATAACATCTCTATGTTCATGATCGAAACCATGATCATATATTAACCAACAAGCTAGTTTAACAAGAGGCTTTACTAGGGACTCTTATTTTAGTTTACAAATCACACAAGTATTAATGTTTCGG
Source organism: Avena longiglumis (assembly GCA_030063025.1). NCBI lineage: Eukaryota > Viridiplantae > Streptophyta > Magnoliopsida > Poales > Poaceae > Avena > Avena longiglumis. The sequence goes on along the minus strand of CP125976.1, from coordinate 98,197,547 downwards.
TTAATACAATTATAGCATGGTATGTAAACATTTATCATAAGTGTGAAGATATGATAATAATCACTTTATTATTGCCTCTTGGGCATATCTCCAACAGTCTCCCACTTGCACTAGAGTCAATAATCTAGTTTCAAACCTTTGTGTATTCAACACCTATGGCTTTCCGGTGTTGTATGTACACGATTGCTAGTGGTCAACTGATCTCCGGATCTGACACTTCCAGGTCCGTGTGTAATTGCATGTCTTTGCGTCTCTACGCATCACTCATTCTCTAATGAGATGGCTTTGTATAAATTTGGTCTTTCGGTGTGACCTTTAGCTCTTTGGGGTTAAAACATGTTGATAATATTGTCGCACAATATATCTTCATAGTATTATCCCTCTGTGAACTACACCTAGTTTGATAACAAACTACTTGACACAAATGCCCTCTTTTGCTGCTATAATAGCAGTCATATACTTAGCCTTTTGTTGTAGTATCTGTCACAATGTCTTAACTTTGGAATTCATCCAAATCCATTATGGAACTCACTTTCCATTATATTGTGCCACCTTTAGTTTAGATTGAGATAAACTTAATTTGTACTTTGTGACAAAACTAGTATCAATGTAGTACTTTTACAATGAACTAACCATCTATTTGTCACTTCTACAAATAATATACTCTTAGTTCTTCCAAAAGATCATAAGAATATCCTTACTATTGTCCAATGATCATCTTACAAATCATTCTGGTATATGCTCACAACATTTAGAGCATAGGACATATCTGGATTTGTACATATCACGAGATGATTGATATAAATACTCTTTGTGATTTCATACATCAAGTATCAATCTATACTTGATTATTTGTTTCACTTTACCAAATGTCAATACACTTGAATATATCATCAACATTGAACTCATTCAATCTTTTCTGTGCGACAAGAGCCTCTCTTGTAGTTTCTATATTGAACTCATTCAATATCTTGTCTATGTACTTCTGGCACAACCATATTAGCGTCTATTGATGCCAAATATTTGGGTTTTGCCTAAGTCTTTCATCGGGATGAAATTCTTAATATGTGTTAATAAAAGATACATTATTTCCAATCAACAATATGTCTTCCACATAATGTATTAGAAACATGTCTTAGCGCTCCCACTTAATTTCTTGCAAACGCAAGCATCTTCATTGTCTCTGATGAAATTAAACTCTTTTAACAGTTTCATCATAGTGAAGATTCCAACTCCGCGATGCTCACTTCAACCATTGAAGTTTGCATATGCTTTTAGCATCCTTTGAATTAACAAAACCCTATGGACCGTGTCATGCACACGTCCTAGGTAACGATTCTATTAGAAGAACTTGTTTTGTTTATTCAACTACCATATAACAAATTATATGTAGTGGTTGCTACATTAATCCGTCTAGACTAAATATCGCTATGAAAGATCAGATCTTGTCATAGTCAACCTTTGAACATTGTTGTGAACTCTTTCCCAACATGTCGACTATTTCATAGATGTGCAACATCCATGTCTATTTATTTATAGATCCAAACACAACCGTAAGGTCTTACACCTTTCTCGAGGGTCCTTCAAGTTCAAAACTTGATTTCTGTGTATGAAACTATCACGGATTTTATGGCTTCAAGCCATTTGAGTCGGGCCCATCATCACTTCTTTGCATGTAGTCCGCTCATTATTCTCAAATAATGATTCAACCCTCAAATCTTGGTATTTGATTGTTTACTCGACCTACTTGTTTCAATAGGAACTTAGATCTCCGTGACCACAACCTTTGAAGCATCGTGAGCCATGAGCATTGTTCTGCCTCAAACACTTTTCTACAAGTTCTCGCACATATAGCTAAGGTTCTTTAACCTTATCAAAGTTCTATTGTCCTCCCACTTAACTTTTCACGAAAAATTCCTTCTCAAAGAAACTCGAAGTTCTAAGCGACAAAAACTTTTGTCTTCGGTATTTCATGGAGGAATACTTAACATCTATACAAAGACAGCTTCATCCGACTTTGGTTGCACACATCTTTCTTATGCATAGCATACCAATGTTTAAGAAAGGACAACTTGGTTTTATCCCAAACCATAACCTTATATGGTGTCATTTCAACGGATTATGATGAAGCTCTTTTCAGTGGAAAAACGGTAATCTCTAAAGCTTTTAATCTTTAAAATATAATGACAGTTTTATGAATTACACCTTCGATCTTACCATGTCAAACAAGGTTTAATTACATATCTCGAACGCTCCATACTCTTATGGTGTTTCGAGAAAATGCAAATCCACGGAACGATTCCTTTAAATCTTAGGTATTATGCTAAACTTGTAACTCAAATATCTTCCTTTATGATCTTATCATAAACTATTTATATTCTTGTTAAAATGATTTTACACTTCATCTTGAAAGTCCTTGAACTTTTCAAATGTTTCACACTTCATCCTTATTAAGTAAATATTCATATATTCACTCAAATTTTCGGAGAAAGCACATGAAGTTGAAATCCATCGCTCTTGACTATACATAATGGACTTCATACAACAATATGTACAAGTTCCAATAAGCTAGTCTATCGTTCCCTTTTGGCCTATGAACGAAGTTTTAATTATCTCTAGGAAAGTTTCACAAGCGTCATTTGATCAAAATCAAATAGACTCCAAAATTCCATCCATATGGATTTTCTTCATGTTTTCTTTCCAATATAATTTAAACGGCGATGTCACTTCCTAAGTGATCTTTCAATCAATTTGTCTTTCGACATCTTTAGCACTAGTTTTATGGATGTGATATCTCCAACGAGATTTGCAAATCATCCATCTTTTATAGATTACGGCAATTATTTGAACAACCTTTTTGTTCTCATAATACCTGATAAAACAAATCTTGAAGGCAAGCTTTGATGTTTAACGAGCAACACAATAACCCTTTATTTTTGTTCTCGATGAAAATCATCACATATTCTTTTGCTAGTTACTTAGGCCATTGTAGTTCATGAATTGTGTTGTTTCGTATGACGATTCACACCAACAAATTCAGTATCAAATACTTAAGAACCACATTGTTTAATAAGCAAAGAATATAGCCATAACATGTATATCATCTATATACTTAAACTGAACAATTCTAGTCTTTTCTTTTCTGCCATATACTTATGAGATTCTCTTTCAGTATTTCCTTTTTTGTTTGAAAGAATCTATCAACATCAATTAGTGGAGTCATACATATGACATATAGTCCAAAGCGTGTATAGTTAAATACCAATGTCTTTGGACTTGCACTTTGAAGTAGATCACCATCATCAAATGTTTGGTGTTCTTTCAAATTCCTTTCTTTAGTAATCTCTTGGTGTAGTAAATATTTTACCTACACCAAATATTCACCCTTATCATGGAATTATCCATGATCAAGCTACTATTAGCTTGTAACGGTGAATCGTGAGTATAATGTTGCTCTCCCAAAAACTTTTGGAGGTTTAGGACAACTAGTGTCTCCAACCTTTTGCAAATTCTCATCAAATATGAGAACATGACTTTAGCCATATTATACTCTATCATGTTGCAACAAAACTTCGCTTCGATATCACAATATCTTCCACAAATCATGGTTTCAAACAACTCTTTCGGATCCTTAGATAACCTTGATATTAGGAGAATCCTTTGAATATCAAGAATCATGGAGACAAACATGATACTTATATACTAACACTTGGAATTGTTACTCTTGATTTAATACTAATTATTAAACTTCATGGAGTAACTGAACTTCTTGAAAGTTTGCAATAGGACTTTTAAACTTTAGATTAACACTTCAAAACAATACGATACCAGTTCAGAAAGTAACTAACCGAATTCTATAGTTCTATCATCTCAATTATAACTAAGCGCAAGGTGGTAAACGGATGCCAATGACTACAACAACTATGCAAATTCACTTTGATTTAGTTTATGATAAATTGAGTTCTAATTAATAATTAAATTAATCTAGGTGAACTCCCACTCGAAACAATATCCCTCACATTGTTTTAGTGATCACACGAACCAAATCCACCACATCAAAACCGATCATCACGAGAGTTGATATAGCTTCAATGGCGAACAATCAACATGTTCATCATATCTACTATATGACTCATGCTCTACCTTTCGGTGATCCGTGTTTCGAGACCATGTCTGTACATGCTAGGCTCACAAGATCAAACCTTAGTTTCCGCATGAGCAAATCTGGCTTGCTCACGTTGTATACACTTGTAGAATCTAACACACCCGATCATCACGTGGTGCTTCGAAACAACAAGCTTTAGCAACGGTGCTAACTAAGGGTGAACACTTTATGACTTGAAATTCATGTGCATGAGGGATCATCTTATAATGCTATCGTCGTCTACTAAGCAATACAAGATGCATAAAGGATTAACATCACATGCAATTCATAATATGTGATATGATATGGCCTTTCTTCTTTGTGCTTCCGATCTCCATCTTCTAGCACGAACATGATCTCCATCATCACCGACATTGCATCAAGGTCAATGATGCTTCTCCATGGTTGTCGTCCACCGGGTTCAACTATTACAACTATTTTGAATAGACACGCGGGTCTTAACAGAATTTAAAGACAACCATATGGCTCCTGCCGGTTGCCAACTTACAATAAGGAACATTGCATACATCATATATAATCACAATCATGGCCATATCACATCACTGCACACCCCTGCAAAACAAAGTTAGACGCCTCTAATTTTCTTTGCATGTTTTACGTGGTTTGGGGCTTTCAATAAGTTTCGTTCTAACTTACGAACAAGAACCACAACATTGATACTAGTATTTTCAATCACCCGTTGTAAAATGAATCTTAACTATGCTAGGAGAAACAGGCACCCGCAAAGCCACTTATGCAATACAAGTTGCATGTCAAGCGTGGAGCAAGTCTCATGAACGATGTCATGTAAGGTTAGCCCGGGCCGCTTCATCCCAACATACCGCAAGATGCAAAGTACACAAAAAGCAATCGACAATAAAAGCATCAACGCCCACAATGACCATTGTGTTCTACTCGTGCAAGAGATCTACATATAGACACGGCTCTGATACCACTGTAGGGTTTCGTAGCATGGAAAACAGAAAATTTCTATCGCATACAAACAAACAAGCCAAGATCTATCTACTAGATTGTAGCAACGAGTCGATGGAATAACTTACCCTCGAAGATTCCAAAGCGTTTAACGAGAGCAAATTCTCGTGGGTGATGTAGTCGTACTCTTTCCGATCTCAAGATCGTGTAGACGATCCTTCCGGCGCTGCGTTCCGGCAGCGCTCCCACAGTCGGTCACACGTTCGGTACTCGACGAAGACCTTCCTCTCCCTTGTTCCAAAGAAAATGGAGGTTGTAGCACTCTCCTCGTGATTCCTAAGAAGACAACGGCGTGGTACCTAAGTAGAGGGAGATCCCAGGCTTCGCCTAAGCCGGAGCGAGTATGGTGGAGTATGAGAGAGGGCTATTAGTGGTCTAGAGATTAGACACACCAATTAGAAGGCTCTAAACCGCAGGCTAAAGCAATTAGAAGCTCTAAACCAAACGGCTCTAAACCTGAGATTAGAGGTAGAAACTTGTGTGTCTCAAGGAGGAGCCCTGCCCCTCCTTTTATGGGTGGAGGGCTAGGCCAGGAGGGAGGGAGTCCCTCCCCAACTTGGCCTAGGGCTGGGCGCTGGCCTGGAGGAGTGGGACTCCTCCTCCAAGTTGGTTCCAACTCCTCTTGCTTGTTTCCCACAGTTTCGTGTTTCCCAGCTTCTGTTTAGCCGCTTAACTTTCAAATCGGCAATTTGACTTTCATGTTTTGGAACAGCAAGAACACTTAGTACATGATGCAATCATTCAATGACACACTCATGTACCCTCCCGGAGTGCCGGACAATCCGAACCTTCTAGAACATTCCCGATGAAAACACTAATCATTCCCGAACTCAAACGGACTTTCCTTATATGAATCTTATTCTCCGGACCATTCTCGATCACCTCGTGATATCCGGATCCCATCCGAGACTCGAACAACATTCGGTCTCTTTCTCATAATACCATAACTACTCTAAACAACGTCAATCCTTATGTGTCTCCCTACGGTTCGTGAATTATGCGGACATGATCAAGACACTCCGAACAATAACCAATAGAGGAATCTGGAAATTCATATGGCACCCACATATTTCTACGATTTTGCGATCGAATGAACCACTTACATACGATACCAATTTCCCTTTGTCTCACGATAGTTTACTTATCCGAGGTTATGATCGCTCGGTATCTCGCATACCTAGTTCAACCTCGTTCGATAAGTACTCTTTTCTCGTTCTGTGATATGTGATCCCTTGTGACCAGTCACATGCTTGCAAGCTAATTGGATGACATTCCACCGAGAGGCCCAGAGTATATCTATCCGTCATATGGATGGACAAATCCCACTCTTGATCCATGTGTTTCAACCAATACTTTCCGAACACTCAATGCCACCTTTATAGCCACCCGATTACGGTGTGGTGTTTGATGTCATCAAAGCATCCATCCGTAAAGGTGATATGCATGATCTCATGGTCGAAGGAATTAGGTTACTATGTATCGAAAGCATATAGCAATTGAACTATTGAAATGACTTGATCTTTATGCTACGCTTATCAATAGGAGTATGTCCATCACATCATTCTCCTAATGATATGATCCTGTTGTTAATAACATCTCTATGTTCATGATCAGGAAACCATGATCATATATTAACCAACAAGCTAGTTTAACAAGAGGCTTTACTAGGGACTCTTATTTTAGTTTACAAATCACACAAGTATTAATGTTTCCGGTTAATACAATTATAGCATGGTATGTAAACATTTATCATAAGTGTGAAGATATGATAATAATCACTTTATTATTGCCTCTTGGGCATATCTCCAACAGTCATGTTCTCATATTTTGATGAGAATTTGCAAAAGGTTGGAGACACTAGTTGTCCTAATCGTCCAAAAGGATTTGGAGAGCAACATTGTACTCATGTTTCACCATTATAAGCTAAAAGTAGCTTGATCATGGATAATTCCATGATAAGGGTGAATATTTGATGTAGGTAAAATGTTTACTACACCAAGAGATTACTAAAGAAAGGAATTTGAAAGAGCACCAAACATTTGATAATGGTGATCTACTTCAAAGTGCAAGTCCAAAGACATTGGTATTTAACTATACATGCTTTGGACTATGTGTCATGTATGTGGCTCCACTATTGATATTGATAGATTCTTTCAAACAGAAAAGGAAATACTGAAAGAGAATCTCATAAATATATGGCAGAAAAGAAAATACTAGAATTGTTCAGCTTAAGTATATAGATGTTATACATATTATGGCTATATTCTTTGCTTATTAAACAATGTGGTTATTAAGTATTTGATACTGAATTTGTTGGTGTGAATCGTCATACGAAACAACACAATTCATGAACTACAATGGCCTAAGTAACTAGCAAAAGAATATGTGATGATGTTCATCGAGAACAAAATAAAGGGTTATTGTGTTGCTCGTTAAACATCAAAGCTTGCCTTCAAGATTTGTTTTATCAGGTATTATGAGAACAAAAGGGTTGTTCAAATAATTGCCGTAATCTATAAAAGATGGATGATTTGCAAATCTCGTTGGAGATATCACATCCATAAAACTAGTGCTAAAGATGTCGAAAGACAAATTGATTGAAAGATCACTTAGGAAGTGACATCGCCGTTTAAATTATATTGGAAAGAAAACATGAAGAAACTCCATGTGGATGGAATTTTGGAGTCTTTTGATTTTTGATCAAATGACACTTGTGAAAATTTCCTAGAGATAATTGAAACTTCGTTCATAGGCCAAAAAGGAAACGAAAGACTAGCTTATTGGAATTTGTACATATTGTTGTACGAAGTCCATTATGTGTAGTCAAGAGCGATGGATTTTAACTTCATTTGCTTTCTCCGAAAATTTGAGTGAATATATGAATATTTACTTAATAAGGATGAAGTGTGAAATATTTGAAAAGTTCAAGGATTTTCAAGATGAAGTGCAAAATCATTGTAACAAGAATATAAATAGTTTATGATACGATCATAAAGGAAGATATTTGAGTTACAAGTTTAGCATAATACCTAAGATTTATGGAATCGTTCCGTGGATTTGCATTTTCTCGAAACACCATAAGAGTATGGAGCGTTCGAGATACGTAATTAAACCTTGTTTGACATGGTAAGATCGAAGGTGTAATTCATAAAACTGCCATTATATTTTAAAGATTAAAAGCTTTAGAGATTACCGTTTTTCCACTGAAAAGAGCTTCATCATAATCCGTTGAAATGACACCATATAAGGTTATGGTTTGGGACAAAACCCAAGTTGTCCTTTCTTAAAACATTGGTATGCTTTGCATAAGAAAGATGTTTGCAACCAAAGTCGGATGAACCTGTCTTTGTATGTTATTTCGAATAACTGTTAAGTATTCCTCCATAACACCAGAGACAAAAGTGTTTGTCGCTTAGAACGTCAAGTTTCTTTGAGAAGGAATTTTTCGTGAAAAGTAAAGTGGGAGGACAATAGAACTTTGATAAGGTTAAAAGAACCTTAGTTGTATGTGCAGAGTTGCGCAGCGCCGAAAAGTGTTCCGGAGGCAGCAACAAAGCTCATGGCTCACGTACCTCAAAGGTTGTGGTCACGGAGATCCAAGTTCCTATTGAAACAAGTAGATCGGGTAAACAATCAAATACCAAGATTTGAGGGTTGAATCATTATTTGAGAATAATGAACCGACTACATGCAAAGAAGCGATGATGGGCCCTGACTCCGTCAAATGGCTTGAAGCCATAAAATCCGTGATAGTTCCATACACGAGAAATCAAGTTTTGAACTTGAAGGACCCTCGAGAAAGGTGTAAGACCTTACAGTTGTGTCTGGATCTATAAAGAAATAGACATGGATGTTTTACATCTATGAAATAGTCGACATGTTGGGAAAGAGTTCACAAAATGTTCAAAGGTTGACTATGACAAGATTTGATCTTTCATAGTGATATTTAGTCTAGACGGATTAATGTAGCAACCACTACATATAATTTGTTATATGGTAGTTGAATAAAAAAAACAAGTTCTTCTAATAGAATCGTTACCTAGGACATGTGCATAACACGGTCCATAGGGTTTTGTTAATTCATAGGATGCTAAAAGCATATGCAAACTTCAATGGTTGAAGTGAGCATCATGAGTTGGAATCTTCACTGTGATGAAACTGTTAAAGGAGTTTAAAAGTTCATTAGAGAAAATGAAGATGCTTGCATTTGCAAGAAATTAAGTGGGAGCGCTAAGACATGTTTCTAATACATTATGTGGAAGACATATTGTTGATTGGAAATAATGTATCTTTTATTAACACATATTAAGAATTTCATCCCGATGAAATACTTAGGCAAAACCCAAATATTTGGCATCAATAGACGCTAATATGGTTGTGCCAGAAGTACATAGACGAGATATTGAATGAGTTCAATATAGAAACTACAAGAAAAGGTTCTTGTCGCACAGAAAGGATTGAAAGAGTTCAATTATGATGATATATTCAAGTGTATTGACATTTGGTAAAGTGAAACAAATAATCAAGTATAGATTGATACTTGATGTATGAAATCACAAAGAGTATTTATATCAATCATACTGTGATATGTACAAATCCAGATATGTCCTATGCTCTAAATGTTGTGAGCATATACCAGAATGATTCGTAAGATGATCATTGGACAATAGTAAGGATATTCTTATGATCTTTTGGAAGAACTAAGAGTATATTATTTGTAGAAGTGACAAATAGATGGTTAGTTCATTGTAAAAGTACTACATTGATACTAGTTTTGTCACAAAGTACAAATTAAAGTTTATCTCAATCTAAACTAAGGGTGGAACAAAATAATGGAAATTGAGTTCCATAATGGATTTGGATGAGTTCCAAAGTTAAGACATTGTGACAGATACTACAACAAAAGGCTAAGTATATGACTGCTATTTTAGCAGCAAAAGAGGGCATTTGTGTCAAGTAGTTTGTTATTAAACTAGGTGTAGTTCACAGTGGGATAATACTATGAAGATATATTGTGCGACAATATTATCAACATGTTTTAACCCCAAAGAACTAAAGGTCACACCGAAAGACCAAATTTATACAAAGCCATCTCATTAGAGAATGAGTGATGCGTAAAGACGCAAAGACATGCAATTACACACGGACCTGGAAGTGTCAGATCCGGAGATCAGTTGACCACTAGCAATCGTGTACATACAACACCGGAAAGCCATAGGTGTTGAATACACAAAGGTTTGAAACTAGATTATTGACTCTAGTGCAAGTGGGAGACTGTTGGAGATATGCCCAAGGGGCAATAATAAAGTGGTTATTATCATATCTTCACACTTATGATAAATGTTTACATACCATGCTATAATTGTATTAACCGGAAACATTAATACTTGTGTGATTTGTAAACTAAAATAAGAGTCCCTAGTAAAGCCTCTTGTTAAACTAGCTTGTTGGTTAATATATGATCATGGTTTCCTGATCATGAACATAGAGATGTTATTAACAATAGGATCATATCATTAGGAGAATGATGTGATGGACATACTCCTATAGATAAGCGTAGCATAAAGATCAAGTCATTTCAATAGTTCAATTGCTATATGCTTTATGATACATAGTAACCTAATTCCTTCGACCATGAGATCATGCATATCACCTTTTCCGGATGGATGCTTTGATGTCATCAAACACCACACCATAACTGGGTGGCTATAAAGGTGGCATTGAGTGTTCGGAAAGTATTGGTTGAAACACATGGATCAAGAGTGGGATTTGTCCATCCATATGATGGATAGATATACTCTGGGCCCTCTCGGTGGAATGTCATCCAATTAGCTTGCAAGCATGTGACTGGGTCACAAGGGATCACATATCACGGGAACGAGAAAAGAGTACTTATCGGTAACAAGGTTGAACTAGGTATGCAGAGATACCGACGATCATAACCTCAGATAAGTAAACTATCGTGAGACAAAGGGAAATTGGTATCGTATGTAAGTGGTTCATTCGATCGCAAAGTAATCGTAGAAATATGTGGGAGCCATATGAATTTCCAGATTCCTCTATTGGTTATTGTTCGGAGAAGTGTCTCGATCATGTCCGCATAATTCACGAACCGTAGGGAGACACACTTAAGGATTCGACGTTGTTTGAGTAGTTATGGTATTATGAGAAAGAGACCGAATGTTGTTCGGAGTCTCGGATGGGATCCGGGATATCACGAGGTGATCCGGAATGGTCCGGAGAATAAGATTCATATAAGGAAAGTCCCGTTTCGGAGTTCGGGAATGATTCCGGTGTTTTCATCGGGAATGTTCTAGAAGGTTCCGGATTGTCCGGCACTCCGGGGGGGAGGGTACATGAATGTGTCATTACATATTGAATGATTGCATCATGTACTAAGTGTTCTTGCTGTTCCAAAACTGAAAAGTCAAACTGCCAGTTTGAAAGTCAAACGGCTAAAACAGGAAACTGTGGAAAACAGGAAACTGTGGGAAACAGGAAACTGTGGGAAACAAGCAAGAGGAGGTTGAAACCAACTTGGAGGAGGAGTCCCTCTCCAAGCGGCCAGCCTAGGCCGAGTTGGGAGGACTCCTCCCTCCTGGCCAGCCCTCCACCTATAAAAGGAGGCGGGCCTCCTCCTCTAGACACACAAGTTCCTATCCTTTAATCTCGGTTTAGAGCCGCTTTGGTTTAGAGCTTCTAATTGCACTAGCCTTCGTTTAGAGCCTTCTAATTGGTGTGTCTAATCTCTAGACCACTAATAGCCCTCTCTCATACTCCACCATACTCGCCGGCTTAAGGCGAAGACTGCGGGATCTCCTCTACTTCCCGGTACTGCCAGTTGTCTTTGAATCGCGAGAGAGTGCTACAACCTCCGCTTCCGCTGGAACAAGGAGAGGAAGGTCTTCGCCGAGTCTAACGCGTGTGACCGATCAAGGAGCGCCGCCGAACGCATCGCCGGAAGGATTGTCTACGCGATCTTGAGATCGGAAAGAGTACGACTACATCACCCACGAGAATCTGCTCTCGTTAACCGCTTTGGAATCTTCGAGGGTAAGTTATTCCATCGACTCGTTGCTACAATCTAGTAGATAGATCTTGGCTTGTTTGTTTGTATGCGATAGAAAATTTTTGTTTTCCATGCTACGAACCCCTACAGTTCTATATGGTGGGTAACTTATGCATCTACGCATGGATAACTTATGTTCTATCTTGTTGATAACCTGTGCATGCAAGCATGGATAACTTATGTTAAAATATTGCTGGATAAGTTGATTTAGCTAGTTTATCTGGTTCTGCATTTAGGTCAATATCCATGGTTTAGCTAGTTGATAACATATGTGTGTAAGCATGGATAACTTCTTTTCTAACTAGTTGATAACATATGTGTATAAGCATGGATAACTTCTATTCTAGCTAGTTGATATCATATGGATGTAAGCATGGATAACTTCTGTTCTAGCTTGTTGATAACCGTTGCATGCAAGCATGGATAACTTATGTAAAAATACTGCTGGGTTGCATATAATCATCATACTTTCATTTACAACATGTATAACTTCTGTTTTAGCTAGTTGATCACATATGGATGTAAACATGGATAACTTCTGCTCTAGCTAGTTGATAACATATGTGTGTAAGCATGGATAACTTCTGCATGCAAGCATGGATAACTTATGTTCTAGCTTGTTGATAACCTCTGCATGCAAGCATGGATAACTTATGTAAAAATACTGTTGGGTTACATATAATCATCATACCTTCATTTACAGCATGTATAACTTCTGTTTTAGCTAGTTGATAACACATGGATGTAAGCATGGATAACTTCTGTTCTAGCTAGTTGATAACATATGGATGTAAGCATGGATAACTTATGCATGCAAGCATGGATAACTTATGTTGTAGCTTGTTGATAACATCTGCATGCAAGCATGGATAACTTATGTTAAAATACTATTGGATTGCATATAATCATCATACCTTCATTTACAACTTGCACGATAGCATTTGTGTGTGAACCATCAGCATTGTCTTCTTCTATTTCTTGATATGGTTCTGCATTTAGGTCGATATCCATGGTTTTCGATCTGTTCAACCAAAATATTCATGATGTTATAAGATTTAGTTGTTAGGAGGAAGCAATTAATAGGAAATCATGTCTATTTAGTTGTTAGTTGTCCTAAATTAGATGTTTTTAATGCAGGAATCAACATATACTGTCAATGAAGCTTAGGATGATTGGTTTCTTATAGTTTGAACAAGATTGGACATATGTCAGATGCAAAACTGAAGAGTAGTTATAGATGACCTGTTTTTGTTTAGATCCATGTTGTGCAGCAGTATATTGCAATATTGAGAACCATATAGAGACGTTGCTACCAAAATCATGGTGAATTGAAGGTTTGATTTTGAGAAGTACCTGCTGTTTTTCCCTGTGTGTTTTTTTTTTTGCTTTTCAGTAGCAAGCGCTGAGCATCAAGGTGTTAAGGTGGAGCTGCAATGGAGTTTTTGGCTAGAGGATGAAGGCGATATGGACAGGTGAGTAATCGGGAGAGGGTGATAGCGCTAGATCTGGGGGGATTTTTTTCTGTTCTGGTTTGGGGTTTTGCTTGGAGAGGAAGATGGTCCAGACCGCAGTCAGCTGTCCTTCCCTTTTTGGACCTGGTCATACGACCGGGGTGGGAGGGGGCGGGCGCGGGGCGACGCGGGATCGCGTGATCGCGGTCGGAACGCCCGCCAGAAACACGTATTCTCAAGGCGTCCGCCGGGTAGGCGCGTCCCAAAACAATATCTCTCTCCATAATACAGATCTGGGAGTTCATGCCCAATTATACTCTGAATTCGATCCTCTTTTGATACACCTAGTTTCTGTCTACCCATCATACTCGCTAGGGCATGACAAAAGGCGAGGCGACGGCTGGAAACCCTAGAACGCGGGCACGCGAGGAAGAGAAGAAAAAACATGAGAAAGGGGAAATAGAAGAGCGTTTGGGCTGCGGGGCTAGGTTTGGGGGTGCGGTGGAGTGTGAGTTTAGTTCGTGAGAGTTGTCCTTTTTAACACGGAGGAGTTAGTATACAGAGACTGATTAGTGGACCAGCATTTTATAGAAACAGCGACAAACATGTAAAAATCTGACCAAGAGTAGAGAAAGGACCGATGGGGCCATCTCAACATACGGCTTGGATCGATCTCTGCCGAGAATCCGACGGTCCTGAACATACACGCCAGTAGTAGTCTGAGGAGACTGGGCCGACACCACGCTTAAACTTTAGATTAATTATCCAAAAAGTTTCCAAAGCCCACCTCATAGTAGAAACTCAATTAGGTGCAATATGCTTAGTTGGTACCCTCGTACGTGATCTGATAGAATGTTGTTTCTCTTAACCCAAGTCACTTCTTCATCACTCGGAATACCGACTAGTAAGATGAAAGAGTACCTTTTGTCTTATCTAGTACTACTTCTATTTAATAAGCCTTTTCAGCAAGCTGTTTTATAGCTATCTAAAAGGCTTATATTATGAAACGGAGGAAGTATTGTTTGGCCACAACTCGTTAAGACAGACAAATACAATTTTGAGTAAAATGCATTCACAGTCCCGGAACTCTACGGCTATGTCCATAAAGGTCCCGAAACACAGAAAATGCCTCGTTATGGTCCTGGAACTTGTCTCGACCGTCCACATACGGTCCTGATACGTATTCTGCTGACGTGTCGAGATAGTGAACCCGCAGAGAGACCCTGGCTGGCCAACAACGAACACGCGACGCCTAGCCAAACCGTTTTAATCGGCCGATGTTCCCAGAACATAAAGGTCCCGAAACACAGAAAATGCTTCGTTATGGTCCTGGAACTTGTCTCGACCGTTCACATACGGTCCTGATACGTATTTTGCTGACGTGTCGAGATAGTGGACCCGCAGAGAGACCCTGGATGGCCCACAACAAACGCGCGACGCCTAGCCAAACCATTTTAATTGGCCGATGTTCCCAAAATTTTTCCCAATGTGTGTAATGCAGTCTTGAGAAATTGGAACCGATGGTTCATTGTATAATGTAGATATCAGAATGACGCCATAAATAGCATAATATTGGAACATGAATTCACCTCTAGAGAATAAAATGACAGGTCGTAAAATGATAAGTAGCAGCGTGACAGGTAGCAAAAGACATACCCGTTCCGATCCATATTAGTCTAGATACATCTGTATCTAGACAAACAGGGTCTGTTTTTGAACCATATTAGTTGATTTAAATTTGTCTATCTAGATACGGTGTATCTAGACGAAAACTTGACTAGATATATTCATATCTAGATGAATCTAAGGCAACTAATATGGGTCGAAGAGAATATATCTTTTCCAATTTTGCTACCTGTCACGCTGCTACCTGCTGTCATTTTACGACATGTTATTTTGTTCTCAAGAGGTGAATTCATGTTTCAATATTATGGTATTTATGATGTCATTTTGATATCTACATTATACAATGAATCATCTATTCCAATTTCTCGAGACTGTATTACACACATTGGAAACACATTCTATGAATATTTTACTTGGCCGATTAAATCGGTTTGGGGAGGCATCGCGTCCGTTGTGGGCTAGCCAAGGTCTCTCCACGGCTTCACTACCTCAACACGTCAGCATTAGGTCCGTATGTGGACGGTCAAGACAAGTTCCAGGACCATAACGAGGCATTTTCTGTGTTCTAGGACCTTTGTAGACATAGCCGTAGAGTTCTAGGACTATGGATGCATTTTACTCTTATTTTGAGCATCTAAAAGTTCTAACTATTCAAAAAGTTTCCAAGGATCGCCTCATAGTAGAAACACAATTGCGTGGGATATGCTTAGTTGGTACCTTTCTCCAGTAGCTGGTACCCTGTATGAGTCAAACTAAGTCGCTTCTTCATTGACTAGAATCCTGTCTGGCCACGGACGATCAACACAACTCTTATTTGGAAAGAAAATATACTGTAAAAAGAGATGGAAAGCCTCCCTTGCACCCTCTCACAGACCATTTGCTATCAGGCATGGTAGGGGTCAGATGTGGATTGTGTATATGAATAGTCAGTTGTCGGGCACTAAAAGATGAACTGCCTTATAACATTCAAGCAGCTCTTGAAATTACTTGTAGTTCAGGACAAGAGTTCTAATGAAAGCAAAATTCAATCATGTGTTGCACACAATATTTTGTTCTGAGTTAGTCTGTCCCAGATTTGATGAATTTTAACTGCATGTGGTTCCACTGAAAAGGACTTAATCGCCTTCATCTATTGTACCCAAACAATAGTGTACACGTTATTGTGGGAGAGGCTAGTGCTACCAAGTCAAACAAACAGAACATGTCAGATCAAACACCTCGGTCTGCATCCATCGCAGTCAAAAAAATGTTCTCCTCGGGTATCGGGCATACTGGGATTTGCAGCTGCCGCATCGAGCAGTCCAGCAGCTGTGTTTCTTCTCTACGCTGCTTCGGGCTGAGGGGTAAGCTTGTCCAGATCCACAGAAATATCAAGGCCGTGCTTCCCCATGGAGCTGATCATTTTAGGGATGTCCTCAATCAAAGCTTCCTCCATTGCCTGGAATATGTAGAGATTTTGTTACTAGTTGAATGCACAGACCTCAACGTATTTTCGATGAAATAACTGATTTTTATGCTACAATTAGTGTGAGAACTTATAGGCTAGTGACTTGAGTCATGCTGTGGAAACAGTTCTGCCAGTCTGCCAGGAGCTACAGACTTAAGAAATTGAACTAAATCGTCTATATCATCCTCACCTTCCTATCATCTTTCTTCTGCCTTTTTATCACCTCTGTTGGCCATTCAGCAACAAGCTTTTGGAGTTCATCTTTCACGAAGGGTTTCTTCTGATCAGGGAGGTGCTGCATACAACCAAAAAATGTCATCAGGCAAATGTCTCGACAAGGATTGCATCCGTGAGAACTGAGTGCCAACTATTACGGTATCCAGATTCCCTAGAGTTGTGAAAAATATGTAGACTAAAAAATGACAATAGTAGCATGAGATCAACCTAAGATGAAGGACATTAAGAGCAAGAAGAGACATTGTCATACTACTAAAAAAACCAGTTGAATGTTCATACCTTCTGTGTGAAGGAATTCCAGTATTATAGGAATGCGAATACTCTAATAATAGGATGCAGTCAAACAAACAAGCTACAGAATGAGCTATCCAGAAAGAAAATAAGATGCTGCTGGTCGATACGAAGCACTAACCAGTATTTCAGAAACATAAATCTAATAGCAATTAGCATTGTGAAACCAACCTTGTAAAGGAGTTTAATGGTGGCAGCGGCATTTTCTGGTTTGCGTTCAAGCATAGACCCCTGCAGTGACAATTTATAATGGGTCTCCTATTAGAAAAAATTAATATAGTCAAGTTAAACACAATGGGGGTGAAACACCGCCAGTTTATGGTAGGAAAAAAAAGTTACTATGTGATAATACTCTACTATGTGATAATACTGGTCTGCTATGGTAGTACTAGGCTACTAGCTGATTTAGAAGATTGCTATGTGAAATATTAAAAAGCACAGAAGTGAACAAAAATCCAGCTCGTTAAGTTCCCAAAATAAACATTAGAAGAATCGGCATCATAGTTTGTCACTACACACAAAATAATGTCCATACTAGGAACAATTACCTTTGCACATGCAAAACCGGTTGTAAGAGTATAGTGTTTGATAGACTTCCCTCTCAGACTATTGATTTCCCAAATAGATTGAGAGTCTCCTGCAGAAGCAGAAATATATTAGAAAGCATCCTTAACAGAACAAAACCTTGTGCTAACTCCAACATCCAAATGTTTAAAGTTTAAACAGCAATAGAAAAACTGTGATTTGACTAGTAAACAAATGGAATGATTATTATGAGAGGCAACATTACAACCCAAAATAATCATAACAAATCATTAATTTTCAGTGACATCACTATCACTCCTGGATGCTATAATGAGGATAACTACCTTCGGAGCAAGACAGGCCAGTTGCACCAAGAATGGAACATATTCAGCAATCTCTAACTTGCAGTAATATCTTACCTTTTGGGCAGAGGACTAGAACGGCAATGTGCCTCTAACACAGCTAACCTTAGGCATAGGTTGGTTGTAATATAATTTATATAAGAATAAAATTGCTTACCAACTTTGGCAGCAAATTCCATCCATATGTCAAATGCAGTGCGACGCAACTTGACTCCAGCCTGAACAAATCTTGCCGCATATTTTGAGAGTAAATCCCATCTATCAGCGTTATAGCAGATACTGCATAACACAACATTTACCCATGGAATTAATACCTAAAAATGATCAGCATCTTGGCCTAAAAGAAAATTTGAAATACAAATCAAAATCATAACAAACTCTACAATACCATTTCTGAAAGATTTACGTGATTAAACATACTTCTGAAGTTCATAGTCTACTAAGATACGATTTTGTGGATTTGTTAGGCTACTAAGGCCAAAGTTGGCCAGAAATATCATGCGAAACAGAAAGAGAAGATGCAGTAAAACACCAGAATTGATTTAAGTTCTATAGAGCTATGCACATTTTCGCCTAAATCTAAAAGGGTAGAAACTTGGCATGCTACAGTATGAAAAATTTAAACTGAAAGGAATAGATGGTATATATCGGCAAAAAGTAACTGAGAACATATGCAAACATACCTAAAGACGATGTCAGCAGTGCCTGGTTGTAATGGTAAGGAATTCCTCCTAAGGACTTGCATTATCCTCTCCATTAGTTTAATATCATTGTGCTCTTTAGCATGTTGCTGTAGAAGGAGAAAATCATTACGGGTTACTTGGAAAGTGATGAAAGAGCTAGTAACACTGAATACCAGTAGATAATGGGCAGAACCAATGGTTGGTGTTATTCCATAAACATTGTGATTCCATAAAACCTTCAACCCTGCATTCATAGTACAAAAGATGAATTAAGGGTTTTCGGTTCCATCAAGGCCTGTTTGGATTAGAAGTATTTTTGTGTTTTTTGTGTGTGCTCTTGTATTTAATTCAAATTTCAATTAAATACTGCAGCAGACACAAAAAATACATTCTCTCCATACAGGGCCTTAGCCTTAACTTCTGAAGTTGTAATGGGGCATTGACACAAAGAAAATAACACAGCAAAGTTCCATAATTCCTTTTATGCACACAACCGGATGGTGGAAAAAACTTATTGTTTCAATGCACTATACGGAAGATAACTGAGAAGCACCACACATTATCATCAGACCATGTCAACTTTATCGAATGCTTCCTAGTGAATATGGTTTCAAGTTTGTGAAAAAAATAATATTAATATATTTAGTGGCATATTGTTTCTTGTTTGAATATCTATACAGCATCATTGTTTAATTGCTTTCATTAGGATTGATAAGCACATATAAATCCTACAAGGCAATCTAGAGCTAAATACTAGAAGTACATCAAACAAATATTCATGACCCAACAAAAGGCAACACTTGGCCCATAATCAGTCAAGGTAACAACTGATAAATTTTGAGACCGAACCATACCATAGTCAAGGACACCAACACGAGCACAAGCCTCAGAAACTTTCATACAGAGATGGTCGTTGAAGTTCGCATTGATGCGAAGATTTGATAGCCTCTGCATCAATAAAAGAGTAATAATTCAAGATAGCCCCTTATGATAGGAACATATAAATAGGAGTACAAAAAATACACTTGCCTGTGACTGTCTAACATCTGGAAGAAAACTAGTCACTATAAGGGGAAAGAAAAGACTAACAGAAACATTGCTACCTATAGTTAGAATCTTCATGTGGCAATCAAGAATTCAGGACAGTCAACTTACATCATGATCCAAGAGCATATAACCATGCTCATATGCATATTCAAAATCATCGGAGAAATTTTTCAATATGTTAACATACATCGGAAGCTCAATATTAACCCGGGCACCCGGCTGAGTGAGCATCGGTCTCATAGAAATAAAGATCCCAAAAATCAACACTAGATAGTTTCTCGTACTCATCCCAAACAGGGTGATGATACCAACAAATGAGCATCTGTTGTGATACAAATACATGACACGCAGTATACTAAACTGGTTTTCCAAGTGGTACACATAAGATACAACAAATACACAGAGCATGCAAGGGTGGCACAAGGAAACATTCTCAATTTACAAGAAAAACAGATTGGACTTACAAATATTCTTAGCTTCTGCAAAATCTGAAAAAGAAGTTTGATGTCCTCCTCACTAGAGCAACTACTGATCATTGACCATAACCAGGCATTTGGAGGCATAGTCTGGGCCTCAACGGATTTCAGCATTTTTTGGTACAGCTCCTCTGCAGATTCTGTGACCAACATTCACATGCGCAAATGAAACATTATATTAAGAAAAAAATACCAAAGTGAATAGCTTAGGGATTTTTCAATGATTAAATACGACCAGATAGAAATATATGTCACATTACATTATTATCAGACTGTTCAAACAAAAACTGATTTCAACAAAATTTATTCACTTGTATAATTGTGATCTGTTAATTTTGATTTCATGACAGGTTAAGGTCTAAAGGGTACTATTAAAACAATGCATGAGAATTTGTTATGAATCACACTCAAATTGGCTTGTACCAGGACTTACAAACACATGTATTGACGTAATAGTACAAAGGGAGGTACTCGGTTATTTCCAAGAAGAAACAAACTCGGTTGCAATATTTCCAAGTAGAATCCAGATGGCTTACAGCACTTGCCCATACTGCTGTGTGTTTATTTTCATCAACGAAATAGTGAAATACTTGACATGTTGCAGTTTTAACTGATAAGGTCATGGGAGTTAAACACTAGTAATACTTAGTAAGTTCACTAATATAGCACACACTTCCTGGGATTCATGGAAGAGAATGAGCAAAAAAAAAGTGAAGGGCAGAGCATAGTATTCAAAAGTAACCTTTAGGGTGGTCGATGTCGCTTGATTCTGTTGAGAAATGAGCTCTTGCCATGTGACAGCACACTGATTTCTTGCTCTGCCAATGAGAAGTTGCAGTTTGCAATAGCAAAGTACCTAATTTATCAAAATAAATGTAGTCAGTTCAGCTGATTTGCAAGTAGATTGCACTACCTAATTATCTTTCTCAGAGAAAATGTGATACTAGTACATTAATAGGAGGAATAATGCTTGATAAGGATCACAAGCAACATAACAATAAACGAAAAATACCATAATGAGTATTCATTTAGCTTCTATGCGAACTAAATGGCAACACAAGCACGTGTATACTTAGAAATATAGAGTATGGCGATACATTACTAACTACTGGAGTAAGTCAAGCAAGGCAATGCACCACAAAAACCAAGAAAGCTGTCACACAGGATACAGATATCTAAACCATATACGAAAAATCAAATCCCTAAGTCCCAGCTAATTGATCACCAGTAAGCTCAAGACACTCAGAAGAAACAGAAAATTACGGCTGTATATCAAAAACTATCACATGTCAGCCATAAATCCTAAAGCATGACGCACTCGTGAACATTTCCATCGCCCTAAACCCTTAAACCCTCATAAGGCATTCGAACCTCCTTATCCTCACACTTCACCGGCTGCCCCTAGAACATGAACGGGCTTCAACAACATGAGGCCCTCGAGACCACGAGCTCGAGATCGTACAGTTAGCATACCACCCGGCGTGCCCACCACCAGTTCGACGAGATGCCGAATCAAACTACTCGGGAAGCAGCCCGCTGCCGCCCATAAGCGGATGGATGGATTCGAGGTAAGAGAACTCACGGGGCAAGTGGGACGAGAAGCTCCTGGCATGATGCGGAGAGGACGGCGAGGCGGGGAAGCCATTATCGAGATGGGGCAGGAGGACTAGCTCGACGCCTGCCGCGCACCCGCGGTGGGAGGCGGTGAGCGCTCCCTGGATCCCGGAGGCCGCCGGTGATGCAAGGAGGCGGCGCGCGCGCGCTGCGGCGGCCTGCATGTCTCGTCCTTCTCCGTGCGGCGGCCGGAGGAGAGGAGCAGAGGGAGAGTTCGGGAAGGGGGAGGGAGGCGGCCTGAGCTGGGCTGTGAGTCTGATCAACTCGTCTGGGCTTAATGGGCCCAAAGCGGAACATTCACAGCGTCACTGCGCTACTGCTCTTTGCCTCAATCTGGACCATAGAAAAATCTGATCGAACGGTTTCACCCCGAACGCATGCGTGGCAAGCAAATGGATCAATTAAACTCACTCTGACCCATATTAATTGACTGTCAAAATTTGAACATATATACTAAATAGTGTCTAGATTTATCTAAATCTAGATAAATATAAGACAATTAATATGAATCGAAGTGTCGTTATTTTCCGTCATTTGTTAAAACACACCGTCCGACTGTATTTTTGCCAACTACCATTATAATTTTACGGCACATTTGCCAGAACACACCGTACGGCCAAAAAAGTAAAATTTGGCACATTTTCTTCAAATTCGGCAATAACATGGTCACGGAAAAAAGTGCCAAAACATTCTAGTTTTTGACACGTGGTGTGTTCTGGCAAATGAAAAATTTTAATGGTATCTAACAAAGACATAATTGGACTGTGCGTTTCAGCAAATAAAAGAAAATAACAGTGTCCAATAGCAATTTTTTCCTTTATTTTGAAGCAAATACATCATCTACATAAACTCTTTATTATTATTGAAATTCGGTATATACATTCTAAAAATATGGGAAAAGGCATGCTTAGTTAGCAACTAGTTCTTAGAAAAGATGGGGAAATTCGGAGTTTCACAAAATTTATCACCCTAAAACTAGTTCTTAAAGATCATCAAAAGGCTTCGGGAATATGATGTCAAATAAAACAATTAAAACATGAAAGTTGTGAGCATTTTCCAAAACATATTGAAACGTCCAAAAAAAGTTTGAAAGGGATGTCCAAATTTGAATTTGTATAGGACCATAAAATCCATCTTACTCAACAAAAAGTAGTAAACATTGTACATGCGTACCCATACAGAAATTCCTATATAATATGTAACTTTTTGCTAAAAAAAATAAGGTAGGGTAGCCACCCTACCATACCCTAAGGGGAGCTCCACCCCTGCGAAGGGACTAGCGAGTCGCGCGAAGAAGCAACCTCCAGCGCCGGCTGGCGCACCTCGGCCCATGTGTCCCAGCCACAACCCACAACACCGGTGCACGAGTTCCCCCAATCCTCCAACGAAAGCTAAAAAATTATCCTAAAATTCCACATATATTCTCGAATTACAATTCGATTTGCACTTTGTTCCTACTTCCTTCAACGCATGTTGGATGAGAACTCCGTCGACATTGGGACAAAGCCGCTCAATGGCCTTGACCAATATCCTCAGGCCGACAATTTGGAAGAGGTAGTTGAGGAAACTTTCGATGCATCGGCAAGGATAAATCCACGAGGACCGCGAGCTACACAAAAGATAAAGACATCTCGTTGGTGAAGGCATGGGCGAGCATCATTGCCGAGGAGAACTGGGTGATGACAATGGGATCAAACTACAGTGGATTCTATGCAAAAGAGAGTGTGGAGATGAGAAGGAGGGAGATCATCCAAGAAAGAAGAGCAGCTGCAGCGAGTATTGTCATCGATGTAGCTAAAGTTGCGGCTACTACCGTTGCTGTAGTCGTCGCTGCATCTCTTGGTCACAACAGTGAGGTTCCAGCTACCGGCGAGAGTGGCGTCGGAGCTCCTTCTGCCTAGATCAGTGCCACTGATGTATTTTAAGACAATGTTGTTATTTGAACCTGTCATGTTTTATCTTCTAAATATGTCGAATCATGTTTATCTAAAGCCCCTCTGACTTACAACGCGGATTTACCCCCATCTAGGTTGGGCCCCCGACACCATCACAGTCATCGATTGATTTACGATTCGTGCAAAAGTCTACTAGTCAAAGCTTCCATTTTTTGCATTTTAGTCCTTACAAATATACCTATTCAGTCCACTTCCCACTTCCCATCAACATCAATGCGCACGACGCCTCCCTCCTCCTGATGCCTCCGCCTCTGCCTCCCCCGTCCTGACGCCTCCGCCTCCACCTCCCCCGTCCAAAAGCCGCCTACCAGATCCTCTTCCTCCCGATCGGGACTTCTCCCCTCGTCTCCTCCTCCTCCTCTCGATCTGGACCTCCTAGTCATCCCTGCCTCGCACTCCACCACGGCCAAAGAAGTGAGGTGGGAGGGTTGTTCTAACATATAGAGGTCAGAGATGATGCCTGGGGCCTTTCTAGGGAGGATTGCATTTCGCGACTTATTGTTTCATACCGCATGTAACATCATTTTCAACGTGTTGCTCTACCATCAGATCCGTGCTTTATAGTTTCACTTAGAGCATCTCTAGCCGTGCCCATAAATAACCCAGAACCGTAAAATAACCGCTATTGGTGTCCCGGAAAAATCGCGCGCCGATCAGTGCCCATAAACACCCCCGAACCAAAAAAAGTTTTACGGGACGCGCCAAATATCATCCACGGAACCGAGCATATTTGGTTTCCGCGGTCGAACCGAGCGCCAACCCTCACTCGTCTTCTTTCTTGGAGGGACGAAAATTTCCTCCACCTCTCTTCCCGCTTCCGCTTTGCTGGTACCATCGATCTACCTCCCCCGCCACTCCCCTCCCTCACCGCCACTCGGAATCGACACCATGGAGCCCGCACAGCTCCCGCCGATAGTTGTTGAGGTCCCGCACCCATAGCTAGCAGCCGTCCTCCGCCGCCCAGCCCACACGGCTCGCCGCCGTCGTGTCGGCCATCAAGAAGAGGAAGCGCGTGGCTGTGCAGGCCGTCCCGCCGGCCACCGCTCACGTGACCGGTGGTGCTCACGCCACGCCTTTCTCCGCCCGACACCTAATCCCAAGAAGGTGCCCGCCACGCGGAAGACGGCGGCGGCGGGTGACACCAAGAACCAGTCCCGCCCTGTTGCTCCGCAAAGATGCCCCACTATTGGCCGGATTGCCTCACCGAAGCCTCCGCGACATGCACACAACTCGTTCGGCCAATTGCCACCAAGGTACGAAGAGGGGTCTGCCCCGTTCTTATCATTCGAGCAATTACTCAAGGATAGCGAGGTGTGTATCACCGAGCCACCACTCGTTGCATATGATTTGAGTGAAGATGATGATGAGGTAGAGGACGGCGAAGAGGATGCATTGGAAGAGGACGGTGAAGAGGATGCATTTGAAGAGGTTGATCAAGCTGGCTATAATGAGGCGAAGAAAAAGAAGAGGAAAACAGTGAACTACACCGAGATCGAGGACACTTGCTTGTTGGCTTTGTTGTCTTTTGATGTATTACGGTTTTATTTGCAAGACCCGCCGAAAGCACCATAACTAGAACAAAGAAACCGAATATGCGAATATTCTGTTTTATGGTTCCGGTTTACGGGAACTGCTCGGCACCGCCTCCCGCGAAGCGGGGAATCGCGCACCCCAAAATCGGACGTTCACGATTTGCTATTTACGGGCTAGAGAGATGCTCTTATGCTGTATCCGTGGAGATGCTCTGGCTTCGCCCAAAGCAGCACAATTCTACAACGGACGGAGACAGGAACAAACACCCGCGTGTGTTTTAAAAAAAAGTGAGCGGAGACGAGATTCAAACCATGCGGAATCGTGCACCGTCTTCACTTCATATACGTACGTCAAAGATGTTCCGAATTATACATGGCAGATGAATCTAGTCTAGAGCTTGAATAGCTTCCTGAGGTTCATGGGCGAGATGTACTTGCTGTCTCCGTCGACTATGTACTTTGCCAGCAGCAGGTTGGCCTTCTCGCTTGGGTGGTATGGGTCCCAGAAGACGTGGTTCTCCCTGTCGTCGCACATGCTCGACTGCGGCCCGCACGGCACGATCCCGGCGTACCGCCCCCCGTTCCCGCAGCACGCGACGCTCGCCGTCTGGAACCCGTACTTCTTGTGGTTCGCGATCAGCTCCATCACCAGGTCGTACACGTTCGCCAGGCAGAACCTGCCGCCCGGGAGCCCCCCGCCGCCGCCGGCGCTGCCGCCGTTGAGCTCGATGAGGAGGTCGCGGAGCCTGGCGTTGTACTGCGCGGCGAGCGTGTTGGGCAGCTTCACGCACTCGCTTTCGCCCACGCGGTTCAGCGTCTTCTGGTACGGGATGCACCCCAGCGGCCCCACGTTCGCCACCACGAACTTCCTCGCGTCCAGCGCGTGCAGCCTCTGCTTGCATCCAATATGATTCATCGAGCATGAGCATTGAGCACGTACGCCATGATCGAGCGGATGAAATTAATTACATACCGTGAGCTGCTCGCGGAGGTGGATGATGAGGTCGTTGATGAAGCCGTCGGGGGACTCGGCGACGCGGGTGCCGGCGGAGAGGACGGGCATGAGGTAGTTGTTGAGGAAGTCGTTGGAGCCCACGGTGATGGAGAAGATGGCCTTCCTCCGGACGAACTCTTTCGCCTTGGCCTTGCCCAGCAGGTCGTCCAGCTGCCGTCTCGTGACGTTGAAGTAGTCCACCTGGACGTCCATCCCTATCCGGTTGACGAACACCCTGCCCGTCCCGTTGAGGATCCCGGCGCCGCCCGACGCGTAGTTGACGCCGTTGAGCAGGGCCCCGCCTGTGGCGTTCGGGGCCAGGAACGGCGGTGAGTAGTCCGCCTGCCCCAGCATCTCCCCGATGATGTCGGCGATGGTCCGGCCGTTGGTGAAGCGGCCGGTGGGCGTGCCGCCGGACGCCGCGAAGTCGATGCCGTTGGGGTTCATGTCGGCCTTGGAGAGCGTGGAGAGGTAGTTGTTGTTCCCGGCGTCCACCAGCGAGTCCCCGAAGATGAAGGACGCCCCGGGCGAGTCCTCGTCCACCACGGCGTCGTCCGACGCTCGTGCTACCCCGAGCACGGCCGCCGCCGCGCACAGCATCATCGCCACGACGACGGCCATCGCCGAGGAAGCCATTCTCCCCATGCGGATCGAGCGGACGTGTGGCAGCACTGACCGAACTGAACTGGGCAGGCAGGAGAAGGCTGCAGGAACTGTGGAGGGTCTCGTGTGCCGTCGGCGTGCTTGATATGGAGCTGAGTGGAGGGTTTGGTTTGACGCCGGTGGTGGCTAGTGATAGATATGGTAGTTAAGCAAACATGGCTCTCACTCCGTCGTCAGTCTCGTCGCCGACGCCGACGTATGCGCCCTGGACTCGTGGAGGCGCGACTGCTGGAGTCAGCAGGGAGGGATGGTTGATGCGCGTTGGACGACCGAAAAGCGGCGCCTTTTCTCCCCCTGCTGCCGCGGTTTGGTGGAGGTTTAGGTGGCCTGAAATAACCAAACGATCGGCGCACAAGCTCCATGGGGAAAGACGTACCTACTATCTGATCGTCGTCGCAGGTGGTTTCTGTGGGAATCGATGTTGGTGACGGATAATCCACGATTCACTAGAAAAATGTTGACGAAGATTTCGTTTTCCACAGAATTTATTGTTTTTCCGGAAGAGCCAAAAGTTTTGCCTCGACCATCAATTAATTAGGAGTACTTGCGTGATTCATCCAAATTTTGACAAATCCAAGCCATCTATTTTGGAAGGACGGAGCAAGTAAATAACAACACTCCATTTTATTATATAGTGCATCTTAAGATCCTTAACAATTTATACTAGTGTAAAAAATATACCCGTGACACAAATCGACAAGCTAGACGGGCCATTGTCGGGCCACGGCCCAAAATGTTCTTCCGGGCCCAAGGTTGTGAATAACAGCGATGGTACTCCATCTTGAGTTCTTGACGGAATCGTGCTTGGGATCATGCTTTTTTTTAGAACAATCGCCGCGCTTTCGATTAAACCGTAACAAGATCCTTTACAAGAGTACAAACAATAATATCTGGTGGGATCCTAAACCACACCTTACAAGTCTTATTATCTCACCCCTCCTATGCCAATCTATGAGCAGCTTCGTTCGCCGATATTCAAACCGATCGCACCAAGATGTCATCAAAACCGTCGTCGACTGGTGAACCATGGTGAGATCGATCCACGCCCTCCTTCTAAAGTTTTGCTGCCATTGCCGCACCACCCTCTTCCCTTGGATCTCCAGTGCCACTTGTAGTCCCCGTCTGCACGCTAGAAGTTCAGCGCCCTCTGCATCAGCTAGGTAATGGGAAAAAATGGCTAGCTCCCGCTAGAAAGCCACCATGGTAGTCTCTGGTCACTACACTGGCTCCACCTTTAGCCGTAGCAGCAGAAAATGCTCGGGATCATGCTAGTTTGCTTAGGTTTGCCCGACTGGAGTCAGCCTTTCGCAAGAGTGCTGACGTTGGTTCGTTCCTATTGGTCTATTCTATCTCGGATTTACTTCCTCCGTTTTAAAATATAGGATGTTTTAGCAGCTAATAAATCTGGACATCTTTTAGTGTGTAGATTTATTTTAAACCTCTCCAAACCTATGTATCAAAAGAGGTCGAGATACATTAGCTACAAAGCTAAAACATCTTATATTTTGAACCTATGTATCAAAAGAGGTCGAGATACATTAGCTACAAAGCTAAACCATCTTTTATTTTGAAAAAGGGGGAGTATTGCTCATGTTCATCAGCCTGAGCAGGTTTACTTCTACTCTATCACGTACATCGTTCTATGCATTGGTGGCACGGGCCGCCAGCCCTTGATGCATTTTTTTCTCGCAATCCCAAGGATCGAATTTCATTATCATAGGATAACGAAATACAAACCGTGAAACATTGGTTTGTCATGTGTTTCTTCCACTGAGTTACAAGCTCGGCCTGCTGGGCCAAATCTATCGATGTCAGATCAAATTATATTAGTCATGTTTAAAGAGTAATAAAATATACTGTAAAAGTTGTCCTAATTAAGCAAGTAGTTTGACAAAAAAATATGTAAAAAAGAGTTACAAATATCCTACTCTCCTGGTATTAACTCTCTCAATCGTTTGGCGTCCCCAAGCGCCCATAAGCGAGCTTCTCTTTTAATTTTGTCTAGAAGAACAGATGGGGTGCTTTTTATGGAAGACGTGTGCGTTGTGTTCGTTCCAAATTTTCCATGAAGTGAGCACGACGAGCGACGCAACGACTTTTCGGGTTGGAGTTGATGCATCCATCATCTTGAGCCACCAACTCTCAATGGGAAATGTCCGACTATTCGTGAACATCAAGGGCATGGAGGCATATCCAATCTTTTAGGAAACCCCATAGGCGGCGATGTAGCAGAAATTGGCAAGAAGATGAGTGATTGTTTCTAGAGCTCTGTTACATGGGGGACAAAGGACACAATTTGACCATCCTTGCTTTAACAACCGGTCACCAAAACCTACTTTGAATTGCAAGCCACGCGAAGAATTTTATTTTTGGTGGTGCCTAAACATTCCAAAACCAATCTATTCATGTTGGTGGAATTAACTCCAAGAAATTGAACCTTGTATGCCGAGGCATACTCCCCACTGGAGGTAAACTTCCAAAAAATAGTATCCTCCACTTCACTCACTAGTTGGACGTTTGTGAGATGCATCCAAAGCCATATAAATCTCTAAACGGTACAACTTCGGTGACAATTACTCACTCGGTTTCTGAAAAGAAGACATCTAAATTTTCTCTCTGGTCAAATTCTGTAAATTTTGACCAAGTCTAATACCGAAGAATAGTTGCTACGAAGAGCGACCAGACTTGTGTTACCCCCTATAAACTCTCCCGTGTAATTCCCTGCAAGTTTCTCTTGAAACTATGTTTCGATGAAATTTTAAGGCAGGTGTGTCCACTCCCATTTCATTAAAAAAGGTTCTGACTAATTTTTAGTCCATCAAGAATTAGCTTAACTAGTCAAATGATGTCATGCACAATTTGTATTACATGTATAAATTTTTATTACAAGAATATTGTTTGTACCCTACGTGTGAATCGTTTTCTCTCCGTCACAACTCACCTGGAACTTAAAAATCTTAGTTGCAATTTTACTTGCAACCAAAAAAAAATCATATTCGCAACCTCGCTTGCAAAGGAAGTTATGGAACATTTTAACTTGTAACCCACTTGCAACTGAATCTTTTTCGATTGTAACACTATTTGCAACAGAAAAATCTCATTTTCAACCCAACTCACAACTTATAACATGCACGAAGCGCAATACAAATCTAGTGGTTATGGAGTTAACTGAGCTCTAACTTAATTCTTAGTTCATCTAGAATTAGCAAAACCGAAGAAAAAGGTGACGCAGACCAAGCAAGATGGAGCCCTTCTCGTAAGAAAATATGGTGTTGAACAAAGATAGATCTGAGGTTAAAGGAGCCTATGTTTCATGTGGTTGAAAGTCCACGGATAGATATCTAGGTGCACTGTCTCGATGAGAAAAATTGAGTCCGTGATGTTTGGTTTAAGAGGTTTGAGGAGGAAAAATGAAAACTAGTCGTCACTGGTATTACATCTGTGTCGTGGGGTATTTGGAAGGCACACAATCTTGCATGTTTTCAACGGAGAAATGGACTGTTGAAAGTCCATCCAGGTGATTTGTCGCATCTGTTACGTACTGGATAACAGGTGAAACAAACTGTTTTAAAATATAAGATGTTTTAGTTTTGTAAAACAAATGTATCTAGACTACTTTTAGTATATAGGTTTACTTGAAACCTGAGTAAACCTACACACTAAAAATAGTCTATATACATTTTCTTTATAAATCTAAAACATCTTATATTTTTGAAACGGAAGAAGTACATGCCTATAGAAAAAAAAACATGCAAAGCTGCTAGAACCTGCCCGCATCTGAAGTTTCCCTACCAACGCTGGACCATAAATGGCTGACTAGCTAGGCGTGAATCTAGTTCTTCTTGTAGGATGGGGCAAGCAAAGAAACGACTCATTAAGATGAATGAGCGGATGGTTTTATAGGAAGTTCACTCCCCCTCCCCTCCCCTCCCACCCCTCCCTCCGTTGAGAGTCGTTAAAGCGGCGCCGGGCAGATCCCGAGCTGCTCGCGGCGGCGTTGCCGGCCGGCGAGGGCGAAGGAGATGCGCCGGATTAGGTTTAGGTAGTAGTGGTAGGCTGTTTTCCCCCGTCGTGGGTGAGTGTGGGAGTAGAGCACCAGCCTCGCCGCCGGCTTGGTTATGCGTCGATGTTTTTCCCGCCGCCGACTCCTCCGTGGCGGGGAGGCGTGGACGGTGATTTGGGCGCGGAGATCTCCGGCAATAAGGCCCTGGCTGTGGAGCTTTACCGCGCTTTGGCGTTTGGACGCGATGCTAGGCGGGTGCCATGGGATCTCATCAATCTGCTTCCGAGGTGGAAGATGGAGGAGGTGGTGATCTTTGCGAGCTTCTTCAATAAGCGTCTGGTCCTCATCCTGGACGGAGCCTCTCTTCTCATCTTGTCCCTGGCCGGCCGTGGCGGCGAGGACGAGTGAGCGTCAAGCTTCGCTCGGGACGAGGATGGGGAGGCCTGCGGCGGCGGGCCTCGATTCTGCAGATCTCGAGCTCTCCAAGCGGCACCAGTGGGCAACCGCTATCCATGGCCATAGGTCTGGCTGTATCTTCCTCCACAGAGAGGATCTCCTCCATCGTCGTCCTGGCATTCTTCGCCTCTGCAGGCCCATGTGGTCTTGTCCCCGGTGCAGGCAGAGGTGGCCAGGTGCGGCGGCGCTTCGTCGGCGGTCAAGGGCTTGATTGCTTTCAGGCAATCGTTTGTAGGGTGCTTAGTGGAAGTCTTCAAAGGCCATGTGTAATTTTTCTCTTCTTTAGGGCCTTATCCGCAAATTGTACCCACCGCTATTGACTTAATGCAGAATCTGGGACCTTCCGGTCCCTTCCCAGTTCAAAAAAAAAAGATGAATGAGCGGATGTGATCCACAAGCAAGCATGATAATTCAGCTCCAAAGATTTCTATCTTC
The DNA here is from genome assembly GCA_030063025.1 of Avena longiglumis. Lineage (NCBI taxonomy): Eukaryota > Viridiplantae > Streptophyta > Magnoliopsida > Poales > Poaceae > Avena > Avena longiglumis. The sequence goes on along the minus strand of CP125976.1, from coordinate 98,165,544 downwards.
TCGGAACCGCCTGCACTACTGGCATATACCTTACGACTCATAAGGTGATACTCAACACACGGCTTATCCATAACAAAGATGCACACACCCAAAAAAAATACTAATCCATATTCAACTTTTTTTTTGGAACGGAGGCAAAAGATTTGCCACGATCTATTAATTAAGAAGAAGAGAATTATCCAGTTAATTAGCGGAAAACTGGACAAAAACCGTTACAACCAACACCAACCCACAACAAAACAACATCTAGTTAACACAATCTCAAAAACCAACATCCACACACAACCTACTACAACCGCAAACGAACAACATGTGAAGCACAACGCTGCAAAAGGCCCACCTAACGAATGATCCAAAAGAAACTTGAACTAATAATCATCAGTTGAAGCTTTCCTCGCTACACCCCTCTTTCTTCTTCCGCCTCTCAGAGAAACCTTTTTAAGTGACTTCTCCACCTTTCTGATTAAATCATTCGAAAAGCCTTTCCAGCTAGGACACAGTCAATATCCTTGCCATAACCTGGACTCGCCGCCTCCAAACTGGCAAGCAACCCGCAAAGCTCTCTAGCAAAAAGAGCATCGAAGCTATGCGCCAACACTCTACTGCCCACAGAGGCGGGCAACGGCAGTGTCGAGGGCGTCGTGGCCACTAGGGGTGGGCGTTCCACCAAACCGAACGGTTCGGTGCCTCGGTCATATGACTATTTCGGTTACCAGAATCTGAGGACCGATCGGTGTGTAATATTTAACAGAACCGAGACTTCGGTGCTCAGATTTTTCGGTTATGTCATCGGTTTGTACCGAACAGACCGAAGTGGGCATCTAGGGGACTGCCGCGCTGGGCTGGGAAGCTGCCACGATGGGCTATCCTGCTGGGAAACTGACACATCCTGAGTGTTTGTCTGGGCTAACAAACATGCGTGAGAGACACGGGTTCCACTCAATAAAAAATTGAAAAAGATATGCCCAAATAGAAATCGGTGACATCCAGCATATACATACCACGTATATATTATGACAAGCGAATAGCTATACAGATTCGGTGCTCGGTCCGTTCGGTGGACCGAAGGCCACGACCGAAATTACCGAAAGAAATTCAGTTAGTTAGAAACGCTAACCGAGATTAGTATCGATAATTCCGGTGTCAGTTTTTTGGGCTTCGGTTCAAGTTAATACGGTTCGGTAAATCGGTTCTCGGTTAAAATGCCCACCCCTAGTGGCCACCGCCATGGCCTCAATAAAGGCCATATCAATAGGTTGTGGCGATGGGCCACGAGGAGAGATACAGCTGTAGAGTTGTTCTTCCTCAACCACAGACGACTTCTGCTCAGGCGGGTCAAACGCAACCGAATCCTGTGCTTTGGTGACGAGGTTTGATCTCATCAATGCCCATTGTTATGGACTTGAGTTTTGGAGAAGATGGGGATGCTGGAGATCGTGACACGGTTAGCAAACAAGCAACACAGGGACACAAGGTTTACCCAGGTTCAGGCCCCCGGAGGAAAAACCTTATCCTGCTTGTCTGCTCTTGATTACGGCGGAACTAAAGGTTACAGGGGTGCGCAGATGCAATCTGGCGTGGAGGTGTGTATACGAAAGTATGAGTCGACAGATCTAGGCTGTGCCCTCCTGGCCTTTATATAGACTTAGGCAGGTCCCGGGCATAGTCCTAGTCGGTTACAGGTTCTAGGGTTTTACCCCTTTGAAATTCCTATATACTCTAGTCTTGTTCTCCAAGGATTCGAAGGCGTCATGGGACTGGGACACCCGAAGGTCTTCATGGGCCGGCGTACATCTGTCGTGGGCCTTCCTTGGGCTGGACCAGATATGCTGAGATCACGTACCCGTAGGGTATAACCATGTCAGTAGACCCCGAGTGATCAGTCGAATCGCAGATTCGGCTGAGGACTCTTTAATTCTTCGGGTGCAACTATGTATTAACAGTATGTGCGTAGGGATTGTTGATGCGTGTGCCTGACTCACCCGACAGATCAAGGTCAGTTAACTGTCTTAGGACAAAACAACACGATCTTCCTCAGGTTCGAGTCCCCCAACTCGAACCGGAACATATGTCGTAATTCGACCCAGGCCGTGGAGGACTTACAGGAGTGGAATTCCAGTAAATTTAATTGATGTACCCAACGCGTCCATTGAGTTTTTTCATCGCACCTGTTAGCACGGGTTTTTACTAGCAGAGCGCAGTCGTGTGCGTTGCCAGGCCATCAGACGATATCTGTAGGTCTTATCTTTGTGTCGCAGACACAACATCCGAATTTCTGTCACCGCGGAGGTGTTTCGGGTGGCCAAGGAGATCATTGCTCACTTAGCATTTTGTTGGGGCAGAGTTGCCGAAAAGTTTTTTGTATGCTAGTCCAAAAGATCGCAGTCGAAGATTTCATAGGGTGCACGACCAGCGCTCCCTATGGGAGTAGTCCCCGAGTGTCTGTTCGAGTCGTAGACTCGAGCGGAGACTTTAGTTCAAACATTGTTCAGTTGTTAAGTCCGTAGGACTCAAATTTTTTTTTCCGGATGATTAAATCCATCCTCCCTATGGGAGTAGCCCTCGAGTCCGTAGTGGAGTTGTAGACCCGACGTAGGACTCAAAGAAATAGTTCGTTGTTATTCATCTTTCGGGTGCGCGGCCAGCGCTTCTAATAGGAGTAGCCCCCGAGTATTTAGTCGAATCGTAGATTCGAGTGAGTACTCTTAGCTTTGAAGCCGAAGGAATTGTAGTTGTTGGTATAGCTTTTGATGACATCAGTGCTGACGATCAAATGACCTCAAGCGTCTGCTGCGCCAGAGATGACTTGACTGGACGAACATGGGTTCCACTTGCTGACCTTGAATTGACCGGTCACGCGCGGTGTGGAGATAATTATGGCGCCTCCTCGATTTCTGCGCGTAGTGGACGGCATGGTAACGACAGTTCGTTGTGATGCTGACACGTGTATGGACAGATCTCCCGTTGGCGTTAGGTCTTCTTGATGAACGGTTGTCGTGCATCGTCTTCGCCGTTATAATCATTGGAGAAAGCTGCAGTTTGTTTTCACCGCATCTACTCTTGTTTTCACTGCCTTCTTGCGCTTTTAGCGATTCTTGCTGCAAGCTGGAATATCCTTCCACATTTCCATCTTCCCTTCTGCGCTCTCACCGCCGACGCCGTCGTAGCGCGATGGGGAAACCAAAGAAGTCATCATCTGCGGTTGGTACCAGCGCCGCCGGAGGAAAGAAAGGCGCCACCGCTACCCGTGTCACCGACGGTAGCTGGCGGCGTTCAGAAACGCGGGAGAGTGATCTCCGCAAGCTTCACGAGCGGGGCTTGATCCCGCAGGATAGGGAGGCCGTCAGACTCCCCGACAACGAGGTAATCTCCCGTCCCCCCGCTGGGTATCGGGTTATGTTTCTCGCCTTTGTTATGCGTGGGTTTTCCTTTCCAGTCCACAACTTCCTCTGTGGGCTGCTCTTTCTCTATGGCATCCAGCTGCATCATCTTTCGCTCCATTCTCTTCTTCATATTGCTTGTTTCATCACTTTCTGCGAGTGCTGGCTCGGTATTGAGCAGCACTTTGGCCTCTTCCGGAAACTCTATTCCGTGAAGAGGCAATCCGGTTCGGATGGTGTGTATCCCATTGGGGGTTGCATCATCTCCCTCAGTCCCAATCTGCTTTTCTTTTCCTTTTCCATGTCCGAATCTGTCCAATACTGGCGGAGGCGATGGTTTTATATCCGCGACTCCGTAGTGCCTGGGCAAGATTTTGGTCCTGTTCATTTTGACCGCTCCCAAAAGATTGAGCCGAAAAGGTCTTGGAAAAACAAGGTCTTGGATGGCGAGGAGGCGGAGATAGAGGCCCTTTACCGTCGGGTGGAGGATCTCCAGTTGATTCCGGAGAAGGAAGTGAACGGCGTGGATATCATCCGCATGTTTCTCGAGCGTCGGGTGCAGCCTCTCCAGGCTAGGGCGCACCCGATGTTTCTTTATTCTGGGTGTCGTGATCCGACGAGGGTTTCGGCTGAGAAAATATCCGAGGGGGATCTTGACAGGACCCTTCGCTCGCTGCTGAAGTTCAAGGCCGGAGAGAAAATCCCGGGGAAGTGCTGACTCCGCCGTTTTCTTCGATGTTGGCTGTTCCACAGGTGTAGATTCGTGCGCGTAGCGCTTTTTGTCGACTGCACATTTATTTTCCTTTGTTTGCTTACAAAGTCCCTTCTTGTTTGCAGAGCTTCAAGGTGCCGGGCATGGTGCCTCCATAGCCCGAATTATTTCTGGATGCGCCGGATAATGACGTGGTGGATTCCGTGTCCGAACTGCCTTCGGCGCGATCTCCGGCGGATGATGCCGACGAGTCGAGCGAGGATCATACGCGCAAACGATCACGAAGCTCTAGTGAGTCTTCGGATGCTTCGACTCCTCCGACTCCCAGAAACCCTCTGTGCCTTGAGCGTCACAGTGACGGGCATGGAGGCTCTTCCTCTCCCATTCCTGCCATTCCTATGCGGGCTGTAGCGCCGCACCCGCCAGCAAAGCGGAAGAAGGAAGAAAAGAAGGGAGAGAAGAAGGAAAAGAAGAAGGGGGAGAAAAGAGCCCGAAAGACTCCTCCCGTATTTGACCTGAGTTCGCTAGACTCGTAAGTTTCCTTTATTCTCATTGTCTTCATTGTTGACTTTTGTGCTTGTGCTAAATATTTCGTGTGCAGGCACTCCTCCCATGACTCCTCCAGCGATGGTGCTCGGGAGATGATGGGAGAGTTGAAGGTTGCGTCTCCTCCTCCTCAGATGGTGGTCACCTCTAAGGGTGCTGCGCCGGTCCCTTCGCCGCAGGGTGATCAGGTGGTTGCGCCTCGCCAGCGGCCTTCGGGTCGTCGAGCATGTAAGTATTCTGTTTCGCCACGGGAGCCCCAGCGTTGAATTTTTTTCTTGTCTTATTCTTTCTTCTGGGAGCCCCAGCGTTTCGTTAATTTTTCTTTTGTTCCTTCGGTGGGCGAGCCCCAGTCCTTGTCCATCGTAGTTCTTCTTTCTGCAGCCTTTTGTGCAGGATGCCAAGCGACTGGTGCAGGAGCACCTGGTGCTGGAGGCCAACCTCCAACAGCTGCAAGGTACCTATTTGTTTTGGTATCTCTTTCTTTTTGCAATGTTGTCTTGCTTTCTGACGCTTGTATGTTTTGAATGCAGAGGAGCATAATACTTCCCTCCGTGAGCTTGATGCTCTCAAAAAGAGCCTTGGTCTCGCGGAGAAGAAAGTCATGACGTCTGGCGAAGAGCGCCTTGAGTGGAGCTAGCCAAGGCAGCCAAGGCTAAGGAGCTCGCAGCAGAGGCTACAGAGCGAGGGCAGCTTGCCATGGCTGCATCGCGTGAAAGAGAGGTGGCGGGCAAGCTCATGGCTGCTGCCAAGGCTATTTTGGGTAAGTACATTATTTTGCTTCTTTCTTGCCGTTTTCGGGTGTGTTACTTTCTTCATTCCGTCTCTTTTTTGTCTTAGATGCCGCAGGCATTGAGTTTGACCGTGGCACTCTGGAGCACGGGAGTGCTCTATATGATGCTACTGCAGCGGTCGAAGATCGCTGCAGCACCGTCGTCAGCTCCCTTGCCAAGGCGAAGGAGGTCCTTGGACGCTTCTATAGGGAGCTTGTCCCCAAGGGCGCGGCCCTTGATGATGTTGACGCCCTGGCGGAGGCGTTGTCAGCCGAAGTGCCTGCAGCGTATAAGCGCAAACAGAAAGGGATCGACGCGTCCGTCGGGCTTGCGATGGCCTTGGCGGCTGGAGCGGAGCTGGATCTTCCCCAGATTTGCTCCCGGATGCTGACGACCGCGGATGGATCCGAGGTAGCTTTTGCTGCCTATTCTGCTCAATGCAAGTGATATGGGCCAAAGCTCATTGATCTGCTGTCTGAGTATGCGCTGCGGCAACAGGGGGAGGCCAAGGCGAGGCAATCCGGCTCCGAGGCGACTCAGGGTGCCGCTTCTTAGGCGTTGTAGATGTAGGATAGTTTGTAGTCTGCTTTTGCTGTAAATATTTTGAGGAACGCAATCATTGTGCCACGTAGTGGCCTTTATATGCTTAATGAATTTTTCTGAGTTGTGCTCTACCACTGTCTGAATGTTTGTGTCCTTTGCTTTTCTGCTGTTCTAGGTTCCTTCGGGTGCTGACCCCGTTGACACCTCGCCTGCAGCGCAGTTGCGTCCATCTTTGGATGATTCCTCGCAACTCGCTTTTCTTCGGGACCGTGTTCGTAGTCTGGAGAGGGAGTTGCTTGGGTTGCATGGTCACGCCGATGTTTGGAAGTCCAAGGCGGATCGCGGTGCAGCTAGAGAGGAGTAGTTGATGGTGGAACTGCTTCGGCTGTCCGAGCAGCTTTAATGTAAGTTGTTCTTTGTTTCGAGCTGCAGCTCAGTTCTTCGAATGAGCCTGCTGGCCTTGCCTCTTATTTTGTGCAATTTTCGCAGGTGCTAACCTTGCTCCGAGGGAAGAGAAGGAGTGTGTCGCTGTTTGGGTCAATTGTTTGACTCAACAGGACATGGAGGCTGGCGGCTTCTTCTGGATGGATCGTGACCGCGCCATGGCTCTGGCGACGGTGCAGGATCGTGTGCACCAGGTTTCGCAGGTGCTTCGTCAGGTGCAGATGTCGCTTGCCTCGGTGTTGCATGTCATGTTTCCATTGGATGCTGTGCCAACAAGCCTTGCGGATCTTCTGTCAAAGTTTCGGAGCGTGAGCAATGTCAAGGAGTTGGTGCGGCAACAGCTCGTCGCGGGCGTGAAGGCTGCTTTGTCCCTTGTGAGGCTGCACCGGCCTGATGTAGATTTGTCTGTTGTAGCAGCTGGGCCACCTCCTCGGCCGGATGGCGGTGAGTGGGATATGCGTCCGCATTATGCGGCTGTAAGGCAGTATGCCGAACAGGTAGTAGATTTGTTTGAGCAACATGCTCAAGTTATTCTTCAGAATAGATAGTACCTGTAGAAGAGATAGATGTAAAATTTGTATATTCCGACTGGGCGTGTTGTGCCCTTTGTTATAAAGGTTTGTTTGTTGTGAGCACGTAGTGCTTTGTTCGAGTACGTGTCCTTTTCGTTTGCCTGACGTTTGTCAGCTACTCAGGGTGTAAACGTGTGATTCTCAGTTGATGAAATCGTGAGGTAGGGGGAGCCCCCGAGTGCGTTTGTAGCATAAAGTTAAGTTGCAAATAACGAAACGAAGTTTTGGGGCGAGACACTTAGCTTTATTTATATCGTTATGGAGGAAGTACATTGTTTCGGCTGAATAGCCTTGGCTGAAAAACCTTATTGAAAGTAAAGGGGTAGGTAACTATGGGTAGAATCGCCGCAAATGTGCGATGTTCCAGGGTTGGAGTATGCGACTCCAGACTCCACGTGCTTGAGGCGATAGGCGCCACCTGGGATGACTTCGGTGATAATGTAGGGTCCTTCCCATGGCGACTCGAATTTCTTCGGTCGCTCTTGCTTGAGTCGCAAGACGAGGTCTCCTTCGACGAAGGACCTTGGGCATAGCCGGGCGTGGTAGTTGCGGAGACTCACGGTACACCGAAACAAGCTTCGCTACGCTCTTGCTTCGTCGAGTGTGTCGACGGCATCTTCGAGTGTAGCCGGATTCGGTCATTGTAAGCGATGACCGGGGGCCGGTGGCGATTTGCCGGTAGCACGGCTCCGTGCACCATGAAGAACGGCGTGTAGCCGTGGAGCTGTTTGGTGTAGTCCGTAAGCTCCATAGGACGGATGGTAGCTCTTCGCCCGTGCTCCAGCTTCGCTCGAGTGGACTCATGAGGCGCTTCTTGATGCCGGCCGATTAGGCCGTTGGCCTTTTCCACTTGCCCGCTCGCTTGCGGGTGTGCCACCGAGGCGACGTGATGTTGATCCCGAGGCCTTCGCAGGTCCCGGAATTCCTTGAGATAAAGTTCGATCCATTGTCGGTGATGATGTGCGGCGTACGCCAACCGTAGACAATGGATTCGAAGAACTTGACGGCAGTCTTGCCCTTTTGGTTGGTGACCGGCATGGCCTTGACCCACTTGGTGAATTTGTCGACTGCGACCAGGAGGTAAACGTGCCCCCCTTTCGAGGACTTCGGCAGTTTGCCGATCATATCGAGGCCCCATTGAGCAAAGGGCTAGGCTATAGGTATGGGTCTGAGCTCTGACCCGGGTGCGTGCGGTTTGTCGGCGAACCGTTGGCACCCGTTGCATCTTCGGACGATGTCTTTTGTGTCGCTCATGGCCGTTTGCCAGTAGAATCCGGCTCGTAGAGCTTTGGCGACAAGGGAGCGGCTGTCGGCGTGATGGCCGCAGATGCCCTCGTGGATGTCTTGGAGGATGGATTTCCCGTCACCGATGGTGACGCACCTTTGTAGTACACCCGTAATACTGCGCTTGTACAGCTCACCATTGATGATGGTGAAGGCTTTTGACCGACGAGATATGCGTCGGGCATCTGTCAGGCAGTTCTCCGTGTATGAGGAACTGGAGGTATGGTCGCGTCCAAGTTTCTTCGACTGCCATGACCTGCATCAGGTTAACCATAGCGACCTTTATATCCAGTTTCTCGGGTCCTTCCTGTCCTTCGGGCAGCATAGCCCCCGAGTGTTCTGCTTCCTCGGGTGATCCCTTGGGGAATTTTCGCTTGATGGATGGCACGCAGATCTGTTCGAGAAACACACCCGATGGCACCTTGGCGCAAGTGGAGCCGATGTTGGCGAGTCTGTCGGCTTCCTCGTTGCTTTCTCTTCCGACGTGCCGAAGCTCGCAGCCATCGAATTCTCCTTCGAGTGCATTGTAGAGCACGCGACGCGATCATGTTTTCGGCAGTGTCGCCATTCGCTCATCGCCGGACTACGAGGTTGGAGTCACCAGATGACCAGCGCTGCGCCGCAGATCTTTGCCATTCTCATGCCGTGGATGAGGGCTTCAGATTCGCCTCATTGTTGGAGGCTCGGAAATTCATCCGAGGACGATTCATCTGGTCGCCTGGAGGTCAAGATGACCCGGATCCTGCTCCAGCTTCGTGCTTGGAGCCGTCGAAGTGCATGGTCCATGACTGCGACATGTCTGGGGTGTCTGGCAGCTGTAGCTCCATCCAATGTACGAGGAAGTCCGAGAGGACTTGAGATTTGATTGAGTCGCTTCGTAGATGATGTCCAGGTGACATCTCGATGCCCCATAGGGCCACGGCCGTCCGGGTTATTCGTGATGCTGTTGTGGGTGCCTCGTTGACGACCATCACCGGTGCTCCTGGAAGTAATGGCTCACCCGTCGAGCCATCATGAACACGCCGTAGGCGAAGCTTCAGTAGTGAGGGTACCTCTTTTGTTGGTGTCGATTACCGAGGTAGTAGATTGGGCTGGACCCGTGGGTCTTGCCTTCTTCGGTCGTTCGACCACTAGCACGGTCTTGACCACTGGTGTGTGGCTGCTATGTACAAGAGAGGCTCGCGCCTTTTGGCGTGACCAAGACAAAGAGGTGGAGAGGAGCCGCTGAGGCTTTCAATGCATCGGTGGCTTCGGTGTCCACTGAATTTATCCGCCTTGCATAGCTGGTAGAATGGCAAGGCCTTCGCCCATGCGGTGATGAATCGCTCAATGCCGCTATTCGCCTTGAGCCGGACACCCTTGATGTTTTTCGCTTCTCCATCGCCATGATGGATCTGATTTTCTTCGGTTCGCCTCGATCCTCGAGAGATGAAGTACCTAAGCGGTGACCATGGGACGCAAGGCGCACTTTTCGGGGTTGAGTTTAATCCTGTAGCGATCGAGGTTGTCGAACGTCTCGCGGAGATCGTCGATAAGTGTCCTTGCCTCCCTGGTTTTTATGACTATGTCGTCGACATAGACTTGAACGTTGCGACCGATCTGGTCCTTGAGGCATGCCTGCATGCATCGCTGGTACGTGGCACCTACGTTCTTTAGCCCGAAGGGCATTGTGTTGTAGCAGAACACTCCGAACGGTGTGATGAACGCCGTTTTCTCCTGATCTTCGACCTTGAGTCGAATCTGGTTGTAGCCGGAGTAGGCATCGAGGAAGGAGAGTTTTTCGCAGCCTGCAGTCGAATCGATGATCTGATCGATCCGAAGGAGAGGGAAGTGGTCCTTTGGGCAATGCTTGTTTAGCGACGTGAAATCCACGCACATCCGTAGGATGTCCATTTCCTTCTTTGGGACCATCACTGTATTTGCAAGCCACTCGCTTTCTTTGATTTCCCTGATGAAGTCTGAAGCGAGTAGTCTGTTGATTTCTTTGCCGATAGCTTCGGCTCGTGGCTTGGACAGTCTTCGGATGGACTGTTTGGCGGGCTTGGTGTCTGGAAAGACATTGAGTGCGTGCTCGAAGAATTCCCTGGGAACTCCTGGCATGTCCGCAGGACACCAGGCAAAGATTTCCCAGCACTCACGGAGGAATTCGACGAGCGCGCCTTCCTATGCGGGGCTTAGGTCGTTGGCGATCAGCGCCGTCTTGGAGGCATCTGTCGGATGGACTTGCACCTTATTTTTGTTGACGGTGGAGTCGAAAGACATGTCAAGTGCGTTTTGTCGTGCGACTGGGGGTGCCCCATTATCTGTCACCTCGTGGAGCCTTAGGAGCTCCTCCTGCATGCCGAATGATTGGGAGATTCTGTTGAAATCCCTGTCGCATTGGTCCGATCGGGTGAAGCTCCCGTGAACTGTGATGACGCCCTTCGGTCCTGGCATCTTGAGTAGCAGGTATGCATAGTGTGGGACAGCCAGGAACCTTGCGAAGGCTACACGCCCGAGGATGGCGTGGTACTGTGATGGCCAGTCCACCACTTCGAATTCGAGACGTTCCAGTCGGAAGTTGTCCGGCTTGCCGAAGATGACGTCGAGCCATATTTTGCCCCAGGGGGAATATGCCCTTCCCTGGAACATTGTGTCTGACTGTTCCAGGCTGCAGTGCGGGATCCGCATTGCTGCCTGCCAGAGTGCTTGCAAACATCAGGTTGATGCCGCTGCCGCCGTCCATGAAGACGCGACTCATCTCGAAACCTCCAATCTGCGCCTCCAGACTGTGGCAGCATGACGGGCGAGGATCCGCAAGGTGATCCGAGCGAGTGAACGTGATGCAGACTCGATCCGCCGAGGTACTCGGGGATGGCGGGAGTTGCCACGCCGGGTTGATCTGTCGGGTGATTTTCTTCGCACCCTATTCGTAGGGCGCCTTCCGATCATCGCTCCTTTCGGGGATACCCGTTCCATCGTTGTTCGCTTTGGTGCGACCGTTGGTTCGGGCCTCCCATACAGTGGCGGTGGAGGAGCTCCATGCGCTATCTCACCGCGGGTGCGTTTCGACGCAGGATTGGAGCTTGATGCCTCATATGCACCATGCTTTCGCTGAGCTTCTGGAACTCGCGGCAATCCTTGAGCATGTGGCTCGCCTTCTTTTTGCCATCCTGCTTGTCGATGTAGAATTGGATGTTGCATGGACCCGAAAGCTTTTCGTATGCTGAGGGTCCGTTATCGCGGTCGCGGCGTTGCCACGACTGCGCTGAGCGTCCTCCATCACGGAAGTTTCCTCCGTGGTATCCTCCGCTGCGCTTGGCGTCGCGGCGGCGATCGGTAAGCTACCGCGACCATGTCGGGTCCGTCGCGATCGTCGTAGACGTGCGATCTTCTCTTGCTACGGCGCTCTCGTCGTCGACCATAGTCGTCTCTTCTTCCGATTGTGCTCGGTGAATGGAGTCTTCTCCGTCAGCCCACCTGTTGGCGATGTCCGTGAGGTGATCGAGCGTTTTGGGTTTGACGCGCCCAAGTTCCTCCTTGAAGTCTTGGCGCTTGACACCGTCCCTGAAGGCGTCGATGGCCCTCTCTTCGGAGATGTGGGCTGTAGAGTTCTTTGTGTTGGACCAGCGTAGTATGTACGAGCGAATGGATTCACCCGTTTGCTGAGTGCAGGCTCGCAATTCTTCAATTGAGGCGGGCCTTTTGCTGGTACCCTTGAAGTTTCGGATGAAGCTGTAAGCTAGCTCATCCTAGCTTCAGATGGATCCTGAGGATAGGCTACTGAGCCAGATCCGGGCTGCGCCTGTCAGCTGCAGCTGAAGGCATTGCATGGCGGTCTCCTTGTTTCCACCGTGCAGTTTGACGGATGATAAGTGATCGCTGAGCCAAGCCTTTGGGTCTTGAGTGTCGTCGAACTTCGGAGTATCCGAAGGAAGCTTGAAATTTCACGGCATCCGTGTCCGCCGGACGGATCTGCTGAAGCATCGGGCTCCGCAGAGTTCTCCTTCGTCTTCGTCCATCTCGGAGTCAGACGAGCATTCGCGCTTAGCTCGCGCTTTGTCGATTTTGCGTTGTGTGAGCGCATATCTGGCGTCGTAGTCACGGTCACGGCGTCGCGAACTCTTCTTCCTTCGGGGAAGGTCATGTTCCTCTTCGGATGAAGGTGGGCTCGATCGAATCCGGAGCTTTCTTCGCCCTTGGGAGCTTCCTGGTGGAGCGCGGCTCCAACGAGTCCGAGTCCGGTAAGTGCGGACTTGTGCATGGCCCTCTTCGGGTCCCCCTCGGGAGGTGGGTGGGCCGCGAGGTACGCAGTGGCTGCCATGATCGCAGCCTGCTGCGTTTTAGGGATGACGTTGCCGCCGGCGTCCATCTCCATGAAGGATGTGTGGAGAGTTCGCGTCAACTCGCGGCGCTCCTGGGGATCCATGTTCTCCATCCGAGAGCGGTGCTTGTTGCCTGGGTTGGCGTTCGAGCTGGAGCCGATGCCCATGGCGGAGAGCGCGGCTCGTCGCGCGCTGGACTCTGAGGCTGCTTGCGTTTGTCAATCACCTCTTGCATCTTGACCTGATTCTTGTGCTCCTCGATCAGGAGCAGGTGGTAGGCCATCAGCATATCCCGCGAGGCGTCTGCGGGCAGTACTATGTTGCCTGCCACGGCTTCGCGAACCTGGGTCCATCCTTCTTTGCTAAGGCGGATGACGTGGCCGCTTTTTCTTCGGGTGGGGAGATTGGCTTCTTCCATTTCCACCGCTTCGCTCGGGCGGCGGCGGGTTGGGTGTTTGCTGATCCACGTCACTTTGGATGACTGCGGCACATTGGTAGCGCTCGTAGATTGGCCCGCTGCTGCCGCAGCTTTCAGATCCGGAACCATAGGTCCCTGCATCCGATGGCGGATCACACAGATCGGAGTTGCATTTCTTCGTCAGAGGGAATCGCTTGTCGATGATGTTGTGCGAGCACGGTGTGGGGCCCATGAAGCGGCCTGATTGATGGTAGGGCACCCGCTCGGAGGCGGAGGGTGCCGTTGCCCACCGGAAGCAGCTCGAACAGGATTTCGAGTCCGTCGCCTACGGGCTCGAAGTCCTTCATGGTGGCCGGCGAGTGGGCGGTGAAGTCGAAAGCGCCGAAGAGGAGATGACTCTCCGTTGCTGCAGAGTTGTAGATCGATCGGGTTGGGACCGTCACGATCGCACAATCAGCGCCCCCAATTCCCACAGACGGCGCCAATTGACGAGGTTTGATCTCATCAATGCCCATTGTTATGGACTTGGGTTTTGGAGAAGATGGGGATGCTGGAGATCGTGGCACGGTTAGCAAACAAGCAACACGGGGACACAAGGTTTACCCAGGTTCAGGCCCCCGGAGGGAAAACCCTACTCCTGCTTGTCTGCTCTTGATTACGGCGGAACCGAAGGTTACAGGGGTGCGCAGATGCAATCTGGCGTGGAGGTGTGTATGCGAAAGTATGAGTCGACAGATCTAGGCCGTGCCCTCCTGGCCTTTATATAGACTTAGGCAGGTCCCGGGCATAGTCCTAGTCGGTTACAGGTTCTAGGGTTTTACCCCTTTGAAATTCCTATCTACTCTAGTCTTGTTCTCTAAGGATTCGAAGGCGTCATGGGCCTGGGCCACCCGAAGGGCTTCATGGGCCGGCGTACATCTGCCGTGGGCCTTCCTTGGGATGGACCAGGTATGCTGAGATCACATACCCGTAGGGTATAACCATGTCATTTGGCAAGCCCCATACCATCAGAAGGGCATGCCTCCGTTGGCTCCAAAGAAACACCACCATGTGCCAACAGCAGCCTGAGAGCTGCCACCTCCTTGTGAAGGGAGCGAGTCGCCTCCTCGATACGGACATCGACCAGTTGAACTAGCTCCATGCGCATCAAGGTGACCTGGGACTGAAAGAGAGAGTCCAAAGTGGCATTGACCTTGAACTGCCAACAACACCTAGGAGAGGGTCTTGGCGACACCGCTGCAGATGCTGACGAGAGGACCACGACCTCGGCCCAACTCCGAGGCGGAGAGGGGCGACGAGGCTGAGCAGATGGATAGCAGCCCCGCTGATAGGGAGCACGAGCGACCAGAGAACGAGAAGGGGTGACCACCTCGACGCCAAGAGCAGCAGGAAAACGAGCATGGCAGAAACACTCCCGATGACCGGGACGACGACAACGGATACATCTGAAGGGCTCATGACAAGCGTGGACCTGGTGGTCACGCGCAAGGCACCGAAAGCATCTCCCATGAGCCCAACGCTTGAAGGCGAGACTACGCTCGAGACCTTCCTTTTGGAGCAAAGACGAAGGCTCACGGCCAGGGCGACCGCCCCGACCCACCTGCACCCAGCCCCCCTCATCACCAGCAGCGGAAGCTACAGTGCATGTCATCTTCACCACATTGCCCTCAAGCTCGTCATCAACAGCAGCAGTGCAGAACCTGGTGGCCTGCGGCGTCTGAGGGGCTAGATCTTCATCATCACTATCCTCGTCAACCTCAGCCGTAGAAACCCACAAAATGGGTCGTGTCGTGATGCAGGGAGCTGGCGGAGTCGAAGCCAAAACATGAGGCAACGTCCGAGAGGCCAACTCCTCTTTGCCAACCTCGTCGCCGACAGCAACACCGGAGTCGGTGACCCAAGCAGGCATGCCAAGGAGGGGTGCTCTTGGAGGCGGCGAGGACAAGCTGACAACATTGCAAGCGGCATCTTCAACAATTACTAGTTCAACGGTGTGCGCCTCGCTCCCGTCCTCAGCCTCCTCGTCATCGTCAGAGAGCCACTGATCAACCTGTCCGTCGAACTTCAGGGCATCGCTATCGCATCGGACAACAAACAGGGTGGCTTGCAGCACAGGCTCACCATTCAACAGGTGCCGTCGCCCGGGAACGCCCCGACAGCAGCCACATGAGAGAACAACGCGTGGCCGTGCTCCACCATAGGCTCTGTCGCAAGGCGTGCCACGCCAACGACAGTCGGCCCAGAAGAAACCGTCATGGGGATAGCGGTGTTGGACTGACCGGGCGCGGCACCAACGCCAGCGCGACGACGCCCTCGCCCACAGGAGGAGGAGCCGGCCAGGGGAGAGGGCGCTGCTGGAAGGGGCAGGCGTGAGGCCATGACCCCTCCATTCTCCTTCCGTAACCTACAACCTGGGGGCTGCATCCTGGCCGGCTTGGCCGCCGACGGCGCAAGGACACCAGAGCCCATCACCGCATCAGACGCCCGAGGCGAGCCCAGCGTGGCGGTGACGAAGACGCCAGCAAGATGGAGCTCGGCAGCGGTGACACGGCCCGCAGAGGCGGCAGACTGGGGGATGAGTGGGTAGAGCGCGCGGAGGTGAGCTCGGATCTGGTCGTGGCGGGGGCTTGGGTGACCGGAGCAGGGAGATCGAAGCAGCGGCCGCCGCACTCTTACCCGGCGACAAGCGCGGTCGCGAGAGCCCCCATACTTGTTCAAGTAGGGTTATCGACCTCAATCGAAAACTTTGCAATGTTTGGATTGAAAACTTTTGCCTCAGCTGGGCTCCCCCAGACCCTCAAGTGGTGCAGAGAGGGGACTCTGCCTGTCCACAATTCATACGGTGTTTTGGGCACCGACTTGCTTGGTACTCTGTTGAGAATGTGAATGGCGGTTTTAAGCGCCTCTATCCACAAGCCCAATGGGAGGGTGGGATAGCTCATCATGCTGCGCACCATATCCATAAGTGCAGTTGCGCCTTTCACCATCCGCTTTCTTGAGGTTCGCCCGACATAGAATACTGGGCGACTATTCCATTTTCTTGCAGGAACCTTGCAAAGGGTCCTGGTACTTGACCATATGGAGTATGCCGACCGTAGTACTCCCCCCCACGATTGGACCAAACTATTTTAATTCTTTTATCATGTTGATTTTCTACTTCAGCTTTTAAAATCTTAAATTTATCCAATGCTTTAGATCTTTCTTTAATTGGATAAATATAACCATACCGGGAGTGATCATCCGTGAATGTTATGAATGAATCATAGTCATCCACACTTTTCACCGGAAACGGTCCACAAATATCCGTGTGGATTATTTCTAGTGTAGCTATGCTTCGGTTTGCATCCTTTTTAATTTGTTTGACATACTTTCCTTTAATGTAATCTATGCATTGTTCTATGTCGGAGAACTCTAACGGAGGAAGAATGTCATTTTTAACGAGGCTTTCTATTCTTCCCCTTGAAATATGGCCTAGTCTGCAGTGCCATAGTTTCGATGAGTCAAGAGTTCGCTTTCTTTTCTTTTGTTCTTTGTTCGACAAAGGAACCTTTTCATTCACATCACACACAGAAAATACTTTCTCATGCAAGGATAATAAATATAACTTATCATATAAGGTAGCAACACCCACACAAATATCTTTCAACCAAATGGCACACTTGCCATTTCCGAAATAACATTCATAAGAATCTTTGTCCAAACATGAAACACCTATTAAATTTCTATGTATCGAGGGAACAAAAAGAACATCTTTGAGCAAAAGTAAAGAGCCATCAGCCAGCTCCAGAGGGACGTCACCAATGGCCTCCACTTCTGCTTCTATCCCATTCGCCACTTCAATGAGTCTTTCTCTTCTTGGCATGATCCTTGTCGAATGGAACCCCTGTAAAGAGTTGGCAACATGAACAGTTGCACCAGAATCAATCCACCAAGTAGATCTAGTAAACTTTTCATACAGAGATTCATTAACAAAAGAAACTATATCTTTACCATTTTTGGCCATGATGTACTTTAGCCAAACTGGGCAGTCCTTCTTGTAGTGGCCAGGCTTTTTACATTGATGGCATTGGTCTTTCTCCTGTGGGTGGACCGTGATGATCTTGGTCTTTGCATTGGACCCTTGCCATGTGGCTTGGAGGGTGAGCCACCATGGTTGCCATTTGTGAAGCCTCTCTTCCTATTGTACTTCACGAAGTTCAGGGAACCGCCGTGAAGGGCCTTCAGCCTTTCCTCCTCTTGGGAGCACATCCCAATGGTCTTTTCTATGTCCCACTTTTCAGGGGACATATTATAGTTTATTACAAAATTTTCGAAAGTCTGTGGAAGTGAGGCCATCACTAGGTGCACCAAGAGTGCTGGCTTTAGCTCGAGGTCCTCATCCATGGGCTTGAGCTTCGCTGCCATGTTTGACATCCTCAAGATGTGCTCTCTTATTCCGTGGGGTCCCCCGTGTACTTTTTTCACCACCATGCTTTAACTGGGTCGATATCTTTGAAGAGCCAAGAACTGCTGGCTCTTTATCTTGGCGAGGTATTCGCCCACCAGTACACTCTCCAATTGAGCCCACTATTGCGTTCTCAATTGTGTTCTTTACGGCCAAACACTTCTTGTTGGCGTTCACCCATTCGGTTATCAATCGAGTAGGCCAGCTCAATGGAGCATGGTCCTCTTCCTTTCTCAAACTCAAGACTTTCCTCAAGATCTCTCGACTGGGTCAATGGCTTGACTGGTTGCTTGGTGTCAACCACCCAATCCACTTCGGCGCATACGAACGCCAAATCATCTTTCTTCCTCCATTCGGAGTAGTTGTCTCCCTTAGCAGCGGGATGTCCTTCAAACAGGCCATGAGGTTGAGACCTCCTGAAAACCACAAAAGATGTGAGATCACCATTTTTACTTTGAATCTGGGAGGGTTTTGTGTGGAAACTGGGTTTTTTCCTTTTGGGACTTTAGATCTGGGGAACATTCTTTGCCTTTTCCTTTTCCCCGTTAGGGGTTTGTTCTTCCTCCCGACCTCGGCTTGCCGATGCGTCGGGATCGAGAGGAACGGCGTGGCCAGAAGGGCAAGGCGCACTTTTGGATCTAGGGTTTTCTTTCATTTTTGCTTTTCTACCAAAAAAAACTAGCATCTAAATGCGCTCTGATACCATTGTTAGATCTAGCCTAAACTTGGTAGATGCACTGTAGTGGTCGAACACGTAGATCTGAGAGGGAGAGAGAGAGAGAGAGAGAGAGAGAGAGAGAGAGAGAGATGCACTACCTGCGCCCTGGCTTGACAAGCATGAGCTAGAGGGGATTCCGGAGCTAGTGCCGGAGCTAGACCCGCTGTCGTTGTCCATGGGAAAGGGGGCGACGGCGTGAGCGTGGGTGGTTGAGAGTGGTGGCGGCGGAGCTTCCCGTCGGCCTAGCGCGAACCCTAATCGGTGGGTGTGTCGGTGGGGGGCTGCGGCGCACGATGAACCTCGTACCGTGTGCGTCCGCCCCCCCACCTCTTTATATACGCGCTGGCGACAGGGGCCCACCAACCATGATAAGGTTGGGAGCCCCCGATTAGGGCGCGTTGAGGGACTCCGTTCGGGCCGAACGTGGGAGAGATCTATCTAACAGTTTTGTCTCCTACCGGTCATGCAAGGGAAACACGGCCACCGACTCCTCCTATTTATAATCATGCATAACCCATATTTATTGATCTAAAGTGAAAAATGCAAATCTTCGATATCATCAATGTCGCTCCCCCATCAAGTAATAAATTTGGAACAGTCCTTTTACAATTAATTAACAGTTGGCATGTCAGTTGCAAATGAACTGAAATTGCGGAAGGTGTACATATGCGATGAGCAAGTGAAGTTATCTCTACCATATACTACGTGCAAATAAGTAATGAGATTTGCTAATGTACATACTTGACAAGTATGTCAAAAGACTTGATATCCTCAATTTTGGTTTCAATAAGTTGAGCTTACAGTTTGAAATTCAAATTTAACCAATTTTCTAAAGTATCTTTGTGTGCAAATTCATCAACACATCTTGAATTATTTCACCTGATATGTTTTGATTACCCACAGTGACAATGCCATGATTGTAACTCTAGGACATTATGCCAAACTCTAAAATAAGGCCTTATCTCACTAGAATAATAGAACTAATAAACAACCATACTCTCTCCTCCTTCATGCGAAGTCTATTAGGTGTTTTTAAAAGGTTCAATACGTAGGTTCTATTGCCGTTTAGCCTTTTGTGCTAATAATTTTATCCCTTTTAAACCATAAACCAATGGTCCAAAAATAAGAAGGAACCCACACTGCAACAAATCAACACGTAATTTTCATACCAATCCATTGCATGCAACTGCTCGTTCGTGATTAACGCCACCAATTAGTCCAATAGTGACCAATTCTCGGGCAAATAATTAGGGACATGCATGCAATCACATGGAGAGAGAAGAGAAACTACCGCTCAAGAATAGGAGAAATTAATCACACATAGTATGAAGTGGCCCTCTTTGTTTTTTTTTTATTCGTTAGGAACATATCAAGCACAGTCGTTTATTATAAAACTACTGGAGAAAAACTAGACGGGTTACCTTTATGCCTATTTTTATGCTTTGTATAAAACTGATGGTCCTCATTAATGCCCGACCCTCTACGATGAGTTAATAAAAATATAACAATTATTTACACAAAACTTTTCTACTTTATTATATTTTTTATCAACTTATGATCTTTGGTGCTTCATTTTTCTACCGCCTAGTTATCATATATAATTAATGATGTACAATGTTGCAAATTATGAATAAATTTCGTTCTTCATTACCTAGAATTATTAATTACTCTAATATAAAATGCATGTTTTTTTCATAAATTTTGTTAGTTTCTTCTGTTAGAGGCAAAGTTTGACAATATGAGTCTACATGATATATACTAGTGCAACTTTACGTTTTGAAGCCTTTTTTTGAAGCCTTTTCTTGTTCGTATTTTATTTATGTTCATTTGATCTATTGTACCATGTTTTTCTAATCAATTATTTTAGACTGTCATTATAAACAAATATCTTCTTACACCGAATCCCCTCTACCTATACCTTCATGCTTTCGTGGTACTTCCATACATTATATTTTATATATGTTTATGTGTTTGTGTTTGCATATATACATATAGTTTAATATGATAACTATCTTAGTAGAGAGCTCCCAAGCATATGGTTACAAATCTATATCACTATATAGTGTATGAATAATTTTAAACATTGACCGTTGGATAAAGATTGGCAAACTCCAACATTGTTAATCATTAGATATTTTTTCATATGTTAAATTATGTCACGTCTAGCATCTAGAAATATACTATTGTCAGCCTTTTGCACAACCGACACTATGCACAACCCTCAAAACATAATTCTCCATAATACTAGAATCTTCTATGCTTATAGTCAATGGTAAGGAAATTGGTAATCGTTAACTTCTCGGTCGGCTCGGAAGTAGCGACTAATCGGAATTTGAAAGATTAACTGATTTAATCGGTAGGCTATTAATCGGTGTAACCTATAAAAAATTGCACCTTAAACACATGTATATAATGTCACGAGTGACTCAGACACTACTAGCTAGCACCATGTGCCCTCCTTCCGCTTATCCTCCTATGACCTCTGAAGTTGCTTTTCTCCCACCACCTATTCAGGGTACGACTCTTCTTGCACCTCAACCACCTACCCTATTAAAGGAAGCCTCGAGCTCCCGGACGATCTCCTCAAGGCGCTCGATCTCTTGTATTTGAGGTCTAGTCCGCAACTGCGAGGAACTGGATGACGATGACAAGAAACTGTTTAATGATGGTGGTAATCGAGCTCCTGGAGGCGGGAATCGAGCGAGAGCCGTGCAAAACCTACTTCATTGAGGTGGGCTAGCGTCTGGATTGGCGATATGTATTGAAAATTTTGCAACTTTTTTCACCAAGTGTAGTAGTTAATCGGGAACATACCTAGTAATCGGGCTGTCAGAGCTATTAGTCAGGCTAAATGATTAGCACAATTGATTAGTGGTAATCGACATGGTCAGGTCCCTAGTAGAGATTAATCGGCCTATTAATCGTTGATTCGGCCGATTTTTTTAAACAGTGCTTATAATATCCCACTTACTTTTCTTAATAGAACTGTCATTTTTTTACTATGTTATTTTCTCTTGGTTCAAGGCTATACCTCAAATAAAATTTATTTATGTTTTGTATACGGAGCACTAGCAATTCATGTTATTGTGCACTCTCAGTATTGAGATACTAAATTATAAAAGACATCTCCGGACAAAATGTGTTTAGCATATTTAGCTATTTTTTGTCTAGAGTATCTCACGCAGTTTTTGAGGTTTACTCTTTCTAAAAGATATGAAGTGGTACAAGAACTAAATATAGACTCGGTAGTTCATGGATGTGGCTCAAAATTATATTTTTTTTAATCTTTACCAACTATAATTCGATATAGCAATGGTATGTCATACTCCATACATTTATTATCTGAGCTCTCACGTGTGAGGCACGTGCAACTTATTACTAATATGGATATAGAGGTCTCTAGCGTGGTAAGTATTAGTTATATGATTTTATTTGGAGCAAGATGGCCACACAGAGGGGCAATGGAAGCAGTGGCGGCACTTATTGCTATTCTGGATACAGTAAACCATGTTGCTTACCAACCAAAAAATTACACCTCCGTCGGCTAGCTAAAATAGCATACCCAATTAACAATGGCAATGTACATTTCCATCTGGGATACATAGTGAGATCTCTAAATGGGCACAACACTTATTATCTCTATATGCATATATATAGAGCTCTTTCCTCTCTCTCTCTCTCATGATGCAAGGCAAGCAAACTATAAAAAAAATAAAACATGCACACCCACAGGCACATACAACAACTACATTATCTGCAACGTAGCCTTCAATGATGTTAGTTGCCTGATATGTCATAAACGTATCTATAATTTGTAATGTTCCAGTATCTATAATTTGTAATGTTCCATGCTTGTTTAGTATCCACTTTGCTTTGTCTATACTTTGAGGTATTTTTATATGTTTTCTGGAACTAACCTATTAACAATATGCCCAGTTGCCCGTTTCTGTTGTTTTTGGTTCCAGAAAAGTCAGAAAATTAATATTCTCGGAATTGGATGGGACAAAAGCCAAAGTCAATATTTCACCGAGGGGAACACAGAGCTAGAAGACGAGACATAGGAGGGCCTCGAGGGGGACACACCCCCTGGCCGTGCGGCCAGGCCTGGCCCGCGCCTGGGGGGTGCAGCCGCCTCAGACACCCCCTCGGCCTCCCCCTTCGCCTATAAGAAGCCCCGATACCTAAACCCTAAGTACCCAATCAGATCTACACGAAAAAGTCCGTAACCGTCGCCACCATCGTCCCTAGATCGGGGGGATCTAAAAATCTTCCCGACACCCTGCCGGAGGGGAGAGATCATCCCGGAGGCCTTCTTCATCACCATGCCAACCTCCGGTATGATGCGTGAGTAGTTCCACCTTGGACTATGGGTCCATACATTAGCTAGATGGTTATTTCTTCTCATTTGTGCTATCATGTTTAGATCTTGTGAGCTCCGTTCATGATCGAGATCATCTATTTATAATCATGCATGTTGTGTTTGCGGGGATCCGATGGATATTGAGATTACTATGTCAGATTGATTAATGGTTTTATCTTGTTGATTCTATCATGTCTGTGTTGTTTGAGATCTTGCGTGCTAACCGTTTATAGTAGCTATCTTGTCCAAGTAGATGCTAGTGACTCCAAGAGGGAGTATTTATGCTCGATAGTGGGTTCATGCCTCTATTGGATATGGGGAAGTGACAGAAATCTCTAAGGTTGTAGATGTGTTGTTGCCACTAGGGAGAAAAAAACGATCTTTTGTTCATGGAACAATTGTATTGTTTAGTTTACACACCTTGCTTAAAGCAGTTATCCGTTGCTTGCAACTTAATACTGGAGGGAGTTCGGATGATAACCTGAAGGTGGATTACTAGTCATAGATGCAGTTGGATGGCGGTCTATGTATATTGTTGTATTGCCCAATCTAATCTCATACGATCATGAATCTCTAGTATTGCATTGTTATGCTTTGCTCGATCATCAATTGCCTCGCTGTAATTTGTTTACCCAGCATGTTATGTTGTTTATCTTAAGGAGAACACCTCTAGTGAACTGTGGAATGGGTCCAATCTTTACCATTGATACATCTTCCATTGTTACTTGTTTACTTTCTTCAAGACACCATTACCTTCCACACCATATGTTTAATCCTTTGTTACAGCAACCGGTGAGATTGACAACCTCACTATTCATTGGGGCAAAGTCTTAAGTTTGTGTTGTGCAGGTTTCCAAGTTGCTAGCAACACCTTTGAGTCATTTCCTTCCTCCTACTGGTTCGATAACCTTGGTTTCTTTCTGAGGTAAGACTTGCTGCTGTGCTCATCATACCTTCCTCTTGGGGTTTCCCAACGAAGCTCTACAGTGATTTGAGCCGCATCAACGACTTTTCTGGCGCCGTTGCCAGGGAGGCTAAGGATGGATTCACAAGGGGAGCCCTTCATAACCTTTCTCTTTACTTTGTTTTTGTTTTGCTTAGTTTATTTTGCCTTGTTTTGTTTGCTTCTTTTTATCAAAAACTCAAAAAAATAGTTTCGTTTGGTTTGCTTTTTTCTTATAAAAACACAAAAAAATAGTTCTTCCTACAGTTGTGACCTTGCTCTAGCTCACCATATTGATCCCTAAGTTCACCCTGAAAGACCTTTCAATAGGTAGTGGCTCTATAATTGGGAAAGAAAATATTAAAGAATTTTTTAATCATATTAGCAAACATGAGGATATTGAGGATAGATCCTTAGTAGAACTTGCTCCTAATTATGAAATTGCTGCAGCTTCTTTAGTTCACATGTTGGAGGATAGGTTTGTTAACCTTAACCCCATGATGCAAATAATGTTTCTTAAACTAAAAGAAATTGAGGATGTTGAAAAGAGAGATTTTATTCTAGGAACTTTGCTAAAAGAGTTCAATGATGTTGCTAAAGAAGACAAAAAGGTCTTTGAACATTTTAATATGCTAGGCTCATGTGTATATGTTATGGGTACATTAGAAAATTTGGATAAAATCAAACACAATGGAGAGGAAATTAAAATACCCATACCTTTTAAACTTGTAGGAATGCATGAAGCCCTAGAAAATAATTTTGATTGGATTGTTCCTGAAAACCCATTTGATGAAAGTAGTGAACCCAGGAGAGATGAGAAAGTATCCTCTAAAACTAATTTGGATGATATATCTTTCCTAGTTGAAAATTTTTTGAGTATTGATTTTAATGCTTCTTCATTTGGAAATACTTGATTCTTGCTTCTTGTGTCTAACTTAAAGGCGTTAAAACAAGTACTTCTTGGGAGACAACCCAATAGTTTTCTTGAGTCTTGGAAGTTATTACTTCTTTAATAACCTCTCCTTATCCTTTTTATTTGATCTTTGTGCCAAGAATAACCTCTAATGAGAGGGAAGTAAGATTTGGAGAATTGCTGTCCCGAAACAGATTTTTGTGCTCCACTGTAAAAATTCTTAAAAAACTCTGTATGTAGGATTGAGCTGTAATTTTCTAAATAAATCCCCCAAGTTCTTAGCTAAATTTTGTTAGTTCAACACTTTTTGATTTGAGCAACAGAAGGTCTTCGAAAAAATCGTTTTCTAACTACTGGTCTGTTTTGACAGATTTCTGCCATTATTTGCATTTGCTTCTTATTGATTCCTTTTTGGGTTCTCTTTGGGAAATTAAGATTTTTTAGGGGATTGCTATAGTATCTTTTGTATTTAGTGAAAGTTTTTCTATTTTGAAACTAAACCCAAAGGTCTATTATCTTTTTAATGCACTAATGTTGCTAATGAAGATTGTGTGAAGTTTTGTATGAAGGAAAATTTTCAGGTGTAAGGGAAGAATGATATAATGAGATGAATAATGGACAAAAGCTCAAACTTGGGGATGCCACCCCGTGTCACCCCAATAAATATTCAAGATGTACAAGCGTTAAAGCTTGGGGATGCCCAAGGCATCCCCTTCTTCATCAATAAAAATTCAGGTCTTTCTAGACACTTTGTTTTTATTGTTTCATGCACAATTGTGTTGTTCTTGGAGCGTCTTAGTTTTCATTTTTGGTTTTTGTTTGCTTAGTTTGCTAGAATAAAGTATTTGGACCCCCGCTCTCACTGTGTTGTTTCAAATAAGTTGATTGGTGTTGGAAAGGAGTAGGAAGTTCTTGCTTTAGTAGTACAAGAAGGAGCTTGCTTTGACTGTGACTTAGACTCTATCATGTCATGCTAGATGTTGTTTTGACCTTATGCTTTGTGATTATTGCCGTAGCATGACTTGTTCCAAACAATTAGGATTACTTAATGTGCCTTGAAAGAATCATTCGTTGTTTTAGCATATAAAAGCATAGTATTGTGGTATTCTCCTTTGATGCTTTGTTTGGGTTGACTTGGCGCATGCTCACACCATGTTATGACTATGAGACAGCCACCTTAGCCTCTATGATAATTTATTTTTGACTTGTGATACCACTTTATGTTTTGATTAGTAATGTTTTGCCGCTCTGCATGATTATGGCCATTATTGCTCTCTTAGTTGGTCACTCTCAGTCTTTTGCTAGACTCCAATTGTATTGAGTAAGCTCTACTCATGCATCCAACTCCCAAGAAACCAAGTTATTCCAAAGTGTCCACTATAAATTCCTATGCATGGTGTGCTACACCATTCCAAGTATATTCTTGTTTCATCTATCTTCCAAATTAAACTTGTTATGTGAAAGTTAGTGATTAAAGCTCTCACAAACTTGATGGCACACTTTATTTTTATTGCCCCTAATAAACTTGAACCATTGTGTCATCTATGTTGTATATGCTTGGACTTGTACGTTGGAATTAGCAGAACCATGATAGCATGGGGAACGCTTTCAACATTGCACTTGTACATTGAACCCAGTTGATATCATGATCTTTTATTTGCGGATGTCGTCGGTGTGAAATGAAAGGGAAGCTTTTAAGTCCATGGAGTTATGTACGTGTGTTAGAGAAACACCTGGGACGCTAGACTAAGACATGCCTAATCATGGTGGAAACTTGCAGCATCACCATAGTGAGCAATCTATGAAGCATTCTTCTTATTAAAAAAGAGAGATAGAAAAAAGAGATTGAGAAAAAGAAAAAAAAGATGAGAAAAGAGGAAAGAGGGAAAAAAGCACCATTCTCCCATGGTAAATAAGAAGATTGTTGAGATGCTCATTGTCTGCTTGCCTTGTCATTTTGTTATGGGATAGCTCCTGTATCACTGGGAAAGGGGTACCTCGTTGGCGGTTCTCTATGATAAACATGTACTTACTATGACAAGAACTTACCGGTGACTAAAGTTGAGTAGCATGAGGAGCGGCCCTCGTACTCAAGGGACTTGAGATTACCAATTTATACTTTGTCAAGCATATACTCCATAGTTTGTTCACTTTAACCTTAATGATCACTTAAATATGCTTATGATAGGAGCAATAATAGTTGAAAGCTAATAAGTACTATAATTTTTGGAAGCTCTTTATGAGACTTGAAATCCCTACTTCCCTTTGAAGGGCCTTTCTTCCACTTTTATATATTGAGTCTCCACCTTCTATCATTAGGCAATAATTAAGAGAGCATAGTTGACATTCATAGTTCTATGTGCATTGTCCCAAAATTTATTGATTGATTCATATTGTTGATATTGGTTGTTCTTGAACTATTTGTATCTAGTCACTCTTATGAACTTTGAAGGTGTCCTATGCGTTTATGCTACTCCATGAGGGACAAGCTGAAGGCCACTATGCTATGTTTTCTATATGTGAAACAAACAAACGTCTTTCAATGCATTGTTATGCATGAATCTTTGTGTGTATCCTTTCATGTTACAAAGATAGTTACTTTGTCTTATTGTTAGAACTTCATCTTTCATAGTCATGTTTAGAATACTTTGATCCCAACTTTCAATGCTTGCAAATGGTTTGATCTTGATTGTGATGGTGCATGTCACCTCAAAAATTATTATTTTTATCACTTACCTACTCGAGGATGAGCAGGAGTTAAGCTTGGGGATGCTTGATACGTTGTAAACGTATCTATAATTTTTGATATTCCATGCTTGTTTAGTATCCACTTTGCTTTGCTTTGCTTTGTCTACACTTTGAGGTATTTTTATATGTTTTCTGGGACTAGCCTATTAACAAGATGCCGCAGTGCCAGTTGCATGTTTTCTATTGTTTTTGGTTCCAGTAAAGCCAGAAAATGAATATTCTCGAAATTGGACGGGACAAAAGCCAAAGTCAATATTTCACCGAGGGGAACACAGAGCCAGAAGATGAGACGGAGGAGGACCTCGAGGGGTCCACACCCCTTGGTTACGTGGCCAGGACTGGCCCATGCCTAGGGGGTGCAGCCGCCTCGAGCACCCCCTCGGCCTCCCCCTTCGCCTATAAGAAGCCCCGGATACCTAAACCCTAAGTACCCGATCATATCCCCATGAAAAATTCCATAGCCACCACCACCATCGTCCCTAGATCGGGGGGATCTGAAGCTCTTCCCGGCACCCTGTCGGAGGGGAAAGATCATCCTGGAGGCCTTCTTCATCACCATGCCAACCTCCGGTATGATGCGTGAGTAGTTCCACCTTGGACTATGGGTCCATACAGTAGCTAGATGGTTGTTTCTCCTCCTTTGTGCTATCATGTTTAGATCTTGTGAGCTCCGTTCATGATCAAGATCATCTATTTGTAATCATGCATGTTGTGTTTGCGGGGATCCAATGGATATTGAGATTACTATGTCAATTGATTAATGGTTTTATCTTATTGATTCTATCATGTCTATGTTGTTTGAGATCTTACATGCTCTCCGTTTCTAGTAGCTATCTTGGCCAAGTAGATGCTAGTGATTCCAAGAGGGAGTATTTATGCACGATAGTGGGTTTATGCCTCTATTGAATCTGGGGAAGTGACAGAAATCTCTAAGGTTGTAGATGTGTTGTTTCCACTAGGGAGAAAACAACGATCTTTTGTTCATGGAACAATTGTATTGTTTACTTTACACACCTTGCTTAAAGCAGTTATTCGTTGTTTGCAACTTAATAGTGGAGGGGGTTCGAATGATAACATGAAGGTGCATTAGTAATCATAGATGTAATTGGGTGGAGGTCTATGTATATTGTTGTTATGCCCAATCGAATCTCATAGGATAATGAATGCCTAGTATTGCATTGTTATGCCTTGCTCAGTCCTGTCAATTGCCTCGCTATAATTTGTTTACCTAGAATGTTATGTTGTTTATCTTAAGGAGAACACCTCTAGTGAACTGTGGACCCCGGTCCAATCTTTACCATTGATACATCTTCCACTGTTACCTGTTTACTTTCTGCAAGCCACCATTACCTTCCACACCATACGTTTAATCTGTTATTTTCAGCAAACCGGTGAGAATGACAACCTCACTGTTCGTTGGGGCAAAGTCTTGAGTTTGTGTTATGCAGGTTTCCAAGTTGCTAGTGATACGTCGGAAACGTATCTATAATTTTTGATGCTCCATGCTTGTTTAGTATCTACTTTGCTTTTCTTTGTCTACACTTTGAAGTGATTTTTACATGTTTTCTGGTACTAACCTATTAACAAGTTGCCACAGTGCCAGTTGCCTGTTTTCTGCTGTTTTTGGTTCCAGAAAAGCTAGTAAGGAAATATTCTCGGAATTGGACGGGACAAACGTCAAAGTCAATAACTTTCCATGGGGAATAAGAAGTCCAAAGGGGAGATGGAGAGGCGTGCCAGGGCAGCCACACCCCCAAGGCGTGGGTGGGCCCTGCCCCATGCCTAGGCAGGGTGTGGGGCCCTGGCCACCGCCTCAGCCTCCCCCTTCGCCTATAAGAAGCCCCCGATGCAGAAACCCGAAGGACCTGACCAATATTCCACGAAACCTTCTATAGCTGCTGCCACCATCGTCCCTAGATCGGGGGGGGGGGTCTGAAGTTCTTCCCGGCACCTTGCCGGAGGGGAGATAATCCCGGAGGCCTTCTCTCCGGTATGATGCGTGAGTAGTTCCACCTTGGATTATGGGTCCATATAGTAGCTAGATGGTTGTATCTCCTCCTTGTGCTTTCATGTACAGATCTTGCGAGCTCCGTTCATGATCAAGATATAATCTATTTGTAATCATGCATGTTGTGTTTGCGGGGATCCGATGGATATTGAGATTATTATGTTGGTTTGATTAATAGTATTGTCTTTATGATTCTATCATGTATGTGTTGTTTGTGATCTTGTATGCTCTCCATTGTTAGTAGCTATCTTGGCCAAGTAGTTGCTAGTGACTCCAAGAGGGGGTATTTATGCTCGATAGTGGGTTCATGCCTCTATTTTCCAAGGGAAGTGACAGAAATCTCTTCGGTTGTAGATGTGTTGTTGCTACTAGGGAGAAAACAATGGTCTCTTGTTCATGGAACATGTGGACTGTTTACCTTACACACTTTGCTTAAAGCAGTTGTTTTTGCTTGCAACTTAATACTAGAGGGGTTTCGGATGATAATCTGAAGGTGGACTTCTAGTCATAGATGCAGTTCGATGGCGGTCTATGTATCTTATTGTATTGCCCAATCGAATCTCATAGTATCTTTTTGACTAGTAATTGCATTGTTATGCCTTGCTCAGTTCCTGTCAATTGCCCTGCTATAATTTGTTTACCCTTCATGCCATGTTGTTTATCTAAGGAGAGCACCTCTAGTGAACTATGGACCCCGGTCCAATATTGTAACTACCTCGGTGAATTACGCTCCTAGTTACAAGCCTGGATGAGCGGAAATGGTTAAAATAGTACGGTGGGGCCCAAATGCCACTCATAGGTAGACCTTTCGGCCGTCCTAACCATTTCCAAACATCGGGATAAGAACGGGCGTGTCGGCAAAGCGAAGGGATCAACTACATACACAAATGAGTATGTATGCAAGCCACCATACAACAGTCCTCGAGCCATTCCATCTAAAAGAAATAGAAATATTGCAACGCCATACGGCAAGATCCAAATGTCCTAGATTGATATAATA
Organism: Avena longiglumis; assembly: GCA_030063025.1. Classification (NCBI taxonomy): domain Eukaryota; kingdom Viridiplantae; phylum Streptophyta; class Magnoliopsida; order Poales; family Poaceae; genus Avena; species Avena longiglumis. Next base: position 98,135,437 of record CP125976.1, on the reverse strand, counting down.
GTTTAGGATATCTCCTCATACATCAAACATCGAGTATCAGTGAAGCGGCAAACAAGATCCGAAATGCGGATAAGAAGCAAATCGGCATAAGATGCCCCATAAATAAACGCATCCGCCCACGGATCTCACGGATCCCGTTCCGGAATCTCTACCGAATGATCGTTGTCCACATCGTCTGCCTCCTCCACCCAAGATCCATCTTGTGAGTGTACTGCTCATCGAATCAAATAATTTATCGTGTGAGACCCTAGGGTACTCAAGAAGTCTTTATGCCTCTAAAGGGGACACAACCTGGGTGACGAATTGCAAAAAGATTATACCTAACAATTCTATAGATACTGCTAACCATCCGCCTAACCAAAGATAGACGGATGTCCGTGAATTAATAACAACAGTTATAACAAGATAATATGATTCATCCTCCTCCTCGCTACCAACGAGGAAGCGGACGAACACCCCCATCCGCTGGCAGTTTTATTATCCATTCCATGAGTGTTGCACTATTTACTAGTCGATTATTTAGTCAAATTAAAAGCGGTACTTTAGTTATACTTGTCTATGATCGAGAAACGTGTCCAAGTCGTCCATAACCGTGGACACGATTTGAAAGTTTTACCTAGGTGCACAAATAGCAACACACACTTGATCAACCTCGGAAAAACCAAATCAAAACCCAACGAGGCATTCACGACAAAGCAATCACCGGATTCGAAATATTTGGGGCCACCCATTAAGCTACCCGCGAAGTTGGCGGCTCGAGACGGACTCAAGGTTTGCGTCAATGGTCAGAAACGACTGGGAACCCGAAAGTGTGGGCTTGTCGACGCATGAAAGCACTCGCTTACCTAAAGACAGTGCATTCCTCGCACAATCTTAAATAAAGCGAAAGCATGGCATAAGTACGTATTAGTAATAAAGCCCCAAACTACTTTGTGGCCCCAAGAAATAAGAATGAATCAAGCTCGCTCGGGGGTCCCATAAGCCTCCGAATGTGGATATCGCGAATATTCAAGGAACATGAATCAAGTACTGGGTCCCACGGACACAAGTGAGCATGAAAACCAAATAGCGAGATATTGCTCACGGTGCCACTTTCATTAGTTATCCCATACTACTCGGGTTAAGTTGTTTAGATACCTCGTTATCCATCGACACTCACATACCCTACACATGTCGTTCTACGACGCATGGCTCAAACAACTCGTAGTAATGGCTCATGGGATGGAGGAACAAGCTTGTGGGGTTTAAAAGTAAAGGCTATGCAAGACTTGGGATTCAGTTTAATGCGATCGTGACTCAATGATGCAAGAATAATATAGAGGCAATAGGTACTATATGTATGCAAGCATGTGGTAGTGCTTGCTGGCAGCTCGATTGAAGCGAGAGAAGGATCCGGTAGTGCTCTGGGTTTCTTGATATATCCCGCCATTGCCTATTCAAGAAGAACCAAACAAACAAGGGCCAACATAAATAAAGTGCACAAGCATATGAATAAAATGCGACAAGCAAACAATCATGCCATGATGAATGATTCACAATTTGCATGGCAATAATGTAGCATGGCATGGGTGAGGTGTGGAGTACAAGAATAAGACATTTTATTGAGTTTTGGTCACATTTTAGCCTCATATAAGTTGCTGTATGCTTTATATTTATATGATGCATGCTGCAATACAGAACATGGAATGCATAAACAGAAAGGTCTCGTCGAGGTAATCATTTTAGACATATTATTTGTCAAATTTGGAGTTATAAAACAAAAGCTATTAATTAATTAAGGAAAAGGGCATTTTATTGTAATTTTAATCAACTTGAAATTTAAAGTGTTCAAAATATATTTTGAAGGCCATATTTGAAATCCTCATATTTTTCTGATTTCAAAACATATATTATTTGTATTATTTGGAATTTGAAAATTAAAAGTTATTTTAAACAGTTGGAATTTGAATTTAAAACAAATTTGAAAAGGTTTATTTAAAATGACAGAAATCCTTTTGCTACTCACCTGATCTAGCCACGATCACAGCAGGTGGGGCCAGGCTCGGGCGACATAGTCTTGAGAACAGGTTTTTCTCACCACGCTTAGCCTGCGGCGATCGCGAGGTGGGACCAACTCGCCGAGGCCCTCGTGGCGTTGACGATTTCGCAGGGCGGGGTGGGACCGAATCGAACGCGGGTTAGGTACTGGAACAGGGGTGCTGCAACACTCCACGGAGGCGCAGGTGGGACCGAGGAGCGCTGGTTAAGGAATAAAAAGGTGGGGGTAAACGCAAAGCGACGTCGCGTGCACTGTTTCTCTTCCTCTCTTTTCGACGGCCGGGCACACACGGGCGACAATGGCGCGGTGGGGATTCGATCCGGGGACCTGGGGCTCGCGCTCGGCGGCGGTAGCCACTGCGGTGGGCTAGGGTTGGTGTCAGGAGGGCGGACGGGGCCTAGTTGGGGTTCTGCGCTACGCGGGAGCGAGCAGACGCTGCGGCCGACGGCGCGCGCAGTCTGTTCGACGAAACGAACGGCGTCACCCGACGGCGTCAGCGAGAGCGAGGATGTCAGCGAGGATTAGGGGCTCACCGAGGAGATGTTGGTGGTGTTCGATCGGCTTGGGAAGCGTCGCAGCGGCGAGGATGCAGGCGGCCACCGGTGTTAGGGTTTGGCGTCGGCTCGCCGTGAACCGGCTGGTCCTTCTCCTCCTCCATGCTGGCTCGGTCGGCAGAGGGCCTCCTCGACCTCGCCGACAGCCTCCTGCTCGCCTGCGCCTCTTGGATCGACGGGGCTGGTGGAGACCGACGGTGGCCGGCGATGGGGTAGCTGGTGGCGGTGGAGAAGAAAGGGAGGAGAGGAGGCAGGCTCGGGTGGATCTGGAGAGGCCAGGAGGTGGTTTGGTGAGGCAGAGGAAGGAGGGGAAGGGATAAGGGCGAGCCCAGAGGGAGGTGGTGCCGTGGGGGAGTGGGTTAGGGATAAAGGTGGCTTCGGCCACCTTTTCCTCCTCTCCTTCACGTGCGCGAGCTGGGGCTCGGCATGGGCAGGCACGGGAGCATGCAGGTGGGCCAGGGGAGGCAAGGCCGCAGACTCGGGCTGGTGGGGTCGCACGACAGGGAGAGAGGGAGAGGGAGGCTCGGTTAGAGCTAGGGTTAGAGGGGAGGCTCGGGCTAGGGTTGGATGGTAGCTAGGTGGCCAGGGTGGCCAGGTGGGGCCTGCTGGCAGGGAGAGGGAGGGTGAGAGAAGAAAGGTAGATGTGGTAGGTCATGGTGGTGGTGGCTCGGGTTAGAGAGAGGAGAGGGTGAGGTGAGAGAGGTGTGTCTTGTGGTGCACACGGCAAGGAGAGAAGGAGCAAGGTGAGGATTGAGAGAGAAAGGTTGGAGCTCAACAAAAGGGAAACAATCAAAAATTCCAAGAAAACCAAGGGAGATCAAATAGTGGTGATGGTTGCATGGCCCATGCAAGTGCATTAAATGCCATGTTTTAATCTTGTGAAAACAAAATAATTATTCATGGCATTTATACATATGCATTCCAAAATATGGGGTAAGGGCCAAGCTAAGGATTTACATGAAAGTTCCAAGTGGAGTAGATGGAGATGATCATATTTGAATACAAATGGGACATGCTAGTGTGTAGGTGCCACTAAATATTTAGTAAGCCCAAAAATATCCCAACATGAGCATAAACCCCAAAACAACCCATATGGAAGCTAGAAAAGGGTTCCACTCTCAAGGCATGCAAAGGTGGCCATGTGGCTCTCATATACCAATAATGTGAAAACAACATGGTGCATATGTGGGAGCATGTGGAAATATAATTGGATCCATCCCAACCCACATGAGCTAGAGGTAAAACCCATAAAGTGCAAAGCTCATATTTAGTTGTATGGTGGAATTATGGGGTGATGACAAGAAAGGTGGTGGAGTTAAATAAAAGATATGCTCCCAACTCAACTTGGGCATTAAACAATATATCAATAACCAAATACAATATCAAGAGGAAAATACAATTAACAATGCATATGAGAGAAGAACCAAACCAAAAAGGGTTTTATATGATGCTCAAATGTAAGGTGGCATGATGACATGAGCATGATATCATGATGATGCAACAAATAAAAAGCATAAGGTAGTGTTGATCGGTATTTCTTATGTAGCATTCCAATGTTAGACAATTGGGATGCTACAAATATTTACCATTGATACATCTTCCACTGTTACTTGTTTACTTGCTGGAAACCACCATTACCTTCCACACCATACGTTTAATCCTTTGTTACAGCAAACCGGTGAGTTTGACAACCTCACTGAAGTCTTGAGTTTGTGTTGTGCAGGTATGCACGTTGTTTGCAACACTTGTGTGACGTTTCTTTCATTCTTCTGGTTCGATAACCTCGGTCTCAACTGAGGGAAAACTTGTTGTTGTACTCTTCACACCCTGCGCTTGAACGAAGTGCCACGTCGAGCACCGTCAAGTCTTTCTCTGCCGCTTCGGGAGGCTAAGGACGTCTTCACTAGGGGAGTCCTCCACTTCCTTTCTCTTTAATTTATTTTTAGTTTGCTTTGTTTCTTTTGCTTTGTTTTGTTTGCCTCTTTAATAAAAACCAAAAAAAAATAGTTTAGTTTGGTTTGCTTTATTTATTCAAAAACACAAAAAAATTAGTTCCCACTCTGGTTGTTGGTCTGTTATGGCCTTACTTGGTCATGCTTTCTATCAATGGATGGTTTCTTTGAAACTGGTTCTTATTGGCAAGTTGGGTTCACGGAAGAACAAAAGTATTATTATAAGGAACACCGTTTGTCACAAAAAGGGAAACACTTATGGGAACGAATTGATAAGTTGAATACTATTGCTAGAGAGGTGTGCTCCACTTATAATGTTACTTATTGCTTTGATAAAGCTTGTTGCTGCAGGAGCTATAAACACCTACCTTTTAAATGTGAGTATAATGATAATGTTACCATATCTTCTTATGTTAAAGGAAATTATGATTTTGATGATGTGGAACAATTTGAAGAATTTATTGCCTTCAAGGGTGCATTTGAACTTGCCAGTTTGCTTGAAATACTGATGATGCACCTTATAAGCGTTTTTGAGATACTTAAATTTTGCTTTGATAATTACAAGGAAGAAATATATTCTTGAATATTTTAATAGGCGTTTTCCACAAATGGAAGAGACTAATGCCTTGCAGGAGCCTATGGAAGAAGAAATTGTTGAAACTGGAAGCTCATTAGATGAAAAAGAGAGGGAGAGTGATGAACAAAAGGAGGAAGAATGGATCTACCCATGCCTACCTTCTAATGAGAGAAACTCTTTATCCCTTACATTATTTGATTGTCCCCCATGCTTACCAAATAAGGATGAATGTTATGTTCTTGTGGATCCTTTTGAAATATCTACTTTGGATAAAACCTTGGAGGTCTTAATCCCACTGTTTTTAAGCTTGATAGAAATTATGTGTTCGTAGATCATGAAAAGCATGCTTTATGTGATAGATATATTGTTGAGTTTATTCATGATGCTACTGAAAATTATTATGAGAGAGGAAAGTGTGGTTGTAGAAGTTTTCATGGTACTGAAACACCTCTCTATGTGCTGAAAGTTTTGAAGTTGCTCTTGTTTCATCTTCCTATGCCTGTCACTTTCTTCTTTGTGAATTTATTTGCATACAATATTCCTATGCATAGGAAGTGGGTTAGACTTAAATGTGTTTTGAATTTGATTCTTGAGCTCTCTTTTACTTCAATTCATATTTCTTATGTGAGCATCTTCTCAAACTATCATGCCTAACTTAAAGGCGTTAAAGAAAAAAGTACTTGTTGGGAGATAACCCAAGAGTTTCCTTGAGTCTTGGAAGTTATTACTTCAGTAATTACCTCTCCTTATCCTTTTTGTTTGCTTTTAGTGCCAAGAATGACCTCTAATGAGAGGGAAGCAAGATTTGGGGAGTTGTTGTCCCGAAACAGATTTCTGTCCTCCACCATAAAAATTCGTGAGAAGTCTCTGTAACTCGGATTGAGATCACAATTTACGAATAAATCCCACAGTATGTTAGGTAACTTTCGTTAGTTCAACACTTTTTGATTTGATCAACATAAGATGTTCGAAAAAATCGTTTTCTACCTGTTGGTCTGTTTTGATAGATTTCTGCCATTATTTGCATTTGCTTCTTATTGATTCCTTTTTGAGTTCTCTTTGGGTGAATTGAGCTTTTTGAAGGAGTTACTACAGTAGCTTGTGTTTTCAGTGAAAAGACTTGCTGTTCCAAAGCTTTTCCAAAGGTCTAATATCTTTTGAATACACTAATGTTGCTAATGAAGATTGTGTGAAGTTTTGTATGAAGGAAAAATTTCAGGTGTAGAGAGAGAATGATGCAATGAGATGAAGAATGTACAAAAGCTCAAGCTTGGGGATGCCACCATGGTGTCACCCCAAGAAATATCCAAGAGGTACAAGCGTCAAAGCTTGGGGACGCCCAAGGCATCCCCTTCTTCATTAATAAAAAGCTCAGGTCTGTTTAGACACTTCGTTTTTTGTTGTTTAATGCACAATTGTGTTGTTCTTGGATCGTCTTAGTTTTTGTTTGCTTTGCTTGGTTTGTTTAGTTTGCTTGAGTAGTTTGGACCCCCGTTCTCGCTATACTGTTTTGCAAATAAGTTGCTTGGTGTTGGAAAGGAGTAGTAAGTTCTTGCTTGAAAGTGCAAGAGGAGCTTGCATTGACTGTGACTTAGACTTTAGCATGACATGCTAGTTGTTGTTTTGAATTTATGCTTAGTGATTATTGCTATAGCATGTCTTGTTACAAATAATTGGGATTGCTTAGTGTGCCATGAAGAAATTATGCGTTGTTTTAGCATGCAAAAGCATAGTATTGTGGTATTCTCCTTTGATGCTTTGTTTGGGTTGACTTGGCACATGCTCACACCATGTTATGACTATGACAAGTCACCATAGACTCTATGATCATTTAGTACTTGACTTGTAGTACCACTCTATGCCTTGATTAGTAATGCTTTGTTGCTCTGCATGATTATGGCCATTATGCTCTCTTAGTTGGTTGCTCCTAGTCTTTTGCTAGCCTCCACTTGTATGAGTAAGTTCTACTCATACTTCCAACTCCCAAGAAACCAAGTTTTTCCAAAGTGTACACTATAAACTCCTATGCATGGTGTGTTACACCATTCTAAGTATATTCTTGTTTTCAGCTATCTTCCAATTAAAAACTGTTTTGTTATATGAAAACTTAGTGATTAAAGCCCTCACAAACTTGATGGCACACTTTATATTCTTTGCCCCTAATAAAATTGAACCATTATGTCATCTATATTGTATATGCTTGCACTTATATGTTGGAATTAGCAGAACCGTGCTATCACGGGGAACGTTTTCAACATTGCACTTGTACTTTGTACTCAGTTGATATCTTGCTCTTTTGTCTATGGATGTCACCGGTGTGAAATAAAGAGGGAATTTGTAAGTCCATGGAGTTTGTATTCTGTGTTAGAGAAACGCCTGTGACGCTAGCCTAAGCCATGCCTAATCATGGTGGAAACTTGCAGCATCACCATAGTGAGCTATCTATGTAGCATCCTCAATAAAAAGTTATGCATATGGTAAATAAAAAGATTGCTGAGATGCTCATTGTCTGCTTTCCTTGTCATTTTGGTTATGGGAAAGCTCCTGTACCATGTGCAAGGGGTACCCCGTTGGCGGTTCTCTATGATATGCAAATACTTACAATGACAAGAACTTACAAGTGACTAAAGTTGAGTAGCATGAGGTGTGGCCCTCGTATTCAAGGGACTTGAGATTACCAACTTATACTTCGTCAAGCACATACTCCATCTTTGTTCACTTTAATCTTAATCACTTCAAGATGCTTATGATAGGGGCAATGAGGGCTGAAAGCTAACAAGTACCATAATTTTTGTAAGATCTTTTTGAAACTTGAAATCCCTGCTTCCTTTATAAAAGGCTTTTCTTCCACCATTATTTGAGTCTCCACCTTCTACCTTTAGGCACCATTAAGAGAGCATAGTTGTCATTCTGTGTGTAGTGTCCCAAAGCTTATTGATTGATGCATATTGTGATATTACTTGTTCTTGTGCTATTTGTTTCTAGTCACCCTTGTGAACCTTGAAGGTGTCCTATGCATCTATTTGCTACTCTTTGAGGGACAAGCTATTGCCACTATGCTATGTTTTTTGTATGTGAAACAAACAAACATTTTTCAATGCATGTTATTCATGATCTTTGTTTGTAGCCTTTCATGTTGCATGCATAGTCACTATGTCCTATTGTTAGAACTCCATCTTTCATGCACATGTTTAAAGTTCTTTGATCCTAGCTTTCAATGCTTGCAAATGGTTTTATCTTTATTGTGAGGGTGATGTCACCTCAAAAATTATTATTTTATCACTTAGCTGCTCGAGGACGAGAAAGAGTTAAGCTTGGGGATGCTTGATACGTCGGAAACGTATATATAATTTTTTATGCTCCATGCTTGTTTAGTATCTACTTTGCTTTGCTTTGTTTACACTTTGAGGTGCTTTTTACATGTTTTCTGGTACTAACCTATTAACAAGTTGCCAAAGTGCCAGCTGCCTGTTTTCTGCTGTTTTTGGTTCTAGAAAAGCTAGTAAGGAAATATTCTCAGAATTGGATGGGACAAACGTCAAAGTCAATAACTTTCCGTGGGAAACAAGAAGTCCAGAGGGGAGACAGAGAGGCATGCCAGGGCAGCCACACCCGCCTAGGAATGGGTGGGTCCTGCCCCGTGCCTAGGTAGGGTGTGGGGCCCCTGGCCACCGCCTCGACTTCCCCCTTCGCCTATAAGAAGCCCCCGATGCAGAAACCCTAGGCACGCGATCAAAACTCCATGAAACCGTCTATAGCCGCCGCCACCATCGTCCCTAGATCAGAGGGATCTGAAGTTCTTCCCGGCACCCTGTCGGAGGGGAGATCATCCCGGAGGCCTTCTTCTCCGGTATGAAGCGTGAGTAGTTCCCCTTGGACTACGGGTCCATGTAGTAGCTAGATGGTTGTATCTCCTCCTTGTTCTTTCATGTATAGATCTTGTGAGCTCCGTTCATGATCAAGATCTAATCTATTTGTAATCATGCATGTTGTGTTTGCAGGGATCCGATGGATATTGAGATTATTATGTTGGTTTAATTAATGGTTTTGTCTTTATGATTCTATCATATCTGTGTTGTTTGTGATCTTGCATGCTCTCCGTTATTAGTAGCTATCTTGTCCAAGTAGTTGCTAGTAACTCCAAGAGGGGGTATTTATGCTCGATAGTGGGTTTATGCATCTAGTTTCCAAGGGAAGTGACATAAATATCTTCGGTTGTAGATGTGTTGTTGCTACTAGGGAGAAAACAACGGTGTCTTGTTCATGGAACATGTGGACTGTTTACCTTACACACTTTGCTTAAAGCAGTTGTCTGTTGCTTGCAACTTAATACTGGAGGGGGTTCGGATGATAACCTGAAGGTGGACTTCTAGTCATAGATGCAGTTGGATGGCGGTCTATGTATCTTGTTGTATTGCCCAATCGAATCTCGTAGGATCTTTCTGACTAGTAATTGCATTGTTATGCCTTACTCAGTTCCCGTCAATTGCCCTGTTATAATTTGTTTACCCTTCATGCCATGTTGTTTATATAAGGAGAGCACCTCTAGTGAACTATGGACCCTGGTCCAATCTTTACCATTGATACATCTTCCACTGTTACTTTTTTACTTGCTGCAAACCACCATTACCTTCCACACCATACGTTTAATCCTTTGTTACAGCAAACCGGTGAGCTTGACAGCCTCACTGATTTGTTGGGACAAAGTCTTGAGTTTGTGTTGTGCAGGTCTCCACGTTGTTTGCAACACCTTTGTGACGTTTCCTTCCTCCTTCTGGTTCGATAACCTCGGTCTTAACTGAGGGAAAACTTGTTGCTGTGGTCTTCACACCCTGCGCTTGGGGTTACCAACGAAGTGCCACGTCGAGCACCGTCACTAGCAACACCTTTGAGTTGTTTCCTTCCTCCTACTAGTTCGATAACCTTGGTTTATTTCTGAGGGAAGACTTGCTGCTGTGCTCATCATACCTTCCTCTTGGGGTTTCCCAACGAAGCTCTAAAGTGATCTGAGTCGCATCATTGCCCATTACAGAACCATTGATTTTATCATTCGACCTTAGTTGGGATTTCATCACATTTTGGTAGTAGAAGTGGTTTGGATGCGAAAATCCACACTTTAGCCATGGAAAAAAACTGTGACGGAGAGCACATATCTTATAGTGGCAACAAGTACAATTGCATCACTTACCGAGAGGTTTAAGTATATGCCCGGTTTGTGTCCAAAAAAATTACCAAGTTGTAGTGACAAAATCCTTACTTTGATAATTTATTTGGCATGTGCTTGCTCATTTTCTCATCTTAATTCAGTTTTCTTGGCGAAGGTTGGCCAAATTATAGAAAGGTGGCCAAATTTTAGCATGCTAAAATTTTAGGGAGGTAACCATGAGTCAAAAACCTACACCCTCACAGACGAGTAAGCCCATTGGATTTCCATTTAAGGGCATGTTTGATTCAAAGGATTTTTAAAGGAATTCTATATGATTCCAATCCATAGGATTTTTTTCTATAGAGTTCGTTTATTTCAAAGGAATGAATCCTACAAAATTCGTATGCATTGCTTTCCTACACTACAATCCTATAGGATTTCTAACAAGAGGTGAGACCTCTTGAAAAAAATTCTATGTATCTATGGCAACTATACTAAACCCTGCAAAAATTTCCTGTGTTTTTTCTGCGATCAAACAACTTATTTTACCAACTCCTACATTTTTCATTCCTTTAAGATTCCAAGTGCCATGATATTCTATTCCTGCATTTTTCCTATTCCCATGGTTTACAAATCCTTTGAATCAAACATGCCCTAAGTGTGTTACTTAACATGTGTGCGGTGCAGTCTGCCCAAAATATATTATGCTATATATGCCGACTACAAATAAACAATATTAATTGTGAACAAAACAATGAAAGATGCATCAAGTTCAATAAATCATTCATGCATGTGCATAGGAGAATACATAATTCCTCCGTTCTAATAAATAAGGCTTACAAATTTAGTCTAGACTCGACGGTTTCTAAGTTTGAACAATTTCCTGGACAAAATATAAAGAATTACAATATTAAATCAATGTCAATAGTTTCACCATAAAATATATTGTCATGATATATTTATTTTATATTGTAAAAAATGTTCATATTTTTTCTATGCTTGTTCAAACTTAATAAGGTTTAACTTTTTATTAAATTTATAAGTTTTATCCATGGGAATTTATAGAGGGAGAATCGTGTCGCGCTGGCAAGTTCGACCGAAAACCAAAGTTGCTAGGCTAATTTCGACATGGGCTCTGGCAACTTTGGTTTTCTTTTTAAAAAAATTTATCGTCGTCGCTCACCTTGGATCCCTGGCTAGGATCCTATCACACCATGTACATGTCCTTAATCCTTATTCATTGGAGTGGAGATACTAATTAATTATTTTGCCAGATGAGATTATTTTTTAAATGGGTAAGGCCTACAAGGGCCTAAAAACTACATAGTAAAGAGGTGAGTACCGAATTACAAGGAGGCTCCTGAGGAAAAAAATTACATTACAGTTCCCCAACACTGCAAACAGGACCCTAGAACAATCATACGTCCAAAATGTATCTACTTTTTCGAACACTTTTGCTATTGTTTCTCCTCTAATTTGTGTGATTTGGATAAAAATAACATGGACTGACGCTATTTTCACCAGAATTGCTTTGGTGTCTCGTTTGTGCAGAAAATCAACTTTTAGAAAAAATCCCAGAAAATATCGCAAAATTCTTATTTTACCAGAAGACTCACGGAGCCAGAAGACGAGACGGAGGAGGGCCATGAGGGGCCCACACCCCCTGGCCGCGCAGGCCAGGCCAGACCGCGCCTAGGGGTGGTGAGGCCATCTCGTGCACCCCCTCGGTCTCCCCCTTCGCCTACATAAGCACTCTGACCTAAAAACAGAGAGGGGTTCGACGTTTTTCCAGATAGAGTTCTGCTGCGCCGCCACCACCAGAAACCGAGATTCGGAACCAGAAACTCCGTTCTGGCACCTTGCCAGGACGGAGAATTGGAGGAGATCATCGCCATCATCATCACCGACGCCTCTCCATCAACCATCCATGTTTCTCCCATCCATGAGTGAGTAATCCCCTACTGTAGGCTATGGGGATGGTAGGGATTGGATGAGATCTATCATGTAATCGAATAAGATTGTTAGGGCATGGTGCCCAGTATCTTTGTTAGTGCTTTTTGACATTGTTGCAACTTGTTATGCTTAATGCTTGTCACTAGGGCCCGAGTGCCATGATCTCAGATCTAAACATGTTATTGATTCATGCTGATAGTATTGTTTGTGATCTTATCTGCAAGTTTTTTACACATATTATTGTCCGGAACCGAAGGCCCCGAAGTGACAGAAATTGGGACAGCCGGAGGGGATAGCTATGATATGAGGATCACATGTGTTCATGGAGTGTTAATGCTTTGCTCTGGTACTCTATTAAAAAGAGTACCTTAATTTCCAGTAGATTCCCTTAAGGCCCCACTGCAACGGACTGTCAGGACAAAAGATGTTGTGCAAGTTCTCATTGCAGGCACGTATGACTATATATAGAACGCATGCCTATGACTATTTAGTACTTGGATGCTTTACCTTATTTATCTGCAAGTGCCCTAGATCTTGATATTACATGAATAGTCTTATCCATGCAACGTCCGTCCATCCATCCCTATGCCTACCGCACTCAAATCCTGTTGTTTGCTACTATTGTTACTACTGCCTTTGTTTTACTGCTCCTGTTACTTTGCTATTTCTACTACAAAATTGTTGCTACTGATAAACTACTGTGAGCAAGACTATTTCCAGGTGCAACTGAATTGACAACTTAGTTGTTAAGGCTTATAATTTTTTTTGGCTCCCCTTGTGTCGAATCAATAAATTGGGCTTTACTACCCTCGAAGACTGTTGCGATCCCCTATACTTGTGGGTCATTAAAACTATTTTCTAGCATCGTTGCCGGGGAGCATAGCTTTATTTATAAGTTCAATTGGATTTATTATTGTTCGCTGCTATCCTTTTCATCATGGGAAAGTCTCGTGATGGAAAATTTCCTATTTTACCATCCACTACAAGAAGAGGTATAGTTCTAAACACCTCTGCTACTCTTGATTTACCATCTGTTATAAGTAAGCTTGTTACACCACCACCACATACACATGCTACACACACTGCTACTACTGCTGAATCTGAAATTGCTTCTGATGCTCATGACGTTACTTCTACTGTGCTTGATGAGAGTGGTTCATTAGGTCCTTTACTAGATGATACAATTGCTAGAACTATATTGGGAAACACTAAAACTCCTAGTGAAGACACTATTACTCCTGTTAGCTCATTTGAGTCTAGAGAAAGCTATGATATTAATGATGGTTATATTAAAATGACTGATGAATTTATTGAAGAATACCGAAACACACGTGGTGATAGTGATATTATGAGTCTCCTTGAGAAACGTACTATTATACCTAAACTATCTCCTGATGCTAAGTTTGCTACTTCTCCCATAAACATTAAAGATAAATATTATGATTTCTCTCTTGATTTATCCTATATAAACATTGTTGAGAAAGAAACTTTTTGTGGGACTGAGAAAGAAAGGGATGTGGCACATATGACTGATCTTTCTACTATGAGTGCCTTATTTTCTGATGATGTTAAGATGAACACCTACTTTGTTGCTAAAAGTTCCCCTTTTTCACTAAAAGGAGAAGCTAAATCTTGGTTTAATAGTTTACCTCCTGGATCCATTGATAGCCCTGGTTGCTTGATTGCTACTTTTTTTCAGAAATATTTTCCTCCTAGTGCTAGACATGCTGTTTTGCAGAAACTTTTTGATTTTAAACAGGAAGAAGAGGAGAAATTGCCTGATTCATGAACAAAGTTCTGTGTCTTTATTCATGCACATCCTGGATGTCCATTACCTAAAAATGAGCTTCTTGATATATGTTATAATGGACTAACTGATAAATCTAGGACATACCTGGATAGTTTTACTGATTGTGGTTTTAGGAAAAGAACTCCTGCAGAAGATGAAGAATTAATGGCTAAAATAAGCAAGAATTATGATTATTGGACTACAACTGAGCCAATTACACCTGAGCCAACCACACCTGAACCAATTGTGCCTGAACCAACCCCATCACCAACACCAAAGAAGAGGGGGGTGATTGAATTAAATGATGAAGTGATGAAAGAAGCTAAGAAATGTCTTAAGGAGAAGGGTATTAAAGCTAAAGATGTGAAAAATTTACCACCTATAGAAGAATTATGTAAGCCAATCTCCCACTCATCCACTATTGAGGTACACTCTCTCCAACATTTTGATGAAGGTGATATTCCTTATGGTAAACCTCCTGATCAATGCTTAGAGGAACTTGATACTTTTATTGTTAAACAAGGTAATTTTAATAAACAAGTTCAGAATCATTTATTGGAAAATTCTAGAGATATTAATGAGTTGAAAGATATTGTGAAAGAACTTCTAATGATGTTAAAATGCTTGTTAAACATTTCTAAATGGTTCAAACTCAAATTGATCAACTTTCTAAAGTACAAAAGGATATGCTAGTTAATGCTTCTGGAAATAAACATGCTTATGAAATTAGAACTAGGAGTGGTGCTACCACTCAGGATCCCTTATATCCATAGGTACATCCTAAAAGAATTGAGCAGGATTCTCAACAAGCTGAAAATAGAGGTACTTCTTCTAATGGAAAGAAAAAGAAACATAAAACAGTTGAGGAACCTTCTAAACCTGCTATAGATCCTAATAGTATATTTGTATGTGATGCTGAAACTGAAAAATGGTAATGATAACAATGATTCTCCTGATAAGGAAGAAATTGAAGAAGAGCCTGAAAAGCACACTAAGAACACTAAGTACACTAAGGAAGATTTTGTTGCTAATAAACATGGTAGTGAAAGAGAACCTTGGGTGCTAAAACCAATGCCTTTTCCTAATAAGAAACACAAGTCAAAGGAGGAAGAACACTATAACAAGTTTTGTGAGTGGATGAAACCTTTATTTTTGCAAATTCCTTTGACTGATGCTATTAAGTTGCCTCCTTATTCAAAGTATATGAAGGATATTGTCTCTAATAAAAGGAAGATTCCTAATGAGGAAATTTCTACTTTGTTTGCTAACTATTCCTTCAATGGTAAGGTTCCAAAGAAACTTAGGGATCCAGGTATTCCAACTATTCCTTGCTCTATTAAATATAATTATGTTAGAACTACTTTGTGTGATTTGGGAGCTGGAGTTAGTGTTATGCCTTTTTCTCTCTACAAGAGACTTCAACTAGAAAAATTGATACCAACTGATATATCTTTGCAAATGGCTGATAAGTCTACTACTATCCGTGTTAGTATATATGAGGATGTTCCTGTTCAAGTGGCTCATAATTGTTTGGTATTAACTGATTTTGTTGTGCTTGAGATGCCTGAAGATGATAATATATCTATTATTCTTGGGATACCTTTTCTTAATACTGCAGGTGCTATCATCAATTGTAATCAAGGAAAAGTAACTTTTAATATTAATTACAAAGAGCATACTGTCTATTTCACAAAGAAGATTGATAAGTGTTATGGCCAGAATTTAGTTGAAAATATTGAGGGCATCAAAGTTGGATAAATATATTGTCCCATACCACAAGAAAATTTTGAAACTGTTATGATCGGAACTATTGCTATCAAGATTGAGGTAACAAAATCATTTAGTGAAATGCAAAGTTTTGTTTCATATAAAATTGTTTTGGTAACAAGACTTGATCAACCTTGTTAACAAAGGGATTTTAATGGACAAAACAATGCTTTCACAATGATTATTCTTGCTCCCTTTTATCTTTCTCCATTCCAATCTTTGTTTTTCCTCTTGTTAGTCTTAGTTTTGCTAGTTGCTTGCTTGTTAGAGTGTCTTAGAACTTCTATAGGTTTAGTTTTGGTTTGCTTTTGCGTTTTCAAAAATCTTTTTCTAAGAGAAAATCAATTTTCATAACCTGAAAATTGGCCAAAAATAAAGTTTCCCGAAAAATTCCAGAAAATTCATATTAAATTTTTTCATGAAAAAAGGGGCAGAGGGGCACCTGGAGTGACCCAGGGGGAC
Source organism: Avena longiglumis (assembly GCA_030063025.1). NCBI lineage: Eukaryota > Viridiplantae > Streptophyta > Magnoliopsida > Poales > Poaceae > Avena > Avena longiglumis. The sequence continues at coordinate 98,119,199 of CP125976.1, read as the reverse complement.
CCACCAGGCCAGCACACCCCCTGGTGGCGCGGCTAGCCCAGGGGCGCGCCTGGCCTAGGTGTGGGCCACCCCTGGACCTCCACTTAGCCTCCTCCTTGCCACTTCTTTCTCTCTCTCGAAAAACACTAGAAAAATTCTCAAAGCTCGAGTTCCTTCTGTTCTTGCTCCTGATTTTCGATCTCCTTGCCCAGCCCATCTTTGGTGCTGATTTTTGGAGGGATTGCTCTCCTGTATGTGCCTCCTCTGTTTGTCAAATTAGATTTTTGATTGGTGGATTGTATCTTTAGTATTTTGCTACTGTAGGTGACAGGTTATGTGAGCTTGCATGCTTGTTCTATGCTTAGAAATTTCATTTTGATGCATGTTTATCCCTGTAGCAAATTCCTATAGTAGTTCCTCATCATTTACTAGCTTGGAAATCACTTGGTTTGATGTTTGTCTATTTTTTTTAGAAAAAGGGTCATGGATAACCATACCTTTGGAGAAGTGTTTGAAAGTGATGCACCTAGGAGGACAAGGCCTTCGAGATCAACCTCTTGAGCTAGGCCATCATACAATGAGGATCTTATTGCGCCGCGCTTTGGCAATGAAGGAGATGAGGGAGATGTGCACCCTTCTACCTTCCCTTGTTTTGCCTTTTTGCAAGCTGCAGAGATCCTCAATGATTTCTTAACTCTTGTTCAGAGGGTTGGTCTAACCGATTATATGCAGGATGAGAGTGAGCAATATGCTTTGCTCACCAAAACTTTTTTGGAGAGTTTCACTTTAACTAACACCCCTTTCAGGACACATGTTTCATTCAAAATCTATGATAGGCCTATCACTAAGACATTGAAAAGATTTTGCAGCATTATAGGTATTGGCATGGCTGGGATGGTGAAGAAGATTCAAGGTCGACCCGATGATTTGATGGAGCTCTACCATGGGGTAACAAATGATGATGACCGCATAGCCCAGCGCGGGAAGATAAGAAATATTCAACTGCCAGCTCTCAGATATTTTGCTTATTATCTTGCCACTAGCATTCTTGGTAGGGAGAACACTAGCAATATTTCCAACTATCATTTGGCTTTCTTAGCTGCCGCACATAACAATGAAACCAGGTATAATCTTGTTTCTCTCATTGCTCGTCGCCTGGCTGCTAAAGGACCCATCTATGGGGGTGTTATTGCTGCACGTGTATTTGCTGCCTTAGACCTTTATGTTGATCCGAATGATACAGTGCTGGCACCATAGAGGCTTGATCTAGCTGCCATGAAAGCACATCACTTTGTTACTGGTAGCTCTATCCTTGAGAGTTTATTTTACATGACGATGTTTACTGACGGGGATGATAGGAAAATTTCTTTGCCACAGGCTACTTTGTTCAGTATTTGCAGGGGGCCTTGGTCACGCTCCAAGGAGGAGATGGACGATCAGCTCCGCGTTCTTGGTTTCCACGAGCACTACCAGGGGGACGCGCCCTCTTATGACCACTCTGCGCACTACACATGGGCTTCCTCGAGCACGTACCAGGACGAAGGAGCCTCTTCGTCGCATTACAGGGCACTCCTTCTTGGCCAGGCTGGGATTGATCTCCACTTAGGCCAAAAGCCTAAGCTTGGGGGAAGGTATACCGACACCACACTCATCTATATATCATGTTCTGCCGGTACTTTGTATATCCATGTTTTGCTTTCTTTTTAGTTTTGCTTCTGCTTTCCAAAACACAAAAATACCAAAAATATCTACGTTGTTTCTCTTTGTTTGTTTCTTTGCCTTTTAGTTTTGGTTTGTTATAAGAAAAATCCAAAAATATTTTTTTTTGTTTGCTTTTGCTTTGAGTGCTTGCTTAAAAAAATCGAAAACCCTAAGTTCGTTGCAGGTTTCAGCGGTCCTCAGTGACTCCTTCGGAGTTTGGTTTCATGTTATTATTCAAGTCACACAAGTGAAAGGCAATAATGATGATTAATGACAACTAGAGGTGTGGTAAGAGGCTGGTAATGAACTCTATTTGTCTTCATTTTTGTACATATACTCATCATTATGGGCATGCTTAGTCTGTTCATGTAAGGTGTATGTTATTTATTGGATGCTTAGTAGTTCTTGCTCTCTTTTGATTAGTTCCAACTTGATAATAGTTTTTAGCATGTCACATGAATGTTTGCTTGCATTGTTCTATTCATAACTTGGTATGAAATTGTGGTATCCTCCTCTGAATGCTTCATTTGAATCGACTTGGCACATGCTCACACATGCATATGACTGAACCAAAGTTAGTTAAGCCTCGATGATTTATTTTGCCTCAGAGTTCTTGCATCACTTTTATGCCATAATTAATTTTGTTTTGTTGCAAGCATGATTATGACAGTTACTGCGTTTGTCGCTCCCTTTCTATTGCTAGCCTTTACTTGCATTGAGTATGAGCTCTACTCGTGTTTCCAAACTCCCAAGAACCAAAATTGTCAAAAAGTGTCCACCATATCTACCTATTAGCATCATTTGTTATTCCGTGCATATTTATTATGCCTCGTTTTCTTCCAAATAAAAAGTTTGCTTGTTATGAGAAAATTAGTTAGTAAAGCCATAGAGCATCGCCAGGAGACCACCAAGCGATCGCCACCGCCGGCCATGCCTCTAGCAGCCCGTAGCCATGTCGCCACCGTCGCCTGCCCATGTCGTTCGGTCTCACCGTCGCGACTATAAATAGAGACCTTTCCCGCTCAAATTCTTCACACCATTCCACTCCTCTCTCACCCAGAACCACCGCACCTCAGTCCCGGAGAAAGGCGAGCAGTGCATCACCGAAATTGCGCCGGAGTAGGCCGCCTCTGGAGGAGAAGGGCGTCGTCGATTTTGTCCACCCTGTGAGCCGCGACCATCCTGAGTTTCGCGTCGACTTATGCTCGCCCGCCTCGACGACCTCGCTGAGCCGGTGAGCCCCAACGACCCCTTGGCGCGCTAGGTTTTGGCCTCATGGCGTTGCCCAACGTCGACGATGACTCTCAGCCGTTGGATTAGAACCAGATCGAACGCCCCATGTTGCCCCGTACCGCTTCGCATCCCCTGTCTCACTGACACGTGGGGACAGCCACTTAAAACATCCCGCGGAAGCGCTGCGCTTAGCAGGCCGGCCCAGTATCGTTTCCCGTGCAGCCCAGCTATTTGAATTTAACCTTTTTGTTTTATTTCAAACACACTTCTGTACCCAGTTTCAAAAATCAACCCAGGTCGATTCAGTGCACCAAATTGAATGAAACCAATTTTGTTAGAAAGGTCTAGAAGTGCTGAATCCAAGCCCGTTGGATTCAAGTCATTTGGATCTATAGATCATCCATAGTAAAAATAACAAGGCAGAAGCTTTTCTGCATTCAAACATTTTTCAAATTTAAACCGTAATAGCTTTTGAGTTGGTTCCAACTCTCAAAAATCACCTTTAACCATACCTTTCAGAATATATAAAAATATATAGGTTTACTTACAGAAATAATGTTCAAGTAATAAAAGAATGCCCCATAGGCATTTCTAGCCACTTTAATTAATTAAAATAAAAGGGTAAAACCTTATTAAATTGTGACACCACTTTAAAACACATTCCCATGAACTAAAATATGTGGTGATGACATGTGTCAACATGATCCCATGTTTGGTTTGGAGAATATTAAATCTTAAGTAGTTTTTCAATGAGTAGAAATTACTTTTCTACAAATAAAAGGAATTAAACAAAACTTTAATCTTGTAATGTTAGTGATGATGTTAGATCATCTATAGGACCCTTTTGTGTGATGATTGCAAGTAGTTAAGTATTGTTTGGTGATTGTGTACATCGTATTTATTTATAGACGCTAGTACCGACCAAGGATACGAGGAGGAAGGAGGATACTACGAAGAAGAAGCCGAGGAGAACTTCAACCACAGCTCTGCAGAAGGCAAGCCTAATACTACTAGTGAATGTGCAAGCTAACACTTGCAAGATACTCTACTAATGCAATAAACCACTACTTGTTACCATGACCACTATATGCCTTAAACCGATGTGATCATATCCACTTGATAAACCAATCCTAGTTTTACTTACAAGCTTTATACTTTATTTATTTATCAAAGCTAGTACTTAGAGCTTACTTAAGTAAATTGTAGATACTAGAAGGATAATTTAAGGTTGCATAAAGAGCATTAAATTTGGCCTAAGCTAGGTAATCTTGATGTCATCCTAAGGCATGAGATTAAAACTAGTCACACCCCACTAGTGTACCACCCCTCATTAGTACTCACCCCCCCACTTGTAGATGCTAGTGCTAAGTATAAAACTTGACCAACTTAGATGGGAATACTTGGTGGAAAAATGGTTATGAAAACCTTGGAATGATGGATCATTCTATTGAAATGTTTTGGACATGTGTTTCCGAACACTTGATGATTTTGGTGATGAAAATGATGAGGCATGATCCTTAGCCCTTTATAAAACTGATGGTTGTCTGGATGCGATACCATTCCAATTTTATCGTACAACCACAATACCCGAAGATTGGGTAGGGCTTGACTGGAAGCTTATATACCTTAGTATTGGTTCCCTCACGATCAAGGTCTGAGCTGAGGCTACCTTGTGAAGATTGTCCACCTGTGTAGTACCCAAGATGACAGTTGGTCATGGTTGGGAGGCCAAACTCACAGGAGAGGTGCTTATACTAGGGAGTGTAATTGAAAGGTTAGGATTGATTATCCGCATACTGAGTATGGTGAATTCAGGATTTGTTCCTGACGGATGTATCGAATGTTGTGGTGAAAGTGTACAATCTCTGCAGAGTGTCAAACTATTCGAATAGTCGCGTCCGCTGTTATGGACAGTTGGAGTGGCCATACTGTTCCCCCGTCAGATGTTTTCAAAAGACTTGTGAAATAAACTGAGACTTTGACTTGACCACAACAGGGTTGTGGCATGAGATTACAAGTTCCCCCTTAGGTGTTATAAAACCTTAACTAGCATTCGTTGCTTCTAAACTTAGTAGAGATAAATCTGGCTTTTTGCAAAACAACCCTAGAGCCTAGTGTCCTATTATCAAAAACCCCTTTCACTTGTTAGTATTAGTTTGCGAGTACTTAAAGAGTACTCATGGCTTTTTCACTGCTATTCCGTGGCGGACTATGAAGAGGAGTACCGGAGGATGGACCCGGAAGGTTACGACAACTAGGATCATCTCCCATCGCCGCATTGCATGTGACCAAGATGGAGCTTCTCCTGCTACCGTTATTATTACGTATTCACTGCTTGAAGTTGTATTAAGAAGGATCATGAGATCCCTATTTGTGTAAGAACTTATGTACGGTTTGTAATGGATGATGTCTTGTGGTATCCAATTCTATGTCTCGCAAAATGGTAATCACAGGATTGCGATGCGATGTATGGCATAACAGACATCTGGGATTAAAAATCCGGGTGTTAACACCCCCCTTCCACACCGACGGGTGCTCAGTTACAATCAATTTGCAAATAGAAGCAGAGCTCAGTTACAATCAAATTGCGACTGGCCCTCCGATGGGGGTCCCCCTTCCCCTGGTTGCAGTCAAGATGCAACTGCCATCCCCTTGACGAGGCCCTAGTAACAAGCAACTTGCAACTGGGACTCGTTAGGATCGCAGTTACAATCAAGTTGCGACTGGCTCCCCTTCCACACCGATGGGTGCCCAGTTACAATCAAGTTGTGACTGGCCCTCCGATGGGGGTCCCCCTTCCCCGATTCTGATCAAGATGCAAGCGCCACCCTCCTCCTTGACGAGGCCCTAGTAACAAGCAACTTGCAACTGGGACCCTCTAGGAGCTCAGTTACAATCAAGTTGTGAATGACACCCCTTCCACATCGACAAGTGCTCAGTTATAATAAAATTGTGACTGTCCCCCTTCTATACCGACGGGGTGCTCAGTTACAATCAAGTTGCACCTAGGCGAGCTTCGATTACAATCAAGTTGTGATCGCCCTTGACGGGGTCCCTTCCCCAGTTGCGATCAAGATGCAACGACCACCCTCCTCGGCGAGGCCCTAGTAACAAGCAACTTGCAACTGGACCACTAGGAGCTTAGTTACACTCAAGTTGCGATGGCCCCCTTCCACACCGGCAGTGCTCACCACAATCAAGTTGCAAGCGCCCCCTTCAACACCGACGGGTGCTCGATTACAAGTTGCAACTTCGGGCGAGCTCGATTACAATCAAGTTGCAACTCGGAGCCGAGCTCAGTTATAATCAAGTTGCGACTGGCCCTCTAACGGGGGTCCCCCTTCCCCCGATTGCAGTCAAGATGCAACTGCCACCCCCTTCCCCCTCGACGAGGCCCTAGTAACAAGCAACTTGCAACTAGGACCCACTACGAGCTCAGTTACAATTAAGTTGCAACTGGCCCACCTTCCACACCGACAAGTGCTCAATTACAATCAAATTGCAACTGGCCCCCTTCCACACCGACGGGTGCTCAGTTACAATCAAGTTACAACTTGGAGCAGAGCTCAGTTACAATCAAGTTGCAACTAGCCCTCGATGGAGGGGAGTTACAAGCAAGTTGCGACTGGCCCCCCTCAACGAAGGCTTAATTGCGATCAAGTTGCGACTGGCTCTCGACGGGGGCTCAGTTACAATCAAGTTGCAGTTGTCCCCCCTCGACAAAGGCTCAGTTGGGATCAATTTGCAACTAACTGACCCTCGACGGGGGCTCAGTTACAATCAAGTTGCAACTGGTCCTCCTCGACAAAGGTTCAATTGCGATCAAGTTGCAATTGGCCCTTGACCGTGGGTTTAGTTACAAGCAAGTTAAAAGCTGGCGGCCTCGGCAGGGGACTCGATTACAATCAAGTTGCAACTAACCCCTCCTCCCCTCGACGAAGGCTCAGTTGCGATCAAGTTTTCGATGGGGCCCCAGTTGCAAGCTACTTCCTATCGGCTCCATTAAACGGAATCTCAAAAAATTCAAAACAGAAGCTCAGTTGCAAGCGATTTACAACTAATATCAGTCACGGTCCGATTGCAAGCTAGTTGAGATGAACACATACACACAAAATCAAAACACAAAAGATCAGTTTCGAGCGAGTTGCGATTAATCTTGTTTAAGTCTTAACATGCAAAAATTCCAGAAAAAGAAAAAATATCAGTTGCAAGTGAATTGTGATTCATCATGAACTAAATTTAAAACCATAAAAACCAAATTTCAAAAATCATAAACCAAAAATAAAAAATTCATAAAATTCATAAAAAAATCGGAATCACAATAAATGAACCCCAAATTCATAAACCAAATTCAAAAAAACATTCCCCAAAATTAAAAACAACAAACAAAAACAAAAAAGGAATAAATAAATGTTTATTATTTTTTAGAAATAATAAATGTTTATTTTTTAGAAATAATAAACATTGCTCAAAATAAAAAAGAGAAAAAAATAAAAATAAAAACAGCACCCAGCGCTAGGACCAGGAAAAAACAGCACCCAACGCACACCCTTGCTGGCCCAAAACATAAGAAAAAAATAAAAAGAAAAAAGAAAAAGAAAAAACAGAAAAGTAAAAAGAAAAAACAACTACCCAGCTAACTAGGGCCATGCACGCCCTTGCTAGTCCAAAACAAAAGCCCTGCACCCCGGGCATGTACAAAAAAAAAAGCAGCGCCTCAGCTGCACGAATCACGAAGTAAAATATACAAGCAGCGAATGCACTAGTTCTCAGACGATTTAGAACTAGTAAAACCGTAATAATAATCCATTAACAATTGCGGTTTCATAATATATATTTTACATATGATAAATTCACATGGACACGACACTTATTACGAGCCAGCACGCTATATATGCATAGGCACGTCCGTTCCTGCTCACTCTCTATCCCGGGTTGACCGACCACCTCCACATGGCATCCATGCATGACATGCAAGTATGCAACCTACGACACACGACAGAAACGCATGCACGCAGAGTCACACGCGCAGGCAGTGACACTCCTTGTTGGATCGACCTGTCCTCCGGTAATTATTCCTCGCCTTAGTTACCTTAGCCCACCAAGTCCATGATGAGATCAACATGCTCGTACTGGTAGTCGCTCACCACGGACTCTTCCTCCTCCGCGCAACGGCCGCACTTGGCGTCGTCCTCGCCGCCGTCCGCCGGTAGGGCCATCAGGCTCGGCACGGTGACGGCAGCAGAAGTGGCCGCAGCAGCAGCGGCGGCGGCGGTGGCAGCGGAAGAAAATAAGGTGTCGGCGGCGAAGGCAGAGTACAGGCTCAGGAGCCGAACACTGTTCGGCGCGGCCTGCAGGGCCAGGTCATCCAACAGCTGATCACGTGAAACAGCCGCCGGTGGCAGCGACGCCGGGAGAGCAGGAGACGGACCGCGCCGGAGTATGCGCGGCGGCGACCGCGGCATGGAGATCGTCGGCAGCGACATGGAGGCGGCGGCGATGTGGTCGTCGCCCCTGAGCTCGGCGGCGAAGTGCGCGAAGAAGCAGATCCGGCGCGGGCAGCGCGGGCCGGCCTCGCACATGCGCGTGCGGAACCGGGACGGGTGCAGCCACAGCTCGAACACGCCGTGCGCGTACCGGCACTTGAGCCCGCGCCCGCAGCTCGGCGGCGGCTGCCCGCCCCCCGCGGCGATCTGCGCCTGCGCCTGCGCGCGGTAGTCCGGGCAGGAGACGGCGACGTAGGGGAAGCGGCGCGGGTCGCGGCGGCGCGCGCGCTCGCCCTTGTGCGCGTAGGGGCAGGCGGTCCAGTCGTGGCTGCACGGCTGCGGGCACCGCCGCACCTTGTACACGTACACCCAGAACTCCTCCGACATGGACGCCCACAGACGGTGCCCGTTGTGGGCCCACGCGCACGTCGTCGGGTCCGCCAGGTACCCTCCGCCGCCGAAGGAGACGTTCCCCTGGACCAGCAAGGCGTACATGTCGGCCACGTCCATCGTCGATCTAGCTGCTTATTCACGCCAACAAAACAAATTCCAACTAAATCAAACCATGTATCTACGAGCTACCATGGAGATATGTGGTGGATACATATATGTGCTCTGAAATTATATTTCAGAAGAACGAGATGATCTAGTGCTGGAAACCATGGTTGCTGTGTATACAGAGATGTGCGATTGTGTGTCAGTGCGAGGTGTATATATAGGAGTGCAGTGCTTGGCATGGAGTGAGTGTGATGCACTTTGTCTCGTACCCATTTCCTTTTTGCTATATAGATGGTGTAGACGTTTGGATGTTTGGATTTAGAGTCTGTAGCAAGACTCTCTAACTAACAGCTAGATTCTGGACCCTTCCTCTCTTGGAAAAGAAGACTTTGTGTGAGGGAGTAGGATATCTATGTTGTTTTGCGGTGGCCACGTAGGAGCAGTTTGTCATGTGCCAATGTGATAAGATGAGCCGTGCGGACGGTGCGCCGTGTAGCCCCCGGTGTGGCGATTGTTGAGCGAGAAAGGGTGTGTTTGGTTGTCTGTATGGATTGTTTGGTCTATACTCATGAACGAGTCTCTTCGGTGCAAATAGCGTCTCTTAGGTAGGCCCAAACAAAATACCCGAGACATAAGACGAGTCAAGTATTATAGGATCAAGGGGTCAAATTCAATTGTGTATTTGTGAGAAATACTTCGAGAGAAAGGGGCCAAGTATTATGGGATGAAAGGGGTCAAATTCAAACACGGAGACTGCATTTTTGTTTCCTATCGGGTGTGCGGCCGGGAGAGGGGGCACATTCTCACCACCCCTTCCATCTTTGGAAATTGAATTTGTTGTTTTCTTTTTATTCTTCTTGTCGTAAACCGCAACATTGTCCGACCGACCACCGACAAATGTTGTCGTTTACAATAAAATGTTACCAACTCCCCACCTCCCGCCGCCCCCACCCATATCCACCCCATCGCACGTCATTCTATATCATTTGTTGTTATATTTTTATGTTTCGTGTTGGGCCTCGACGGCAATCTTCAGTCCATAAATGACAAATTATTTTCTACAACAATCTTCAGTCCATAAATGACAAATTATTTTCTACGACAATCTTCGGTCCATAAATGACCAATTATTTTGTCATTTACGCTAAAAATCACGAACTCTGCCAAGGCCATACTATAGATATGCTATGTAATATTGTTCTATTAACCTGGTCAACAAGTGAAACATCTAGGTACATTTGAATCAAGGATGTTTTGCTAAATTTCATATATAATGTGATGGGAGGAATGCATTCATTGAGCTCCCCTCCTGCCTTTTCCAATTGCAATTGATGTTCTCCTTTTCTTCTTCTTGTTCTTCTCATGCATCGGCGATGATGTTCAATCCATCACCGACAAATTCCTTTGTCATTTACACTAAAATCATCAACTCCCGCACATACCCACCTCCTCGCACATCATGCTATTGATATGGTATGTAATATTGGCCTTTCAAATTAATCAGCAAAGTTAAGCATCATTTGTATCAAGAGCTCTTTGGCAATTTCACAATGTGGTGGAGGACACAAATCCTCTCAACTTCCGCCTCTCCAATTGCATTCATTGTTCTCTTTTTCTTCTTGTCGTGGCCCCTGCGACAATCCATCATCAAAAAATCATGTTGTCTTTTAAATTAAAACCACACTAGTAGGAAAACTCTTATAGCAGTCATTTGGCCGGTGGCGTCCAATATATAGTGCGTGCCACCACTTGGAGATGAAATAATAACGGCGTTTAAATATATACGAACACCACCACTAAACTGTAATAGTGGTGTCCACAAATAACAAAACACCACAAACATAAGGGTCCCCATACGCAGTCGGGACAAAGGTAATAGTGATGTTGGCATTGGGGGGAACGCCACCAACCTGTAAACTAGTGGTGGCCTTGGATTAATATAAAAGCCATGGGTACACGATTTATTATCCTTAGTATGTCCTCCTCGCGCCACCCTCTCACATTCACACACCGTCGACACACCCCTTCTTTCTTCCCTCTCTCCCTGCCACAGCCGCCCCGCAGGTCTGTGATGCGGCTCAGATCACTGTAGAGCTTCGTTGGGAAACCCGAGAGGAAGGTATGATGAGCACAATAGTAAGTATTCCCTTAGTATGAAACCAAGGTTATTGAACCATTAGGAGGAAGGAAACGACCGAAGGTGTTGCTAACAACTTGGAACCTGCACAACACAAAATCAAGACTTTGCCCCAACGAATAGTGAGGTTGACAATCTCACCGGTTTGCTGAAAACAAAGGATTAAACGTGGTGTGGAAGGTAATGGTATCTTGCATAAAGTAAACAGTAACAGTGGAAGATTTATCAATGGTAAAGGTTGGACCGGAGTCCACAGTTCACTAGAGGTGCTCTCCTTAAGATAAACAACATAACATGCTGGGTAAACAAATTACAGCGGGGCAATTGACAGGACAGAGCAAGGCATAACAATGCAATACTAGACATTCATGATCCTATGAGATTTGATTGGGCATTACCACAATATACATAGACCGCCATCCAACTGCATCTATGAATAGTAATCCACCTTCAGGTTATCATCCGAACCCCCTGCAGTATTAAGTTGCAAGCAACGGATAACTGCTTTAAGCAATGTGTGTAAAGTAAAAAGTACAATTGTTTCATGAACAAGAGATTGTTGTTTTCTCCCTAGTAGCAACAACACATCTACAACCTTAGAGATTTCTGTCACTTCCCCAGATTCAATAGAGGCATGAACCCACTATCAAGCATAAATACTCCCTCTTGGAGTCACTAGCATCTACTTGGTCAAGATAGCTACTAGAAACGGAGAGCATGCAAGATCTCAAACAACACAGACATGATAGATCAACAATCAAGAAGACAAGATATAATCATTAATCAGTCTGACATAGTAATCTAATTATCCATCGGATCCTCGCAAACACAACATGCATGATTACAAATAGATGATCTTGATCATGAATGGAGCTCACAAGATCTAAACATGATAGCACAAAGGAGGAGAAACAACCATCTAGCTACTGTATGGACCCATAGTCCAAGGTGGAACTACTCACGGATCATACTGGAGGCTGGCATGGTGATGAAGAAGGCCTCCGGAATGATCTCTCCCCTCCGGCAGGGTGCCGGGAAGAGCTTCAGACCCCCCTGATCTAGGGATGATGGTGGCGGTGGCTACAGACTATTTCATGGAGATCTGATCGGGTACTTAGGGTTTTGGCATGGGGGGCTTTAAATAGGCGAAGAGACGAGGCATGAGGGTGGCTAGGGGGCCCACACCCTTCGCAGGCACGGCCCAAGGCGGGCCCGCGCATGGGGGGTGGGGGTGGCTACCCTGTGGCACCCCTCCGGTCGCCCTTTGGTCTTCGTGTTCTCCTCGGTGAAATATTGACTTTGGCTTTTGTCCCGTCCAATTCCGAGAATATTTCCTTACTAGCTTTTCTGAAACCAAAAACAACAGAAAACATGCAACTGGCACTGTGGCATCTTGTTAATAGGTTAGTCCCAGAAAGTGTATAAAAATACCTCAAAGTGTAGAAAAAGCATAGAAAAGTGGATACTAAACAAGCATGGAACATCAAAAATTATAGATACGTTTACGATGTATCAAGCATCCCCAAGCTTAACTCCTGCTCGTCCTTGAGTAGGTAAGTGATAAAAAGAATACTTTTTGAGGTGACATGCACCATCACAATCAAGATCAAACCATTTGCAAGCATAAGCTGGGATCAAAGTACTCTAAACATGAGCATGAAATATGAAGTTATAACAGTAAGACATAGTAACTATGCTGCAACGTGAAAGGATACAAACAAAGATTCATTAATAAAAATGCATTGAAAGACGTTTGTTTGTTTCACATATATAAAACATAGCATATTGGCATTCAACTTGTCCCTCATGGAGTAGCAAAACATAAATGCATAAGACACCTTCAAAGTTCATAAGGGTGACTAGATACAGATAGTTCAAGAGCAAGCAATATCAATAATATGAATCAATCAATAAGTTTTGGGACAATGTACATATAACTAAGAATGAAAACTATTCTCTCTTAATTGGTGCCTAAGGATATAAGGTGGAGACTCAATATAAAAGTGGAAGAAATGCCCTTCAAAGGGAAGAAGGGATTTCAAGTTTCATAAAGAGCTTCCAAAAATTATGGTACTTGTTAGCTTTCAGCTCTCATTGCCCATATAATAAGCATCTTGAAGTGATTAAGGTTAAAGTGAACAAAATATGGAGTATATGCGTGACAAAGTATAAGTTGGCAATCTCATGTCCCTTGAGTACTGTGGCATCCCGCAAAACCACTACTAGAAAATCGCGTTGAATTTGTGCATTGCATCGTCATCATCATGCATTGTTTGCATAAAACTAATTTCGAAAACCTATTTTGTTTTCCAAACGCCTCGTCTTCGTTCAACACGCAAACCCCGGGCCTCCGGATTATTTTTTTGTCTACTATCGGTTTGCAAACGGTGTTATTAAAACAAATAAAATATTAAGTTATTTTTGTGGGGCAGTCGAACGGGCCGAATGACCCGAACGACCACCCCAGGATTTTAAAACGGTCCAACCTAAATCCTAAGGCTACCAGGAAACCTACCCAACCCTCTGGCCACCTCACTCCCCCCAATCAACTCTTGCCACGTCACCTCTCCCCTCCCCCTTATCCAACCAAACTCTGCCACCTAGCCACCCCCACTCCCTCTCTCTCTAAACCCACCCCACAACACACACAGCCACACACGCTGACGCACGCCCAACCAGCCCCGCCCCTGACACCCCGGGCCCTCCCCCGAGCAGCCCCACCACCCGCACCTACCTTCTCCCTCCCAGGCCCGACGCAGCCCCTTCTCCTCCCCTTCCCCCGGCCTCGCCACCTCGCTCACTCCGCCGCCCCGCTTCCGCCCCCTCCCCTGCTCCTCCCGTTCCTCTGCGCCTCTCCTCCTCTCCCGCAGCCTCCTCCCGCTGCTGCTCACCGCCCTCCACCTCGCCGGTCACCCTCCGCTCGCCCAGCGCCTCTCTGCTGACCCGCCACTGTCGGCCCGTGCGCCACCTCCTCCTCCTCCCTCCCCCTGCAGCACCCGCCTCTCCTCTATCCAGTAGCACCGCGCCTTCACCGCTCGCCACACCTCGCTCCGCCGCCACTCGCTCACCTCGCTCGCCCCACTGCGTCTCCTCCTCGCCGGCCTCGGCGCCCGCCACCTCCCCGCCCGGCCATCTTCCACAGACAGCGGCCACCCCGTCGTCCGCCATCGCCACCCCGCTCGAGCCCTCACCGCTCGCCCGGTGCCCGCCAGACGCTGCGCCCCGCGTCACGCCGCTGCTCGCCTTTCTCCGCTCAGGCCGCCCGCCACCGCCGCCACTCCGGCCGCCGCTGCAGCGCCGTCCCTTGTTCCGCTGGCCAAGCGCCAGCGAGCCCTCCGCGCCCTCGAGCTCCTCCTCGACGCTCGTCGACCTCCGCCCGCCAGCGTCTCCACCGAGCGCGACCTCGCCAACGCCCGCCTCGCTCACCTCCTGGCACGCAGAGCCCAAGACAACAAATTTGAGACGGTGATGCACAAAACGTTTGGGATGCATGCGAGGATTTGTCTAGCAACCGCCAAGATCTCATTCAAGGTCGTGGCGTGACGGATGTACTCGCAAGACGACAAGTGCCGCCGAGACCCCGGGTGCGCCGACACGGATCCGATGACCGAATGTCTTCTACACGGTAGCCAAGACCACCAACGGAACCAAGCTCGACACCGCAATCAAACCCGAAACCCCAAGTTCACCCTCGCCAAGATCTTCATCGACACCGGTGATCTCCTACATGGACCGGAGACCGAACCTCGACACGCCAAGATCTACCTCGGACGCCAAGACCAACCGGAAGGACGCAAAGATCGCCACGAGCGACAAGCACTTCACCGACGCCGAGACCGACCGACTCGAGGACCCGACAAGATCTGCGCAGCGACAAATGCGGCACCGACCAGGCGGACCACGCCCGACGCGAACCAAGTCCTGCTTCCGGAACGCCAAGATCTACCTCAGTTGCCCGAGAACGTTCCGTCGAACCCTGAGCCCCTGTCGAACCCCGAGACCCGACCCCGAACCCCTCGGAGCCAAGCTCGTCGAACCCTAATGTGTGACCCTTTTCCTCGATACCCTATTTTATAAATGATATCAACTTGTTGCATTAAATCATTCATATCGCATGCATATCTGTGGTTTGGGGGCCTTAGGCCGATTCACCTCTTAATTAAATATGGGGCCCATATGCGGGCAAATCTAGTCTCATATTGGCCTCATTTAAATTGGTGTAGCGAACCCGGTACTATTTTCTGCCATGTTAAACAACATTTAACTTGCGGGGGTTTTAAACAACTAGAACCATCTAACTAATTGTCGGGACCCTGGTTCCACTTAATATGACCTAATTGCATCGCATCTTTGCCATGTCATTCATCATACATGCATCATGCCGATCTTCTGCCGTTGTAATAAATAGTGCATCCGATGTCTCTTCTAGTGTTTTGGTTCTTCGCGGATAAGGCCGTTGAGTTGATGTGAGCTTCACCGATCTTGGTTGAACCTTCGACAATGTTTTCAAAGTAGCATCTCCCTTTCTACCTATCTTACTTTTCTAGTATTTATTCCGCTTTGTTGATCTTTGCTATCTGTTATGCGATGCTCTAGTTTCGTACCCGTGATATCCCTTGCAGCCATATATAGCCTTGGACACATCCTATTACCATTGTTTGGTAGATAGTTGGACCGGCGTCGTAGTCGCTTGCTCAAGTGTTTGCTTGTCGTCAAGTACCACATGTTGGAGAATTGCATGTTGATGTTAGAGATGATCATGGTTTTACTTATCATTCACTTTAATTACTGTTTAACAACTAAAATTGAATTAAGCAGAGGCATCGTGGGTGATAGGTAATATTTGGTTTCCGACCCCACTTGTGTCCCGTGGACCCGAGTTCTTGACACTGTTCGAGATCGAGCGCTAACCACGGGTGGGGAGATATGGGCCCCCATTGATAATTACCTGATTTCAAAGTATTGTCTTGGGGCCACAACTAGTTTGAGGATTTATTTACTATCTGTACCTATGCCATGCTTTCTTGCTTTATTTACGATTGTGTGAGGAGCCTTTGTCTTTGTTTAGGAAGTGGAGTGTTTCATTTGTGTCAGGTCCCGATTGGGGACTGCATCGTTCTGACCATTGTTACAAACCCTAAGTCCGTCTCGGAGACCGCCGACTTTGTTGCGGGTGTACTTAGTGGGGTGGCCCCGTGCTTGCTTTGGAGTGCAGGAGCGTGACTTAGGCCCCGCCGACATACCGATGGGTGTATGTTAGCGATCGGCAAAAGGGTCAAAGTGCCTGTGGATACTTTGGTGCACCCCTGCAGGGTTAAATCTTTTCGAGAAGCCGTGTCCGCGGTTATGGACGACTTGGAGCACAGTGCTTGATCATAGACAACTATAACTAAAGTTTACTGTTATAAATTGACTTGTATCCGATATGACTAGTAATCAGCTTCACTATAATGGAATGGCTATTAATACTGCCCACAACTGCTTGTTTGAATTGTCGCTTGCGACCATTGTACCTGAACAGTAAATCTTGCAACTACAACGGAATGGCTGAATAAAAGTACCAACAACTGCTGGGTTTTGGGTTTATCTCATGCTATCTGTATCTGATTAGTAAGTGTTACAACTATAACAGAATGGTTAATTAAAAGTGCCCACTGCTTACTTTATCAGGATGATTATCTAAACCTGAATAGTAAAGTGCCGCAACTATAACTGAATAAATAAAACTGCCAACTGTGTGAGTTCCTCGGTTGACTTCCTCGATTGATCTCGAGGAAACACCGAGATGGGTTGTTTGGTGCTAGCTTGAGTTGGATCCGGTTAGGTCATTCTCATCCCTCTCGATAACCGCCGGTTGTATCGAGTCTCTATAGGTTGTTTAGTGCATCTTTGTCATGCCGCTTGATCCACCATACCTATGTGGCGAGGACGCGAATTCTAGCCTCGCCGTGTCTTGGCCTCGATCGACGCTCCTTCTTTTCCTTTGCCCTTTGTCGGCACCCTTTTGTTTAAGCGGGTTTTGAGATCGGCGTCGTTAGCGGGGTTACCCTTCCGGCTTGGCTGGGGGTTATGGACGCCATTGGTTATTCTTCAGGGCTCTTAGCCCCATTTGCATCTTGTCCGTAGCTGGACGCTCTGTCGTTTTCAAGGTGATTTGGATCTTTGTATATTATATTTGTATTCTTGACTCCTGGAGTCGTGCTGTATATATATCTGTTATGTGGGTCCCATCGAGGATTGTTGTGTAATGTTATTACTTCGTTTTCCACCCGCACGAAAGTGCCTGGTGGGCACCTTTGAATCGTTTCTATGCGGGTTTGGCGGATTTCGCTAAAACTTGCATAGGTCCGATTCTGAGGGTGTTACGGAGTGGTATCAGAGCTCAGCAGTTGCGATACCCCACAAGTCCAGCCTGTAGGATAACCTAGCTAACGGCCGAAGTAGAGTGTCAAAACTATTTTTGAAAAACGGTTGGATAGTTCTGATCAGGTCCGATTTTACTCCTTACCCCTCTGCTATTCTCCTCTTATCTCGACGTGTTTTGAACCTGCTCTCTTATCTTTTCTTCGAGTCCAGGACCTCTCGTGGTGGGTTTTCCGTCGTACCTTCAGGGTTTCGCTTCCTCCTTTGTCAACGGTGTTCTATCATCCGGTGTTCAAGCTGCCTGAGGAATCCGTCTTCCGTGGTACCATTCTTTATTCCTTGTTTGCGCCTTCCGGTGTTTTCCGACGCGACGACATCATCTACGCCAGATCCGATGCAGAGTCTGCATCACTCCTTTTATCCGAACCTCGCTTGTCGAGATCTTCAGTCTGAATCTTGAGGGTTGGTTGCATAATCCGTCTATTCGTGTACAGAGTAATGCTTTGAGTGCGGGATGGAGTCGCGACCATACCACTACACTTATCATTTGCTCGGTATATGGAATAGTGGATCGATGCAATTTTACTCCTTCCATGGAAGTTAGAGGTGGCCTTACCTTTAACTTCGTCCGTTGTTTATCCGGAGTGTTCTCTTGACGAACGGGATCAACGACCTCTTGTTAGTGGTGTCGCGAGGATCTACACGAAGCGAGGAGACGCAGATCGCCGACCTTCCTTCCGGTACCATGAGGCGGATCTCGAGGGCGAGATCCCTTGTTAGTGGTGTCGAATTGTGGCATCCCGCAAAACCACTACTAGAAAATCGCGTTGAATTTGTGCATTGCATCGTCATCATCATGCATTGTTTGCATAAAACTAATTTCGAAAACCTATTTTGTTTTCCAAACGCCTCGTCTTCGTTCAACACGCAAACCCCGGGCCTCCGGATTATTTTTTTTGTCTACTATCGGTTTGCAAACGGTGTTATTAAAACAAATAAAATATTAAGTTATTTTTGTGGGGCAGTCGAACGGGCCGAATGACCCGAACGACCACCCCAGGATTTTAAAACGGTCCAACCTAAATCCTAAGGCTACCAGGAAACCTACCCAACCCTCTGGCCACCTCACTCCCCCCAATCAACTCTTGCCACGTCACCTCTCCCCTCCCCCTTATCCAACCAAACTCTGCCACCTAGCCACCCCCACTCCCTCTCTCTCTAAACCCACCCCACACAACACACCACACACTAGCCTGCCACGACGCGCCCAACCAGCCCCGCCCCTGACACCCCGGGCCCTCCCCCGAGCATCCCCACCACCCGCACCTACCTTCTTCCTCCCAGGCCCGACGCAGCCCCTTCTCCTCCCCTTCCCCCGGACTCGCCACCTCGCTCCGGCCTCCGCCCCTCCCTTCCTCCCATGGCTGCTCGCCCGCTCCGCGTTCCTCTCTGCGCCTCTCCTCCCTCATGCCCGCCCGCTCCGCCGCCTCTGCTTCATGCGCCTCCCGGTCACCCTCGCTCGCCCGCCGCTCTCACGACCCAGCGCCACCGTCGGCCCCGCGCCCTCCTCCTCCTCCTCTCTCCCATGGCGCAGCACCCGCCTCTCCTCTCTCCAGTAGCGTCACCGCGCCTTCGCCAGCTCACCTCGCTCACCGCCACAGCTACCGCTCACCTCGCTTCGCCCCCGCGCGTTTCTCCTCGCTCGGCCTCCGTCGCGCCCTCGCCACCTCGCCGCCATCTTCCACAGAGCAGCGGCCACCCGTCGTCCTCCATCGCCACCCGCTGAGCCCTCACCGCCTCGCCGGGCTGCCCAGAGCGAACCCGGCGTCACTTTGCTGCCGCTGCCTCGCCTCTCGCCCGTGCTCCTCCGCCACCGGCCCGCCGGCGCCCGGCCCGCCCCTGCCAGCCTTCCGTCGCTGCCAAGCGCGAAGCGCCCCTCGGCGCCCCTCGAGCTCCTCCCCGACGCCCTCGTCGACCTCCGGCCCGCCGCCGCCAGCGTCTCCACCGAGCGCGACCTCGCCAACGCCCGCCTCGCTCACCTCCTGGCACGCAGAGCCCAAGACAACAAATTTGAGACGGTGATGCACAAAACGTTTGGGATGCATGCGAGGATTTGTCTAGCAACCGCCAAGATCTCCTTCAAGGTCGTGGCGTGACGGATGTACTCGCAAGACGACAAGTGCCGCCGAGACCCCGGGTGCGCCGACACGGATCCGATGACCGAATGTCTTCTACACGGTAGCCAAGACCACCAACGCGGAACCAAGCTCGACACCGGCAATCAAACCCCGAAACCCCAAGTTCACCCCTCGCCAAGATCTTCATCGACACCCGGTGATCTCCTACATGGACCGGAGACCGAACCCTCGACACGCCAAGATCTACCCTCGGACGCCAAGACCCGAACCGGAAGGACGCAAAGATCGCCACGAGAACGACAAGCACTTCACCCCGAACGCCGAGACCGACCCGACTCGAGGACCGACAAGATCTGCGCAGCGACAAGTTCGGCCGACCAGCGGACCGCTACGCCCGACGCGAACCAAATCGCTTCCGCCAAGATCTACCTCAGTTGCCCGAGAACGTTCCGTCGAACCCTGAGCCCCTGTCGAACCCCGAGACCCGACCCCGAACCCCTCGGAGCCAAGCTCGTCGAACCCTAATGTGTGACCCTTTTCCTCGATACCCTATTTTTATAAATGATATCAACTTGTTGCATTAAATCATTCATCTCGCATGCATATCTGTGGTTTGGGGGCCTTAGGCCGATTCACCTCTTAATTAAATATGGGGCCCATATGCGGGCAAATCTAGTCTCATATTGGCCTCATTTAAATTGGTGTAGCGAACCCGGTACTATTTTCTGCCATGTTAAACAACATTTAACTTGCGGGGGTTTTAAACAACTAGAACCATCTAACTAATTGTCGGGACCCCGGTTCCACTTAATATGACCTAATTGCATCGCATCTTTGCCATGTCATTCATCATACATGCATCATGCCGATCTTCTGCCGTTGTAATAAATAGTGCATCCGATGTCTCTTCTAGTGTTTTGGTTCTTCGCGGATAAGGCCGCTGAGTTGATGTGAGCTTCGCCCCGATCTTCGGTTGAACCCTTCGACAATGTTTTCAGGCGAGCATCTCCCCCTTTCTACCTATCTTACTTTTCTAGTATTTATTCCCGCCTGTTGATCTTTGCTATCTGTGTTGCGATGCTCTAGTTTCGTACCCGTGATATCCCTTGCAGCCATATATAGCCTTGGACACATCCTATTACCTGTTGTTTGGTAGATAGTTGGACCCGCGTGTCGTAGTCGCTTGCTCAAGTGTTTTGCTTGTCGTCAAGTACCACAACTGTTGGAGAATTGCCGCATGTTGATGTTAGAGATGATCATGGTTTTACTTATCATTCACTTTAATTACTGTTTAACAACTAAAATTGAATTAAGCAGAGGCATCAGTGGGTGATAGGTAATATTTGGTTTCGATCCCACTTGTGTCCGTGGGACCGAGTTCTTGACACTGTTAGATCGAGCGCTAACCACGGTGGGGAGATATGGGCCCCATTGATAATTACCTGATTTCAAAGTATTGTCTTGGGGGCCACAACTAGTTTGAGGATTTATTTACTATCTGTACCTATGCCATGCTTCTTTGCTTTATTACGATTGTGTGAGGAGCCTGTTGTCTTGTTTAGGAGTGTTTTGATGTCGATCCCGATTGGGGACTCTGTCGTTCTGACCATTGTCAAACCCTAAGTCCGTCTCGGAGACCGGCCCGACTTCGTTGGTGTACTTAGTGGGGTGGCCGTGCTTGCTTTGGGTGCAGGAACGTCGTGACTTAGGCCCCGCCGACATACCGATGGGTGTATGTTAACCGATCGGCAAAAGGGTCAAGTGCTGTGGATACTTTGGTGCACCCTGCAGGTTAAATCTTTTAGAAGCCGTGTCATGTTATGGACGACTTGGAGCACAGTGCTTGATCATAGAAAACTATAACTAAAGTTTACTGTTATAAATTGACTTGTATCCGATATGACTAGTAATCAGCTTCACTATAATGGAATGGCTATTAATACTGCCCACAACTGCTTGTTTGAATTGTCGCTTGCGACCATTGTACCTGACTAGTAAATCTTGCAACTACAACGGAATGGCTGAATAAAAGTACCAACAACTGCTGGGTTTTGGGTTTATCTCATGCTATCTGTATCTGATTAGTAAGTGTTACAACTATAACGGAATGGTTAATTAAAAGTGCCCACTGCTTACTTTATCAAGATGATTATCTAAACCTGAATAGTAAAGTGCCGCAACTATAACTGAATAAATAAAACTGCCAACTGTGTGAGTTCCTCGGTTGACTTCCTTGATTGATCTCGAGGGGGAAACACCAGGATGGGTTGTTTGGTGCTAGCTTCAGGTTGGATCCGGTTAGGTCATTCTCATCCCTCTCTGATAACCGCCAGTTGTATCGAGTCTCTATAGGTTGTTTAGTGCATGCTGTCGCTGCCGCTTCAGTCCACCATACCTATGTAGGCGAGGACCGCCGAATTCTAGCCTCGCTGTCTTGGCCTCGATCTTGGCTCCTTCTTTTTCCTTTGCCCTTTGTCGGCACCCCTTTTGTTTAAGCGGTTTTGAGATCGGCGTCGTTAGCGGGGTTACCCTTCCGGCTTGGCCTTGAGGTTATGGGCATTGGTTATTCTTCGGGCTCTTAGCCCCATTTGCATCTTGTCCGTAGCTGGACGCTCTGTCGTTTTCAAGGTGATTTGGATCTTTGTATATTATATTTGTATTCTTGACTCTGAGTCGTCTTTGTATATATCTGTACATGGGTCCCATCGAGGATTGTTGTGTAATGTTATTACTTCGTTTTCCACCCGCACGAAAGTGCCTGGTGGGCACCTTTGAATCGTTTCTATGCGGGTTTGGCGGATTTCGCTAAAACTTGCATAGGTCCGATTCTGAGGGTGTTACAAGTACGAGGGCCTGGTGGCTATACACGTGGTTGACGTGGAGCCTGTTGGGAACCCCAAGATCAAGGTGTGAAGCAGCACAACAATAAGTTTTCCCTCAGTAAGAAACCGAGGTTATCGAACCAGTAGGAGGAAGGAAACATCACACAGGTATTAGAAGCAACGCGGAGACCTGCACAACAAAAACTCAAGACTTTGCCCCAACAAATCAGTGAGGTTGTCAAGCTCACCGGTTTGCTGTAACAAAGGATTAAACGTATTGTGTGGAAGGTAATGTTTTGCAGCAAGTAAACATTTAACAGTGGAAGATGTATCAATGGTAAATATTGGACCGGGGTCCATAGTTCACTAGAGGTGCTCTCCTTAGATAAACAACATGGCATGAAGGGTAAACAAATTACAGCAGAGCAATTGACAGGAACTGAGCAAGGCATAACAATGCAATACCAGACAAAAAGATCCTATGAGATTCGATTGGTAAATACAACAATATACATAGACCGTCATCCAAATACATCTATAACTAGAAGTCTACCTTCAGGTTATCATCCGTACCCCCTCTAGTATTAAGTTGCAAGCAACAGACAACTGCTTTAAGCAAAGTGTGTAAGGTAAACGATCCACTTGTTCCATGAACAAGAGACCGTTGTTTTCTCCCTAGTGGGAACATCACATCTACAACCGAAGAGATTTCTGTCACTTCTCTTGGAAACTAGAGGCATGAACCCACTATCGAGCATAAATACCCCCTCTTGGATTCACTAGCAACTACTTGGCAAGGATAGCTACTAACAACGGAGAGCATGCAAGATCACAAACAACACAGACATGATAGTATCAAATAGACAAAACCATTAATCAATCTGACATAGTAATCTCAATATCCATCGGATCCCCGCAAACTCAACATGCATGATTACAAATAGATTAGATCGTGATCATGAACGGAGCTCGCAATATCTATATATGAAAGCACAAGGAGGATATACAACCATCTAGCTACTACATGGACCCATAGTCCAAGGTGGAACTACTCACGCGTCATACCGGAGAAGAAGGCCTTCGGGGCGATCTCCCCTCTAGCAGGGTGCCGGGAAGAACTTCAGACCCCCCGATCTAGGGACAACGGTGGCGGCGGCTACATAAGGTTTTGTGGAGTTTTGATCGGGTGTCTAGGGTTTCTACATAGGGGGCTTCTTATAGGCGAAGAGGCGAGGCTAGGAGGCGGCCAGGGGGCCCACACCCTACCAGTGAGGTGGGCCCACCGCGCCTAGAAGTCTTGGTGGCCACAGTTCACCTCTCCGTCTCTCCTCTGGACTTCGTGTCACTCACGGTAAAATATTGACTTTGGCTTTTGTCCCGTCCAATTCCGAGAATATTGATTTTTTGCCTTTCTGGAACCAAAAACAGAAGAAAACATGCAACTGGCACTGTGGCAACTTGTTAATAGGTTAGTTCCAGAAAAGATATAAAAACACCTCAAAGTGTAGACAAAGCAAAGCAAAGTAGATACTAAACAAGCATGGAGCATAAACAAGTATAGATACGTTTCCGACGTATCAAGCATCCCCAAGATTAACTCCTGCTCGTCCTCGAGTAGGTAAGTGATAAAAGAATAATTTTTGAGGTGACATGCACCATTAAAACCAAGATCAAACCATTTGCAATAATTGAAAGCTGGGATCGAAGAACTCTGAACATGTGCATGAAAGATGGAGTTCTAACAATAGGACAAAGTAACTATGCATGCAACATGAAAGGCTACAAACAAAGATCATGAATAACATGCATTGAAAAAAGTTTGTTTGTTTCACATACATAAAACATGGCATAGTGTCAATCAGCTTGTCCCTCATAGAGTAGCAAATAGATGCATAGGACACCTTCAAAGTTCACAAGGGTGACTAGAAACAAGTAGCACAAGAACAAGTAATATCACAATATGCATCAATCAATAAGTTTTGGGACACTGCACACAGAAAGGCAACTATGCTCTCTTAATGGTGCCTAAAACTAGAAGGTGGAGAATCAATAATGGTGGAAGAAAGGCCCTTCACTGGGAAGCAGGGATTTAAAGTTTCAAAAACAGATTCCAAAAATTATGGTACTTGTTAGCTTTCAGCCCTCATTGCCCCTATCATAAGCATCTTGAAGCGATTAAGGTTAAAGTGAACAAACTATGGAGTATATGCTTGACAAATTATAAGTTGGCAATCTCAAGTCCCTTGAATATGAGGGCCACACCTCATGTTACTCAACTTCAGTCACCTGTAAGTTCTTGTCATTATAAGTACATGCGTATAATAGAGAACCGCCAACGAGGTACCCCTGGCACATGGTACAAGAGCTATCCCATAACCAAAATGACAAGGCAAGCAAACAATGAGCATCTCAGCGATCTTTTTATTTACTATATGCATAGATTTTTATTGAGGATGCTTCATAGATAGCTCACTATGGTGACGCTGCAAGTTTCCACCATGATTAGGCATGGCTTAGGCTAGTGGCCCAGGAGTTTCTCTAACACAAAATACATACTCCATGGACTTACAAGTTCCCTCTTTATTTTACACCGGTGACATCCATAGACAAAATAGCATGATATCAACTGAGTACAAAGTACAAGTGCAATGCTGAAAACGTTCCCCATGACAACATGGTTCTGCTAATTGCAATGTATAAGTGCAAGCATATACAACATAGATGACACAATAGTTCAAGTTTATTAGGGTAAAAGAATATAAAGTGTGCCATCAAGTTCGTGAGAGATTAAATCACTAAGTTTTCACATAACAAAATACTTTTTAAGTAGAATATAGCTGAAAACAAGAATATACTTGGAATGGTGTAACACACCATGCATAGGAGTTTATAGTGGACACTTTGGAATAACTTGGTTTCTTGGGAGTTGGAAGCATGAGTAGAGCTTACTCATACAAGTGTGGCTAGCAAAAGACTGGGAGCAACCAACTAAGAGAGCAATAATGACCATAATCATGCAGAGCAACAAAACATTACTAACCAAAGCATAGAGTGGTATTACAAGTCAAGGAATAAATGATCATAGAGGCTATGGTGACTTGCTCATAGTCATAACATGGTGTGATCATGTGCCAAGTCAACCCAAACAAAGCATCAAAGGAGAATACCACAATACTATGCTTTTGTGTGCTAAAACAATGCATAATCTCTTCAAGGCACACTAAGCAATCTCAATTGTTTGGAACAAGACATGCTACAACAATAATTGACGAGGTTTAATCTCGTCAATGCCCATTGTTATGGACTTGGGTTTTGGAGAAGGTGGGGATGCTAGAGATCGTGGCACGGTTAACAGACAAGCAACCAGGGGACACGAGATTTACCTGTGTTCAAGGCCCTGAGGGAAAACCCTACTCCAGCATGCGCTCTTTGATTACGCCAAACCGAAGGTTATAGGGTCTTGATTCGATCTGGCGTGGATGCGTGTGCGAAAGTATGTGTCGAGTTGCCCTAGGACGTGCCCTCCTGGCCTTTATATAGACTTAGGCAGGTCCCGGGCGTAGTCCTAGTCGGTTACAAGTTCTAGGGTTTTACCCCTTTGAATTTCCTATCTCCTCTAATCTTGCTCTCCAAGGATCCGAAGACGTCATGGGCCTTGGCCACCCGAAAATCTTCATGGGCCAGCGTATGTCTGCCGTGGGCCTTCTTTGGGCTGGACTAGGTATGCTGAAGTTACGTATCCGTAGGGTATAACCATGTCAGTAGCCCCCGAGTGATCAGTTGAATCATAGATTCGGCTGAGGACTCTTCCATCCTTCGGGAGCAGCTATATGTTAATAGTATATGTGTGTAGGGATTGTTGATGCGTGTGCCTGACTCACCCGACGAATCGAGTCGATTAAGCATCTTAGGACGAAACAACACGATCTTCTTCAGGTTCGGGTCCCTTAACCCGGGCCTGGAACATATACTGGCGTAATTCAACTCAGGCTGGGGAGGACTTATAGGAGTGGAATTCCAGTGATTTTAATTTGTGTACCCAACGCGTCCGTCGGGATTTTTCATCGTACTGCTGATGCAGTTCATACTAGCGAGGCCTTGATCGGTGCGTTGCGGGCTATCGATGATATCTAGGTCTTATCTTTGCGTCGCAGACGCGACATCCGAACATTTATCACCTCGGAGGTGTTTGGTGTAAGGAGATTGTTGCTCACTTAGCGTTTTGTTGGGGCAGAGTTGCCAAAAAGTTTTTGCATGCGGATCCGGAAGATCGCGATCGAAGATTTCATAGGGTGCGCGACGGCCCCTATGGGAGTAGCCCCAAGTGTGCATTGGTCGTGACTCGAACGAGACTTCGATTCAAGCATTGTTTCAATCATTAGGTCCGCGGACTCGAAAATTTCGGATGCTTAAATCCATCCTCCCTATGGGAGTAGCCCCGAGTCCGTGGTGGAGTCGTGGACTCGACGTGGGACTCGATAAGTAATTTTGTCCTCATTTGTGCGTCGGGTGCGACCAGCGTCACGATAGGAGTAGCCCCAAGTATTTAGTCGAATCATAGATTCGGTGAGTACTGGCGTGGAGCTGAAGTGGTGCTAGTATAGCTTTTGATGACGTCGATGCTTGATCGATGACCTCAGCGTCGCTACGCCGAAGATGACTTGATCGACGGGCGTGGGTCCCACTTGCTGACTTTGAATGGACCGGTCACGGCGTGAGATGATTGGCGTCTCCTCGATTTCCGCACGTAGTGGACGGCGTGGTAACGGGTTCGTTTTGGTGCTTGTGCGTACGGCGGATCTACCGTTGGCGTTAGGTCTTCTCGATGGACGGCCAACGTGCGTCGTCTTCGCTGTTATAATTCCTGGTGAAATTGTGGTTTGTTTTTCACCGCAGCAGTTCATCTATTCACTGCCTCCTCGTTCTTGAGCTATTCTGGCTGCGCGCTGAAAGTTTCCTCCACATTTCCTTTGTCTTTCTTCGTTGTAGCGCCACCACATATAGCGCCATGGGAAAACAAAGAAATCCTCATGCGGTTGGGACCAGCGCCGAGGCAAGAAGGGCACCGCCATTGCTCGCGTCACCGGCGGTGGCTGGCGATCGAAGCGGAGAGCGGTCTCGCAAATTGCGCGGCGAGCTCGATCGCAAGACACGACGTCCGTGAGACTCCCGAATGAGGTAATCCCGTCCCCATATGGGTATCGGGTTAAGTTTGTTGCCTTCATGATTCGCGGGTTTTCTTTTCCGGTCCATGACTTCCTTCGTGGACTGCTCTTTTTCTATGGGGTTCAACTCCATCATATGTCTCCCAACTCCCTTCTCCACATTGCGTGTTTTATCACGCTTTGCGAGTGTTGGCTTGGCATTGAGCTGCACTTTGGCCTCTTCCGGAAGCTTTATTCCGTGAAGAGCGGTCTGTTCGGATGGTGTGTATCCCATTGGGGGTTTCATCATCTCCCTCAGTCCCAATGTGCAATTCTTTTCCTTTTCCATGTCCGAATCTGTCCAGTACTGGCGGAGGAAATGGTTTTACATCCGTGACTCCGTACTGCCTGGGCAAGATTTTGGTCTCGTTCCTTTTGACCCCTCCCAATTGATTGAGAAGAAAAGATCCTAGAAAAACCAAATCTTAGACGGTGAGGTGGCGGAGATAGAGGCCCTGTACCGTCGGGTGGAGGATCTCCAATTGATTCCTGAGAAGGAGGTGAACGGTGTCGACATCATCCGGACGTTTCTTGGCGTCGGTGCGGCCCCTCAAGCGAGGGCGCACCCGATGTTTCTTTACTCTGGGCGCCGTGATCCGACGAGGGTTTCGAGTGAGAAAATCTCCGAGGTGGAACTTGACAAGGCTCTTCGCGCGCTATTGAAGTTCAAGGCCGACGAAGAAATCCCGGGGAAGTCGCTAACTCCTCCCTTTTCTTCGACGTTGGTCGTACCGAAGGTGTAGATTTGCGCACGTAGTGCTCCCCTTTTGTTTTTGTCAGCTGTGTACTTTTTCCTTTGTTTGCTAACAAAGTTCCTTTTCCTTTTGTAGATCTTCAAAGTGCCGGGCATGGCGCCACCGTTGCCCGAGAGGTATCCGAATGCCCCGGATAATGAAGTGGTGGATTCCGTGTCCGAGCTACCGTCAGCGCGATCCCCAGCGGAGGATCTTGGCCGAATCGAGTGAGGACCATTCGCGCAGCGATCACGGAGCTCTAGCGAGTCGTCGGATGCCTTGACTCCTCACTCCCGAAATACTCGGGCTTTGAGCGTCATGATGATGTTCATGGGGTTCTTCCTCTCCCTTCCGCCATTCTGTGCGGGCTGTTGCTCGCACCCGCCCGAGCGGAAGAAGGAAGAAAAGAAGGAGGAGAAGAAGGAAGAAAGAAGGAGGAGAAGAGGGCGAAGGATTCTCCTATCTTCGACTGAGCGTTGGGCTCGTAAGTTTTCTTGTTGCCCTGTTGTCCTTTGTTCCTTGTTATTTTTGCACTTGTGTTGATTGGTTATGTCACGCAATCCTCCCAAGCTCTAGTGATGGTGCGCGTGAGATGATGGGGAGTCGAACATTGTCGCCTCCTCCTCGACGGTGGCGACTTCTGGTGACGCCGATTCCTCCTGCGAGATAGGCTGGTGGTTGCCTTAAGAATTTCGCAGCGGGCCTGAGTTCGCCTGAGCACGTAAGTTTTTACGCTTGATGTTGGGGGCCCCAGTGTCTTCGTATGCTGATGTTGTTTATGCTTCTTTGTGTTGGGCGTAGCCCCCAAGTCCTGCTCTTACTACTATTGCCTGTTGCTGCAGCCTTTTGTCCAAGAGGCCAAGCGGCTGGTGGAGGAACGCCTGACGCTGGAGGCGAAACTGCGGCAGCTTCAAGGTATTCGTCTGCCTTGTAGTACTTCTCTTGCTTATCCTGGTCCTGTTCTTTGACACTTGCTTGTTGTAAATGCAGAGGAGCATAACGACTCTCTGTGAGGTCGATGCTCAAGAAGATCCTTGGTCAGGCGAAGGCGAAGTCGCTGGTGCGAGAGCGCCTGAGTGGAGTGGCGAAGGCGAAAGCGAAGCGTCTGCAACAGGAGGCCGCAGATCGTGAGGAGCAGCTGGCCACCGTTGCGGCTGCTCGTGAAAAAGGGGTGGCGAATAAGCTCATGGCTGCTGCCAAGGCTATTTCGGATGAGTACAAGCTTTTGGACTTGTTTCTTTTTCTACGGATCTTCTTCTATGCTGACTTTCTTCATATTTTTCTTCGTTTTTGTCTCAGATGCATGAGCATCGAAGTTCGATCATGGTGCTCTAGAGCACGGGAGTGCTCTAGATGATGCCACTATGGCGGTCGAAGACCGCTACAGCACCGTCGTCAACTCTCTTGTCAAGGCGAAAGAGGTCGTTGGTCGCTTCTACCAGGAGCTTTTCCCGAAGGGCACATCCCTTGAAGATGTGGATGCCCTGGCAGAGGCTCTGTCGGTGGCGCTGCGATACAAGCATAAGCGAAGCGCATCGGCGTCGGGCCGTGGCGATAGCCATGGCGGCTGAGGCGAGCTGGAACTGCCCCGGATTTCGGATGCCGGCTGCAGATGGATCAAGGTAGCCTTCGCCGCCTACTCCGCTCATGCTGACGATATGGGCCCAAGCTCATTGACTTCTTTGTGAGTACGCATTATGCGGCAACGAGGCCAAAGCTAAGCGATCTGGTTACGAGGCGACTCGGTGCCCTCCGCTTAGGCATAGTAGACGTGGGGTAGTTTGTAGTCTATTTTGTTGTAAATATCTTTTGTAGTACCATCCTTGTGCCACGTGGTAACCTATATTTTAATGAATTCCTCCGAGTTGTGCTCTATCCTTGGCTGAATGTACGTGTGCCTTCTTTTTTACGCTGCTATAGGTTCCTTGGTCTTGACCAGTTGACACTTCATCGAAAGGCCCTTGCGAGCATCATTGGATGATTCCTCGCAGCTCGCTTTTCTTCGAGATCGCGTGCGCAGCTTGGAGAGAGATTTGCTTGGGTTACGCGGTCGCGCTGACGTTTGGAAATCCAAAGCAGACCGTGGTGCAGCCAGAGAGGAGTATTTGATGGCGGAGCTGGGTCGGTTGTCCGAGCAGCTGCAATGTAAGTTGATCCTTCTTTCGGGCTGTAGCTCAGTTCTTCGGGTGAGCCTGCTGGCCTTACTCTTGTTTTGTGCGGTTGTCGCAGGTGCCAATCTTGCTCCGAGGGAAGAAAAGGAGCGTGTCTGTTGAGTCAATTGCTTGACTCAACAGACATGGAGGCTGCGGCTTCTTACGGATGGATCGTGATCGCGCCATAGTTGGCGGCAGTGCGGGATCGTGTCTACCACCAGGTTTCGCGGGTGCTCGCGGTCAGGAACATCACTTTCCTCGGTCTTTGCGTCATGTTTCCGTTGGATGCCGTGCCAACGACCCTTGCGGTCTTCGGCGAAGTTTGAGTGCCGGCAATGTCAAGGAGCTGGTGCGGCAGCTTCGTCGCGGTGAAGGCTGCCTTGTCTCTTGTGAGGTGCACCGGCGTGATTTGGGCTGCGTGGCGTGGGCCACCTCCTCGACCGGATGGTGGCGAGTGGTATATGCGTCCGCATTACGCGGTTGTAAGCGGATGCGAGCAGTTAGATTTGTTTGAGCAGCGTGCTCAGGTTATTCTTCAGAATAGGTAGGACCTGAAAATAAACAGATAGATGTAAATTTTGTATATTGCGGATGGGCGTGTATGTGCCCTTTGTTGTAAAGGTTTGCTTGTTTGCGAGCACGCAGTGCTTTGATTTAGTACCTGCCCTTTTCGTTTGCTTGACGTGGTCAGCTACTCAGGTGTATACGTTTTGTCCTCAGTCGATGAAATCGTGAGGTGGGGGGAGCCCCCGAGTGCGTATGTAGCATGTAGTAAAGTTGCAAAAAATAGTCAACCGAGGGTTGGGGGCTGTCACATCCCAAGATTTTCCAAATCTTGTAATGTGAAAAATAAATGAATAAAATAAAACTTTGTTCATTTTCAGGGCCAGAAGAAACTTTTGAATCCAATTGGAGATACTCAAACCTATTTTGAACAAAGAAATCCTAAAGGGATTAAAAAGATAAATATTTAGTAAAGGAAAAATAAAAAAATATTTTACTACTACTTTGAAATCTTTTTATAAAGGCTTTGATTTTCAAAGGGAAAAGAAATATTTAAATAAAAATAAAGATTATTTTATAAAGCCAAATTAAACCTTGGCCAATATTTGAAATAAAATGTTTTGTTTTGATTAAAAATAGTAAAGGTTTATTTAAATAAAATAATAAGGAATTAATATCCAAATTTTAATTAAATAAAAGGTTTTACCATTTTAATTAAAACATCAAAACTTATTAAATTATTTTAAATAAGTTTTCTAAGTATTTTATTTTCTTAATTAAAACCTACTGAAGTGTTTTGGTTTTATTTTTAGATTTCAAAATAAATATTTTAATAAAACAAATCCTATTTGATTTAATAACTAAGGTCCATTTTATTTAATGATTAATGGACCCTATAATAAAATGCTATTTTACTTTAAACAAGTATTTCAAGTATTTTATATTTTCAAATAAAACCTTCTGATTTGGTTTTGAAAATATTTGGATTTCAAATGAAAATTTTTATTAATTAAATCAAACCCTGTTTTATTAAATAACTAAAGATCCATTTTATTTAATTAATGAATGAATCCTAAAAAGAATAAAAATATTATTTTATTTTGGGATTGGTTTATGTTGATAAACAGAACCAAAAACACATTGCAAGTGGGGTGATTTGTTGAATGTTTGAATGTGTTTGATTGTTTGAATTTTCAAAACAGAAAATAGTTTGGAAAAAAGAAAAAGATTTCAGACAGAAAAAAATAGAGCAATCCAACCATCTGGCCCAGTTCTAACCCAACAGCCCACCTAGCCCACCTCACCCTCGCCCGAACCGTTTTTCTTCCCCGCAGAAACTAACAATGCCTTCCGTTTGTCCTAGGGTGCCCCCTAACCTCGCCGCCGTCGACGTCTAACCGCACCGAGACCCAGAACAACTCCGGTGAGCAATTGAAGACGAACCCATGCGCCCCTTCAACAACCAGTACCACGTTGAGCATCAGCATCATTCAGCGAACGAGGTGAGCATCTTCCCCTCCTCCCTCGCTTCCTATTTCACCAGCGCCGCCGCCGTCTGACCTCGCCGCCGCGGCAATGCCCATGAGTTTGGTCACTGCGATGACAGTCGTTCGATCTAGATCGGGCGAGCAGGAATAGACCACTTAACCGCGAAGGGGTACACGTTCTGGATCGCACGATTTGATTAGATCCTACGGTCTGCAGTGTGATCCACACCGAACCGGTACCCGCGAATAGCTATCTTGGCGTGTCACTGTCTGTTTAAAACAGTTGAAAGCAATTGTTTGTAAATTTCAAACCCTTGTAACTTTTGATCCACGTCCAAAAATTGCAAATTTGGTATCGTTGGAATCAGTAGAGCAAACCCTAGCCAACCATGCCCTTAGTTTAGCAAATAGTATCTGTTAGCTTGTTTGAATTTGCAAAAACATTTGTATGCTTGTTAAGGATGTAAAAATTGTTTAAAAATGAATTTGGTGTTAAAAATCTTTGGCAATTGGATTGATTAGAACCTACTAACATTAGGAAACACTTGGTGGACTCAAAAATGTATTTGGTGAAATAAAAATATGATTCTTTGATTTAAAACCATTTCTAGTCAAATAGAAATGTGGTTTATTTATTAAAATTGTTTTGGAAGAAAACCTTTGGAAAATGTTTTGTTTTAAACTCTCTGACCCTAAACACCAAGTTTTGTGGTTTGAAAACATATTTTGTGAAACCTATGGATAAATGCCTTAGTAAAAATATTTCTACACCACATAAAATGATACTCTGTTTTGAAAATGGTTTTTGTAGTGAAACCTTTTGCAAATGACTTTGCCACTTTAAAAAATGACCATTAGGTGTTTTCAAATGTTTATGACCCATTGGGAACCACTTTTTCAAACAAAACAAAGCTTGGCATGCTTGCATGCATTACTTTGACTTTGTTATTTTATGTGTTGATTTGCTTGATTGGTAGATTGAACTTGTGCCTTGCTTGATTGAATTGTAGTGACTTGAAGAGTGTGATTGTTGCAAGGACAAGGAGTGAACTTATACCCTATACCAAAAAGTCAAGTGATGCTTCATACTTTTTGTCCCATTACTTTCACTGTGCATTAGTGATTTTGCTAAGTAAAACTTGCATGGATTTTGCTAAGTATAAACCTTGCTATAGGAAAACCTAGTAGGTGAATCCTTAGTAGGATTTTCTTAAGTTAAGATTCCTATTACTACCAAGCTTAGCCTAGCTAATAGAAAACATGGGTGGAATATATATTCACACTATGGAAAAATCTCTAAGTCTGAGGACTTATGTTTTTGTTTAATAAAACAACTAAGTTAATGAATCAACTGGGTGGAATGGTAATTGCTTGGTGGTTTTTGGTTGAGTGGTTACACAAGGCCAGGGAACTGGTGAACCTTGTGTATCTCACTTGTGGTATGCCACCCAGGAACAAAGAGATTTGAGATGTCAAATGTTGAGAAGCTTCAAGTGCAACCACTTGGCAATATGGGCTCTGCCATGATCATATAGGTTGCAAGAACTTAGCCACATGGACAGAGGGTGGTAGTGTTTGATAGGTTGGAACACGTCCATTTTGGTCTAAGGGAAGGCTTCTGAAAGATCTTGTCTTGGGAAACCAAGTCTTGTGGGGAAAGTGCACCACCTCTGCAGAGTGTAAAATCTAAGTACTTAGCCATGTCCCTGGTAAAGGACAATTTGAGCATCAAGACATGGAAACAATCAAGAATCTCATCATTCTAATTTCTAAGTTAAAAACTTGTGGTTTGAACAAGGGTTGTTTGAAATCTTCAATCTTTTATTGAGAGATGCCTTGGTTAAAGGATCTTCAAATCTTTGATTGAGAAAAATGATTTTGCCAAGCAAAACTTAGTATTTTTCAAATTGATAAGGAAAATCTATTTTGAGCAATGCAAGCCTCAACTCCACTTAGCCAAATGCATATAGATGATAGACTCCACTATACTACCATAGTATCACTTGCCAATACAATTCAAATGTATTGACCCTTGTGGCTGTAACTTGTTATGTTGCAGGTTTGATTGTTTTTAGTGAAGATTGATTGATTAGGATTACAAAGTCTACAACCAACATCTGCCTGTGGCACTTTGAAGATGAAGGACCCATGACTATAGTTATTCCGCTGCAATGTAATGTAATAGCCAATGAGCTATGTATGATGTAATTAAATTATGTTATTCCTGGTTATAAAGTTATATTATGACCTTTGTTTCTTGATATTACATCTAAACTGTGGATGCTATCTATTGATCCAGGAACTAGCATTGTAAACACAGGGGGCTCTATCTTATTAAAGATTGGAACCTCTACAGGGGCGAGGTACTTAGCTTTATTTATATCGTAATGGAGGAGGTACATGGTTCGGCTGGGTAGCCTTGGCTGAAAGCCTTATTGAAAGTAAAAGGGGGGTAGGTTGCTACGGGTAGAATCGTCGCAGGTGCGAGACGTTCCACGGGTTGGAGTATGCGACTCCAGACTCCACGTGCTTGAGGCGATAGGCGCCACCTGGGATGACCTCGGTGATGGCGTAGGGTCCTTCCCTGGTGAATCGAGTTTGTTCGGTCGCTTTTGCTTGAGTCGCAAGACGAGGACTCCTTCGACGAAGGACCTTGGGCGCAGCCGGCGGCTGTGATAGTTGCGGAGACTCTGCGGTACACCGATCGAGCCGCTG
Organism: Avena longiglumis; assembly: GCA_030063025.1. Classification (NCBI taxonomy): domain Eukaryota; kingdom Viridiplantae; phylum Streptophyta; class Magnoliopsida; order Poales; family Poaceae; genus Avena; species Avena longiglumis. The sequence goes on along the minus strand of CP125976.1, from coordinate 98,084,045 downwards.
CTATATCCGTTCGTCGAAAGTGTCGACGACGTCTTGGTCAGCCGTGGACTCGGCTTGTAGAAGCGACTCGTGGAGCCTGGTGGCGTGCCGGTGGTAACGGCCTCAGCTCCGTGCACCATGAAGAACGGTGTGTAGCCGGTGGAGCTATTTGGCGTGTCGTAAGCTCCACAGATGACGGTAGCTCTTTTCCGTTCCGGCTTTGTGCTCGAGTGAGCTCATGAGGCGCTTCTTGATGCCAGCGCCGATTAGGCCGTTGGCCTTTTCCACTTGCCCGTTTGTTTGCGGGTGTGCCACTGAGGCATACGTGATATTGATCCTGAGGCCTTCGCAGAAGTCCTGGAATTCTTCGGAGATGAAGTTTGATCCGTTGTTGGTGATGATGTTGTGCGGTACGCCAAACCTGTAAACAATGGATTCGAAGAACTTGACGGCGGTTTTGCCCTTCTGGTTGGTGACTGGCATGGCCTTGATCCACTTGGTGAATTTGTCGACTGCGACCAGGAGGAAGACGTGTCCTCCTTTCAAAGATTTTGGCAGTTTGCCGATCATGTCGAGGCCCCATTGGGCAAAAGGCCAGGCTATGGGTATGGGTCGAAGTTCGGACCCAGGTGCGTGCGGTTTGTCGGCGAACCGTTGGCACCCGTTGCATCTTCGGACAATGTCCTTCGTGTCGCTCATGGCCGTTGGCCAGTAGAATCCTGCTCGCAGAGCTTTGGTGACGAGGGAGCGACTGCCTGCATGGTGGCCGCAGATGCCTTCATGGATATCTTGGAGTACGGCCTTGCCGTCGTTGATGGTGACGCACCGTTGCAATATACCCGTAATGCTACGTTTGTACAGCTCGCCGTAGATGATGGTGAAGGCTTTCGATCGACGAGATATGCGCCGGGCATCTGTCGGGCTGTCAGGCAATTCTCCGTTTGTCAGGAACTGGAGGTATGGATGTGTCCAAGTTTCTTCAACTGCCATGACCTGCATCAGGTTGACCATGGCAACCGGTATCAACTTTTGGTCCTTCATGACCTTCGTAGCGTAGACCGAGTGTTCTGCTTCTTCGGGTGATCCCTTGGGAATTTCCACTTGATGGATGGCGCAGATCTGTTCGAGGAACACACTGGTGGTACCTTTGCACAAGTGGAGCCGATGTTGGCGAGTCTATCGGCCTCCTCGTTGCTCTCTCTTTCAACGTGCGAAGTTCGCGCCGTCGAATTATCCTTCGAGTCGCTGTATAGCCTTGCGATGCGCGATCATGTTTTCGGCGTGTGCGTCGCACTCATTCATCGTCTGTTGTACGACAAGGTTGGAGTCACCGTAGATGACCAGGCGCGTTGCGCCACATATTTTTGCCATCTTCATGCCATGGATGAGGGCTTCGTATTCGGCCTCGTTGTTGGAGGCTCTGAATTTCATCAGAAGAATGTACTTCATTTTGTCACCTTGCGGGGAGGTCAGTATGACTCTTGCCCCTGCTCGCCCGGCGCTTGGAGCCGTGAAATGCATTGTCGGGATGTGACATATCCGGGGTGTCGGTACCGCAGCTCCATCCAAAGGTACCAGGAAGTCGGAAGGACTTGAGATTTGATTGCGTGTCTCGTAGATGATGTCCAGGGTGATAGTTCAATGCCCCACAGGCCACGCGCGTCTGTGGCCTCTGGGTTATTCGGGATGCTATTTAGGGGTGCCTCGTTGGCGACCATCACGATGCTCACGGAAGTAGTGGCTCATCGTCGAGCGTCATGAACACGCCTGTAGGCCCACAGTAGTGCGGTACCGCTGTTTTGTTGGAGTGAGAACCTCGCCGAGGTAGTAAATTGGGCGTTGTACCCGTGGGTCTTGCCTTCTTGGTCGTTCGACCACAGTCTTGTCTTGACCACGGTGTGTGGCTGCTATGTGCGACAAAGGGGCTCGTGCTCTTTTGCGTGACCAAAGCGGGCGAGGTGGAGGAGCCGCAGAGGCTTTCGAATACGTCGTTGGCTTCGTGTCCACTCGAACTTGTCCGCCTTGCGCAACAATTGGTAAAAGGGTAGGGCCTTCTCGCACATGCGGTGATGAACCCTTAGTGCCGCTACTAGCAAGCTGCTGACGCCCTTGAGGTTTTTCTTCTCCATTGTCATGATAGCTTTGATTTTCTTGGGTTCGCTTGATCCCTCGTTGAGAGATGAAGTACCCGAGCAATGACTCGAGGGGCCCGGAGCACTTTTCAGATTGAGCTTGATCCTGGCGATCAAGGTTGTCGAACGTCGCGCGGAGATCGTCGATAAGTGTTCTTGCCTCCTTGGTTTTTCTGACTATGTCCTCGACATAGACTTGGACGTTGCGACCGATCTGGTCCTTGAGGCAGGCCTGTAGGGTTCGCAGCATATAAAACAAAAAATTTCCTACGATGTGAACTATATACCAAGATCTATCTACTAGATACAAACAACGGGCGGATGTATATCCGTAGAGAACATACCCTTGAATACCGACAAAGCTTAACGAGTTCAACTCGTGGTTGATGTAGACGATCTCTTTCCGATCTCAAGATCGAGAGGAAGTCCTAGCGCCCGCAAATCGCCAGCCGTGCTTTCCTGCGTTCGAGGCACCGAGAAACCTCCGCATCCTCGCTCCAGCGATGCAGCAGAAGCACAACTCTTTCTTGCCGAATAGCCACCGGGAACATGTATCTCGCTAGTCCGAGACCATGGGGGATAAATTCTAGAGAGGGAGAGAGATCCTTCACGAGGAGGTGTGAGAGACAAGTGAGGAGGGGGCTCCTTTTATAGGAGGAGGGGGGAACCCCAAGGGGGTGGCCGGCGCATGGGGCTGCCCCCTTGCCCTCCCCTCTTCATGTGGGTGGACACTCCACTCACAAATCTCCTTTAAATTCCCTCCACTCAAAAGTCCACTCAAATTCCCATTAAATTTCCACCAAATTTAATGCAAACTCTCATTAAATAAAACTCTTTTATTTTATTCAGAATTTTGTCAATTACTTTAATGAAAAACATTCAAAAATAACCCCTTGCTAGAATTCTATTTCGCATGCATAACCACTTTATGCAATTTCACCCGAAAACCTGTTTCGATATCTAGTGAAATAAATTCCTGCGCTTGTTCATTCTTTCGGCATGAAACATTTGCTCCAATTGGATGTCGGTGTCTCTTAAGTGTGTCACCCTACGGTTCGTGAATAATGTGGACATGATCGAGACCCCTCGGATCAATAATCGAAGCGGGATCGGAGACCCATCGACTCTCACACATTCAACGATGACTTTCTTGTGATCGTCGGAACCTTTTACGCTTGTATCTTAATCCCTTTGTTTCACGATATATTACATGTCCGAGATTCGATCATCGGTATCTTCATACCTAGTTTGATCTCGTTACTGACATGCACTCTTTTCTCGTTCCCGTGATATAACATTCTAGTGATCAAATCACTTGCTTGCAAGCTAACCAATGTGATATCACCGAGAGGGTCCAGAGTATATCTATCCGTCATCGGGATGAACAAATTCCACTCTCGATCCATGAGCCTCAACATAACACTTTATTAGTTACGAATCCATCTTTATAATCACCCATTACGGTGTGACGTTTGATGTTATCAAGAAACTCTTCCGGTGTTAGTGATTGACATGATCTCATGGTCTAAGGATTAGGATCACTTTAAGTTGTTATAGCAATATAAACTCAATGACTTTGATCGTAATGCTATACTTGGATGAATGTTCATCACACCATTACACTAATGTTGTGATCCGTTATTAACAACATCCAATGTCCATGATCGAAACCTTGATCATCTTGTTAATCAACGAGCTAGTTTATGAGAGAGGCATAACTAGGAACTTTCATTTGTTTATTAAACACACATGTATTAACGCTTCCGTATTAATACAATTATAGCATGCAAAATAAACATCTATCATATACTTGGAATACACATAATAAACACTTTATTATTGCCTCTCGGGCATATTCCCTTGATCTCCCACTTGCACTAGAGACAATAATCTAGTTACATAGTGATAAATCTAACACCCATTGAGTTACGGTGTTGATCATGTCCTGCTCTAGGGAGAGTTTTAGTCAACGGATCTGCTAAATTGAGATCGTATGTACTTTACAAATCTTTATATCTCCATCCTTGACATGCTCGCGGATGGAGTGAAACCGGCGCTTAATATGCTTGGAATGCTTGTGAGACCTTGGCTCTTTGGCATTGGCAATGGCACCATTGTTGTCACAATAGATCACCATTGGGTCCAACGCGTTTGCCACCACTCCTAGTTCGGATATGAACTCCTTCATCCAAAGCGCTCTGAGCCGCTCAAGCAAAGAACATATTCGGCCTCCGTTGTTGATCCCACTACCACAGGTTGTTTGGAGATCCTCCAACTAACCGCTCCGCCATTCATGAGAAATACATATCTGGATTGAGACTTAGAGTCATCCGGATTGGTGTCAAAGCTAGCGTCGACATAACACTTAGCGACGAGCTCTTCTTCACCTCCGTATACAAGAAACATATCCTTAGTTCTTCGTAAGTACTTAAGGATATTCTTGACCGCTATCGATGTTAGAACTGTATCCGATTGGTACCTACTAGTCAAACTAATAGCATGTGCCACATCGGTCTTGTACATAGCATGGCGTACATTATAGAGCCTATGGGTGAAGCATAGGGACTTTGTCCATTATCTCTCTTTCTTCATTGAAGCCGGACTTTGAGTCTTACTCAATGTCTTGCCTTGCAACATAGGTAAGAACCCCTTCTTACTTCCGTCCATTTTAAACTTCTTTAAAATCTTATCAAGGTATGTACTTTGCGATAGCCCTATTAGGTGCCTAGATCTATCTCTATAGATCTTTAGGCCTAATATGTATGACGCTTCACCTAGGTCCTTCATTGAAAATTTGTTGTTTAGATAACCTTCAACACTGTTTAAAAGATCTATATCATTTCCGATCAATAATATGTCATCCACATATAATATCAGAAATGCCACATTGCTCCCACTCACTTTCTTGTAAATACAAGCTTCTCCATAAGTTTGCACAAATCCAAACTCTTTGATCACCTCATCAAAGCGGAGATTCCAACTTCGTGATGCTTGCTTCAATCCATAGATGGATCGCTGAAGCTTGCACACCTTGTCAGCATCCTTAGGATCGACAAAACCCTTTGGTTGTATCATATACAACTCTTCTTCAATATTACCATTGAGAAACGCGGTTTGGACATCCATCTGCCATATCTCATAATCGAAATATGTAGCAATTGCTAACATAATCCTAACGACTTTAGCATCGCTACGGAGAGAGAAAGTCTCATCGTAGTCAACTCCTTGAATTTGTCAAAACCCTTTGTGACAAGTCGAGCTTTATAGACGGTCACATTACCATCATTAGTTTTCCTTTTGAAAATCCATTTGTTCTCCACGGCCTTTCGTCGTGAGGTATTTCCACCAAGTTCCAAACTTGATTTTCATACATGGATTCCATCTCGGATTTCATGGCTTCTAACCATTTGTTGCAATCCGGGCTCATCATCGCTTCTTCATACGTCGCGAGGTCATCATTTTCATCAACCATGAAATTCATGAGATTTCCGTACTCGGGGCTGCCGCGTCTGTTTGACTGCGAGGTTGGTAGTACTCTCTTTGAGTTTCATGATCATTATCATTAGTTCCCTCTTCAACAGGTGGAGCCAACTCGGAACAACTTCCGTCATGCGCTACTCGCCATACTTTGAAGAGAAGGTTCCACAACCTCTTCGAGTTCTACCTTCCGACTACTCACACCTTTCGCGAGAAACTCTTTCTCTAGAAAGGATCCATTCTTGGCAACAAAAACCTTGCCCTCGGATCTGTGATAGAAGGAATACCCAATAGTTTCTTTAGGGTATCCTATGAAGACGCATTTTTCCGCTTTGGGTTCGAGTTTATCCGGGTGAAGTTTCTTCACATAAACATCGCATCCCCAAACTTTAAGAAATGACAGCTTAGGTTTCTTTCCAAACCACAATTCATACGGTGTCTTTTCAACGGATTTAGATGGTGCCCGATTTAAAGTGAATGCAGCAGTTTCTAGTGCATATCCCCAAAATGACAATGGCAAGTCCGTCAGAGACATCATAGATCGAACCATATCTAATAAAGTATGATTACGACGTTCCGGCACACCATTTTGCCGTGGTGTTCCGGCAGGTGTGAGTTGTGAAACAATTCCACACTCTTTCATGTGAGTGCTAAACTCATAACTTAGATACTCACCTCCACGGTCGGACCGTAGAAATTTGATCTTTCTATTACGATGATTTTCCACTTCATTCTGAAATTCCTTGAACTTTTCAAAGGTTTCAGACTTGTGTTTCATCAAGTAGATATAACCGTATCTACTCAAATCATCCATGAAAGTAACAAAATAACGATATCCACCTCGCGCCGACACACTCATTGGACCACATACATCAGAATGTATGATTTCCAATAAATCTGGCGCCCGTTCCATTGAACCGGAAAACGGCGTTCTAGTCATCTTGCCCATAAGGCATGGCTCACATGTATCAAATGATTCATAATCAAGTGATTCCAAAAGTCCATCCGAATGGAGCTTCTTCACGCGTTTAACGCCAATATGACCTAGACGGCAGTGCCACATATATGAGGATATATCATCATTAAGTTTAATCCTTTTAGCATCAACATTATGAATATGTGTAACATTATCATCGAGATCTAATAGAAATAAACCATTCATCATCGATGCATGACCATAAAAGATTTCATTCATATAAATGGAAAAACCATTGTTCTCGGATTTAAATGAATAAACACTTCGCATCAAACACGATCCAGATACAATGTTCATGCTTAGTGCAGGCACCAGATAACATTTATTCAAGTTTATAACTAATCCCGATGAAGTGGAGAGGCGGCGTTACGGAGATCACATCAACGCTTGATCCATTGCCGACCGCATCTTGACCTCACCCTTGCTAGCGGTCGCTTGTTATGACCACGATTCGAGTTACAAATATTAGCAAGCCGGTATCAAATACCGGTGCTACGCAAGCACTAATCAAGTACACATCAATAACATGTATATCATATATACCTTTGTTTGCCTTGCGCCTTTTATGCACTTGAATACTTGGGGCGATTGCTTCGATGGCGATCCTTACAATAGTAGCACTCGGAATCGGACTTGGGTCCAACTCGGGGTTTCTTTTGAGGCAACAGCAGGCTTCGCCCTTACTTCCTTCCATTTTCCTTCTTGTCTTTCTTGAACCCAGTGTTCCTATTGATCATCAACACTTGATGTTCCTTTTTGATCTCCACTTCTGCGGTTTTAAGCATTGACAGAAGCTCGGGGAGACTTCTTCATGCCTTGCATATTATAGTTCATCACGAAGCTCTTATAGCTAGGTGACGAGGCAGAACACGATGGATGCCTAAGTCAATGGGAATCGATATTCCCAAGGACACAAGCTTATCGGTAACCCGACATCTTGAGTACATGCTCACTAACGGAGTTGTGCTCTTCCATCATGCAACTAAAGAACTTTTACGGCGTTGTAGCTCTCTGACATGTGTGTCGAAAATCATTTTCAACTCACCCATTGTATCAAATGCATTGCCGTTTAAAGCGCTTTTGAAGTTCGGCTCTAGCCCATACAATATGCGCAATGAACTAAGTTGTGGTCCTCCTGGCCAGTCGATAGACATTCTTCTCCTCGTTAGGGGCATCATCTAAGGTGGGGGCCTAACGCTTCTAGCACATATTGCTTTTGTGCGTGAGAGGAGAATCCTCAAATTCATGGATCATTCGGTAAAGTTGCTACCGTTCGTTGCTAGTTTCTCTTTCTCCATGAACACATTGAAATTAAAAGCAGGTGGTGCCATCTACAACAGAATTTGTAAAGTTTAGACTAAGTGTATGATAGATTGAGTTCAACTAATCTATATTACGAATGAACTCCCACTCAAAAACGACATCCCTCGTGCCTTTTTGGTGATTACATGAACCAAATCCAGTACACCAAGTCCGATCATCACGTGAGTCGGTATAGCTTCAAAGGCGAGCATCAAATGGGCATCATATCAACTATATGACTCATGCTTAACCTTTCGGTCCGTGTTCCGAGGCCATGTCTGTACATTCTAGGCTCGCCAAGTTAGAACCTTAGTATTCGCGTGTGTAACTGTTTTACACCCGAAATATGGTCGTGGATCCAAGAACACCCGATCATCACGTGATGTCTTGGAGCGACAAAAACATAATCGGTGCATAATAAAGGAAGAACACATTCTTATCTTGATATTTAAATGAGGGATCATCTTATTATGCTAATAAAGCGCTAAACAAGCAATATAAGATGGTATCAAACATCATATGTTTATTAGTGAAATTATATGGTTCCCGCAGATGATCTCTATCATGTGCATCGTGGTATGATCACTATCATACCTATATGTGTAAATCCAAGGTCTATGGATTTTGCATGCTATGTGTGTTGTAAGAGTATCATCTCATACTTCTACTTACAACACTACCATATCATAACACTAGCCCAGCAACAATCTAAACTAGACGCCTCTAATTTATCCATTGCAAGTTTTACGTGGCTTAGGGCTTTCGAGATAGAACCGTTCTTTCCTACGAACATGAACCACAACAAGGATAATCAAACTGTTGACAAATCGCTTGCAAAATAGATATTGACTATAGTAGGAGAGACAGACACCCGCTAGCCACTTATGCAAACTAGTTGCATGTCAAGCGTGGAACAAGTCTCATGTGCGAGGACATGTAAAGTTTGTCGGGCTTCATCCCACTATGCCACCAATATCCAAAATTACAACAAAGGAGCAACAACATGATCATCATCGCCCACATACTCATATGTGTACTACCGTGTAAAGTATCTACGCATAGATCCGGCTCGATACCCTTTGTAGGGTTCGCAACATAGAAAACAAAAATTTTCCTACGATGTGAACTATATACCAAGATCTATCTACTAGATACAAACAAGGCGGATGTATATCCGTAGAGAACATACCCTTGAAGACCGACAAAGCTTAACGAGTTCAACTCGTGGTTGATGTAGACGATCTCTTGCCGATCTCAAGATCGAGAGGAAGTCCTAGCGCCAAATCAGCGTAGATCGTGCTCGCACACCGTTCGAGGCACCGAGCAACCTCCGCCTCCTCGCTCTAGCGATGCAGCGGAAGCACAACTCTTTCTTGCCCGAATAGCCACGGGAACATGTATCTTGCTAGTCCCGAGACCATGGGGGATAAATTCTAGAGGGAGAGAGATCCTTCACGAGGAGGTGTGAGAGACAAGTGAGGAGGGGCTCCTTTTATAGGAGGAGGGAACCCCAAGGGGTGGCGCGCATGAGGGCTTCCTCCTCCTCTTCATGTGGGTGGACACTCCACTCACAAATCTCCTTTAAATTCCCTCCACTCAAAGTCCACTCAAATTCCCATTAAATTTCCACCAAATTTAATGCAAACTCTCATTAAATAAAACTCTTTTATTTTATTCAGAATTTTGTCAATTACTTTAATGACAAACATTCACAATAACCCTTGCTAGAATTCTATTTCGCATGCATAACCACTTTATGCAATTTCACCCAAAACTGTTTGTATCTAGTGAAATAAATTCCTGCGCTTGTTCATTCTTTCGGCATGAAACATTTGCTCCAATTGGATGTCGGTGTCTCTTAAGTGTGTCACCCTACGGTTCGTGAATAATGCGGACATGATCGAGACCCCTCGCGGATCAATAATCGAGCGGGATCTGGAGACCCATACTGACTCCCACACATTCACGATGACTTTCTTGTGATCGTCGGAACCTTTTACGCTAGTATCCTAATCCCTTTGTTTCACGATATATTACATGTCCGAGATTTGATCATCGGTATATCCATACCTAGTTTGATCTCGTTACATGCACTCTTTTCTCGTTCTGTGATATAACATTCTAGTGATCAAATCACTTGCTTGCAAGCTAATCAATGTGATATCACCGAGAGGGCCTGTGAGTATATCTATCCGTCATCGGGATGAACAAATTCCTCTCGATCCATGAGCCTCAACATAACACTTTATTAGTTACGAATCCATCTTTATAATCACCTTACATTACGGTGTGACGTTTGATGTTATCAAGAAACTCTTAGGTGTTAGTGATTGACATGATCTCATGGTCTAAGGATTAGGATCACTTCGTAAGTTGTTATAGCAATATAAACTGAATGACTTTGATCGTAATGCTATACTTGGATGAATGTTCATCACCATTACACTAATGTTGTGATCCGTTATTAACAACATCCAATGTCCATGATCGTGAAACCTTGACCATCTTGTTAATCAACGAGCTAGTTTATGAGAGGCATAACTAGGAACTTTTGTTTGTTTATTAAACACACATGTATTAACGTTTCCATTAATACAATTATAGCATGCAAAATAAAATCTATCATATACTTGGAATACACATAATAAACACTTTATTATTGCCTCTCGGGGCATATTCCTTCAAGGCTGCATGCATCGATTTGATGCGTGCACCTCGTTCTTTAGCCCGAAGGGCATTGTGTTGTAGCAGAATACTCCGAACGGTGTGATGAACGCTGTTTTCTCTTGATCTTCGACCTTGAGTCGAATCTGGTTATAGCCTGAGTAGGCGTCGAGGAAGGAGAGCTTCTCACAACCTACAGTCGAATCGATGATCTAGTCGATCCGAGGTAGAGGGAAGTGGTCCTTTGGGAAGTGTTTATTTAGTGACGTGAAGTCCACGCACATCCGCAGGATGTCCGTGTCCTTCTTCGGGACCATCACCGTATTTGCCAGCCACTCGCTTTCCTTGATTTCCGGATGAAGTCTGCGAGTAATCTGTTGATCTCCTTGCCAATAGCTTCGCTCGTGGCTCCGGCGATCTTCGGATAGACCGCTTGGCGGGTGTGCAGGAAGACATTGAGTGCGTGCTCGGTGAATTCCAGGAACTCTGGCATGTCGCAGGACACAGCGAATATTTCCAGCGCTCACGGAGGAATTCGACGAGCGCCTTCCTCTTGATCTTTGGTCGTTGGCGATCAGCCCGTCTTGGGCGTTGTCGGATGGACCTGCACTTTCTTGGTGTTGTGGTGGAGTCGAAGGACATGTCGGTGTGTTCGCCTTGTAGGGGGTATCCATTGTCCGTCACCTCGCGAGCCTTACGAGCTCGTCTTGCATGCCGAAGGACTGGAGATTTTGTTGAAATCCTGTCGCATTGGTCCGATCGGGTGAAGCTCCGTGGTGTGATGACGCCCTTGGTCTGGCATCTTGAGTAGTAGGTATGCGTAGTGTGGGGCCAGAACCTTGCGAATGCTACGTCCAGATGGCATGGTATTGCGACGCATCCACCACTTAATTCTAGCTCCGCGAAAGTTGTCCGGCTTCAAGATGACGTCGAGCCCTATTTTGCCTGGGGAAGATGCCTTCCACAGGACAATGCCGTGGGCGTTGTGTCCGATTGTTCAGCTGCATTGCGGGATCGCATAGCTGCTAGAGTGCTTGCGAACATTAGGTTGATGCCTGCGCCGTAGTCCATGAAGACGCGACTCATATCGAAGCCTCCGTCTGCGCCTCCGGCGAGGCGGCATGACTCGGCGAGGATCGCAAGGGTGATCCGCGAGTGAATGTGATCAGGACTCCAATCCATTGAGGTACTCGGGGATTGCGGTAGTTGCAGCCAAGTTGATTTGTCGGGTGATTTTCTTACGCACCCTATTTGTGGGTGTCCTTACGTATCATCTTGAGTGCTCCTTTTGGTGGGGGTATCGACCCGGCGTTGTTTTATGGTGCGACTGGTTGATTTGGGCCTCAATAGGCGGTGGTGGAGGAGCTCCGTGTGCTATTTCACCGCGCAGTGTGTTTCGAACGCAGGATTGGAGCTTGCCTCATCGCACCATGCCTTGCTGAGTTTACGGAACTCGCGGTCCTTGAGTATGGCTAGCTTTCTTTTTGCCATCTTGTTTGTCGATGTAGAAGTGGATGGTGCATGGACCCGAAAGTTTGTCGAATCTTGAGGGTCGCTCTTGATCGCGGCGCCACGACTGCGTTGATCGTCGTTGTCGCGAAGTTTCGCTGCGGTATCCTCTATGCTGCTGTTGTCATTACGGCGATCGGCGTGGCCGCTGCGACCATGTAATCGTCCGGTCCTCGTAGACGCGATCTCCTCTTCTTCGGCGTTCGCGTCTTCGGCCGTAGTCGTCCTCTTCATCGATTGCGCATGGATGTAATCTTCGCCGTCTGCCCAAGCTGGCGATTTCCAAGAGCTGGTCGAGTGTCTTGGGCTTTACACGTCCAAGTTTCTCCTTGAAATGCAGGCGTTTGACGTCACGAAGGCGTCGATGGCCCGCTCTTGAGAAGATGTGTCTTTGGAGTTCTTGGTTGTAGACCGGTGTAGTATGTCTGGCGAATAGATTCACCGTTCTCAAGTGCAGGCTCGCATTCTTCAATTGAGGCGCCTCTTGCTGGTGCCTTTGAAGTTTCGGATGAAGCTGGCGAGCTCCTCGGCCGGATGGATCGATGATAGGCTGCTAAGCGAGACCCGTAGCGCTTTGTTAGGCTGCTGAAGGCATTGCATGGCAGTTCCTTTGTTGCCTCCGTGAAGCTTGACGGATGACAGATGGTCACTGAGCCAGGACTTTGGATCTTGCGTGTCGTTGAACTTCGGAGTATCCGAAGGAAGCTTGAAGTTGCATGGAATCTGTGTTCGCCAGACGGATCTGCTGAAGCATCGAGCCCCGCAGAGTTCTCCTTCGTCTTCATCCATCTCAGATTCAGACGAGCATGTGCGTTTAGCGCGTGCTTTATCGATCTTGCGCTGTGTAAGCTTGTCTCTGGCGTCGTAGTCGCTTTTATGGCGGTGCGAGCTCTTCTTCCTTCGAGGAAGATCGTGCTCCTCTTCCTCTTCGGATGAGGGGGTGGGACTCATCGCGCTGGTGAGCTTTCTTCTTGATTCCTTGAGCGTCTTCGTGGGCCTTGGCTCAATTAGTCTAGTCCGTGAGTGCGGACCTATGCATGGCTCTTTTCGGGTCCCTCCGGAGGTGGGTGAGCCGAGATCTGTGATGGCTGCCATGATCGCAGCTTGTGGCGTCTTGGGATGATGTTGCCGTCGGCGTCCATATCCATGACCGATGTATGGAGAGTTCGGGTCACGCCACGCTCCTTGGGGTCCATGTTTTCCACGAGGCGGTGCTTGTTTCCTGATTTCCGTTTGTGCTAGAGCGGGTCCCATGGCGGAGGCGCCTTCCCCGCCTTGGACTCGGAGGCTGCTTGCTTGCGTTGTCGGCGTCTCTGCATCTTGACTTGCTTCTTGTGCTCCTCGATGAGGAGGTAGTGGTATGCCCTCGGCGGATCACGTGGGGAGTCAGTAGGACTATTTCGCTGCGACGGCGCGGCGTGCCGACCCATCCTTCTTTGCTAAGTTGGATGAGGTGGCCCTTTTTTCCCGTTTTACGCGTTTCCACCGCCCGTTTCGTCCGCGGGTTGGGGTTGGCGGCGGGTTAGCGTTCCTCGTCGGTTTGGATGATGCGGCACACGAGATAGCGCTGCAGATTGGTTGCTGGCCGGCTTTCGGATCCGGGAATAGGTCCCTTCATCCGAAGGTGGATCGCCAGATCGGAGTTGCGGCGGTTCTTCTAGAACTCATCTGTTGATGGTGGCGTCGTAGCATGGTGTAGAGCCCAGGCGGGCCTGATTGACCGACGGGCACCCGTCGAGGCGGAGGTGCGGTTGTCCCACAGGCGAAGCTCCCGAACAAGATTTCGAGTCCGTCGCCTACGGGCTCGAAATCCTTCATGGTATTCGGCGAGTGTGTGGTGAAGTCGAAAGCGCCGAAGAGGAGGTGATTCTCCGTTGCCGTGGAGTTGTAGATCGATCGGGTCGGAACCGTCACAACCGCTCAATCAGCAGCCCCACTTCCCACAAACGGCGCCAATTGACGAGGTTTAATCTCGTCAATGCCCATTGTTATGGACTTGGGTTTTGGAGAAGATGGGGATCTTTGGAGATCGTGGCAGTTAACATACAAGCAACCAAGGGAGATTTACGAGTTCGGGCCCAGGAGAAACCCTACTCTGTATCCGCTCTTTGATTACGGAACCAAAGGTTCTGAGGTCTGTGAATTCGATCTGGCGTGGATGCGTGTGCAAAAGTATGAGTCGAGTTGCCCTAGGCGTGCCCTCCGGCCTTTATATAGACTTAGGCAGGTCCGGGCGTAGTCCTAGTCGGTTACAAGTTCTAGGGTTTTACCCTTTGAATTTCCTATCTCCTCTAATCTTGCTCTCCAAGGATCCAAGGCGTCATGGGCCTTGTCACGAAAATCTTCATGGGCCAGCGTGTATGCGTGGGCCGTCTTTGGGCTGGACTAGGTATGCTGAAGTTACTTATCCATAGGGTATAACCATGTCAATAATCACTAAGCATAAGGTCAAAACAACACCTAGCATGTCATGCTAAAGTCTAAGTCACAGTCAATGCAAGATCCTCTTGCACTTTCAAGCAAGAACTTCCTACTCCTTTCCTACACCAAGCAACTTATTTGAAACAACACAACGAGAACGGGGGTCCAAACTACTTTATTCAAGCAAACTAAACAACTAAGCAAACCAAACAAAAACTAAGACGATCCAAGAACAACACAACTTGTGCATGAAACAATAAAAACGAAGTTTCAAGACAGACCTGAGCTTTTTATTGATGAAGAAGGGGATGCCTTGGGCATCCCCAAGCTTTGACGCTTGTACCCCTTGGATATTTCTTGTGATGACACCGGGGTGGAATCCCCAAGCTTGAGCTTTTGTCCATTCTTCATATTATTAAATCATTCTCTCTCTACACCTGAATTTTTTCTTTCATACAAAACTTCATACAATCTTCATTAGCAACATTAGTGTATTCAAAAGATAATAGACCTTTAGGCTAAGCTTTGGATCAGAAAGACTTTTCACTAAAAACACAAGCTACTGTAGAAAATCCTTCAAAAAGCTCAATTCCCTTAAAGAGAACTCAAAAAGGAACCAATAAGAAGCAAATGCAAATAATGGCAGAAATCTGTCAAAACAGACCAACAGGTAGAAACCGATTTTTTTCGAAAATCTTATGTTGCTCAAATCAAAAAGTGTTGAACTAACAAAAGTTATATAACATACTGGGGGATTTATTCGTATATTTTCATCTCAATCCGATTTACAAAGACTCCTCACGAATTTTTATGGTGGAGGACAAAAATCTGTTTCAGGACAGCAACTCCCCAAATCTTACTTCCCTCTCATTAGAGGTCATTCTTGGCACAAAAAGCAAACAAAAAGGATAAGGAGAGGTAATTACTGAAGTAATAACTTCCAATACTCAAGTAAACTCTTGGGTTATCTCCCAACAAGTACTTTTCTTTAACGCCTTGAAGTTAGGTGTAACACCCTCAGAATCGACCCTATGCAAGTTTCAGCGATTCCCGCCAAAACCCGCATAGAAACGATTCAAAGGTGCCCACCAGGCACTTTCGTGCGGGTGGAAAACGAAGTAATAACATTACACAACAGTCCTCGATGGGACCCACAGAACAGATATATATATACAACAGCGACTCAATGAGTCAAGAATACATATATAATATACAAAGATCCAAATCACCTTGAAGACGATAGAGCGTCCAGCTACGGACAAGATGCAAATGGGGCTAAGAGCCCTGAAGAATAACCAATGGCGTCCATAACCCTGCCCAGGCTAAGCCGGAAGGGTAACCCTGCTAACGGCGTCGATCTCAAAACCTGCTCAAACAAAAGGGGTGCCGACAAAGGGCAAAGGAAAAAGGAGCGTCGATCGAGGCGATTGCAGCGAGGCTAGAATTCGGCGGTCCTCGCCTACATAGGTATGGTGGACTGAAGCGGCGGCGGCGGCATGCGCTAAACAACCTATAGAGACTCGATACAACTATCGGCTATCAGAGAGGGGTAAGAAAGACCTATTCGGAACCAACCTGATGCTACCACCAAACAAACCCATCCTGGTATTTCCCCCTCGAGACCAAACGAGGAAGTCCGAGGAACTCACACGTTGGCAGTTTTATTTATTATTATTGCAGCAATTACTAGTCGGTATAGATAGTCTTCCTGATAAAATAAGCAGTGGGCACTTTTATTTAACCATTCCATTGTAGTTACAACACTTACTAGTCAGATACAATTAGCATGAGATATCCCAAAACCCAGCAGTTGTTGGTACTTTTATTTAGCCATTCCGTTGTAGTTGCAATACTTACTAGTCAGATACAATTGTCGCAAGCGACAAACCAAACAAGCACTTGTGGGCAGTTTTATGTAGCCATTCCATTATAGTGAAGCTGATTACTAGTCATTATAAGGTCAAATTTATAGCACTACTTTAGTTATGCTTGTCTATGATCGAGATACTGTGCTCCAAGTCGTCCATAACCGCGGACACGGCTTTCAGAAAGTTTTACCCGGCCGGGGTGCACCAATAGCAACACACACTCGATCAACCTCGGAAAAACCAAATCAAAACCCAACGAGGCTTTCACGACAAAGCAATCACAGGATTCAGAAGTATTTAGGGGCCACCCATTGAGTAGACCATAGCGAAGCCAGCTGACTCGAGACGGACTCAAGGTTTGCGACAATGGTACGTAAGCTTATGGGAACCCAAACTGGGCTTGTCGATACCGTGAAAACATTCCGCTTACCTAAGCGATGCAGTGCTCCTCGCTGTCGTAAATAAAGCAGTAGCATGGCATAAGTCAGGATAGTAAATAAATCCTCAAACTAGTTTGTGGCCCCAAGAAATAAGGTGAATCAAGCTCGCCTGGGGGTCCCATAATCCTCCCGGATGTGGATAGCGCGAAAAAATCAAGGAAGTGTATCAAGTACTCGGGGTCCTACGGGACACAAGTGGGCGTTCGGAAACCAAATATTATCTATCACCTACCGATGCCTCTGCTTACTTAGTTCAATTTTAGTTGTTAAACAGGAATTAAAGTGAGCGATAAGTAAATCCATGATCACCTCCAACATCAACATGCGGCAATACACCAACAACGGTGGCACTTGACGACACGCAACCGCACTTGAGCAAGCGACTACGACGCACAAGTCCAACTATCTACCAAACAACAGGTAATAGGATGTGTCCAAGGCAATATAAGGCTGCAAGGGATATCACGGGTAGTGAAAACTAGAGCATCGCAACACGGATAGCAATAGATCAGCAGGGAATAAATACTATAAAAGTAAGATAGGTAGAAAGGGAAGATGCTACTTTGAAAAACATTGCCGAAGGTTCATCCGAAGATCGGGGCGAAGCTCACATCAACTCAACGGCCTTATCCGCGAAGAAGCAAAACTCTAGAACAAACACCGGATGCAAGATTTAATACTACGGTAGAAAATCGGCATGATGCATGTATGATGTATGACATGGCAAATATGCAATGCAATTAGGCCATATTAAGCGGAACCGGGGTTCCGACAATTAATTAAACGGTTCAAGTTATTTAGCTACCCCGCAATTAAATGTTGTCTTAACATGGCAGAAGATAGCACCGGGTTCGCTACACAAATTTAAATGAGGCCAATATGAGACTAGATTGGCCCCATATTTAATTATAAGGTGAATCGGCATAAGGCCCCCAACCACACAAAATGCATGCGAGATGAACAATTAATATGCAACAAGTTGTTATTTCATTTATAAAATAGGGCTCGAGAAAAGGGGTCACACAGTAGGGTTGCGAAGATCTTGGTTCCGGGGTTGAGTTCGGTCTCGGGGTTCGAGGTTCGGGGATCGTTCTCGGACTCGAGATTTAGGGTCTTGGATCGGGAAGTAGATCTTGTCGCCCGAGCGTCGATGCTTCCGGGAAGGAGAACTTGTCGTCCAGGGTCTCGGTGTCCGGGTGAAGAACTGGGCGTCCTCGAGGAAGTACTTGGCGCATCCGTGTCGGCGACCTTGGCGTTCAGGGAAGTTCTCGGTGTTCGTGAGGTAGACCTTATCGCATCCGTGGTCTTGGGCCCGCAGGATCGGCGTCAAATTCGGGAAGGCGATCTTGGGGTATCATCCACGATCATCGATTGGCGAACTTGGGGCTCGACAGCGGGTCTTCGAGGTTCCATGTCGGAGTACTTGTTGTTTCGTGAATGGAACTTGTCTCGATGGCCTTCGAGCTGCAGTGACTCTAGAAGATCTTGCGGGTGCCAGCAGAATCAATCTTGTCGCCGGGGCCATGTTGAAGATCTTGTGGTCGGTGATGTTCGTGGAGTCGTTAGTAGCCGATGGTCTTAGGTCGCACCACCGAGTATCCCTTGTCCAACCTCCCACTATCTTGGCATCTGCGACCCGAAGCACAGCTAGAACAGGGCAGCGGCTGCGAGGACCTCGGCTGTATTTGGGACAGGAAGAGCGGCGCTCGGGAAGTCGCGGGCGGCCGGAGACAGGCGTGGGGCAGCGGAGGGCAGCCGTGAGCTGCTGCGGTAGCAGCAGCGCTGAACGAAGAAGAAGCCCGTAACCTTGGCGGTCCGACAGCGAGAGAAGTCGGCCAGTAAAGCGGGCTCGGCGGAAAGCGGTGGCGGCGGGGTGAATGACGAAGCGGCAAGCAGGGGCGAGGGCGATGGAGGATGGCAGCGGTGGCGGTCGAGGCGAGGCAGGCGGCGTGTCTGCGGAGAGAGATGAGCCGGCGGGGAGGAGGCGTCTGCGTGACGGCTTAGGCGAGGCAATGGCGCTCGCCGGAGGTGAAAGAAGGGCGAGGGAGTTTGGCGGAGGCGGAGCTGCGCCCGGCGAGTCGGGGCGGCCTGCAGCGGGCGGGGAGAAGGCGAG